>OX453305.1:25243985-25957398 GCA_949710035.1 Crambus lathoniellus | reverse complement strand
ATAACTCTAGATTTCTAAATGATCGCTGTACAAAGTATAAGTATCACATGTTCTATCCTATATTATAATTTACTATAAAAATATTTGAGATACAAATCGGCATAGTTTATTTTACAGTTTCAGTCATTAGTAAATCACAATAAGTAAATCATTATACCATCTTGGAAGTAGTTTCTTAGAACAGCAAACGGGAAAACTATTGCGCATAACATGTGCTGTTGAAAACCTGTGGTTCTAACATCATCCGTATCTCGACATAATTAAGGGCCAGTTCAGACATAGGCGGAAACCGCGCCATTTCCATTACCGTCTAACAGATGTTAGATGTTATGATGTTTTCACTTCTCATGCTCGTAAAGTTCGTGTTTATGTTGGGTATAGGCTGCATAAAATCGCTTTTTATGCTCTAGTGCATAAAGTAAAATCTTCGTCTAAGTCTCAGACTCTAAGACAAAGGTCGTCAGGTACTTAAACAGTCACAAACGCAATTAAACTTCGTTAAATAAACTTGTTATTTCATTCTGTTTCTTTAATTTTGTACACAATCCATTTTAAATTACTTACTAAACTAACAAAACTAGGCAAAATTTATGAGTTTTGTAAGAAATAAGTATTTCAAGAACATTATGGACTACGATCTATGCTAAAGTCATTGTGCTGCCACTGCCACGTATAAAAAAAGAAAAAGAAAGTCTTCCCGCCAATATGGCGAAGTCTTTATTTCTTCTTTTTTGCAATATTGTTATTTATTTTCCTCACACTCGAAGTGAAAAGCAGAGTGTATAACTCGTAGATAAAACCCATTTTACCCTCGAATTGACTATCCACCCTCGCCTACGGCTCGGATGGATATATACGTCTCGGGTAAAATGGTACGTTTTATGCACTTGTTGTACAATCTACTATAGATGGTAGATGTGATGTAATGGAAATGGCCATTGGAAATGGAAATGGCCGTTCACACCTGGCCGCGCCTGTCATGTCGTTGAAGTAGCGGCCTTATTGCAATGCGATAGAGTGCACAGTTGCCGTTTCTGCGTCGGTTTTGGGCGTGGTTTCCGCGGGTGGGAGCGATTTGCGGAGGTGGCGGAGCAGAGAGCTCTTGTCGTTGAAGTAGCGGCCTTATTGCGATGCGATAGAGTGCATAGTTTTTATTTTCGCATCGGGTTGGGGCGTGGTTTCCGCGCACTTGCGGAGGTGGCTTAGCAGAGAGCGCTTGTCTTTCTAGAAGCGGCCTTATTGCAATGCGAGAGGGTGCACAGTAATTGTTGTTTCCGCGTCGGGTTGGGGCTTGGTTTCCGCGGGCGGGTGCGACTTGCGGAGGTGGCGTAGCAGAGAGCTCTTGTCTTTCAAGAAGCGGCCTTATTGCAATGCGATAGAGTGCATAGTTTTTATTTTCTCATCGGGTTGGGGCGTGGTTTCCGCGCACTTGCGGAGGTGGCTTAGCAGAGAGTTCTTGTCTTTCAAATAGCGGCCTTATTGCAATGCGAGAGGGTGCACAGTAATTGTTGTTTCCGCGTCGGGTTGGGGCGTGGTTTCCGCGGGCGTGTGCGACTTGCGGAGGTGGCGTAGCAGAGAGCGCTTGTCTTTCAAGAAGCGGCCTTATTGCAATGCGAGAGGGTGCACAGTAATTGTTGTTTCTGCGTCGGGTTGGGGCTTGGTTTCCGCAGGCGTGTGCGACCTGTGGAGGTGGCGTAGCAGAGAGCTCTTGTCTCTCAAATAGCGACCTTATTGCGATGCGAGAGGGTGCAGAGTAATTGTTGTTTCCGCGTTGGGTTGGGGCTTGGTTTCCGCGGGCGGGTGCGACTTGCGGAGGTGGCTTAGCAGAGAGCGCTTGTCTTTCTAGAAGCGGCCTTATTGCAATGCGAGAGGGTGCACAGTAATTGTTGTTTCCGCGTCGGGTTGGGGCTTGGTTTCAGCGGGCGTGTGCGACTTGCGGAGGTGGCGTAGCAGAGAGCTCTTGTTGGAGTAGCGGCCTTATTGCAATGCGATAGAGTGCATAGTTTTTATTTCCGCGTCGGGTTGGGGCATGGTTTCCGCGCACTTGCGGAGGTGGCTTAGCAGAGAGTTCTCGTCTTTCAAATAGCGGCCTTATTGCAATGCGAGAGGGTGCACAGTAATTGTTGTTTCCGCGTCGGGTTGGGGCATGGTTTCCGCGCACTTGCGGAGGTGGCTTAGCAGAGAGTTCTCGTCTTTCAAATAGCGGCCTTATTGCAATGCGAGAGGGTGCACAGTAATTGTTGTTTCCGCGTCGGGTTGGGGCATGGTTTCCGCGCACTTGCGGAGGTGGCTTAGCAGAGAGTTCTCGTCTTTCAAATAGCGGCCTTATTGCAATGCGAGAGGGTGCACAGTAATTGTTGTTTCCGCGTCGGGTTGGGGCATGGTTTCCGCGCACTTGCGGAGGTGGCTTAGCAGAGAGTTCTCGTCTTTCAAATAGCGGCCTTATTGCAATGCGAGAGGGTGCACAGTAATTGTTGTTTCCGCGTCGGGTTGGGGCATGGTTTCCGCGCACTTGCGGAGGTGGCTTAGCAGAGAGTTCTCGTCTTTCAAATAGCGGCCTTATTGCAATGCGAGAGGGTGCACAGTAATTGTTGTTTCCGCGTCGGGTTGGGGCATGGTTTCCGCGCACTTGCGGAGGTGGCTTAGCAGAGAGTTCTCGTCTTTCAAATAGCGGCCTTATTGCAATGCGAGAGGGTGCACAGTAATTGTTGTTTCCGCGTCGGGTTGGGGCATGGTTTCCGCGCACTTGCGGAGGTGGCTTAGCAGAGAGTTCTCGTCTTTCAAATAGCGGCCTTATTGCAATGCGAGAGGGTGCACAGTAATTGTTGTTTCCGCGTCGGGTTGGGGCATGGTTTCCGCGCACTTGCGGAGGTGGCTTAGCAGAGAGTTCTCGTCTTTCAAATAGCGGCCTTATTGCAATGCGAGAGGGTGCACAGTAATTGTTGTTTCCGCGTCGGGTTGGGGCATGGTTTCCGCGCACTTGCGGAGGTGGCTTAGCAGAGAGTTCTCGTCTTTCAAATAGCGGCCTTATTGCAATGCGAGAGGGTGCACAGTAATTGTTGTTTCCGCGTCGGGTTGGGGCATGGTTTCCGCGCACTTGCGGAGGTGGCTTAGCAGAGAGTTCTCGTCTTTCAAATAGCGGCCTTATTGCAATGCGAGAGGGTGCACAGTAATTGTTGTTTCCGCGTCGGGTTGGGGCTTGGTTTCCGCGGGCGGGTGCGACTTGCGGAGGTGGCGTAGCAGAGAACTCTTGTCGTTGAAGTAGCGGCCGCATGTGTTACACACGAACCCTTTGCCGTTGTGCACCGTCATGTGCCGGCTGAGACCTGGGACAATGTACAGATATAATTTTATTTATCTTTGTTAAGGTGGTTCGATTAGCTCAGTAGCGCCACCAATAGAAATAAATCATTTACGATTTATCAAGGGCTTAGAATAAAAGTTTCGGTTGTTTTGCGCAAATAGAAGAGTAAAGTGCAAATTTTAAGTATTTGTTCATGGCCTCAAATATGAGCATTAAGTTATGGATCTCAATATTGCTAAATGTTTGAATATATTATTAACTTTTAATCTAAGCCTGTAATAAAACGTAAATGATTTATTTCCATTGGTGGCGCTACTGAGCTAATCGAACCACCTTAAAAGGTAAACATGTTTAATTTTAACGTTCGCGGTGCAGTGGGAGAACCGCCTTTGGGTCAACGCAGACAGAACGGAAAAATACTTGCGGAAAATTTTGAGGTCATTGAAAAATGCACGATGTCACCATAGCCTAAAATTCAAAATTATATGAATAGTATGCGCGCGAGGCAACGCTGATTTCTCTGTTGATTTTTATACGATTTTGTATTGTAGGCTATGGTGTGGTGATATGGTTCATTTTTCAATGACCTCAAAAATTTCCGCGAGCATTTTTCCGTTCTGTCTGCGCTCACCCTAACAGTTCTTATATTAGAATAGCGTTGTAAGTAAAGCAAGCGCTGACCCTAACAGTTATTATATTAGAATAGCATTGTAAGTGAAATAAATAGATACTAATTCTCACCCGACGCATACAGGAACACTTTAGAACAGAAGTGGCAGCGGTGCAGCGCGAGTGCGCGCGCGTGCGCCGGCGCGTGCAGCCGCGCGTGCGCCGCTAGAGCGCCGCGCTGCGTGAAACTCTTCGGGCATTGCTCGCATGCGAACGGACGCTTTGCTGTGGGTCAATATACAAGGTGTCAAAATAATAAGCAATTATAAGAAAGTGATGAAGTATAAGTTATTTTAACTATAGGAAAAATGTGGTAGTAAAGGGCTCGTGGTTTTTTACTATCACATTTTTCCTATACTTACAAAAATTGCATTGTGAATGCATAAAAATAATATAAAATCTCATTATGGCTGTTTCATCTTAATCGATTGTTAAACATTTGTAAAAATGTTTCTTTCGGATGCGAGGGTTTCCTCACATTGATGAAGCAACGCTGGCCTACAGCGTAACAAGTGATAGCAAAATTCGACGAGTCGTGTAAGCCTTTCGGTAGCTTAGTTGGTCAGAGCATCGGGCCGGATTCCCGGAGGCGCGGGTTCGAATCCCGCCTGAAAGCTACTTATAGGGCTCGTGGTTTTTTTTACTATCACATTTTTCCTATACTTACAAAAATTGCATTGTGAATGCATAAAAATAATATAAAATCTCATTATGGCTGTTTCATCTTAATCGATTGTTAAACATTTGTAAAAATGTTTCTTTCGGATGCGAGGGTTTCCTCACATTGATGAAGCAACGCTGGCCTACAGCGTAACAAGTGATAGCAAAATTCGACGAGTCGTGTAAGCCTTTCGGTAGCTTAGTTGGTCAGAGCATCGGGCCGGATTCCCGGAGGCGCGGGTTCGAATCCCGCCTGAAAGCTACTTATAGGGCTCGTGGTTTTTTACTATCACATTTTTCCTATACTTACAAAAATTGCATTGTGAATGCATAAAAATAATTCCGTTCCTCAGTGATTGAGGATTCCGGGAGTAGTGCGCTTCCATCTTCAGCCTTATCACCATTTGACATCAGGTGTGATGAAGGCTAAGTGCTACCCCGTTGTGGATAAAAAAAAAAAAAAAAATAATATAAAATCTCAAGTTATTTTAATTTTTAGTTTTTTGCATTCACAATGCAATTTTTATTACGGAAAAAAGGAAAATGAATTATTTAGAAAAAATCGACCCGTCTCACAAAACAATAAAATAACTTGCAATACTAATTTCATCTTTAGCGATTGCCAAATACCTGGAAAGGTATTCCTTTCGCGTGTGAGGGTAGTAATATCTCCACATTGATGAAATTAACGCTGATTTTACAACGAGTAAGAAGTATTGGATAAATTCGACGCTTCTCGTAACGACTCCGTAACTCAGTGGTTAGAGCAGTCGCCCGGAAAGCGAAAGGTCGTGAGTTCGAGTCCCATCGGAGCTGATTGTGAGACGGGTCGATTTTTTTTCTAAATACTTCATTTTCCATTTTTCAGTAAAGTGATTATACTCGTGATACTGCAAAACTTTCTCGTAGAAACAGGTCAAAATAAAAAAAAACGGGTTGCACTCCGAGAGTGCCGGCAGAAAAGTGAAAAGGGCTCCCTAGACTTTTTCACAAAAAAAGGAACTTGACAAAAAATTTAAAAAATACGGTCTGGATTTGTACCGAGGTGTTCTGGGTTCAATGCCGCTTGTTTTCTAACCTGAGCTATCACAACTTTGGAAGCGATGGCGAAATTTGCCTTCTAATGACATTGTAAAAGGTTTTTGATCAGGTCACGTGTCCGTCTTACGATATGACGGTCACGTAATCCTGACGCGAGTATAATTTTTTTTACCTATCATAAAAAGTGCACAACGCCGCTGAAGAAGTTTTCACTTCATATGCTCTGGTTTTCAAGGTACCTACCTACTACCTATCTTTGAGGTCCCGGGTTCTCCAGTCAGGTAAATGTGAAAAACAAACTTTCTATCCTATCTTCTAAGGGACAATAGTAGTGAAAACAACCTGTCCAAGAGTTGGTCGACACGAATTTGGCGTGTGGGTGTGCTGCTGTTTCACAGACGATGGAACGTTTGATATCGTGCCCTACGTCTCTTGCCACAGCTGCATGCAGGAAATCTTATGGAGGCTAAGGGTCGGCGCAGAGCAGACAGAACGGAAAAATCCTCGCGGATATTTTTGAGGTCTTTGAAAAATGAACTATGTCACCATAGCCTAAAATACAAAATTGTATGAATAATATGGGCGCAATGCGACGCTGACTTCTCTGTTGATATTCATACAATTTTTTATTTTAGGCTATGGTGACATGGTTAATTTTTCAATGACTCTGTTTCTCCGTTCTGTCTGCGCTGATCCTAACAATTCAATGCTGCATGCTGCGATCTAATTTTGGGACGACACTATTTGGAATTTTAATCTGCTATCGAATCGATAAGACGAAGAAGAAAAGGTTTTTGGTACCAAATTATTAATACAATTTTCAAATTAAAGGTCTCGCGCCATTAGACAAGAGTTTTCGGAAAGTCTCCCTTGCCGGAAACTCTGATATATTAATTTGATACCTCTGATTGGCCGCGGCTTATCTACATAACATTAGTACTTACCTATAAATAAGAGAGAACTGCACCTACCCTTATGCACAAGCTCGTGCCTCGTCATCACCTCGCGCTGCGCGAACCGCTTCCCGCACGTGCTACACGCGAACGGGCGCTCGCCCGAATGCACGCGCATGTGGCGCGCCACCACGCTGCGCGACGCGAACCGCTTGCCGCACGTCGGGCACGACCGCCCGCCGCGTAATAGGCCACTATACAAATCAAATTAAGTATGAAAGAGCATGGAATATGGTTGGTATACCTAAATTTTCCCCAAGAGAGCCCTACTATGGAGAAATCAAAATATGGTGGCCAGTGATGAAACATAATAATATGTCAATCGATAGATAAAGTCCATACAAACTAAAAATGTTTTATAATAAAATCTCGAAAACGATATACTTTCGGAGATATTAATTTTTTTTTGGTTCGAAAAAACATCAATATACTTAAACAAAAATAAAAATAAAAATAATTTATATCTCCGAAAGAATATCGTTTTCGAGATTTTATTAAAATACATTTTTAGTTTGTATGGGCTTTGTCTATCTATTGCCTTGCCTTGCCCTTATATGTTTCATAACTGGCCACCATATTTTGTTTTTTTCCATAGTGGGGCTCTCTTGGGTGACGTAAGGTATACCAAGCCCCATACAAATATCTTCCATGCTCTTTGATACATCGAATGAATATTTCCTTTAGTACTTGGCTTAGGAAAACGTAACATAGCGATAGCGATATCATGAAATAAAAGTACAAGATGGATAACTAAAAATAATTTGAAAAATAAGTATATTTATATTTTTTTATTTGAACTGATGAAAACACTATCGCCCATGTTGTGACGTCATTGGATTTCAAAATTTGTAAACAAATAAACGTCACTTTCACTTTTGCTACATATTAGTAAGGGTGTATTCCACTTATCAAAGAACTTTGTCCAATATACATTTGATCAAAGAATTTGGATGTCAAATGTATAAAATTGAACGACAAATTAGTCCAATTTCTTTGATCAAATGCATATTGGACAAAGATCTTTGATAAGTGGAAATACCCTAAGGTAAGTAAACAACCACTTGACACTGTCAACACTGTCAAGTGGTTGGTAACAAATTGTATGACGTCTATCTCTATTGTATACACAGTCAATCTGGATCGCGATCATGGATTTAAGTAAGTAAGTATGTAAGTAAGTATGTCACTTTTCAGCTGCCAAACTATTCCCATGCCAAAGTTCACGTCGATCCGTTGCACCCATTTTGACGTGAAAGACGGACAAACAAACAAACCCACTTTCACATTTATAATATTAGTATGGATGAATACACACATTCTCTTTTTCATTTTATAGCAAAAATATGATTGACTTGATGTTATGCATTACTAAGTAAGAACTTCTGTTTGAATCGTGAAAGCGCGCATGCTGCTGAGCCGGACCCAGACTAAACGATAATACGCGCTCCAATCGCGCGCGGCAAGAGTGCGCTCCACTGGAGCTCCATAGTAGTGGTCCGAGTGGACGTGCCTCGTGCGACCTAAGAGAATAAATTAGATTCACGATCCATGATCCCCAATCTTAGATCGTGGTTGGCCAATCCAAGATGGATCGTTAGGTGTGGTTCAGTCTTATGAACCTCGCGTAGAATAGATCTAGCTAGCAAGTAGGTAACGTGGAAGAACAAAGGACGGCTCTTCAAAATAATCATTATCATTATACACTGTTATGTGTGATGTGATCTTTGAGTTGATGTGATAAATGCATTTTTGCGTATAAAAACAATATGAAAATACAGATAAGTTATCACAACTTACTGTAAATCGAGATTTAACAGTCTAAGGCGACCTAGATAGCGGTTTGAATTTAAATCGAGATCGGTAACAACAAGTAGCTAAATGGGATTTACAATAAAATCGAGATTTAACGGAAGCAAAGTATTGCTGCAAGTGGCCCTTTTGATTTGGTTTAAGAAGAAGAGAAGAGAAGATTGATTTTTTTTCTCGGCTCTAAGGGATTGCAGACTTGAGTATTTAATTTGATATAAATTTCAGCTTGATAACTCCCACGCATTCTTGAGAAAAAGTTTCTTGACAGACGGACAGATCTAAGAATGAGGGCTCGACTAAGATCATGCAGCATATCATAACAACATACCATGTTCATACCCTAGCCTGCGTATTCGATATTCTTTAGACACTTAGTTCTACTTCAAGAAGAGCGTTATGAAATCTAGGCAACAAACACACTAAACTAACACAAAAGTCACTACACCGCGCGTACGAAGTCGCGGGCAACAGCTAGTTATTAATAAAAGTAAAAAAAAATTATTACTCTTACGTAAACAACAAAATAATTTTTCGAAGGGATGTTAGAAGGATATTTTTTTTATTTATTTATTTATTTATTTATTTATTTTCTTAAAGGAAGACCAACAGCCAATCTTACAAACTAGCATCAATTACAATAGGCACCAGAAGGCCACTTACAGGTCCTCACTGATTGCTACAAAATAACCTAACTACAACTAAAATATATGAATAAGACAATATAGATACCTAGAATATAAGTAAAACATCGCAATTACTCTTATAACTAATATTAATAAATTACCAGTCAAAAAACCGTTTGCTTAACGCATTCCTTGCCATCGCCACACTAGTGTTGAACAAATCCAACTGAAATGAAAATGTAATTTTTTCACGTACTGGCAACACACAGGCACAAAATATTTATGACGCAGCAGGGGTGACACAATGTGTGTGATTATTTGATTGATTTTGATTTGTATTTTGTTTACTTTACGCGGGCTCCTATCTGCTTCGCGTCCAGTACTTCTATTACCTACATTATTTCGTAGATTTCTTGTTGTTTCTGTTATTGTTTTTGTTTATTGTTAGGTTTGAACCGTTGTTACTTGTTACTATTGTGTCTCTACTATTACTATCTAACCCATTTTGCATTATTTTATGTGCTTCAATCCAAGATATAGTTCTTATAAGTAGAGTTAAAAGAAATCTTTAAAACCAAAACCTCACAATAAATTTGGTTTAAAAGAGACATGAAGAAAAAGGTTTACAACACCCTGCTGCCAAACTCAAATGTGAAAGGTACATTTTTTTTGCACCGAATTATAAAACATACTTTATGCGACTCTGAAGTATGAAAATGTCACAGTTGATTTGATTGATTTTCTTGCTGGCATGTGTCTATTAGGTATACCAAATCTATAAAAATATAAGCAGGCAGAGTATTCATGTATACTCACTCATTTGTCTCGACTTTCCAATCCGCTTGATCTATCAAAGATTTATTTGTAATGTTTGTGACAAATGAATTATTTCCTGTATCTATAATATTTTCTTCTATATATTTACTTTCTTCTAATTGTTCTATTTCATTTGAAATAGCTCCATCCTTAAAAAAAAACAACAAAAAATAAATTAAATTTATAGTCACATTAACCAATAAAAGTAAATGGTGTGAAATGAACTATGTTACATACAATAAATATTATTTGTGCCCTTTTGTCACTGAAAATGACTTTTAGATCGCTGGGTACTAGGTCCCATTTGGGAGTTTAGTGCGACACGGCGATCGCGATTGTATGGAAGCTATTGGTAGTTCATCGATAAATAGGGTGCCAAAGGACGCTGATTGACGAGATCTTCATCAGATGGTGAAGAAATTAAAAAAAATAATTGAAATCCAAAAAAGTTATGGTCGAAAAACCGAATTGAATTTTTGACTTTGGGCCCGGAATCCCGGATGTCGAAAGTCGAAATTTTAAAAATGAATAAAACGGTCCTAGGGTATTTAGTTGGCGGTCGAATTGTCGAATTCAAAATTTTGAAAATAAAAAAAAATATACGGTCTGTAGGTTCGCCCTCAAAAAAGTACCTCGGCGAGTGAGTTGTAGCGCATCATGGTTAAACAGTAATGTGGTATGGAAGTTGGTGATTGGAGGATTTTTGGAATATTTTGAATTTTTTTTATTTATTTTTTAAAATTTTTGGATTCTGTAAAAATCTTTTAATGGGTATGGGGAGTTATGTAAAAAAAAACGAATTGTTGGTGGATAGTGTGATGATGTTTGGGATAAACAATTGTATCTTCATTTCTTTTCGCATTATTCACATTATCTTACAATTTCATGTATTTCTGATTAACATTTATTTTTAAGATTGCTATTTAACATATTAAATTGCAAGTGTGTAGAGTTAAAATAAAATGTTGCAAGTTCTACAAATTGAAATTGTGAAAAAACAAATTTGTAAAAATAAAATTTGTGTGTTCATTTTGTTTATTTCCTTATGCCTGAATTTCATTTTCAATGTCCTAATAGTTCGTGCTATGCAGGGAATCTGTGCAACTTTGATATACCTACTGTAGCATTTCAGACGTGTTTCGTCCGACGACGATGACGTTTTCATGTTCTGACGTGACATGTTCACATAGTTCTACGATAATTACAAGTAGCGGCGCGTAACTCTAGCGCTGACCGAAACGAGGAGGGGGTGTGCAGAAGAAAAAAAGAGTTTTTTTTAATTCTTTTTTAATAAAAATATATTTTTTTTATAAAAAATAAGGTATTTTGGGCCTTGCGCTATACCATAAACATGCTCAGCTATCCCCTCCACGTCACGGTCAGCGCTGGACTTATGTGCCACTTGTTATACTTAGGAATAATAAATAGTTAGTAGATAGCAGTAGACTGACAAAATATTAATGTTAAATTAAGTTCTTACCTCATCTTCTTCTACAATTTCTAAGATTACTCTGCTATTGTCTTCTCCTTCCAACTCCACAGTCCTTACATTTTCATCTATCATAACTGTTTCCCCGTCCTGATGCTGTAATACTCCTAATTCAAAAAGTATAGAAGATAGTATCATAGACAATGGTGAGCTTGAAGTATCCATTTCTACTGCAGAAGTAATTGATTTTGTAGCTAACGGTATAACTTCCACCTGTAATGAAGAAGTAAGCCATAGGAATTACCCTCTAAAGAAAATTAATTATTATTGAGTTTTATGAGAAAACTGTTGTGTTTATTATGTAAGTACCTGTATTTCATTATTTTGTTGATTTTCTAAATTCATTTCTTGTAAGGAACCATTTGTACAGCCATTTAAATCCTGGAAAAATATATTGTTATTTTTTTGGGGAACCAACTGGAAAAAAATAATGCATAAGAGAAACCTTTTTAAATACTGATTTACAGACTAAGAAAAGATTTATAGTTGTGATAAACGGAACATATTGTTTATTTATTACCATCAGTACTGCAATGAAAGACAGATTAAACCCATTGACGCCCGCATGGCCAAATGGGGCCACAAACAATGGAAACTCAATTGTGTCTCATTTTCTAGGATGCAACAGATTCATATATTTTTTCTTAAATATTTACCTGTAAATTACCTATTTGTATTCCATTAATAACATTGACTAATTCAGGACTTTCTCCATTTGATGAATACACTAAATGCTGGATATTTTGTTCTTCTTGACCTAACTTATTGAAAATTATCATTTCAGGTTCATTTATATTTTTTATTTCTATTTCTATGAGTTTTTGTTGTTCCCTCTCTTTAACTGCTTGTACATGAGACTTCAGCTTCTGATAAGTAATTTCACACTTTTTCCGGAATGCATAGTACCTTTCAAGTTCTTTAAAACAATCTAAACATATTGCATTTGGAAGACTGTCATCTCGTGTCATCTTAAAATGTAGAGAAATAAAATAAATACAAATAAAATATATCGTCACTCATATCTTTATACATACAAAGACATTAGGATTTTTGACTCATGCTTATAATAAAATATTAAGATAAAAATATCTAATAAAGAAGTTGCACAAAATACCTATTTGGAAAATACACTTACCTCTAAGCCCACGCAAATCCTGATCCTCATAGAAAGCGGCTTACAGACATCCGTATCAGAGTCATCAGAGAAAATTTTAACTGAAGCAGTATATTTTTCAAGACACAACCTACACAGGTCCTGGACTCCTTCTATTGGCTGGCACTCAAGCTTTTTGCGAGTGTAAGTTCGCATCTTTATACCTATATTCACTAGAACTGAAAGAAAATAAAAGTAAGTAAAGAAATATATCCTAGAATTTAAAGAAACCTATAATATTCTCACCTTTAGCAATAATCCGAGAAAAAGTTCACTATACTTATATATATATAAATACTCTATGTATTATTCATATGTTTTAATAATTTGATTCATTGAAGTCTTCGATCAACAATAACACATTGAAGTGGATATATTTATTAAAATAATAATAAATAAAAAGACTGTAAACTGTAAATAAGACAAGACACTTGACAGCTCTGCAGTGTCAAGAATAATAATAATGTCAAGTTGACACAACAAATACTTTTTTTTTATATTCGTTCCTAAAGGAACAGGCTAAGGTCTGAGACCATACTGCCTCGTCATTAGTAGGTTTTCTTTCTTCAGTCTTGAAAATATGTCTTCATTAAATACTTGTTCTTACGTTTTTTTCCTAATAATTATGTCTTCAGTAATTCTATGACTTGCTGACTAGCCTAAATCATTAAAATGCGCGGGTGGTTCGTACACATTTCAATGCTCATGGGAGTTTAACGCGGGAATAGCAATCTGAATCGTACGGAGCGCCTAACTTTTTTCTCACTTTTACTTCATTGTTCTTCATTAATGGCACATTATTGCACTAATTCCACCACACTAACACAAGAGAAGGCCCAAAAAATTTACACAAAAATAATTTAGAAAATTAACAGAACAAAGCATCAAAAATCTATCAAAATAAGGAATTCAAATGACACTTGAAGCCTGAGTAGCTCCCTGAGTATCATGCATATAAAAAAAACTGAGAATTTAATAAAAGTTAGTATTATTTTAATTTTTAGTTTTTTGCATTCACAATGCAATTTTTATTAAAATGGAAAATTAAGTACTTATTTAGAAAAAATCGACCCGTCTCATAACCAGCTCCGATGGGACTCGAACCCACGACCTTTCGCTTTCCCTGTGGTAGTAATATCTCCACATTGATGAAATTAAAGCTGACTGACTATACAGCGCGTAAGAAGCAGAGGCGTATTTACCTAAGGGCCAAGGGGGCCATGGCCCAGGGCGGCAGACTGCTAGGGGCGGCGCAAGCCGCCCCGCTCAGCTTAGCGCACCCGCTTGTCATCGGAAGTCGGAAGAAATTCAAAAAGCTTGCTAAAAAATTATTGTCAACAACATCTAAAACTCATAAATCTAATAATAAATACCTAATCATTGTCTGGTTATAAAATAACAACTAGGGTGATCGATCGCTTCGTATGACGAGGAAGGGCGGCTCGGGCAGCCTCGCTCAGCTTTGCGCGTCCGCCTTTTATGATTTTTACCTTTATATTAGTTGTATTTTTACTTTTTCGAAAGAAATTAAAATAGCTTTAGTACCTAAATGTCAACAAAATCTAAAAGTCATAATAATCACTGTTTGGTTGATATTGGGGCGATCGCATTGCCAGTTGCTCAGCTTGGCGTTCCCACCTGTTAAGATCTTTACTTAAATTTTATTTTTCATTTTTCTGATGAAATTGAAAATGTTTACCAGGGCGGCTCGGACCGCCCCGCTCATTTTTGCGTGCCCAGCTGTTATGATCTTTACTTCTCTGATAAAACTCAAAATGTTTACCAGGGCGGCTCGGGCCGCCCCGCTCAGTTTTGCGTGCCCAGCTGTTATGATCTTTACTTCTCTGATGAAACTCAAAAAGTTTACCAGGGCGGCTTGGGCCACCCTCCTCAATTTGCGTGCCCAGCTTTTATGATCTTCACTTCTCTGATGAAACTCTAAAAGTTTACCAGGGCGGCCCGGGCCACCCCGCTCAGTTTTCCGTGCCCAGCTGTTATGATCTTTACTTCTGTTGAAATTCAAAAAGTTTACCAGGGCGGTTCGGGCCGCCCCGCTCAGTTTTGCGTGCCCACCTACCTGTTATGATCTTTATAATATTTATGATATTTATATCTTTATATAATCTTATTTATCTTTTTATCTTTATCCTTTTTTATTTACCGGGGCGGCCGGTCAGCTTTGGGCCATGATATAATCTTTACCTATAGTATATTTTCCATTTGTCAAAAGAAATTCAAAAAGTTTACGTAAATTATTGTCAACAACATCTAGAAGTCATAGTAAAAAAAATTTTTTTTCAATTATGTTTTGTTTCATCAGAGCTGTCGGTCCGGTTGCTCGTACATTTAACTTTTGTCAATTTTGACAAAAGTTAAAATTTAACTAATGTCAATTTTGACATCGGTAAAAGAAAAATACATTGGTTATTTTAGGGTTAAAAGTGTTGTCTGTACTATTTTATTAACCTTCCCTTAATTACTAATGGCAAAATTTAAACCACCCCCACCCTGTCGGTTATTTTGACCGCCGTTAAATCTGTAATTTGACTGCTCGTTAAAGTAACCGCTGCTTCAACAACGCTTTTTAAATTTGACCGCCGGTAAATTTTACTTTAACCATAATTTAACCCTAACCAAGCTTCGAGCAACCGGACCTTAGTAGTCCGGTCAATTGAGACATCCGAAGATACATTAATTCGCAAGAAGCTGAAAGTTGGTAAAATTGTTCAAAACATAATTATAAATTTAATTTAAAAAGTCCTCATCGATCCGGTACTTGGAAAAAAAATATTCGAGGTCGAATGAAAAATTCGCGTTTTTTCAGCAAAATGTAAATCAAGTAGTTATCTATAAAAATGGTTCAATACTTTTTTCCTAAAAGCCACCGTTTCTAAGATATATCGATTCAAAAATTTAGAAAAGTTGTAATCGTCATCATAATATGATCATAATACATATTATGCAAAGCTTAGATGTTTGGACGTTTGTACTCAATCACGCCAAAACGGTTGAATGGATTTGGCTGAAATTTGGGGCACACAAAGTTTGTAGCCTGGAGAGGAACATTATGCAATTTTTATCCCGGAAAAATATCACATTCCCGCGGGATAACGTAAATGTGAATGTTTAGATGTTTGGATGCGTGTTACTCAATCACGCCAAAACGACTGAACGGATTTGGCTGAAATTTGGGTCACAGATACTTTGTAGTCTGGAGACGAACATAGGCTACTTTTCATCCCGGGAAAAATATCACATTCCCGCGGGGTAGCGTCGTGTAGGCCACGCGGGCGAAGCTGCGGGCGGACAGCTAGTCTGCTATAGTGCAATCGTTTAGAATCACAACATACCCGTGAAATAGGCCTACCGGGAAACCACGTTAAAAATACGCGCTACCTCATAGGTAACGTGGAAACGTGCATATGATGCACATGATTGATTACAACTTTTCCAACTTTTTGAATCGTTATATTTCAGAAACGGTGGCTCTTAGGGAAAAAAGTATTGATGTATTTTTTGTAGATAATTACATGGTCTAAAATTTTTGTATGAGCTACTTTTATGATAAAACTTATCGTTTTGCTGGAAATCGCGAAATACCCATTTTTTACCTTTGACCTCGAGTTTTTTTTTCCAGGTACCGGATCGATGATGACTTTAAAAATTTCATTTATAATTATGTTTTGAACAATTTCACCAAATTTCAGCTTCTTACGAATTAATGTATGTACCTTCACTCTCATTTTTTGGTCTTATTTGACCGGACTATAGAGCGCGCAGGACCGATCGTTGTGGAGATCCTTGGGGGAGGCCTATGCCCAGCAGTGGGCGTCGTTCGGCTGACATGATGATGATAGAGCGCACGCGATGTTTATTCTATTGAGCTTTTTTATTACTTAATAACGATTTATTTTCTTTAAAGTATGGGGCGGCTTAGGTATCTGGCCCAGGGCGCTAAATATCAAAATACGCCTCTGGTAAGAAGTATTGGATAAATTCGACGCTTCTCGTAACGACTCCGTAGCTCAGTGGTTAGAGCAGTCGCCCGAAAAGCGAAAGGTCGTGGATTCGAGTCCCATCGGAGCTGGTTGTGAGACGGGTCGATTTTTGCTAAATACTTCATTTTCCATTTTTCTAAAAGTTAGTATTGCTATTGAGCACCAGCTGTAAATTGGCTTACAAACACTAACATCCTCCGACGACGACCTCCGTGGCCGAGTGGTGTTTTCATGGTGCCGCTATCTCTAGAGGTCCCGGGTTCGATCCCCGGTCGGGTAAATATTGCAATCAAACTTTCCAATATTTCCTCGGGTCTGGGTGTATGTGGTAAATACCCGTCGTTGTTTCCAATTTCCATAATACTAGTGCATAAGCTACTATACTTTGGTATTGGAACAATGTATGTGATGGTGTCCAATATTTATTTATTTATTATTTATTTGTAATTATAGCATAACCCGCACCTTTTAGTCATTAGCAAGTATCTAAGAAAGGTATGGCGGTGGCCCTGGTATCTTAGACCATTTACTTTTATAGGATTATTTATTTTGGTACTTATTTTAATTATCTTAGGGATAATTTTGGATTACTTAGATACTATCTGATAAATTCATTTTCTTTGAATTAAACGAGCCGAGATATAAAGAGGTAGGTAGATATATAGAGAGTAGATATGTAGAGAAGATATATACAAACAATTAGGGCGTTTGTGCACTACCTACACTGAATTTTACCGATCCGGCGATCCGGTTTTTTACGGACTGATATGGCAGCTATGAAAAACATATGGGCGCTTGTGCACCACTCTGAATTTTACCGTCCGGAAAAAAACGGATGGTTGCATTTTAATCATATATCACTACATAGTATAAAACAAAGTAGCTTCCCGTCTGTCTGTCCCTATATATGCTTAAATCTTTAAAACTACTAAACAGATTCATGCGGTTGTCACTAATAGGTAGCGTGGTTCTTCAGGAAGGTTTTAATACGTAAACGCTCCTATTACCGCCAGTTTAAGCTACCTTCGGATTAACTTTAGAAAATTAGATATAAGTCTTTATGCTAGAAGAGATGGTATATTTTATTTATAATTATGATGAAGTATTCTATGAATTTGAGTGCTTACATTTAGTATTCAATAACACAATAATTAAAAAATAATAATTTAATCTGAATATGCAGATGTTTCTATTACCGACCGGTAGAATGAGGTTAGTTTCTATTAACGTTTTTACTGTTTCTATTACCGACCGCTAAGAATATACTCTTACTCTTCATACAAAAAAAACTAAAGTCATAATTTTAAGACGATTAAAATATTTTTTTATCAGATATAACAGTTATGGGATCAAAAATATTATTATATTAACCAAAGTTTTAATTATCACTTTACTTGTAGTCACTGTAGGCATGTAGGTAACTTAGTTTTACTAGTTCATCATCATCATCATTAGCCATACGACGCCCACTGCTGGGCATAGGCCTCCCCCAAGGATCTCCACAATGATCGGTTCTACGCAGCCCGCATCCAGCAGCTCCCCGTGACCTTGACCAGATCGTCGGTCCACCTTGTAGGGAACCTGCCCATGGAAAGACGTCCGGTTCGCGGTCGCCATTCGAGAACCTTTCCGCCCCAACAGCCATCGGTTCTCCGCGCTCTATGTCCCGCCTATTGCCACTTCAGCTCAGCAATCCTTCTAGCGATGTCGGTTGTTTTAGTTCCCCTGGGGATCTCATCATTTCTGAATTTAGGTATCGCGCAGGGAAATACAAAGCATCGCTCTCTCCATTGCTCGCTGGGTGACCTTGAGCCTTCTTATGGGACCCATAGTAAAAGACCACGTCTCGCTTCCATAAGTCATACATAACTGGCAACACACACTGGTCAAAGACTTTAGTCTTGAGACATTGAAGAATTTTGGACGCGAATATATGCCAGAGCTTCCTGAGCGCTGCCCATCTAAGCTGGATTCCACGAGAGATCTCTTTCTCGAAGTAAGACTTACCTAATTGGACTGTCAGTAGTGGTCAACAACTTCGAGTGTAATGCTCCCAACATTAACTGGAGCGGATGCAACATGGGCATTGGACATTATTTTCGTCTTATCCATATTCATATTCAGTCAGACCCGCTCTTTGAGTAGCATTGTGTTCAGGTCTTTCAAGGTCTCAGCCATGAGAATTACATCATCGGCAAACCGCAGGTGTGTTAGGTACTCGCCATTGACGTTGATGCCGGATGCTTTCCAGCCCAGCTGGCCTAGCATGAGCGGCTTTTATCACGCGATATGTCATTCTGTCTCGACAGCATGGCGCGCTATATCATATCGCGTGATATAATGATGGTCATGCTAGGCAGACTGGAAATTAAAAATATCCTTCAACGCAGCTGAAAAGAGTTTAGGAGAAATGCCGTCTCCCTGTCTGGCACCTCGCTTTATATTATTAGAGCTCTGGTTCTGTAATCGGACCGACATGGTGGTGTAAGTGGTGTTTTGGTATGATTTGGTACCTTAGCACCTCGATGTACCTGTAGTCTATTTGGCAGCTGTGGAGACTGCAGCACTGCCCAGGTGTCGATCGAAATAGAGGCTTTCTCATAGTCCACGAACGCCAAGCATAGTGGCAAGTTATATTCTTCGGTCTTCTGTATAACTTGCCGCACCGCATGAATGTGGTCTATGGTACGGAACCCGCCTTGTTCGGGAGGTTGGAAGTAGTCGAACCTGCGAGCGAGACGATTCGTGATGACTCTGGAAAACAGCTTGTAGATATGGCTCAGAAGCGAGATGGGTCGGTAGTTCTTCAAGAGAGTCTTATCACCCTTCTTGAAGAATAGCATCTGATCGCTTCTGCCCATACCTTTGGCGTTTTGCTCTCGAGGATGACAGAATTGATGAGCTTCAGGAGGATCTCTTAAGTATCACCGCCTGCTCTCAGAAGCTCTGTTGTGATGCCGTCATCACCCGCCGCTTTGTTGTGTTTAAGCTGTTTGCGAGCATTCTTATCTCGTACAGGCTGGCGTCCGGGATATCTTCTGTATAGTGTCGGATAAGCTTGGCTCTTGTGTCTTTAGCCTTGCTTTCAACAGGTGTTTGCGTAGAGTACAACTGCCCATAGAAACTCTCGATCTCCCTCAGGATTTCAGGTGTTGATGAAATGATACTAGGTATATGGTCATTATTTAAACTATATTTGAGTTTTAATTTTCATTTAATATTTCATTTTAATTTTGATAATATTTTATGTTTTTGGTCTCATTTTTTATTCTGAATTAGGTTTTTGATTTAAAATGTGTTTTTCAAATTTTAATTATAAACAATTGGACACTGTCTGTACAATTTTTTTTATTATTTAAAGGATTTTAAAAAGTTACATAATAAATTTATGGTAACGCATGATTGGTTTGGTACCATTCCATAAATGGACCGCATACAACATTTTATTGTTTACCATGTTACAAAATTTAGACTTATAACTCTTCGCAGGTGGCGTTATAGCTATGAGGCGGTAATAGAATTAAGTATGAAGATTACTTTGTTCTATTAGCGACCAAAAAAAGAAACAGTAACCAGTTAAAATATCGACTTTAATGGAAACGTGATCAGTTAAGTGTCACTGCTATTAGGATTTATTTTATATCAAATAGGTACTAATTCGTATTTACAAGGATTTTACAAAATCTATCGCCATACATTATCAGAGATATTCGTTAACATACTTTACAGTTTTATGCAAACCCTATAAGAATAAACGTATGGCATTAATTGATCTAATTATGTGAAATATTCTTATGAATCAATCAAGAAAACAAAATCAAGATTAAATGCGTAAGTAAAGAAATAAATATTAAAATACAAAACTTTATCAAACATTTAACAACGCCATGGATCGTTATAAGAAGCGACATAAAGAAAATTGTTTCTAATACCGCCCTAATTTAAAATTGTATTTAAATCACAAAAAAACAGTGAAAAGGCAATATTGAGGGTTCATTATGGAAACTAATGTATAAATTATTGTTGTTATGCAAAAACATGTTGGTATACCCATTTTAAGTGTGTTAAAATCGCTAAGTAAAAACAAGGTGTGCTTACGTAGCCGGGAGCGCGACACTATGAAAAGTGCGTCCGTTGCGGGCTCGTCCCACTTATTGTCAAATAACTCCGTTCACTAGTTATTTACGAACACAAACTTTTCTATTTTTGATGATCAATAAACATACCTAGATATTCTTTAGGTAACGCGTTTTCTGGAACCTATATTTTGTCTCATAAGAAAGAATGAAAAAACGGGCGGTATTAGAATACACATTTTAGGGGGTCGTTAATGGAAGCACTTACGTTACAATTTATGAAAGTTTTGTGTAAATTGGTAGAAATATAACGATAATTGTCGAAAGTGCCGGCAAACGGCAAGTCGCCCGGCAGGCTTATTACCGATCTTAAAGTGACAGTCGCAATCGCGACAACTAACAATTAATCGCTCCCAAAACACATATTCGAATTACGGAACGTAGATCGCTACGATTAGCGCCACAAACGAGCGATTTGTAAACTAAAATTTTAGTTTGTACCGTACTGTACCGATTGCAAATCAACCGCAACTAGTAGCAGTCGCGTTGCAATTGTACAATTAGCAACTGGTTGCTTGTTTTGGTAATAAGCCTGCCGGAGCTTTCTGCAAAAACGCTGCCTAATCCTTTCGAGGTTTAAAAAAATAATGCATGTTGGGATATTCCTCTTCTATAGATCTACAAAAAAGTCCGCGATAGCATAATAGCATATTATAGCCATATTAGAGATAATAAGTTTTTAAGTTTTTTAAGAGATTAAAAAACGGTTACGAACAATGCGGTAATTTGGAAAGCTATTTAAACGGATACAGTATTAACCTTTATCAATCTAAATACGTTAGTTGCTTTAAGGCGATACTCGGAAAAAATGTGCTAAAGCGAGATAGCAATGAGAAAACGATGCGCGCGGGAGCGAGACCGATTTTGCAGATTAGGCAAAAAAAACACAAAATCACTTTGTATTAAAAAACTACAGCGATTTTTAAAAAATGCTTCTATATGATCCTCAATATTATTGGTGTCCACTAATTAAACCAATTTCCAATAGTGTAAGTAACCCCATTTAAGAATAATCTTGACTTTTCGTATTTTTTAGAGGTATTTTCGAAAAGAAAAAGTGTCGAGTCAAAATCATAAAATCGTGTTTTTGAAACTATACGAATCTAGATAAAGGTATGAAGAAATATATAGCTTATTACCAGATTTGTAACAACTGTAACCGTCCTATAGTTTTAAATCAAAAAGTCCATATTTTTCCGAGTAGCGCCTTAAGAATTTCATGCACATTATTTTACTCTTTTACACCATATAATTTAAATGAATATCTTAGGAGTTATCGCAAATAAATTAACGCACGCCAAAATAAATTCAAGTGCCTTTCTCGATTGACGACCGATTTGGCGCAGGAGTAGGCTACCCACCTTCTGCGCCAGTGGTCTCGGGTTCGATTCCCGAACAAGACACATATTTGTGTGCATGAACATGTCTATTTGTCTTGGTCTGGGTGTTAACTATGTATAATATGTATGTATTTACAAACAAAAAGTATTTAATTATATATTTATCCGTTATCAAGTTTTCCATGATACAGTTTCTTAATGAAATTAAAATGGGCTTAGATAATTGGTGTGAATGTAAGAAGTTATTTATTTATTTATTATTAATATTATTTCTCACCAATAACACGTTATATATCTAGCACCAAAAATATGATTTTTGAAATTTTTGTTTGTCAGTCTGTCTGTCTGTTGTCCGTGTTTCACGCAAAAACTACTAAGCGGATTTTGATGAAACTTTTTTTTGTTATATAGCTAGCTGTAGACATTAGTAGTTAAAAAAATAATTTTTCATCCTGCCTCAATTAATTGTGATTTCGGTAAATGACCCTGTCAGGTACCTTTCACTGATAAGAGGATGAACCCAAAATTCTTTCTGTCTTCTACGTCTTCGTACATAAAGCAATAAAGCAAGTAATTGCCGACGTTCCAAGGAACTCATTATTCCTCTCGTTTAAAACGCGTCCGTAGAGTGTAGTTTCAAAGAGATCACTGCGCTGCCCCGGCCAGTAAAAAACCGGACAAGTGCACAAGCCAATCATCCGTGTTTTTCATGCCACGGCGGCGGTCCGTAAAAAAACGGACCGCCGGATCAGTAAAATTCAGTGTAGTGCACAAACGCCCTTAGGGGATGAAAATTTAGTGGTTTAAACAATTATTTACAGTTGAACCAACCGTTAAACGATCTTTTTTTATCCACATTCGGGGCAGAACTTCGCCTTCATCACACCTGGGGGCCAAGTCTGCTAACGTTAAGTCGTAATCGTGTCTCAATCATGATTCAATTGTAGTTCAATGGTAGAGCTTTTTTACACACTAATTACAAGAAATGTGTACTTTTTTCACAATACTACTGATGGTCAGACGTCAGACCATACACTACATTTACATCACATTATACTGTCATAATTCTAAGGACTACCATTGAACTACAATTGAAACACGATTGAGGCACGATTATGACTTAACGTTAGCAGACTTGGCCCCCTAATGTTAAGTGATGATAAGGCTGAAGGTGGAAGCGCACAACTCTCGGACCAGAATCCTAAACCACTGAAGAACTTGCTATCTTACTTAATTAAGTATGACTACGCAGGTACGTAGCTACCTACGTTCTAAGTCCGCCTGGCTATAGCCAGTATGACCACCATCTTACATCTATCGTACCGGCATAACAACATTTTTTCTAGCATTCTTGTATTGCGGCAGTAACAGATGGGAACACGATGGGAATAGCCATGTTTTTCAGTGGATCCCATGCTGGTGGTATTATCCCCAAGATACCGAAAGTAGCGAGCGAGGTGGTGGATGATAGCTAGCCTAAGTGCTATTCCGTTGCAGATAATAAAAAATAAGATCTTTTGAAAATTATTGTTCTTTATTATTTGTAGACGGATACGGACTATTTATTAAGTAATGTCCACGACAGAGATAATTTTGGAGCACATAATGATGATTTCCATTACTTATTCTATGAAATTAAACTTTAAACCAAGATTTTAAAATAATTTACAGTTTAATTAATTTATAGCGAACATAGGTATACCTATAAATAAATAATTGATAAGTAAATTAAGTAATTGCAATTACGAATGAGTATTTTCCCATTATGTGTTATACAATGTACCTAGGTACCTAATATCAACTAGGGAATGTATTTCCCCATTATTACCTACTAATAAAATATAAAACCTTTTAATTTTAATTATAGCCATATTTTATTACCTATATTAGGTAGTTGTCAAGCACGAATCTGTGTAATAATCAGATGATAAGCATTATGCCCCAGAATTACCTAATTAATTTAATCAAAATGAAAAATAGGGTTGGACTCGATCTACGAGTTATCGATAAAAATTGCGAAATATTGATAATGCAAAAAAAAGTGAACTATGAACTTGAAAGTGAATGGGTTCATTCGAAAATGAAACAGCTGTCCTTTGCTGTGACCAGTTTTGAAAGACCCAGCCCCCCTGCGCGACTAGGTCGCAGATAGGCGTCAGAGACGAGACTTCAAGAAATAACAAGGGTCTTGGTTAACTTGTTGTTGTTGCTTGTTCGCTGGCACGACCGCCGGGCGGTCAGTTGTCATCAGACCGCGACCAAAGGTGCAAGTGTAAATTGAATATCGATATTTCTGCGCGCAACCCTACGTCATAACGAAATGCAAATAAAAAGGAGACTCGACATGTAGACTCCATATTGGTGAACCGCACCGTTGTTGTGGTTAGTGTTGTGACGTGTATTTGTTTATAATATAACTATGACTTGGAAACATATCTCGTTCGTTTGTTTCGCCTTGGTAAGTACTTTCGTATTAGTCCTGTGTCAATTCCTATATGGATACGTATAGCAAAATTGCGTCCACGAGCGACGACGGACGGCTCGATTTAAAAGTAAAAGTGGTTTGTTACTTTCTTCGCGGTTCAATGTTTACCGGCATATACATACATATACAGTTATATACATATATGTAACATAGCGAGTGCGTTAGTTTAATGGCTATGGGTATTAACAAGCGCTGTGATCTTAAACAGTAAAAGAATCTTGCTAAGTCTCGACTTTAGTAAGTAAGTATAAAATTAAAAACAATAACAGATATTTTTTCTATGACAACCACCGCGGTCAAGAGGCGTGCGCACCGGTTTTCAAAATGCCGCTATTTCCGAGGTCCAGGATTCAATTCCCGAACGGATATAATATAGGTTAGAAAACGAGAAAATAAAGAAATTTCAGTTCGTATTTACTCCAATTGCCGTAACACAGGTTGTTAAACTAAGTACTTAGGTAGGTACTTAATTCGTGATACTAGGTAGGAGCAATGTAACTATTAGCACACATTACTAAATAGTGGCCCATGATGCTAAATGTGGATTTACTTGAGCGTCGCGGCAACCTATTAGAATTGTTAGATTATAGTAGTAAGTAGTAAGAGTAAATGGTCCTTATAATATTTTCACTTTTAGCGTTGGGGGAAGTGTCTACAGCTACAGATATTCAAAGTTGTAAAAAAAAACAATGACATGGAAATAGGTCCTGAAGCGCGTCAGATTATAATATTTTTCATGCTCCATCATGTCTCTGATATGAAATATATATTAATTTGACGGTTTGCGTGGTGGGGGTAGTTATGGGGGAGGGGTGAAAATCGAAAAAAGTGGATTTACTCGAGCGCGTCAGATTTTCATAAGGGGTGTTCAATGAACCCTACTGATGCTCCAATTTCTTAATCTGGCGATTTGGAAGTGACTTTTCAAGCTTCATCGTGATGTCCCAGTAACGCTGACCAAAAACCGGACGATTATTTTGAGGGGTATCGTTAAACTGAGGATATGTTTTTTTTTATTAATTTGATTACTCATATTAGCACTTCCTCATTCATCATTACATCAGCAGCCTCCGTTGTGGAAGTCACAGGTGCATCAACATTTGTTTTAAAAAGCAGGTTTTTTCATGGCAGTAAATAATCTGTAGCACTGCGTGTGATAAACGTAATTTATTATTGGTTCCGACGGCGATTTTTTTTCACATTTTCAAAATGTTTGTCGCTGCTTGCGTCTCTTCCAAATCGTCATATTAAGAAATTGGAGCACCTGTGGGGTTCACTGAACAACCCCTATGGAAATCTGACGCGCTCGAGTAAATCCATACATCGTTTTTTTGCAACTTTGTTACCCTCCCACCCCCTTAGGTCTTAGGTTACGCTCAAATCAACAGATTAGCAAAATTGATATTTGTTACTTAGTAATTAACCCCCCTTATCTTAATCTGACGCGCTTGAGTATTTCAGGTGATCGATTTTTTTACTAATCTGACGGGTTCCCCTTAGCGTGCCCTCCATATATTAAGGGCTCATACTGGCTGGAGGTACTTTATCAATATATAAGGTGTCCTCCATTATATTAATCTGACGCGCTCGAGTAAATCCCAAAATCCCCTCTTGGGCTCCCCTACTACTTATATGTGTAACTTATAGAAATGAATCTCATATGCACCAGTAATATCGGGGTCTTAGTCATTTATGTTTATCTCATTTGAATAAAATCATGTAGATATTGTATAAGTATTAGGTAGTAATGAATTAATAATCGATCTATATTTAGACATAACTAGCTCATTGTTAATTTATGCGTGATTATTTACCTATTGTATTGTATGATGATGTTTAGAACATAATTGAATACTAAGTAGTTATCAAAGTAGAAATTTTGATAAATAAATAATAATAATTAATAAAGAAATAAATAACTTTTTACAATCAAACCAATTATCTAAGCCCATGTTAATTTCATTGAGAAATTGTGTCATGGAAAACTTGATAACGGATAAATGATAAATATATATAAAAGTAAATACTTTTTGTTTGTAAATAAGTACATACTTAATATACATAAAAAACACCCAGACCAAGACAAATAGACATGTTCATGCACACAAATATTTGTCTTGTTCGGGAACCGAAAGATAGTTATAAATAGCCACCAGCCCCGCAAGTAATTTTCAGGCGGGAAGAAAAATTCAGTTCATTCACTTCTAATATAATAGTAAGATAACTAATGCGTGTTTTGTACAAAAAGGTCTGTTTAATTGTTTTTTAAATATTCGTATAGCTAGGGCTGCCACTGCCATCTCTTAAATTACTAACCTCGGAAAAAACTTTAAAACGATGTCCCTGATTAAGTGCAGTTAAGCGTTAAGTTAGCTAGAAACCAGTTAGCTTTTACTAATAAAAGTCCTGGTGTTTGAATGTGCTACAAACTTGATTTTCTAGCTTTTCTAGCTTTTCCTCAACATTAAAAACTTATTAATAAACAAGTAGTAAGTTTACACCTAGTTTAAACCAAAAATATTGCTTAGCAATATTACTCCTTACTTTTGACGTTTTAAAGCGTCATATTCCTAATCATTCCTTCTTTGGTTTAAGCTATAGGTGTAAACTTACTCTTCGTTTATTAATAAGGGAGTAAAAGTTTAGGATATCTAAGTAAGTAATTTCTTTATTTTAACTAAAGCGTTAAAAAGTATTAACTAGTTACCTAGCTTAATTCATTAGATTGTGATTGGTAATGTTTAATAACTTTTTATAAGTTTTCACGTGTGCCATATTTACATACTTAGGTACGATTATTTCGCTAAAGAGTTTATATATTATCCAACTTTTGTATTAAACAATAAACCACGAAATGAGGTAAGAAAAACAACGTCTGATAAAGATGAAAAAGACTACAGTAAAAGTTTAAATATAAAACCACACAGTCCCATCAAAGAATACTATAATATTACTAACGTACCCATATTAGATTTTCGAATCGAACCAGCACCGCCGCAAATCTGCCCCTTGATTGACAACCGTTTTAAAACGAATCAATCATCATCATCATCATCATGTCAGCCGAACGACGCCCACTGCTGGGCATAGGCCTCCCCCAAGGATCTCCACAACGATCGGTCCTGCGCTGCCCGCATCCAGCGGCTTCCCGCGACCTTGACAATATCGGATTTGAATTCTGTGCTTTGTCTATTCTATAGTTTTTAAAGAACATAATATTATTACCGCCCGCGGTTTCACCCGCGTGGTTCCGGGAATATCGGTATAAAAAGTATCCTATGTGTTATTCCGGTCTATAATCTATCTCTGTTGCAAATTTCGTCCAGATCCGCTCAGTAGTTTTTGCGTGAAAGAGTAACAAACATCCATACATCTATACACCGGTCCATACTCACAAACTTTCGCATTTATAATGTTAGATTAACTAGCAGGAGTTTTATTGTTTAAAAAAAGCGAGGATAAACTATGATATATGTACGAGTAGGATAAATATATATACAGCTACATTATCAAGCTTAAAATCAGAAACTTTCCGCTTAGCCCCAGTTAGGAGTTGTTGTTTCCGAATGTTTAGATACGGATATGTTTGAATGCAAAGTACTAAAATGAATAAAAAATTCAAAACCATAATCCAGTTCTGAGTTTTTTTTTTAGTTTATAGAAAACGCGTAACCGGTTCATTGACCCCAAAGGTCAAAAAGTGCGTATGTATGTATGCATATTTTGTTTACATTGTTAAGGTAAATACGAAGGAAAACGAGCCGAAAGGCAATTAAAGCTCAATTTTTTTAATGACTTCCCTGATACCTACATACGTTTTAATGTTTTTACAGCAAACGCATTGTCGAGTCGAGCCTAGTATAATATAGTAGCTATGTGCGAAATAATAGGTATTTAAGTAGTCGAAAATACATAAATTGATTTAATTCCAGTACCTCTAGCAGGAAAAACTATCGTAATGGTAATCGAATAGTAGTAGGTATGTACCTAAATAAACTTACCGTCCTGCAAAAGCTGTCAAAGTGCTGCTATCAAAAATGTATTGAATTTCAGCTCATGGCTTACGCCGGCCGGGCCGGAGCAACACCTTGCGACATTGCGACATGCCACAAGACCGCTTGCTACAAAATTAAAAATGTCGCACATTGTGGGAAGAGTCGTGCGGCATGGCAACACCTTGCGTCATGTGGTAGACTGTCGCAGCTTGTATCCAAACCAAAGCATAACCAAAGCCATCTTCTATCTCACTCGTTGCACTTGTAACGCAAGCAGCCGAGAAATAATAGCGGGCCATGATCCAAACCAATCCAAACCAAATCCAAACACGGTGGACTCCATGCGATATTTTTGACATAGGCTGCCGCATGCCGCCAATGTTACGTACAGTTCCACAATCTTTTCTGTTCCGGTGGCCAAAATGTGAAACTAACATGTTTTTTTAAATGTCATTTTGCTAGTTATTTTAATTTTTAGTTTTTTGCATTCACAATGCAATTTTTATTACTGAAAAATGGGAAATGAAGTAAGTACCTTTTTAGAAAAAATCGACCCGTCTCACAACCAGCTCCGATGGGACTCGAACCCACGACCTTTCGCTTTCAGGGCGACTGCTCTAACCACTGAGCTACGGAGTCGTTAGCGACTTATCGCCCTGAAAGCGAAAGGTCGTGGGTTCGAGTCCCATCGGAGCTGGTTGTGTCAAGTTGATGTCCAAAACCATAGCGCTGCTGGCAGCTGAAGGTGAGAAGTCAGAAAAAAAAAGAAAAACGTACGTATAGCGCCGCTGTCACCGGAACAGAAAAGATTGTAGCACTGTAGATATTATTTGATATTATCATGTAGCATACCACAACATGACATACTATGCGATTATTATAAGATTATGACTGTCAAAACGGCCATATTTGTTTGCGTTTCGCTTCCACTTCAGGGTGTAGGATGTGCAAGAAAAGGAACAAAGATCAAAAATGCCGTTTGACAGTCCTATAAGAATTATAAGAATAATAATCGCATAGTACGCCACAATATATCATCCGGCAATGTCGCACAGTGTTACTACGGCGTAAAAGAGCCTTTATTCGACCGAAAGAGTCGCTACTCTGGTTTTCATACAAAATAATACCTACGATAACGGGTAGGTACTATAACGACAATTTTTCGTGCTACGGCTACAGTTGGTACTTAACAGTACTTAATTATTATTAATGTTGATTGTTATCCGTTGAGGTAAATGGATGTAAAAATGAATTGATATTCGTAGTAACGATTTAGGTAGGTAGTTAGTAGATTGTTCTAGTCACACACAGCACAGTACAGTTCTAATGTAATAAAAAAATAAAACCACTTTCAAAAAAAATGCATCAAAAAAGTAAGAAATAATCCCTCACCAAATAACGTAAGGACTTTGAAGTAACAAACAAAACAAGAATCATCTAAATCGGTTTATAAAGAAAGGAGTTATGCCTAAAGATACGTAATAAATTCAGAAAACGACAGTCAGTATTTTTAAGATTTCCTGAAAACTATTGAACCGATTTCAAAATTTCAAAAAATGGGACCAACTTGGGAAAAAACCTGATGTTGTAACGTTTGAATCATAGATGTATTATTCCTGGTTTGAATCATTTCAATTGGTTCAGTCATCGAGTATTCAGTGTACATACATATAAAAAAAAAGACGCGACGAATAGATAACCTCCTGCTTTTAAATTTTTGAAGTCTGTTAAAAAATAAATCTAAATGCGACTTATTTAGAAAATACTTCAATATAACATAAAACATGAGACCAAGAACAAACTTAAAAATAGTGTTTCTAACGCAGCCCAATAGCTCAAAGCGATCTCTTCCAGACAACATATATACCTACTGTATGGAGCGAGATTGACAGGGAAAGAAAACGGGGTGTAAAAGGAAATTATTGATATGAAGTCCTAAACATACATAGCCTACATAATGTAGAAGAATATGAATTTCAAAAGTAAGTGTAAGTAATTACTTACGTACATAATTATTACATTTTAGGTAAGTATTCTTATGTTTGTCTTCAAAATGCATTCTTGTTTACAACATAATATGCCTAAGTAATAATAGCTAAATCTTTCTATTAATTTTCTACGAACTTATGTCACAGATTACAAAATAGTTTTTCTATGTCGAGAAGATGTCTCAGTAATCGACTATAATGAAAACAATATTATCTTGTCACTACCTAGGACAAACAATCATTAGATAACTCATGATTAGGTACTGAAATCGGAAAGTCCTACTCTATTTATAACTGTAACAATTAGCTAATGGCCTCTAATGGCACTGAAAACCTTGTGAAAAACTCGTGGAAAAAATTCAAAGAATTCTAACAACTTATCTTTAACTGTACTGTACCTACTTATTTGTTATTACCATTAGAATTATTCACGTAACTGAAACAAAGTTGTTTTGTAGAAAACATTGTATGCATGTAACATTTCATTTGGTCTTGTTAGTACCTACCTACTTCCGGACACCATGTTTCTTTCATGTCTTTCAAGATTTATTTTCACAGAAGAAGTGTGTTTTCTTCTCTGTCATCCTATTTGTCTTTGAATTATCACTATTAGTGAAAACTAAAGAAAGAATAATAGATTATTAACAAAAAGTGATAAATTAGTAATACCTAATTCTTGAACACACAGGGACCAACTTAATAGCCCTTAACTAAATTAAATTTAAAATATTGTAGGAAGTATGTTATTGTGTTGTAAAGTAGATATACCTACCTAACAGTGTATAATGGTGTTTCGGTAAAAATTACTATAGGTACCTAACTTTGGCGGTTTAATGACTAGAGTCTTCATCATAACACAAATTACTCATTGCAAAAAAAGGCCGTGAGTTTTTTTTAAAGATAATAATTCTAGTTCAATTTTCAAACACGTTAAAACGTGTTTGAACATCAGGTTGGAGTACGAACTAAAATTATGTGTCATTTTAGAACAGGAACCATTTACTTTTGCCATGGTCACATTAATACTAAATGGTATGGTCTAGTCTTTCTTGGTCTTCTAAACTTCTAAAGTAAACCTTTATGACGATTCTATGTTGGCGTAGGGAATAGAAGTAGGGACGAGTACTTATGTACCTAACAAAAAGAAATATAATAGGTAGGTACTTACTAAGTACCTATATTAAATATAGCAGATTTTTTTCAAATTGGTTCCATCACATATTTTTTAAAGCACGAAATATAAAAAAACAACGCGAGTAAAACCGCAAGCGCAACTAGTCTTCAGTCATTATGTGCATGGTTCTCTGACGTCATAGTAGTGACCAGCTGACGTCACTGATACCGTCACGCGTCCGTGTGCTCGCTAATGACGTCCATTCTGCTACTTTTTATCGGAGACTAGGTATTATTCAAGTGGTGACATAATAATATGTGTCATTAGTTGGTCAATTTGGAGGCAGTTAAGTTACATAGGTAATATAAATAATGTACACAACGTTAACAAAAACCCCAGTAGGAATAATATAGAAATAAGAGACAAATTTTAGCAAGTTTATGTATCTTACTTTATGTTTGTGGATCAACATTGAGTCTGAAAAAAAAGTCTCGATCACCCCTAATTCATTTTGCCGCAAGGTTTGCGATAGTAGACCGTTAGTAAATAAAATAAATAAATAAATATTCTCTTCCAATCACACCAATTATCTAAGCCCGTAGTTAATTTCTTAAGAAACTGTGTCTACGTGAACTTGATAACGGATAATTATATATACTTAAATACTTTTTGTTTGTAAATACATACTTAATATACATAGAAAACACCCAGACCAAGACAAATAGACATGTTCATGCACACAAATATTTGTCTTGTTCGGGAATCGAACCCGAGACCTCTGGCGCAGAAGGCAGGTAGTTTACCCCTGTGCCAAATCGGTCGTATAGGTTATAGGTACCAGTAGGGCTAGCACAACTTGAGCGCGACTCGAGTGAGAAAGAGTCGCGGGCACTTTCAACCAATTAGATTGCTCGTAGATAGCGGGCGTGACTTAAGGCGACGTGCTGATTGGTTTAAAGGAGCGCGACAAAGAGTTGCGCTAAGTTGTGCTAGACCTACTGTATAGGTTATCATCACAGAACACGGAAAGATTTTTTCTCTATGTTCTGTGGTTATCATGCTGGAGTGGGGGAGGGGGGTAGGGGGTAAATCCACGCTTCGCTTGAGTCATCTGGACATGTAATTATTAAGTATAGTGGGCAAAGCAGTTGCGCATTGCAACTCTACTTTTTCGACCCTCAACCACTCAGCGCCAGTGGATCAGATGGCCGATACGACCGACCGGCAGTAAACTGAAATTGTAGAAGATTGGCCACAATAAAACGAAGTAAACGGTATTCAGTATGGCAGAGCCGAAACAAATCTTAAGTTTCTTACTCTAATTTTTTTATGTTTTGTTATTAGTAACCCTGATACTTGATAGAGTTTTGATCAAAGGTACCAATTTTTTCATGGTTTGGTTTTAACATGATTGTATATAAGTATATTTTTAATGTTTTACGTTTTAAATAAATAAATAAAATAGATAATTTTTAAATTTATAAAAATGATTATTATAATGAATTGTAATGAATTTTTAAGATGTAATGAAATACTTATAAATCAATTTTAAATATAAAGAAAAATACCTGAATAATAAATATTGTATAGAGTGTTTCAAACTAGGTAGATATAAAATATAAGTAATTTAAGAATTGATTATTAATTGAATTGAATCCATGCAACTACATAATATTAAGTATAGTAAATAGGTATTTGTAAAACGCTGACTACATTATTGAATTAGGAACTTTCCTGTAATGATAGATGTAATGTGTGTTAAATAAAATAATAATAATTAAGCAGAATTTACCCCTTCATTTCTTTTGAATATTTTTGTCGACGTCCTCGATGTCTTCGCCCACTGTTGATTTATGAGACACTAATTATTATTATTGGTCGAAGACTTCCGATAATTCGAATAAACGCATAAACTGGCTGCAATAATAATAGCAGTGGAATGGAAATATCAGCAGCGTGACAGGACAATTAAAGTTCTAGCTGTTTTAATTTGTTTGCTTGTTGGAAAAATCATTGTTAAAAATCTTTATGTTATAAATTTATTATATTCTATACTTTTTTGCATTTACAATGCCATTTTATTTCACAATTACCTATCTTTATTAAGAATATATTTATTTAGAAATAGAAAAAAAAAACAACCCAGCTCAGCGGTCAGAACATAAATAATAATAAATAAATAAATAACTTCTTACATTCACACCAATTTTATCTAAGCCCATTTTAATTTCATTAAGAAACTGTATCATGGAAAACTTGATAACGGATAAATATATACTTAAATACTTTTTGTTTGTAAATACATACTTAATATACATAGTAAACACCCAGACCAAGACAAATAGACATGTTCATGCACACAAATATTTGTCATGTTCGGGAATCGAACCCGAGACCACTGGCGCAGAAGGTGGGTAGCCTACCCCTGCGCCAAATCGGTCGACATTCGCCCGGGCAGTGGAAAGTTCCAGGGTCGGTTTTTTTCTAATATTTAAAGGACCATGTCCATGAACAGTACTCATTTGTGTTACATATTTTTTGTAACATATCAAAATAAAATCAGTAACCATGAGAATCGTTGATAACGAGCTTACGCACTGAATATTTCATTAGTTTCTTAACTTATCGATTGATTTTTCAACTTACGACCATTGCGTTCTTAATGTCGACGACCGTTTATGTCCAAATTAGAATGATGATGATAGTTTCAAGTAACTACGCTTGGTACTACAAATAAACTAAATAATACTTTTCTTGTCGTTAAGTAGGATGAACGTACCAGTGGCACAGTCCATCGGCGAATCGGTCTTCGGAGAACGGTTGCGGACTCGTGGCGAACCAGGTACCGGCAGTTGACCATTTGCGTCAAAAAGTCAAAATATTAAGAATTCGCACCCATATCTAACTAGGTTGCCGTTTAAGCTCTTAACGAATTGATTGGTGCAAATTTAAAGGTGATAGCTACGAAAATATATCTGTGATTTGGCCGATATTTGGGACACTGATACTTTGTAGCCTGGAGAAGAACACAGGCTACTTTGTATCCCGGAAAAATATCACATTCCTGCGGGATAACGTCGTGTAGCACACGCGGGGGAAGCCGCGGGCGAAAAGCTAGTGTTCTTCTTCTTCTTCTTCTTAACATTACGGGCGGTTTCCGCAACTCGACGTCTATTGCGCCTATTTTGCGTCCGGAGGGTGCGCGGCCAGATCACTCCAGCCAGCCCAGCTCAGCCAGGAACGCTCCAAGAGCTTTCACATTAGTGATCGCTTCCTGGACGCTACCCGGCGAGCCGAGGTACCTCGCCCGGTAGGGGGCCACCCCCCTGCATTCCAGCAGTACGTGGGCAGCTGTTTCTTCTTCCTCCATGCATCCTCTGCATAGGGGACTGTCGGTGACACCTAAATTAAAAAGATGTCTGTTAAATTGTCCATGACCAGTAATGGCACCTGTTACCAGGCGAAGTTTAAAGCTAGTGTTTAAATAATATTTGAACTGGTTTATTTTTATCCAATGGCAAGTGATTAGGAATGTGTTATTCTTATTAGGTTAAATTTGTACAACTCTACGTATTCAAACCGGTCCGGTGTGTGACATAATGGCCTTAAAAAGATGTGCCGGTGTGCTAATTACCTTACATACTTTTGTGTTGTTGTACAACTGTTTTTATTTATTTACTAGCGGCCGCCTGCGGTTTCACCCGTGTGGTTCCCGTGCCCGTGGGAATATCGGGATAAAAAGTATCCTAAGTTATTCCTTATTACATCAGCTACGTGCCAGTGAAAGTCCCGTCAATCGGTCTAGCCGTTTCAGAGATTAGCCGGAACAAACAGACAGACAGACAGACAGACAGACCGACAGACAGACAGACAAAAATTAAAAAAAAATGTATTTTGGTATATGTACCGTATATATATATAATCATCTGCATGTAGTAAAAAGCGGTTATTTTAATATTACAAACAGACACTCCAATTTTATTTATTTGTATAGATGAATGACTAATAAGTTTTTAGTAAAAATTTCATTGTCATGACAAGCTTTTTTGCTGACTGTATTTAAATATTGTATTGTCAATCATCTGAATTTTTAACCAAATCTGTATACAAAATTTCAGCTCCATCGGACACTGGGAAGTGGGTCAAATTAAGCTTGCAAGATTTGTCCCCATTATCCAACTAAACTGCTTAACTAACTAACCAACATGGCAAGTTTAATATTGAACTTTGTGAGTTGGAACTGAAACCCTCACCATATGATCTACTTGACAGTAAATTGGTATAAATTGGTGCAACTTGTGCTTTGGAAATTAAGACAAATTAAGAATGTATAAATTAAGCAGCTTCATACTCTCGTGTGCCTGCCTTTATAGCATAGAAGAGATCTCCATCCCAATTTCCCAAATCTTGAGGTGGCAACTCTCATTGTATAAGTATGCATTACATACTCATTCTTACTTATACTTAGTAATATTATAGTATTCTTTGCTTTTACATTAGCTAAAGTTGGTTCGACGTCAGCCATGGCTAACGAGTGATAAATTGAGTTATTTATATGTGTCGTGCGTGGCCATATCGTTAGATTTGCGCACTTCATGAAATGGTCGAGAATTTCATGAAATGGTCGCATTTCATGAAATGACCAGTTTAAATTGACAATATCGTTGAATAGTCAACGTTTAATGATATTTTTTCAACTATGTTTGACCATATCATAAAATACGACTATAACTACGAAACTAGCTTTCCGCCCGCGGCTTCGCCCGCGTGGACTACACGACGTTATCCCGCGCGCGGGAACGTGATATTTTTGCGGGATAAAAAGTGGCTTATATTCCTCTCCAGGCTACAAAGTATCTGTATCCCAAATCCCAGCCGAATCCGTTCAGCCGTTTTGGCGTGATTGATCAACAAACATCCAAACATCTAAACTTTCACATTTTCTAGTATTAGTATGTACCTAGTAGGATTTTTAGTTAGTTTCAATTTGCCCGTTGATGTTTTTATCCAAAAACTCAACCTTCATATAAAAGTGATGATTTCATGTTATGTATGATCTTTTATTTTAAATTTTAACAAAGTTAAAACAAGTAGGTAATTTTTGAGTTTTCGCGCGTTGATGTCTTTTTAAGGACAAAAAACAAAAACATAAAATAATTAAATCATGTATTACTTTTTTGGGTTTACAGTGCAGTTTTTATTTTACAATTACTTATATGTATTGAAAATGAAATTTTAGGAAAAAACCGACCCGTGTCCCAAGTTCCTGAAATATTAGAAAAACCCGACCCGTGTCACAGATTACTAAATAGTTACTACCCGTGTCCCAAGTTCCCATTCTACAAGAGAAAAAAATCTTTCCGTGTTCTGTGTTCGCAACCATCCCACACGTGTCGTGTCGTCGCCCGTCGTCGTCCCACCGGAACTAGTTGGGAGACAGGTCGATCTTTTCTGATATTTCATTTTCAATCATCATCATCATCATCATTTAATGTCCCCACTGCTGGGGCACTGGCCTTCCATGATGGATATATATATATATTTTTTTAATCCACAACGGGGCAGCACTTAGCCTTCACCACACCTGATGTTAAATAGTGATAAGGCTGAAGGTGGAAGCGCACTACTCCCGGAATCCTCAATCACTGAGGAACTGGCTTTCTGATCTCTAGCTGCCGGAACACAATAATGGAGCTCGAGATGAAAAGTTTTTGGTCACCAATCCCGTGACCGACCATTGCGAACGTTGCTTAACCTCAACGATCGCAGGCCAAGCGCGCTATGCACTGCGCCACTGGCTCCTCTCATTTTCAATATAGGTAGGTAATCGTGAAAAAAATATTTCAATATTTGGATCAAATAAATATTAAGTACCTATATAAGTATTTCAATACTAGCTGACCCAGCGCGATTTCTTTCCCGTGGCCCTACCCCCTACCCTACCCTACTTCTACTCTACCCCTCCTTCCATTATTTTCTCGCCTTTTAAACTTTCCCTAGACCTCCACGAACATTTCAAGACTAAGATAAGATAAATCCGTTCAGCCGTTCTCGAGTTTTAGCGAGACTAACGAACAGCAATTCATTTTTATATATATAGATTTTTATAAGTGGTGGGTCATGGCTCATTCTCCTTATTCATCCATAAGGAAGGCCAGTGCCCCAGCAGTGGGGACATTAAATGGCTGATGATGATGATGATGATGATGAAATAAATAAATATAAAATTAAATTAAATATTGGACACCATCACATACATTGTTCCAATACCAAATTTTAGGTAGCTTGAGCACTAGCGTTATGGAAATTGGAAACAACGACAGGACGACACATACACCCAGACCAAGAGGAAATAGTAGATTGTTTAGCAAGGGATGTATGGCACCCATAACAGTCGAGAGTTTTGGCGCACGAACGCAGTGAGGGCGCCGATAGTTCGAGACTGTTATGGGTCCATACGCCCGAAGTAAACACTCTACTTTTCATTTTGAATATGAGGAAAGTAAAAATAAACAGAAATAATCTAAAAAATATTTTTCCTATGGCCGCGGAATTTTCGAAAGACTATAACTTTTTTGTTCATTTTCTCTGTTATATGGAAGGTAAGGGAAACTAAGTCCATACAGTCTTGTTTGGTGTTTGACCCGTACCTACTCTGCAATTCCATAAAATTAATAGCCTGATTTTTTATGTTACAAATAACTTATTTGGTTTAATCTGTTTCTAAAGACGCATTCTTTAAAAAAAAACAATGTTTTAGATATAAATAATAACTCTACGATACTAATTATTTTATATAATAGCAAAACATGGCTGTATAGGCTTCTGTACCTTTGCCCGTATACTTTTGCTAAATAAATGTATGTAAATGTCCAAAGAGATAAGACTCTACACACGTTCCTATCCGACCTCCGATCCGATTCGGTCTGCTCCCAGACCAAATCGGAACGTGTGTAGCGTAGATTTGGTCTGGGAGCAGACCAAATCGGCTGTCGGATCGGAACGTGTGTAGATGCTATTACAGATATTGACATGACCCCTCCTATTCCTTTTTTAAATTTCATAACGGCCCTAGGGCCGCCACATACCACTTTCAACCCGCATTTTAGGCAAGTTAGGAGTTACTTTCAGAATATGAGACATGAAAAAATCTTTTCATCCCATCGATTCGAAAAGCGATGATTGTTTATCTAATAACAGGGTCCAAAACGATTCATTGTTTACCAGTTATGACAAGAGGGGATAAATGAGATTTGAATTTAGAACATAATTAAAGAAGCATTGGTTGGAGTGTAGCAAAGGTGTGCAGTACTTAAAAAAAAAACAACTGATTTTGTATGGGGCCGGGACTTTTTTCGGGACCGAGAAATTTTCAAAAACGGAATTTTATAAAATTGAGAATATCTCGTAAACGGTGAGTCGTAGCTAAAATCTAACAAAATTTTCAACCCCCCTACGGCATCCCCGGAGATACTTATAAGGAATCTGATGGACATATATTTTTTTATTATTTCAAAACTCAAATTTTTTTTCTTGCCCGACTAGCGCTATGATCTATCTGAACGACAAAGAAAGGTAGGTAGTTTGAGTTGTCTTTACTGCTTTTCTTATAGAGGGGGATGAAAAGCAGAGTGTATTACTCGGCCGCAAAATTATTTTCACCTCGGGCGGCGTATATTGAATCCCTCGCTGCGTTCAGGATTCTACTTTAGAATCCCTCACTGCGCTCTGGATTCAAAATAGCGCCCTCGCCGTAAATATATTATTTTGCTCCCTTGTAATACAATCTACTATACCGTGTTCTGTGTCCAGACCCGTGGAAATATTGAAAAGTCCGTTTTCAATATTTACCCGACCGGGAATCGAACCCGGGACCTCCAGAGATAGCGGCACCTTGAAAACCGGTGCGGACATCACTCGGCCACGGAGATCGTCGTCAAATAAATCTATCCATACTAATATTATAAATGTGAAAGTGTGTTTGTTTGTTTGTTTGTCCTTCTTTCACGTCAAAGCGGAGTAACGGATCAACGTGATATTTGGTAGGTATGGGAATAGTTTGGGAGCTGGACTTATTATTCCGGAAAATTGAGGAATAATGGTAATTCTGTATGAAAAATCGTTTAATTGTCGTAGCTTCGATACAAAACTGTAATTTCTTCCATGGCCGCCCCCAAAGCGGCGGTGAAAGTTTTATGTATTCTATATGAAATAAAATTGAAAAAAAAAAGAGTAGATAATCGTAATCACTGACGTCTGCGCGTGGTCAAAATCGAATAGGTACTAATATTTTACATAGACTTATTCTAGAATAAAAAAAATTACATTATAAAAAAGTCTTTCGTTGTTTAATAATTAATTTGTGTAAAAACACAAAAATGACTATGAATTTATCATGAAACGAACATCTCTATCCATTAAAAAAAACAAAGAATGTCAACCGTGTGTCAACCTCTTTATAAAATTAAAAAAAAACCTTTGTTTACATGTCAAAGATGACAACAGTTGTTAAAGACGTTTCGACGCACGCACGCTCGTATTTTATTTTTTTTAACCGACTTCAAAAAAAGGCGGAGGTTCTCAGTTCGGTTGAATTTTTTTTTTTTTTTTTTTATGTTTGTTACCTCATAACTTTGTCAATTATAAACCGATTTTAGAAATTCTTTTTTGGTTTGAAAGCATATAGTTACAAATTGGTCCCATTGTTATACGGTCAGGATCTGATGATGGCATCCTGGAGAAATCAAGGGAACTCTTCAAATATTATAGGCACACCTATAGCGATTTTGGTATTTTCTTAAGTAACTCGTGCATTTGCTTTCGGTAAGCACCATTTGGTGAAGAGTAACTGATGATGAAGACCACATATGGCCATCGAAAACATTAATTAAATACTAAATATGTTACGGGCGCAATACGATTCCTTTAATGTTCATAAGTAATTTTCAAGTATTTGCGACTGGTAGTCATCATCTCACGATGATGAGCTGGTGATGGAAGGTATAACTCCTCAATAGTTAGGAGTTGGAGGATAATTCTTTAAATATCGTTGATACGTAAATATTTGTAGTTGTTACCTTTCAGGTTATTTAGTTAAGCTGATGATGGAAGGTAAAACTCTTTAACGCTTAGGAGTTAAAGTATGTTTTTAAGTACTACAAGCGCCAATAGAACTTTAGGTTGTATTCTTTCAAGTAATTTAGGTTAGCTGATGTTGGAAGGAAACTGCATAACAGTTAAGAGTTGGAGGGTGGTGCTTGTCTGAGTTCTAATTTACATATGGGCTATAGTCGTTGCACATTGAGCTACCCTTGCTCATTATGCGGTTTCTTATAGAAGATTTCTTACACTAAAAAAGGAAAAATAAACAAAATTTTTCAAAAAAAATTAAACCGCCTTCAAAACAAAACTGCAAACAAAAACTCATTTCCCAAAAACACGTAAAAGTGAAAAATAAATTGAATCATTCAATTCAAAATACGAAAGTGCGGGACTTTTTCTAATTAATCTTGAACTTACTGATCTGATTGAAGTCGGTGTCAAGCCGAAAGTAACAAGAACGAATACTTAAAATTCAATTTCATTTCATTTCAAAATAGTGAAACAATAATAAACAATATCTCATGCGCAGAGTGGTGTAAATTGTAACCTATCAAATACATATTAATATTAATATCTATTTGGCTTGACACCGACTTCAATCAGATCAGTAAGTTCAAGATTAATTAGAAAAAGTCCCGCACTTTCGTATTTTGAATTGAATGATTCAATTTATTTTTCACTTTTACGTGTTTTTGGGAAATGAGTTTTTGTTTGCAGTTTTGTTTTGAAGGCGGTTTAATTTTTTTTGAAAAATTTTTAGTAGATTATGTGAATCATGTCATAAAAACTGATGTAATTAAAATAATAGTATATAAAAGAAGAATTTAAAAAGGATTAAATGAGTTAATACATAAATCAAGTCAAATTGCTCCAATTTCAGTATTATGGAAACACAATATTCTCTAGGTCAAAATAACGCAAGTAACGGAACGTTTTGATCGTGTTGCGTTTCAGTATCAGTGTTACCAAAAACAAAATATTTTAAACCTAAATAACTCGAACAAAAAAACACATAATAAAATTTTAAGTATTTTTCGTGTTTGTTTGTGATAAACTTTAGTCATTCACTTCAATAGAATAGCTATACATTTTTAGGTTTTTTGTAAAGGGAATGTGCCTGATGTCATTTCTTTTCAATGTACCGAATTGGCTTGTTTACAGTTTTTATATGTATAGATGACCAACCATATCATTTATGTAAGGTTTCCATGACATAAAGTTTTTATTTCTGAATTTGTACTCAGCCGGCCGAGCATGAACGGCTTTTATCACGCGATATGATATGGTACGGCAAGTTGTTTTGCTTACCCCACTAAGGTGTAAGCCAGACGACATGGCCTATTCTTTTCCTACGAACGCCATATTATCGAAAGAGAGTATGCCTTGGAAGTCCTGTAGAACTTCTTTTTCACATCACAGAAATACTTGTTGTTTAAACAGAAAGACAAAAAAACTATTAATAATATGGCACACATAAACTAAGCGCTTGCAGCGCCTCTACCGGTAATAAATATAACTATTTTAAGATGTGATCAATTAATAATCTTGACCATTTCATGAAGTATCTGCGCGTTCAGTTGCCCATATCGAGAAACGATTTCTTATTATTCTGCCCAAGCCACATCATGATGTGAAACATTTCATGAAATGCGACCATTTCATGAAAATCTCAAGCATTTCATGAAGTGAGTAAATCTACGATATGGCCACGACCTAATATGCAAAACTAACCACGGATCCTTTCTCTTTTCCAGACTGCAGCATCAGCCTACAGACAGATATACAGCAATCATGGTTACTACTTCACTGGGAGTTCACAGCCGACCGCGGAGAGACGCGCCGATGTCAGAAGCGTGGACTCCTACTCGTACCGGTCGGACCGGCCCAGCGAACGGTCCATACCCTTCAGGGGCAGCTCCCAGCGGGTCCAGGCCCAGGAGTGGAGCAGAAACGACGCCCCAGAGGCTAGACATGGGAACGTGACGGTTAAGAACGCGTTCACGAAGACTTACCCAAGTGTGTCCAGTAGACGAGGTAAGATCCGAGGTTAAACGTTTTTGTTCTTTGCTGATGTCAGAAGGGTGGACTTACCGGTATGACCGGGGTGCCCATCGAGTGATTATTCCTTTCTGGGGCAGCTCCCAGCAGGTCCAATCCCAAATAGAGCGACGACGTTTTTGTTCGTAGCTGATGTCAGAAGGGTGGATTTACCGGTCGGACCGGGTGCCCAGCGAGCGGTTCATTCCTTTCTGGGGCAGCTCCCAGCGGGTTCAACCCCAAAAAGAGCGGTCTACACAGACGATTAGCTCAAGTCATACCTACTTGCTAATAAATAAGAAAAAAATTGCGAAAAGAAACTCTTGCCTTTTTGATCGTATGAAGAACAAATACCTACTTAAATTATCTACTTTTACTTTTTTGCATTCACAATGTAATTTATATTATTGAGAATGAAGTATTAGAAAAAAAAAACGACCCGTCTCACAACTAGCTCCGATGGGACTCGAACCCACTGTCCGGCCGAATGCTCTAACGAGCTACGGAGTCGTTACGAGAAGCGTCGAATTTATCCAAAACCTCTTACGCGCTATCTACAGATAAAATACTATTTTTATCTGCTAGTTAGAACTAAATATGAGTACTAATCGCATCGAAGGTTGTGTCGCCGTATGGCCTGGTGATTCTGTGATTGCTTCACACTGTATGCGTACGCGCTGGCGCAGGCAAACAATTTTAGCACTATTAAATTACCTTATTTGACAAGTCCGAGACACGTTAGCCTTCTTACGCAAGTCCATTGCACCTTATCAGGTTTAGCTAGTTAAATTGTTTTTTCATTTTTACAATTGACCGCTACTTTACCGCGATTATTTAAAACGAGGTCGGAAGAATTACCTACCTATACTAGGTATTTTGTATCGTATTTTTCCTGTGACTAGTTATAGTTAAGCGTAATTCCAATAATTTGAAACAAATATTTAATTCAGAACACTTTTTACTAGCCAAATATTTTGACAAGCATTATTGTATGACTAGCCTTCCGCCCGTGGCTTCGCCCGCGAGGACTACACGCCGTTATCCCGCGGGAATGTGATATTTTCCCGGGATAAAAGTAGCCTAAATATGTCACTCTCCACTCTACAGCCAGCTCCTAAAAATAACGTCGATCCGTTGCTCCGTTTTGACGTGAAAGACGTACAACCAACACACGTTCACATTTAAGTATGGATTATATTGCCTTGGTATATAGTATTAGTGTAGTTCATAGTATAGTATGTAGGTACTATGAGCAACAGCGTCGCTTTACCACTTAGCAACAAAATTCGTGTGCGCGCGTATCGCCCATCGCCCCTGCACGAACTAAACGTACTATGCGATTATTATAAGAATAGGACTGTCAAAACGGCCATATTTGTTTGCGTTTCGCTTCCACTTCAGGGTGTAGGATGTGCAAGAAAAGGAACAAAGATCAAAAATGCCGTTTGACAGTCCTATTCTTATAATAATCGCATAGTATACGTGGTGACGACGGCGCGCAGCGGCAAGCCATTTTAACCTTAGAAGTGGTTAAGCGACGCTGTTGCCCATGGTACCTATGATAGAGTTAAATATACTGCAAAGGAAAAATGTGATAGTAAAAATAGTAGATTGTACAACAAGTGCATAAAACGTACCATTTTACCCGAGACGTATATATATCCATCCGAGGGTGGATAGTCAATTCGAGGGTAAAATGGGTTTTATGTAAGAGTTATACACTCTGCTTTTCACTTCGAGTGTGAGGAAAATAAATAACAATATTGCAAAAAAGAAAACATAAAGACTTCGCAATATTGGCGGGAAGACTTTCTTTTATTTTATACGTGGCAGTGGCAGCACTCGATCGTACTCGTAGTCCATAATGCTCTTGAAATACTTATTTCTTAGAAAACTCTTTAATTTTGCCTAGTTTTATTAATTTAGTAATTTAACATGGATATTATGTAGAAAATTAAAGAAACAGAATGAAATAACAGGTTTATTTAACGAAATTTAATTGCGTGTGTGACTGTTTACCTGACGACCTTTGTCTTAGAATCTGAGACTTAGACGAAGATTTTACTTTATGTACTAGAGCATAAAAAGCAATTTTATGCAGCCTATATTCAACATAAACACGAACTTTACGAGCATGAGAAGTGAAAACCACTTTTTTATTATCACATTTTTTCCTATCACATTTTTCCTATATGTACTTACTTACAAAATTGCATTGTGAATGCATAAAAATAATTTAAAATCTCAATTAAATATACTGATTATATTTTATGAACTGCTTATCAAATCATTCCAAACATGCAACATGTATAAATTAGCATTTTTGCGATAACACAATAATCATACAATATTGATTTACACTAACTATGTAAGTACCTATAACAAATTGAATTCCGCTCTCAGCAACTAATTGCCACTTTGTGAAAATATATTTTTAAAATTAGGATATGGACCTGTCTGATATAACGCTGGCTGTAGGCTTTAGCCTACTGCCTACTGATAAATCCGCTACTGCATACCTACTCTACCAGGCAACGAAATGTGTAGGTAGGTATATCAACTGTGGAGATAATGTAATGTAATAAAAGACATATACGATTGAATTACTGCCTAAGTAGGTGTACCTTTGCATATTAAATCAATTTTTTTTATTCAATTTAGGTTGAGGTAACAACACTTTATGAACGTCAAAGAAGCTACGCCATCGGTTCGCCTATCCTACGGTGGGAGACCGTAGGAAGGCCATAGTTTGGCTTACCACACCACAATAGAGCTCCACTTTAATTCAAAGCAAAGGCATCACTGAGTTTTTGCCTTTTCTGTCTCGATGCGGCACATTATCTATGAAGTCATTTATCATCTGTGTGTTGTATGTGATGGAAATAAACAATTTATCTATCTATCCATCTATCTATCTAGATCGTTAAAATGAACAAATTCGATAAGTATTAAGTTGGCGCCAAGGCTGCTAAAACATTTAAACAATTCTGTTGATACAAGAGTTAGAGTTATGTCTATAAGGTAGGTATTTCTAAGAATAATATCCCAATATAAAACACAGTAGACGTGTTTATTGAGTCCGCTTAAGAAATCATTCATGAATCAGGGATCCATTGTCTTTTATAATACTTACACATTGCCATTACCGTCAGTTTCTTCGAAAGGCAGTGACGTTCTAGTCTATTAATAATAGAATAGGTAGGTACCTACCTATGCAGCATTTCTTACCAGTAACTATGAAATAAGTTATCATAGTGGTTTGGATTCCAAACCACTTCGAAAACTTATTACATAGTTAAAAGTTGTCCAGTAGGTACCCGTAGTGTAAGTTTGTCAGTCAATGTGCAATAAGGTGCAAACATGGTACATAACGACGTTTGATTTCAATTTTGACATATAAGTAGATCGTCGAGAACATAAGGTAAAGCTAGATTAAAATTCTTGCGAACACGATAGTAAAGTTTTTGTCATGATTATGATCATACATTTTGCGCATCATTCATAAAGAATTATGAAAAGTATTTTTCCCCTCCAGGTAGTCCCGTGGACCCGGACAGCGTTGTGTTCCCAGGCCCGACGTCCCGCAGAAGTATGTTCGAGCCGGAGGTCCCATCTGACTGCGAGCTGAGGGGGATCTGCGAGACAGTGCCCAACTACCCGCATGAATACGTCAATAATCTGCTGGCAACGGTGAGTACCTACTTCTCCGTTATAGGTAGTCCCGTGGACCGTGCCGGCGGCGGCGGTGGTGTTCCCTGGCTCGAGCTCCCGCAAGTGCATGTTCGAGCCGGTGGTCCCGTCTGGCTGCGAGCTGAAGAGCATCTGCGAGATAAATAGTGCTTATTGCCAACTATCCACATGAATACGTAAATAATTGCTGGCAAAGGTGAGTACCTACTTCTCCATTCCAGGTAGTACCGTGGACCCTGACGGCGGCGGCGTGGTGTTCCCGGACTCGAGCTCCCGCAAGTGCATGTTCGAGCCGGTGGTCCCGTCTGGCTGCGAGCTGAAGAGCATCTGCGAGATAAATAGTGCTTATTGCCAACTATCCACATGAATACGTAAATAATTGCTGGCAAAGGTGAGTACCTACTTCTCCATTCCAGGTAGTCCCGTGGACCCAGACGCCGGCGGCGTGGTGTTCCCGGACTCGAGCTCCCGCAAGTGCATGTTCGAGCCGGTGGTCCCGTCTGGCTGCGAGCTGAAGAGCATCTGCGAGATAGTGCTCATTGGAACTATCCACATGAATACGTAAATAATTGCTGGCAAAGGTGAGTACCTACTTCTCTATTCCAGGTAGTCCCGTGGACCCGGACGGGCCTGGTGTTCCCGGGCCCGACGTCCCGCAGGAATGCTCTGGCTTCGGTCCCGTCTGTCTGCGAGGTACTGGACGCTTAAGGCGCCCATTCCCCAAAATAGGGTATTTTAAATTATGGATTACTCGCAAATCACAAGTACTTAAAATTTGGAAAAAATATATGTTATTTTACAGTTATTTATCTAGTGCTTCCGGCCGTTTTTTTTCGATTGGTGATATTTTACTGTGTCAAATAAAATCCCAAACTTCCGTCTAATAATAATTCAAATATCATATTACTTGCAGTATGATTGGTTTTAGTTAATGAAAAACATATGAAAATAATTGACTTTGAATAGCCGAGGGATTCCGGCCGTCATAAATTAAATTTTCTTATTATTTAATTTTTTATTGAATTTTAAGTGATTTTCGATTCGCGGGGCGCTCGCGAGTTCACAGTTCACTGCCGGCTGCCGCTGGGTCCGCGCGAAGTGTATAGAGCGCTGCCAAGCAAGCGTTAGCGTTAGGCGTGAGTTTGTTATACACTGCGGGTTTTATATACACATCAATATTCTACAGCCATAGTTAAGAAGCGCATTACCACAAACCGGAGCGCTGTGCGGTGCGGTGTGAGAACCGCCTAAGAGTGTAAATTGGAGGCGCGTCACAATAGCGCTTAAAAATAGTGTTGTTTTGAAAAATGTTGATTAATTTATTTAAATTTTTAGTTTTTTGCATTCACAATGCAATTTTTATTACTGAAAAATGGAAAATGAAGTATTTAGAAAAAATCGACCCGTCTCACAACCGACCGTCTCTTGTGAGACGGGTCGATTTTTTCTAAATACTTCATTTTCCATTTTTCAGTAATGTTGATTAATGTTTATTTCTTTCATATTTTAGTAAAACCATAAAAAACACTCGTAGTAAAAATCCCGGACGTATGTACTTACCTACACTTACTATTAAATATACAAAACCCATCATATTTCCAGATGGACGACCTATCAAACAGATTCAACTTGGACGTAGAAACTCCAGAGATCGCCTCGAGACGAGGACCTGGCGAAGATAGCATGGAGCTGTGCTCGCACACTGAAACGGTAAGTACGAGTCAGAGAGAAAAAAAGCCCTTGACGAGTTTCTTCCCGGTTCTTCTCGTTACAAGGTCTCTTGCCGCGCTGTATGATTTGCGAACAGATAAGAAGTTTCTATGACGTTTACTGTGCTGTATCAGCCGATTTACTGATTTTAATAATTTATTTTTAACTTTAACAACTTAAAATACGTTAGTACCAATTTCTTAAAGCCGCTATTCTGTTATTTAAAATACTGAAACTTGGATTTCCGATACTTGGCATTTGGTGGAGACTGCATAATGGGAGTTTATTTCACCTTACGTTCGATTGTGAGCATGTAACAAGATTTTTGTATGGAATTAAGTATGATAGAATTATGTTCGATCGTGAAATGAATGCATTAGCTTTAACACTCTCCCTGCCATGGAGTCCGCCGGCGACTCGCAAAAAAATTTGTCCAGCAGGCCAAAGTACATTTCTTAATACCTGTATTAGTAGGCCGTGGGGTCCGCCGGCGACCCCCATTTTTTTCAGTCAGCACGTTGCACCTATTATTTTTGAATTTTGAATTTATATTTGATTTTGGGAGGTCAGGGCGGATCCCACGGCGGCGTCCTGAAAGAATTTTTTTGGGCTCGCCGGCGGATCCCATGGCCTCCTGTAAAGACTTTGGCTTTTGGCTCTCGGCGCCCACAAGCAGAAAATTTTGTGACCCACCGGCGACCCCCATGGCCTCTTGAACTTAAAAAGTCTTATATATTACCGGCAGGTAGAGTGTATGTATATAGGACGGGGAGGTACGGGACATCTTTAGAAGTTTTGAGGAAAGCCTGGCCAATAGCTTTACGAAAGAAAAATGTTGAAAATAATTGTTTTTCTTTCAGATAATCTATCCTAGAGCGGCGAAGAACATCCAGGGAAAGTGGGTGTTCATTGTGAACAAGGATGCAGTGCCGGTGCAGGGATTCAAGGGAGAGTTGTGTGTGTAAGTCACTTAACTTGATATCTTATTAAAGACAGCAGAAATAATCAAATCAAATATTTATTTATTCACATAGACATTATAAGCATGTAGGGCAGGCGTACCGGTTTTGGCCACTTTCTGCTCTAAAAGTTTTCTAAATAACTTTTAGCCATTTTTGATAAAGGCAATTAAAATAAGGTATTTTAAGGTAATAATAACAATCGTTAGAATTCCTTATGTCATAAGATTATTTTTCAAAAAAATCCATTTTCTTTTTGAAAACATGTTTTGGATGATACTCTATAAACCTTTGTTTTTTACAATTAAATTGTTGTTTTGCAATTGATTGGTTTCTAGTGTATTAGAATATTTTGATTTAACCTGGGTTTGGTTTTGATTTTTCGCTATACTTACAAAAGTTTAACTATCAATAAGTGGCCAAAACCGGTACATTTGGCACATCTCCCACATTTTGTGTTATATACAAAAAACTATTTCACTTTTTTAAATTTGTATTTTGTACCTTTAAAGGTAGATAAATTACCTATAATTTAAGATATAATTTGTGTATTAAATACCTGAGACCATTTAGCACTTAGTGCTTAAAAGTCAAAAAACCCTTAAATGGCCACAAAGGGTACCTCTGCCCTACTTATGAATCGTCAATATTTTCCTACCACCCATTCAAGACTTTTTTAACTGACAAGAAGAACAGCCGCTCTATAAACTTGCCAGCGTTTCTCAGGTAACGACATTTACAAAAAAACATATCAATAAATAATAATTAATCAAGGCTCTTTCCTTGTCTTATAAGTAACTGTTTATTTACGTTTAACATTCACCGAGAGAATGTGACTGGTCGTCATTAACCCATTTTTATTGAAGTAGGTAAACGGTTTTAATCACTTCTTACATTTACCTACGAAGGTACTTACTTTTATCAATTTATTAGGGGAAACAAATACCGGACTAAATAGAAGGTAGGTACCACTCTTGACGACCTACGTGGCCGAGTGGTGTACGCACCGGTTTCAAGGTGCCGCTATCTCTAGAGGTCCGGGGTTCGATCCCCGGTCGGGTAAATGTTGAAAACGAACTTTTCAATATTTCCTCGGGTCTGGGTGTAGGCACAGTCTACTTACTACATACAGTCAGTCATCGCGTTTGACATTGGCGAAAATGCCGCCGATGTCCAGACAGTTGTAAAACTGTAAGGGTTGTCACGCGTATAGTTGTAAGACTCCGCCGAAAAAAAGGAGTTACATTTTTTACATCTTGACTAACTTACTAAAAAGGTATATAGATATGGCGAAGTTCACAGGTTTATATTGTGACTAGCCTTCCGCCCGCGGTTTCGACCGCGTGGACTGCACGAGAACGAGACGTTATCCTATGGGAATAATATGATGGCGGCCAACTTTTTTGTTTGAGGGCCGATTTTGATGAAACTTGGTTTTTAGTACTATTTTGACAAGAAAACAGCAACGCAATGTTGAAAATATTAAAAATCCAAGATGGCGGCCAACTTTTAACTTTTTGGGCCAATTTTGATGAAACTCGGTTTCTGGTACTATTTTGACAAGAAAACAGCAACGCAATGTAAAACATATTAAAAATCCAGGATGGCGGCCAACTTTTTTGTTTGTGGGGCGATTTTGATGAAACTCTGTTTTTAGTACTATTTTGACAAGAAAATAGCAACGCAATGTCAAAAATGTAAAAAAGTTAAAGATGGCGCCCAAATTCTTGTTTGTTGGCCGATTTTGATGAAACTCGGTTTCTGGTACTATTTTGAGAAGAAAACAGCAAAGCAATTTTAAAAATGTAAGAAATCCAAGATGGCGGCCAACTTCTTTGTTTGTGGGCCGATTTTGATGAAATTTGGTTTTTGGTACTATTTGGACAAGAAAACAGCAACGCAATGTTAAAAATATACTAAATCCAAGTTGGCAGCCAAATTTTTTAGTTTTTGAGCCGATATTGATGAAACTCGGTTTTTTGTACAATTTTGACCAGAAAACAGCAACGCAATGTTAAGAATATTAGAAATCCAAGATGGCGGCCAATTTTTTTGTTTGTGGGCCGATTTTGATGAAAGTCGGTTTTTGGTACTATTTTGACAAGAAATAAGTAACGCAATGTTAAAATTGACAAATTAATGTGGGAGATGCAACTGATTAAAGGAAGACTGATGGTGTGTCTTCCTTCCGGGCTAGGGTGTTGTTAGCCCGGGGACAACTGTCCGATGGTTGTATGTCGGAGTTCGTATATATGCGAACTTGGTGGATGAACTTCGTAAGCGCGATGTAGGTGCTCCGTACTATTCGCCGGCGCCGTCAGTGGTTATGTGCGCGTCGTCTAGATGTCGCCACAATTAAAACTAAATAAAAGCATGTAAAATAATAAATTTTGAGACTTCCTGCCCCTAATATTTTTTTTTTCACAATACCTTCAGGGTCCTAAAACATCTACCTTCACATTTTAAGACAACCCTTCCGTACTTACGTTACTTATACAGGTGTCGGTATCGCTCAACTTCAAGGGCTTACTGTATGGAAAAGTTGCTGTTTTCTTGTCAAAATACTACCAAATACAGAGTTTCATCAAAATCGTGCGTATTTATTTATTTAATCTTTATTGCAAAATATATAACAAATGGCGGACTCAATGCTTATATGCATTCTCTTCCAGTCAACTGGAAAGGGTGTCAGGAAGAAAATGAACAGCAGCAATAAAAAAAAGTGAAAGTTAAAAGAAAACAGAAGGAACTAATTAAATGCAAGAAAAAAATACTAAAATTAAATAACAAATGAAAATTTGTAAATGCTTATAAATATATGAGTATTAAAAGGTATACATACTAAAGTAGCAATAACATGATATATAATTTATACATACACATATTATACATACAACTATAAATAAATAACACATAAAGTCAGAACAGATCTATCATGATAAGTGTAAGCAGCTCGAGTAATGTTCACGGACCATTTTCTTGAACACGCACTTACTTGGGGCACTGCGGATATTTTAAGGGCAAATCGTTCCAAAGTTGTACAGGCGAAAAGAGAATGATTGGGAGACGAAGCCAGAAGAATGGGATGGTGTTTTCAGGAGAAAGTTGTCACTAGAGCGAAGGCTACGTTCATTAGAGTCGCCCAGAAACTGAAATCTGGATTTCAAGTAATCTGGGGTATTTGGATCTAATAGAATATTGAAGAGCATGCAGACAACTCTAACGTTCCTACGCTCGCGAATATGGAGCCAATCGAGCTGCTGACGGTGTTGAGAGATATCGTATTTACGTAATCAATATATGAAACGAATACAGTTTTTAATAAACGATCCAACTTACTGAGACGGTTTTTTTCTTTTGAGGTTGGTACTACAGACATCAGCGTAGACAATTATAGGTAAGACAACCGTCTGTATTGGAGCAATCTTGATACTGGTAGGCAGAAAGAACTTAAACCTATAGAGAGATCTAAGTGCATTAGTGGCTTTGAGACATGCTTGTTCGATATGATCTTTCCAAGAGAGGCAGGCATCGATATAGTCAAACCCAAGTCCTTCACTCGTTGTGAGTAGGATATTATCACGCCGTTAAATACCAAATTGTAGATACTATTCCAGTTTACGCATGACAGCTGTCGAGAACTACCCTACCAGCAATTAAAGATTGACATTTAGGCGCGTTAACTGATATACCATAATTAGTCGACCACACAGAAATCTTCATCAAATCACAGTTGTTTAGCGCGACAACATTATTTAAACTGTGGATATTATGTTGCGCATAAAGTTGTAGATCGTCGGCATAGAGACGGAAAGAAGAGGAGAAATGAAAGGAGAAATGAGAGGTCAGAGAGTTAATAAACAAGGAAAAGAGAAGAGGGGAGAGTACACTGCCTTGTGTAACGCCAGCCTCCAAGTCGAGCCAGTCAGACTGCGTCCGATCTACTCGCACGGCTTGCTGGCAATCGCCAAGATAGGAGGAGAATCAAGTAGGTGCATGTAGAAGAAATATTAATGGAAACACAATGGAAATTGTTAATGAATAAAGAATCTAATCTAATACCTAACCGACCGAGCATAGCAAGGAGAATTTCGTGATTAACGGCATTAAAAGCGCTGGAAAAATCTATTAAAACTAGGACAGTTAATAATTGCTTAGCTCACCCAAAAACCCATTACATGACACCAATATCACAAAATAGAAAAAAACGCAGCCGCCATCTTGGATTCCAAAGCTCACATCAAATTCGAGCTTAGCATCCCTAAAAACCCTTTACATGACACCAATATCACAAAACTGAAAAAAAGTGCGGCCGCCATCTTGGATTCCAAAGCTCACATCAAAATCGAGCTTAGCATCCCTAAAAACCCCTTACATGACACCAATATCACAAAACTGAAAAAAAAGCGCGGCCGCCATCTTGGATTCCAAAACATACATCAAAATCGAGCTAAGCATCCCTAAAAACCCTTTATATGACACCAATATCACAAAACTGAAAAAAGTGCGGCCGCCATCTTGGATTCCAAAACTCACATCAAAATCGAGCTTAGCATCCCTAAAAACCCCTTACATGACACCAATATCACAAAATTGAAAAAAAAGCGCGGCCGCCATCTTGGATTCCAAAACGCACATCAAAATCGAGCTCAGCATCCCTAAAAACCCCTTACATGACACCAATATCACAAAACTGAAAAAAAAGCGCGGCCGCCATCTTGGATTCCAAAACGCACATCAAAATCGAGCTTAGCATCCCTAAAAACCCCTTACATGACACCAATATCACAAAACTGAAAAAAAAGCGCGGCCGCCATCTTGGATTCCAAAACATACATCGAAATCGAGCTTAGCATCCCTAAAAACCCTTTATATGACACCAATATCACGAAACTGAAAAAAAGTGCGGCCGCCATCTTGGATTCCAAAACTCACATCAAAATCGAGCTTAGAACCACTAAAAACCCCTTACATGACACCAATATCACAAAAATGAAAAAAAGTGCGGCCGCCATCTTGGATTCCAAAACTCACATCAAAATCGAGCTTAGCATCCCTAAAAACCCCTTACATAACACCAATATCACAAAATTGAAAAAATAACGCGGCCGCCATCTTGAATTCCAAAAATCGTAATAAACTCCCTACATAAAACCAATATAAAAGAAACTAAATATTATTTTTAATACAGTTGCTCAAAAAGTGGCGTATTGCAGGGACGTATAGCGTTCGGGATGTGGGCTATTAAACACTCGAACTTTTTCTTTACCTTTCCCGAACTCGTGCGTTTTCTTTCCCAACTGTCAAAATATTGTCTATTAAAAAGAAAAAACCAACCACGAAGTTTTTACAAAAAAAAAATCATAGAAGTTTTTATGATTCATGCATTTCTAAAAAGAAGCTACTAATTTGTTTCAATATCAGATTTAATAGTAGATTGTACAACAAGTGCATAAAACGTACCATTTTACCCGAGACGTATATATCCACCCGAGCCATAGGCGAGGATGGATAGTCAATTCGAGGGTAAAATGGGTTTTATGTACGAGTTATACACTCTGCTTTTCACTTCGAGTGTGAGGAAAATAAATAACAATATTGCATAAAAGAAAAAATAAAAACTTCGCCATATTGGCGGGAAGACTTTCTATTTCTTTTTTTATATGTGGCAGTGGCAGCACAGTGACTTTAGCATAGATCGTAGTCCATGATTCTCTTGAAATACTTATTTCTTAGAAAACTCATTAATTTTGCCTAGTTTTATTAATTTAACATGGATTACGTACAAAATTTAAGAAACAGAATGATGCAAAAAGTTTATTTAACGAAGTTTAAATTGCGTGTGTGACTGTTTTCCTGACGACCTTTGTCTTAGAGTATGAGACTTAGACGAAGATTTTACTTTATGCACTAGAGCATAAAAAGCGATTTTATGCAGCCTATACCCAACATAAACACGAACTTTACGAGCATGAGAAGTGAAAAAGTAATTTTAATTATACATTAAATTAATATAAGTATCGGCCAAATTAAATTTATGAATATAAAAAAAACATAAAATTGGCTGTATGACCACAGATTACTAAATATGGTATGACGTGCACTATTTACCATAGTATCTGCTTATAGGAGTTTGCGCAAGTAAGTGAAAAGAAAATGAGGGACCTTATTTCTTAATTTTCTAAATTAGTTTATTCTGGTTTTTATTGTGGTAGGTACTTAGTATGGTGGAATTAGTGCAATAATGTGGCTTTAATGGAAAACGATGTGGTAAAAGAGAGAAATAAGGAAAGGCGCTCCTGTAGGATTCGGATTGCTTTTGTTAGGTTTCATTTCATTTCATCTCATTTAATTTAATTTTCATTTCATATCAATAAAAAAATTCTACTGAAGCCTTGGCTGTATGATCATAGTTTCCTTTGCCAACCCAGAATGGGTGAAGAAAACAAAAAAAAAAGTCTCTGCTTATATTCTTTTACGATTAGTTAGTCGAGTTTATTGTGTTTTATTATTTTATTAAATTGCTTAATTTTTTCGCAACTGTATTAAAAATAGTTGTTCAGTACACGTGCGGAACCGTCATTGCAACTTGTTCCGACTGTCAACCCTCACCTTCGGCTGCGCCTCGGCTCGGGTAGACATTTGTCGGAACTCTTTGCAATGACAGGCTTTCCGCACTTGTAATGAAATCTACTATTTTCCAATTCAATATTTGAAATCAAATGCGAAAGCCCTGTCGCAAAGCTCCCATCTAGCTAACAAAATTTTGTATGGTAGATGGGAAGGACCCTCTCCCCTCCTGCCCCGCGTACCCCGCACGATTGCTCTGTCTAGACGCCTCCGATGAACGACTGTATGTAGTAAGTAGACTGTGGTGTAGGTATGTGGTAATACCCGTCGTTGTTTCCAATTTCCATAATCTAGTGCTTAAGCTACTATACCTTGGTATTGGAACAATGTATGTGATGGTGTCCAATATTTATTTATATTTATTTATTTACTCTGTTTGTATTAAAATCGAAAAGAGCTAAGATTCTTTTAAAAAATTATGTCAGTAAGGGATTCAACCAATTCAGAATTAAGAACCAACACAAAATATATAATAAATAAGTATCTCATAGGTAAGTTACACCTATAACTTTGTCTCGGACGGGGATTGAACCCACATCACGACGACCTCATTGACGACCGATATGGCGCAGGGAGGGGTCAACTACCTGCCTTCTGCGCCAGAGGTCTTGGGTTCGATTCCCGAACAAGACAAATATTAGTGTGCATGAACAATGTCTATTTGTCTTGGTCTGGGTGTTTTCTATGTATATTAAGTATGTATTTACAAACAAAAAGTATTTAAGTATTTAAGAATTATGTCAGTATGATAGTGTGTGGTGTGACCATCAGTAGTACTGTGAAAAAAGTACACATTTCTTGTAACTAGTGTGTAAAAAAGCAATACAACTGAACTACAATTGAAACACGATTGAGACACGATTGTGACTTAACGTTAAAATATGGATATGAGCATGGGGTTTCATTTGACATTTGAAGACCATTTTATGTCCCTAGGTAACAAAACCACGGCACCATAAAACCTATCTAACCTAACCTAACCTAACCCCTGTTCCAGAAACATCGACCACCCCTGCTCCGAGATAGCCTACTTCCCGGACAAGTACAACGCGACGTGCCAGCAGAAGAGAGTGGAGCGGGCCATGTGGTCCATCGACAAAGACGGCCAGATGATCAAGGAGAGCATACCCATGCCTTCTTGCTGCACCTGCATTGTGAAGGTGATCACGTGACCACTGTACATGCACAAGTTCATTAAAAAAAACATTATAAAGGTCACCTGTTGTTCTTTTATGAAAAGAGCAACAGGTTAATAATGTGCCTTTAAAAAAAAACTGTCTATTTTGATGTCACATCAAATCAAAATAAAACCTGAATTTGCATTCCTTTCATAAAAATAAAATACATACATAATTTTATGTAAAATGAAGTCAAATACTTAGTAGGTATATAGGTGTCTTTTACTGTAATGGATGGTAATGGACGATTACTACCTAGGTAAGTACCTACATAAGTATATGCAATTACACCGAGTGCCTATTTCACAATGTCCGATTAAGAGATACTTTCCAGTTTAAAGTTTAAGGCGCTACTCGGAAAAAGTATGGACACTTTGATATAAAGCTATAGGACGGTTAGAGTTGTTAAAATCTGGTAATAAGATATATATTTCTTCATACCTTTATCTAGAATCGTATAGTTTCAGAAACACTATTTTATGATTTTGGCTCGACACTTTTTATTTTCGAAAATACCTCTAAAAAATAAGAAATATCAAGATTATTCTTAAATGGGGATACATATACTATTGAAAATTGGTTTAATTAGTGGACACCAATAATATTTAGGATCGTATAGAAGCATTTTTTTAAAATCGCTATAGTTTTTGAATACGAAGTGATTTTGCGTACCTAATCGGCAAAATCGGTCTCGCTCCCGCGCGCGTCCTTTTCTCATTGCTATCTCGCTTTAGCATAATTTTTCCCGAGTATCGCCTTAATTGACAGTTTTGTATGGACTCTCTGTCAAAACAGCTAATGAGAACTTACTTAGACATTGTGTAACAGTATGTAAAATAGAGTGAGTAAAATGGATTTTAAGCTACGGAAAAAACAATTGACATAAGTATATTTTGGTAAAAAGAAGAACTATAGTTCGCTTTGCATGTACTTAGGACGCTTAAAAAGGGTAGTAATTAACCGATCGACTAAAATACTTTTTACCGACAAAAATACTGGCCGGTTTCCGAAACGCCAATTAAAATTAAATTACCTAATTCCCAATAAATCTTTTTTTTTATTGTTGATAGGCAAGCGCTTGCCCGCTATCTCGCCTGATAGTAAGCGATGATGCGATCTAGGATGAATCGCACTTGCCTAGAAGATACCTAATTAATCTCCAATTAATTGTAGTTTGGGTTTCTGAAAGAAAAATGTGACAGACTGTCAACAGTCTGTTAACAGTCTGTTAGTGCTCATACAAATCTAAACCTAATTGTGAGATAATTTTCGTTTCAGAAACCCAAGGTGCTTTTAATTGGGAATTAATTGTGACAGTCTGTTAGCTAATTTTAATTTTGATTGGCGTTTCAGAAACCGCCTCTGTGGTCTAGTGGTTTCTACCACCGATTGTAGACCCAGAGGTCCCGGGTTCGATTCCCAGTGGGGGTACATATTGTATTCGGTTTGGTTGGTGGTAGGACTTGTTCTTAGTCCGCCTGGCTAGCTACCACCATCTTATCTAAGTCTGACGCCATAACAATGATGTTTTCAGCATATTGTGTTCCGGCAGTTAGAGATAAGATAGCCAGTTCCTCAGTGATTGAGGATTCCAGGAGTAGTGCGCTTCCACCTTCAGCCTTATCACCATTTATCATCAGGTGTGATGAAGGCTAAGTGCTACCCCGTTGTGGATAAAAAAAAAACCGGTGCGGTAGGTGAGCGAATTACTCGCCAATCTAACCTAACCTCATCCTATTTTTCCACAACCAAACCTAGTATTTTAGTCGGTAAATTTAGTAATTTTTAGTCTGTCGGTTTATTAAGATATATATTCCATTTAAAAAGCTTGGAATGAAACTCTAAAATTAATTCCTACTTTTGCTACCGTAAGGCCCCTAGGTTACGTTTAACCGTTGGTTAATTACCGCACGTGATTGGCTTACCATCCAACTAACCAACACGGTTAAACAACGGTTAACGTAACGTTGGTGAACTCGGGTCAGGACTAAGCAGGTAGTCGGTAAGATTAGTACAAAACCATTGAAATTTTTATAGTTTACGTTACGATGTATTAAAGACGCGTTTTGTACTTATGTACACGTCTAAACATTATAATAATATTTGTTTGAATGTTTTGTGTTACGTGTGTAATACTGTGTAAGTATGTGATAAAAGTGCTATTAGTGCAAATGTTGATTGAGCTTGATATGTAATGTATCCTATCCTTCTTACTGTCGAGTAGATGATAAATAATGTAACTTAATCCTAAATACACAAACTCAACTTTATAAGCTTCTTTGTGGAAATTAGATGTAGAGTATAGTACATGGAAATCGTACCAAATAAGTGGTGTTGCCTTGCATTAAATGAGGTAGTTCTGATTTTTTTATATGTTAGTAGTGATGAGATAGTAATGACAAATCCAAGTTTTCCACCTCGAAAGCCCTCCGGATCATTGTTAAATATTTAAAAATCCAATAAATATTCAGATTTTTTTCAGTTTTTGTAAATTTTTACCACCAAGGACCTGTGTTACGGCAAAAATTACTATGCACGCTTTAAAGTAGACTAAATTTGCAATAAAAAGAGAATAATTTGGTTCTTGTAAGTCAAATAGTTTTTAAGATGGGGCTATTTAAAAGTTGGCTTAAATTAAAAAAAGGAAATATTACAGTTTTTTTAGTTTTAGACATTTTGACCCTTAGTAGTGGGTTTATGGCAAAAGATAAATTATTAGTTATCAAAGTCCATTAAATTTCCAACAAAATGAGACCAATTAGTAATAGGTATCAACTTACACTTGATAGTTCCTGAGACAGCTGTTCAAAGTTATTGAGGTAGGTAAGTAAACAATTATGTAATAGAAGGCTTTGCAAAAGGTAGTAAGCCCTAAAGGAAGAAGGATCTGGGAGACGTTCCCGTTCTACCTTGTTCATGACACGCAAACCTTAATCACCTTGAAAGCATACCAAAGATAAGGTTGTACCAGCAGATGTGGTTGCAGGAAAGCAAAACTTAAATGTTCCGGTGTTTGCAGCTACTGCATTGGCCAATCATGCGAGAACATACCAGACCTGATGTGTGATGACATTGATGAACCATTGATTGATAACCCACCATCAAAGGACGATTTGGCCGTCCTGAGCAGTTCGATGAAGAAATTATACCTCAGCAAGCTGCCCCCAAAAAGTGTGCTGTGGATTCAGAGGACGTGCCTGGTCCATCAAAATTATACATACAATGTACATAATTGATCCCACCACCCCCCAGATCCTCCTTCCTTTAGGGCGTACTTCATTTTGCAAACCTTAATATTACATAATTGTTTACTTACCTCAATAACTTTGAACAGCAGTCTCAGGAACTATCAAGTGTAAGTTGATATTACTAATTGGTCTCATTTTGTTGGAAATTTAATGGACTTTAATAACTAATAATTTATCTTTTGCCATAAACCCACTACTATGGGTCAAAATATCGAAAACTAAAAAAACTGTAATACTTCCTTTTTTTGAATTTTTGCAAACTTTTAAATAGCCCCATCTTAAAAACTATTTGACTTACAAGAACCAAATTACTCTATTTTTATTACAAATTTAGTCTACTTTAAAGCGTGCATAGTAATTTTTGCCGTAACACAGGTCCTTGGTGGTAAAAATTGACAAAAACTGAAAAAAATCTGAAAATTTATTGGATTTTTTAAAATTTAACAATGATCCGGAGGGCTTTCGAGGTGGAAAACTTGGATTTGTCATTACTATCTCATCACTACTAACATACAAAAAAATCAGAACTACCTCATTTAACGCAAGGCAAAATGTACGATTTCCATGGACTAGTACCTACCTACGCGCCACATAACTTGGCACGTGTCAAAATCCTGCCCGGTGCACGGTGGGGCGGAGCGGAGAAACGAGGAAATATTAACCAATAGGATTTAATCAAATCTGCGGAGCTGAGATTTTATGCAATCCTATTGGTTAATATTTCCTCGTTTCTCCACTCCGCCGCCGGTGACTCGCTCCGTATCAATGGACAGGCAGCCTAAGCACAATTTACTTTGTGGCCTAAGGCTTGTTTTTCCGACCGACCACGACGATCAGCGTCCTCATTCCTCCTTCATCTGCCTGCCAAGTTATATGGTGCCAAGAAGATTAAACAAATTCTTGAATGGCGCGGACACAATACCTACCTATACGCCACGAGTAAAGAGGCTCTAAAAGTTGAGTACCTACCTTACCTACTTAATTTGAGTAGGTAATTAATCACTAATGTATTTCTAACTATCTTTACTGTTTAATTAACCATCATCACTTCCAAATGCCTATGTAACTGGCCCAGGGCCAGGGCGCCAAATATCAAAATACGCCTCTGCAGATAGATTCTAATTTCTATTTATATTCTAGAGTATGTTTTTCGATTATAATCTTATACATTCCTAAGAAGATAAGAGAATATAAATGGTGCTTTTAAAAGTCCACGCCTCATTAAGATGTTGTGTTGTGTTATGAGTTTGATGTGGTGGAAACTGTGGAGAAAGAACACAGTGCGAAATTAAATAACGATAGGTATTAAATATTGGCGGACTTTGGTCTTACAATCTCTGCACATGTTTAAATATTCATGCCTAGTCACTTTTATAGAAGAATCAATGTTAGTTTTGTATCAGTCAGATTTCAAATTACCTAACTGTAAAATGTATTATTTAATAAAACAGTAAGTACCAAATAACTTTGTTTTTTTAATTTAACTGCGAGCTCCCCGTCACGTCAGGCCTATTTCACTCCCCGTGTCGGCTCGAAAAAGCGGCGGCAACGCCGGCGTTGTAAATCCATTGAAATTAGGTCCGCAAAAGAGCTAGAATATATGCGATAGAAAGAGATGCAACGACAACGAGTGGCCGTTCGTAATTTGCCTGCGCCGTACAAGCTGAATTCTACTTAATTGCGTTATTAGTTAGAGTTGCTATTTATTTAAATGACTTAGCGGAGTGAACTATCTGTTACATAGTTATTTTTTTAGGCACTGATTTAGAGGCAGTTGTAAATTGCAGTTTTGGTAAGTTAAAAATTATAAATGGCACGTTTAATAACTAGTTCAGCAGTTAAAACTAAGCAGTAAAGTAAACGAAAATGAGTAATAAGAAATAATGAAATGGATCAGTGAATAAGTATATAATTGAGCAGGAAAATAATTAAATGAGCGGTTACATTTTTCATCAAAAGTCGAAACCTATGCGACCGGGCGGCCTAAGAAAAACAAATTTTTGACAATGTGCAAGCAACGCTCCTTTATGTGATACCATGGAACTGTAGACATACTTGTGTGATAGCCCATATGCCCTAGTTAGTCCGGTCGTGGGACACTAAATTCCATACAAAAGCTTTGATAATTCTAAAAATTTTCATTTTTGCTGAGCGTATAGATTATGTGTATTGTGAGCTATTTTTGAAAAGTTAGAAGTTTGCTGACAGTGCTATAAGTATGGTATAGGCATTTCGTAATATTTCGTGTAACGTAATGTACTTATATAAAATTAAAGTTTGAAATTTTTAGTGTTTCATAATAAGAACTATCTTAGCTTCACTTTGTAAAATTATTAGAAAGTTAATATATGTGTAACTGCGTGAATCACAAAATCACTAATTTGTCTGTGAATAAAATTCTAAAATTTCTGAAATCATATTTTAAGACTTTTAGTGGTTTGATGTATCTGCTGAACAAAAGTTTAGAAATAAGTATGAGTAGTGTGCTTTTTTAATAGTTTCATTTTTCTTTCGTAACAGATGCAATAATGAATTAAAATTGATAAAATCGCTCTTACATGACCTTTTCAATCCGCTTTTATACTACACAAAAAATTAGAAACACACATAATGTGCATTTTGTTTAATTTACGAATTTATTATGCGGCGCGCAGCGCAGGGCGGCCGCCCGCCTTTACAGCCCCACTGGCGCGCGAATTGTGTAGGTTAGGTCAAGTTGCGCGCTCCGCTGAGCCGAGACGACTTCTATCTCCTATCACAAAATGGTATTTTTATGATTCCATAGGGCGCTTGTGCACTACACGGAATTTTACCGTCCGGCCGTCCAATTTTGTATGCAGGACAGTAAAAAAACGGACTGCCGGACGGTAAAATTCCGTATAGTGCACAAGCGCACTATATGTGTGACTCTAAACTACCTAGCTCTAACGTACCTAGGGGAACGAGTACTATTGTTGGCCCCCTACCAATGATTGGCCTTTTGACTTTTAGAGCAAAATATTAAGAATTACCAGCAGAAATAAAGCTAACAAAATATAAATATACAACCTACATTTCATAATTGGCAACAGCATGTAGTAGTTTTATAATTTCATTAGCAGCAATACTGAGAAAAAATGTATTTTTGTTTGTCTGTTGCGATCGCGTCGATGTGCTGTGGATTCTTAGCAAAATCTGTTAAGACCGTGCAACTTTATTGCTTTGTTTCTGGTTTATTATAGTTTGTTATGGTAAAGAAGCTGATTTTTTCATTTAGTTAGGTTGATTAAGTGCTAATTAACTTAAATAAAACCGGTAACCTGACCTCAAAAATAGAATTTTAGACGGCCAATCACTATACTTACGAGTTATATGAACGACTAATTGAATGGCATGACGGCCAATAATTAAAACACGGTTTCGCAATATTCTATTGTATTTTAAACCTAATTTGTGTTGAGTTATAAAAGCTATTTTTAAAATTGGTCCAAAAACCGTCATAAACACTCTGTAAACAAAAACTGGCAGGGTCAATCATTGTGCTTTTGGCGTGATTGATCGCGGCCAATGATTGTATTCGATCAGGGCCAATATCATGTCGGCTCCCAAGAGACATAGTAGTGATGTGCGTGTTTTAACTTAAAATATATATTTCTTTATTTCATCAGTCCATCAAAAATTAAATAACTGTACACTTATCTTCTTCATTGTTTTGTATAGTGTAGGTATTTTATTTAAATACAAATCCATTTTTGTATTAAATTATAAGTGTTTAGTACTGGAATTGTCTTATAATTTTGTCAAGAAATTGTTAATTATTGCAATTTTTGTTTTAGGTAAAAGAAGATAATTTAAAGCTAACTTTACCTAATAAAAAAAGATGATAAAAAAGATGCATTATGATCTTTTCTGTTTATTTCTTTTTTCTTTCTTTTCATTGTATTTTTTCTTCGCTTCGCATCACTATTACTTATTCCACTACATTCAATGGCACACCACGTGTGCAATGATTGGCCCGGCCATTGATTATCAGATAGCTAGGTCAATTATTGTGCTTCAGGAGGCCAATAATACTACTTTTGGGTGTTTATTACAAAAAATCCTTAAAAATATATCTTAACACCAGGATGGTGAGTCCAAATCATGTTTAAATTGTTCTTAGGTCTTTTCGGAATGGTACTACATTTTTCGGCAGTGAAATAGACGACAATACACAGAGTAACATGAGGTCAAACTCAGCAAGTTGCTTAAAGGGCCAATCATTGTACCCGTTCCCCTACCTCACTAGTATTTTTTTCCTCTGTGCCTACCTGCCGAACATACTTAGTTGAAAGTTTAGTGGTTTATGTTTACAAAAATAATTATACCCATGAAGTGATCCTTATTTTCATCGCCTATATCAATGCGTTAACAGCTCGGCATGTACTGTCACAGACTCATTACAAAAATAAGTCGACAGGGATCTAGAGTTCAAATCTATTAGAGCTCTTTGCGCTTTACTTATTTTTTTCTTTTCAACACTTTATTACACATTATTATTAATATACACGGAGACATCTTTTAATTTTTTAAATTTTTGTAGAAATAAGAGATACTTAATAAAAGCTAGCTAGATACCAAAATGTCGCAATTATCATGGGGTTGTTGCACAAATGAAGATTCTGGTGGAAGTGATGAATTTATAAATTGCACGAATTGTAGAAAATCTCATCATTTTCCTCTGTTTATCTATCCCCGAAATATCCAAAAGTTTTTCAGTACTATACAAAAAGTGGAAATCTTATCATTTAATCTGTTTATCTATCCCGGAAAATAAATATCAAAAAGTTCTCCAGTATACAAAAAGTGGAAATTATAAAATGAACAAAATGTTACTTTGTGGGCTATATTTTTCCAGCTAATGAACATGCACTGTACCTACTGGAAATCGAGTTAAGATAAGATAAGATAAAAATATTCTTTATTCACTTAGACATAATAAATATGTACTTATGAATCGTCAATATTTTCCTACCACCCATTCAAGACTTTTTTAACTGACAAGAAGAATGGGCGCAAGAAACTTGCCAGCGTTTCTTAGTTAGGTAACATTTACAAAAAAAAAAAAAAAACATATCGTTACTAATACAACAATTGCTTAGTATTATTATTATTATTATTTATAGGGGGGACGCCAGCGAAGCCGGACGGGTGATCAGTCACCTAGGTCGGGACCATTTCACCCAGTTCCCCAAGTCCCCTAAAAACTGAAAAATCAGGGGGGGAGGCGGGTTATCATTTACCCCACCGGCGTCGGACCCTCGAACCTACCTGTGCGCTTACAGTACCTGTTGAGTTGACTTATCGTTAACTTCTTTAGATCCTCTTCCTTAAGCTTGTCCGTTCCAAAGAGCTCCCAGCGCAGTGATGCGTACATCGGGCACTCTGCCATGAAGTGGTAGCTTGTTTCTTCTCTTTCTTTGCATTGCGGACAGATCGGGTCTTCTGTCCGTTTAATCACTGATAGGTGTCTGTTTAGTGGGCAGTGCCCAGTAAGTACACCTACAATCGTTCTTATATTTCTCCTACTCTGTTTCAGGAGTTCTCTAGTTTTCTTCTTGTCAACCGATTTGATGAAAATCTTAGACTGTCTGCAGTCCTTTCTTCTCATCCATCTTTGGTTGGTTTCTTTGGTTGTTCTGATCCCGATAATGTTCTTAGTAATTCTATATGCGATTGGTAGTCTTGGTTCAGGGCCAATGAAGGGTTCATCAGCTCCTCCCCTGGCTAATTCATCGGCTTCCTCATTGCCTTCATGTCCGGGTACCCAGGCAACTTCTACCTCAACCAAGTTGGCAAGTGCCTGAATGCTTTGTTTGCATTCTTTCACCAGGGCTGAGGTAGTCTCCGCTTTGTCAAGGGCCTTGATGGCAGCTTGACTGTCGCTATATATTATTATTTAAACTCCTTTACTGTCTCGAGTTCTACATTCTCAATGTTAATTGGGATCATGCTATCAATCTTTCTTTTGTTAGTGAACAACATCAGTTTGGTTTTACTAGGGTTGAGGTTCAATCCCTTGTCCCTGCACCATCTCAGTGTTGTCATAATTCCACTTCTCATTATATCTCTGACCACGCTTAGAACTTTGCCTCTTACAAGTAACAGGCCATCATCCGAGTACGCTTGGATGTATATATTCATAGCAGTGATTCTGGTTACTAGTTCATCTATTAAGATACACCAAAGCAGTGGAGACAGACAGCCTCCCTGGGGAAAGCCTCTCCTGGCTTTGATGGTGTATTTGATATCTGCTAGTTCTGCTTGTATGGATCTGTGTTGTAGCATGTTAGTGATCCAACCTGATATTTGCTTTGTTACGCCTTCTCTGTTTAGTGCCTCCACGATGGATTGCGCAGACGCTTTGTCAAAGGCGCCTTCAACATCGAAGAAGCACGCTAGAGCGTATTCCTTGTTTGTGATTGATCTTTCCACTCTGACTGCCATGTTGTGGAGGGCTGTCTCAATGGATTTCCCTTCCATATAGGCATGTTGATTGTCATGTAGTGGTTTTTTACTTTTGCCTATGGTTTCTCTTATGTGTCTATCTAGTATTTTTTCTAGTGTCTTCAGTAGGAACGAGGAAAGGCTGATGCATCTGAAGGACTTCGCCTCTTGATACGTGGCCTTCCCTGGTTTCGGTATGAAGACAGCCCTTACTTTTCTCCAGCAACTAGGTATATAGTTAGTTGCTAGGCTGCTTCGATATAGAACTAGGAGGTCCTCCTTTATAAACCTTAAAGCAGCTTGTAGATGCCATCTGGCCCTGCTGCTTTATATGGTTGAAAGGAAGAAATGCTCCACACTAGCATGTCCTCTGTAATTACTTTTCTGACCTCTGCCTCGCCGTCTGATAGATTTTCTGCCGACAGAGTGTTCATCTCCTCCTCTGTATGCTCTATACAGTCCGGGAAGTGAGTGGCCATCATTTCCGTAAGTATTTCTTTAGGGTCCACTAAAATAGTGTCATCTTTTTTGAGGCTTCCTAGTTTACAGGTGTTATCTTTTGCTAGCATCCTCACCAACCTGGCCGATTCAGGTTGTCCAGAGATGCCTTCACAAAAGGCTTCCCATCCAATTCTGCTTTCTTTTCGGCTTGTGTACTTGAAGTTGTTACGTTCTTCTCTGTACTTGTTCCAGCTCTCGTCGTCGTCCCTTTCTAGGGCAATTCTGAGTGCCTTCTTGGTTCTTTTCCTTAATTTCTTAAGCTCTTTGTTCCACCAGGGTTGTCCCTTCCCTGACTTAACTTGTTTCAGCGGACAGGCCGATAGATAGGCTTTCGTAAGGGCCTTTTCCAGCCTGTCTGCTTTTTTTTCGATTTCTATTGTGTTATTAATTAGCCTACCATTGCCGGGTTTCCATTCATTCATTTCTTGATCGAATTTTTCCCAGTTGGTTTTCTTATTGTTTCTATAGCTTACAGTTTCGACTTGACAAGTCAAACTGTAGGTGATTCTGCGATGGTCCGAGAAGGAGTGTGAGGTGTCAACCCTCCAGTCCTTCATCAGATGGCTTTCTTCTCTGGACATAAGTGTTATGTCCAATACTTCTTTCCTTGTTCTTGTGACGAACGTCGGTGTGTTACATACATTCATTATTTCTAAGTTAGTACTAAGGATATATTCAAGTAATAAGTTACCCTTATTGTTGCAGTCTGTGCTTCCCCACACCGTGTGGTGAGAGTTAGCGTCACAGCCTGCCACAATGGGGATGTCCATACCTCTATATCTCGCTATTGTTTCTTCTAGGCGTGTCCCTGGTGGCTCGTAGTCAGTCTCACTCGGGATGTAGACCGACATGAAGACCATCCTATTCCTGCGCCCATCTGCTCCACATATTGTGACTATAGCTGCCGTAAGATCTCTGTAACATTCAACTTCTATTAAGCCTAATGCCCTTGCCCTTTCGCTGACGTATATGCATGTCCTAGGATTCGACTCACCATCACGACAGTAGATGGTAGTCCCTCCCAGACATCCAATGCCAGCCACACGGCCTACAGTGTTAACATAAGGCTCTTGTAGCAGGGCGATGTCTATGTCATTTGTAACCACGAATCTGCAAAGCTCAGTCATGGCTTCGCGGCAGTGGTGCAAATTTAGCTGAAGTATCTTTATTTGTTTTTTGTTTATGTGTTTGTGTTTTGTGTGTGTTGTTGTGCATGTTGAGTGTTACTGTTTGTGTTTAGTGGCTGTGTGAGTCTTCCTGAACCCTAATGATTCGCCCCCGAGGTCGTGCGCCTCTGGGCATCGGGTGATGGGCCAGAAGGTGCCGACCCCAGGATGCTTGTCACAGGGTCCGGGTTTGTGCTTGTAGCATGTGGGTTGGATCCGCCGAAAACCAGGGAACTGGACCGCAGGGGCTGTGCGACGCGTCTTGACGCCACACAGTTGTCCCCGCAGTCTCTGCCCCGATCGCCAGGCGGCCCACATGTTTGAGTATGTGTGCGTGTGTTGGCGCTTGTGGTTGGGTGCTCTGTCCGTGTAGCTGTGTTTGAGGCAGAGCACCCCGTCTGTGGATGGCTACCCCCTTTCCCCGCTCGTAAGACCCTTGCCTGTACTCTAGTAAGCTCGTAGTGGAGCCAGGCATGGTCTCTGCTCTCCCCAAAGACCTCGTTTGGGACTCCCACAACCAGCCGAGATCCCGTCGCCAACTTCTCCCCGTAGAGGAGGGTCCACTCTTGGATCCTCTGCTCCTCCTGGTGCTCGTTGGCGAGCTTCAGGAGCATTAGGGCATCGGCGTGGTCCTCTTCACAACCGGGCAGCCACACAGCTACTCGGCATCTGTTTAGGGGCTTAATTAAGAGCGTAGTGCCCTCATACTCCCCCAGGTCGCAAGTTAGGATCCACTCCCTTGCCTCAGTCGTGTATGGTGTCACAAGGAAAAATCCTTCCGACACCAGACCGGACGTAGCGAAGGCAGTAGATCGTCCCTTGTCCCCCTCTATCCGGGCTAGCAGCCTCTCCCTGATGAGACCCACCAGCTTCTTCCTGATGTGAGCCGCCGCAGCCTCGTCCACCTTGGCCCCATCCCCTCGGCACACAAAGACGGCGAGATCGCTCTGCTCCTTGGCGGAGCCTCGCGGTCCCTCCACCCAGTCACTGCCTCGGTTCTGCCGCTTGGGCGGACGTTGCTGCGACGGTCCTTCATCAGGATTCGTCCCCTGTCTTTTCACTTTAGGTGGCCGTTTACGCTCCTCGGTCCCAGAGCCCGCCGGGTTTGTTGGCGAGACCTGTGATCCAGAAGCTGTTTGGCCCTCCCTTAGTCTCCTCATAAGCTTGCGCTTCTCCCGTCTCCACTTACTTTTGGACACGGTCAACTTCCACTTATCGTCTATGCCAGAACCATTTTCCTCATCCTTTTTAGGGGACGGGGTTGGCGACTCCAGCAAGACGTCCTCTTTCATCTGTTCTTTATTCTCATCAGTTTCTAATCTAAGAGACGCGTCGAAAGCTTTTGGAAGTGACTCCTCACTTTCAGCGCGTCTGCTAGGCTTAATTAAGTTTGCATTTAATTTATCTAAAGGTTCCATATTGGTCCCACGAGTAGCGAGGGAACTACACGGTCCACCCGAGCAGAGCCCCGCTTGCCCGGGTAAGGCCACTTACTGCTCCATGATTGCCATCTCACTGGAGAGACACTCGTTTGAGACCAAGCACCCCCTTGGCCACGCATCCTTCGGCACGGTACGTCTAACACCTTGGATTGGGTGCCAGATTATCTGCCACCACTGTAAGCAATTTCCTACTGAAGAGAGAAATTACTTACAGTGGCGCCCGGGGTGCACCGTCCCCTCCACTGTTCTTCCCAGTCGATGCGAACATGAACTGGGACGAACAGCAGGTGAGCACACGTGGAGGTTCTATCTGGCCTTACACCCCATTGCTTAGTATAAAAATACATCATATTAAACAGTGATTATGTTATGTGTTACATCATGATGTAACACCTACCTATCCTTTCTATCGCTTAGCCTAACCTAATAGATGACCTAAATATACTAACAAACCATTCTAGTATTTACTCTAAGCTAATACTGAACCTCTGTCAAGAATTCTATTAGTTACTAAAATACCTAGCTAGCTTGAACGCTGTAATACCTAACTGTTGTCCGATTAATATATAGATAACTACTATGGATGCTCTGAATCAAATCTGAAGTGGCCTGTGATGTCGTAATGGAGAACCCTGGTTGTAAAGCGTAGACCCATGATCTTTTAAATGAAGCGACAGAGACTAACCTTACTACTAACTAACTCATACTTTGAACTGCCTATATGCCTACATCAACTTAACAGCTGTTCATATTACATGGCCGTTGCTTCTAATTTTCTAACCTCATTTATAGCGACAAAGACACTCAAAATAAGTTAATACTCTTGTATAAATCTAACATTAGTTTACCCCTACATTGCTTGGACATTTAACAGTTAGGTCCTAACCGATTCCTAGGTCCAATATTCTTTGAAAACCTGGTGAGTTATTTTGCTGAGTCCACCATGCTAATTCTCTGGTTACTGACCCAAGGTTAACTGTCTATTAAAACTGGTGGAATTTAATAATTTAGGTTACAATGGAACTGAAACTAGTAACAGCATCCGGATTTGCTTGCAAGGTCTAAGGTGAAATTGGCATGTGTGGTTTGAAATGTAATTTGATATTCCTATATGAAGATGGAGACACAATTACTATAATAATACCTATTAGCTTAAGCATATGGTTTTGCTTGCAAATTAGAAATGAAAATTTGTTATATCTATTGGAAGACTGAGTCACTATATCAGATCTATAACCGTACCTACTAGCTTAGGCATATGGCCTTGCTTGCAAAGTTAGAGATGAAAATTTGTTATAATCATTAGGGTGAAGAGAGTCTATTGATCTTAATCACCATCTTGGCCTAATACAAATGCTCCAGCAATATTATTTAACCGGTAAAGTCAGGGCACCTCCGCCGCCCATAACAGTGGAACTCGTCACCAGACTTGGACATCCCTCCTCCGGCGCTGCTTTATTACATTTTCATATAAAAACAAACTTCAACATATAAAGTCAAGCTGTCATGTTCGTCAATTCTTTATATATATATATATATAAGAGGACCAAGCTAAATGCTTCAAAGCGACTTGTTAGTCTACATGAAGAGATCTTTCTCCTTCATGGCAGCAGCAGTTAAAGTTAACGTTAATTGATATATCCTTTTCCTTTTGTTGAATAATCCTTATTGGGATAAATCCAACAGGTTGAGTGCTTAAATTAGGAGCACTAACAAGTCTCAATTCTAATTCATAGTAAGTACATATAAATATAGACTCTCCTAACCTTTTCTATGATCAAGTTTCCCCGTAGAACTAAATTCCCTAGTTATGTCTATGTGTCTGACTCGGATCTTATTGAACTTTTGCAACTTGTTGGTTAAAATTTGTCTCTAAAGAATCTCGCTCATGGTAATATATCCTTAATCTCACCATTGGACTGGTCTTGGAAATAACTTAAGAATCCAACCAAATTGGACAGAAGCTTTCGCCTCACCCCGATAGCTTTACATAATTTATGGCTAAAATAGAATCATGTTCCAACTCAATAGGTTAGTATCTGGAAAAACCTTGAATCCACATCAGCTTCCATAAGACACTGGTCAACATTACACCGAGTTCCTTCGAGTTTAAACATCTTCTCCCGCCACCGAACAAAATCCTTTTTCATACATTAATATAGCAGTAGTCTGATTCAGAGAACTCTTCCTCAACCAGCTCAATTTATAGATTATTATAGGTGCCTTTTGCATCATAGGAATATATTACCTTTTGTCAAGCCAAATATATAGGTAAATTTAGATTCTCCACTTCTGTTTGATAGATTATTTCAACCTTCATATCTTTGCAATGCGTGAACCTATATAGATTACTCTAATCAAGCTCTTTGGACTGTTCCACTAGTATTGTTACCTCACAAATCATTTCCCAAATACTGAAAGCACTAGGTATCCATTGGTTACCTTTTCCTTTTCAAATCTATTAATTTCTTACATACCTCACTGAATATCATATAACTTGTAGACTACATTGCTACAACGCACTAACCATTTACCTAATCTCTCTTCTTAAGATGTAACATTATTTTTGTTAGATAAAGACAGCCATTTTGCTGGAAACTGTCAATCAGACTTTTCCCCACTATCTATAATCATTCTGTCAAATTGCCCGGGTTTGTTCGTCTATCACAAGAATCTATGGCTAGGGATGTCAACAAAATTCGGATTTGATCGTAGATATATTTGTGATAACACATAATGCTACTTATAGACCTAACAGCGACCCTACTCTTTCTACCTACTCTGTATACCAGACTCCCCTCGTAGCCTTGCCCAGCAGACCTCCCCCTTTCTGCCAGAACAAAGGTCTTCGAGTTACCTAGCTCGTGATTCTAAGTAGGTACTTACCTGCCTAATTTCCGACTAAATGCGACTTTCCTAACAAACACAAACCTGGCGCCTGTATCGCCAGTTCTGACGCCCCAATTCTGTCAAGTTTGGGTGAGTGGGCCCCCTAAAATCCTATCGCTCATGCCGTGGTCCATCTGCTTGGGAAGGGAACAGATAGACACCCTACAGGTAGGTATGGTTCAATCAGGCCGCAACTGCCTCCAAATCTGGGGCATACGCCCCGCGCCATCAGACGTGTTAACTGAAAAACTGTCAATGAAAACAGCCCGCCTGATCAAACCATGTGGAAATTACTAAGCGTTATCCAATGAACACTCATCTGACACTCCACAATGCCAGACTTTCTTTACCTAGCGACCTCCCGTGAGCCTTGCCTGGAGCCCGGAGACATAAAAATGTACTCCTGAAGAAACAAACTCTATGCTTCCAACCCTCTCTGACTCAAATTAAGCCCATTTTCTAGGATTTTACTTGGGAATAATTTACTTTAATTGAAATGCTTTCTGTAAACAAACTAGACCTTTTAATTTCGGATCCAATTTACCAGTCAGAATTCCAAAATTAAAACGTTTAAAAGATCGCGAACCCAATAAACGCCCTATGGTGCAAGGACTCACTGTACACTTGCTTGAAGACTACTTCTCGCTTGATTAAAAATGGAAACTTCTTCAAAAAGTGTTTCGTCTTCCATACGTGTTGCCTCGAAGTCGATCCCGGAGAAATAAGAGCGAGCGTCGCGTCGTTTTTGCTTATATAGGCCTACTCATACCGCGCCAAAAGTTAGCGTCCTTTTTTCTTTTTTTTCTTTTACAACCTAGAAATTCTCCCCACTCTCAGGGAAATTTTACCCCTATGTTTAATGGAAACTTTTCAGTATATTTCTAATCCGTCTCTTAAATGTCTCATGTCTAATTATTTAACTTTGAAATACTAATTTGACTAAGGTTTATTAGTTTTAATGTCTTAATTGTACATTCTAGAATAATTATTATTCATTTTTCCAAATTTTATTTCCTATAAATATTTCTTTTTCCCCTTTACAACAATTAAAGTATTTTACTTTTAATCTTGTGTGAATACCATACATCAATAATTACCCCCTCTCTCTGTTTTATAAATAAAGTATTTATTTCTCACAACATGGCAACCCAACTATTCCTGCATCCCTATTCACCCCCCACAAACTGATAGGCCATCTAGCGTCTAACGCCAAACCATTTCAAACATCCTGAACGTCCCGCTTGGCTTTCGTTCAGAAACCTTTGATAGTCTATCTAATATTAAGTTATAGAATTTACTAAACTATTCAAAATATTACCTTCTCACATAATATAAACACATTATTTTGTATGATTCCTTTTTTTATTTACGAACGAAAACTATTATCAAAATGATAATTGTTCGAACATAATTTCCGAACGAATCATCTCTAGCCAAATACATTCACCAAATTTGAAACTTTGAACCTTATCTAAGATAGAAACCAATATTCTGTACTGTTGATTATTTAACCCATATTTTTATTTAAGTTTTACATAATGTTAATTTAACATTCTGTGAGTAAAAACTTCTCGCTATGTTTATGTGATGTCATTTGACTTGTCTTAGTTCTCAACTCTGCCGCTAGGAGCATCTATGTTTACCTGTCATAACCTATCAGTATTTTGCTAACATTGTATAAAATAAATATTTAGCTCCAAACATAATAATTAGACTGATGTGATGTAATTAACCAGAGTTCACATGTGTAACCAATAAATATGCCGAACACATATTGTGCCACTAACACGCCTGTAAACAAACATGCCTACAAACTCTGTTGCCTACAAACCTGTCAGTTTACAAATATGTCTAAAATAACATGCTCAAAGTTTATACAATCTGCACAGCTATTGTTTCAAGGTGAGATCCACTATAATCTCTAAATTGCTACCTCCAAGGTCAGATATAAATAAACACTATTGTTTTTATTTACTTTTAAACCTCTTCTTTTTTTCAGAAATCAATCCGTGCACATTTGAGAACAATTATTTAAGACTCAAGACTTCAAGAATGAATGTATACCCACTGAAGATATAATGCATTTCGCAAATAAAGCTAATTTTTGTTTCCTAAACCAATTTGTATCGAGCTTTCACCTCCAAAACATCAACCAATACTTCCCAAGGACCCAAGGTTAGCATTATCATTCTATTTTATACAAAAGCCAATAAATATTTGAAATATAATAACAAGTGCAATTCTGTACCGTTACAGCCGACCCCAAAATTCTTCAAAGGTGACAGTACCAAGTATTGGATCCGGAGTAGAATTTTTCTTTCTATCCAAATCTCTAATATTTCTTTTTACACATATATTTATATATATATAGACATGTTTTTTTTTTTTTATATCTATATATATATATTATTATTATTTTTATATCAATCTATATATATATATATATTTTTTTTTTTTTTTATATATATATATATATCCCTTTCTCTTATTATTTTCCCAAAATCAAAGAATTGAATCAATTTGGACCAAGAAAAACACAATGCTCTTTGTCCTACCAAAGGACATTGCGGCCTCCGACCCCTATCGAATCAATTTTTAGTGAGCCCTAGTGATTATGTAATTAAGAGTGTAGAGTGTATTTAGACCAAAATAATATCAAAAGTTATCAAGCGAGCTTTAAGTGATTTTTATTGCTTTATCCAAATTCATCGTATGTATATCCAACACCAGAGACGTACAAAGCATGGTGGAAGGTACGGGTTGTGAATCCGCAGTTTAGAATAAACTCGCCTCGGTGTATAAAGAGTAATCCAACCTTACGATTACATGGCGTTCTAGCGCAGCAATTTATACCCCCAAAGTGCCCCTGCATATCTCTGTACGCCCCCTTCTAAATGAAGCATATACAAAGACCTTTTTGTCAAAAAGCTTACTCAAAACTCTGGAATAGCCTTCGATACCACTTTGGAGAATGTATAGTTGTCGAGTTAAACATGGCCCGTCCTGACCCACGGGAAGTGTAAATTTTGTACAGGCGTTTACACCGGGATAAGATACAAACATAAACACTGTTTGTATATATATATTTTTTTTTTTTTATTTATCCTAACACCAAAGTCCCACTGTACAAAATTCAAGTCTGTTAACACGTGCTCTACGCCTATCCCTATCACGTGCTGTTGTGTGCGGATCTTATCTTTTGGGTTAATAATAATGGTTGTAATCAGGCTTCCCAATTTGTTTACACTCATGGCCTCATATTATCACCATCTTTTTTTTTTCATATATAAAATAGATATATAAAATAGATATATATATATATATATACACTTACATTTTTTTTTTTTTTATATATACAGATTCCACTCTTCGTCACTTTTTAACAATTCCGTCCTTCCTCAAACTCACATCCGCGCCACCATGAACATAACCAACGTTTCACCTGATTACTTGTAGTATATTGCCCTAAAAGCTATTAACATTAATTTGTAAAATTAATACTACCGATCCTCATAATACTGTCACCTCTTCTATTTTCCTTTCCCCTCCCTATATATATAAGAACTCCTCTTTTGTTTAATTTATTAACAAAAACTTACGCTCAGATTTGTTCGAAATTAATATTTTTTTTTTTTTTATAGTTAATCGGTTCATTGAAAATGCATGAATTGACTCCAACACATGATTGGACTATCTACCATGACCGAATACTTTCCCTTTCCTTTGCTAATAATGACCCAAAGCCAACTGTACATGTTAGACCAACATTTCCTACCCGTTAGCAAATTTCAATTGTCCACCTAAAACATGACAATATTACACCAATTGAATTAAACCTCTAACAAAATTTAACAACCCAATCCTAACATTTACCATAATTAAGAACGTAATAACAACAACAATTTCAACCTTGAAACACATCACTACCATCACTGTTGCATCGAACTATAAACCAACCTAAGTAAATATATAAATACCCCCAATATATATTAATATAGGTATATACCGCAGTACCGACCAACCTATCAACGCTTACCTTCTTTTTTTTTCCATCTAACAATTTCCCTAACCTAGCCAAACTACTAAAAGTCTATTCCCACTACTCTCTATCCGAATACTATCAGCGAATTTGGCTAACCTATCAACACTTATCACCTTCTTGCTACCATCTATTAAGTCCATTACGTGTCAGAGCTCAATTCATGTTAGGTACATAAAGATTACATTATTAACCAACTAACATCCCTATATAACTCTTTTAAATATTAATTGTAAAATTCACATTATTAACATAACTTTGACATTTTAATCCTGATAAGTAATATTAAGTCTTATTTTTTTTTTTCCCAAAAGTTCTACTAAGTGTCTTCCTTAACTATGTCTATAAAAAAAACTATAAAACCCCTTATTCCCTCAAATGACATATTTGGTTTTGGCTTATCCTATTTTTGGTTTTAACTCCAATTCACGTTTGGTGTTAACGTCTAATTTAATTTAGGGTCAAAGTTTATTCATGGAATTCAACTTTAACCTTTCGACCCCCCCCCACTTTTAAGTAGTGCCTGACCTTATGCCCTAATTTTTAAAGTATAGAGCATGAGAATTGACTTCTACTAAGAAGCGTATTTGTTTAACAATTAAATTCCTTCTACTTCAAATTCGCAACCAACCTTTACACTATAGTACAACCTATATTGGTTCCTTTAAGATTCCTATAACTATAACCTGCCTTTATCCTGTAAAACATATTCTTAACTTATTTATCTAATTGGAAAATACACCATATTTCAAAATTAGTAAATAATTTTCCCCATTATAAACCCCATTATCCATCTCTAACTTTGGTTACTAATAATGATATTAATTAATAACGTTTATTTCACTTATCCCGCTCATATCCTTCTATGTTACAAAATAAGTAGGTACCTATATCATAAATACCAAACATCGACGGGTATCGTCACACTTCCAAGCCCCAAAGCAACACTGAACAGTTTGTCTACAACAATCACCTGTGCAGGAATCGAACCCGAGACCTCTACATATAGTGACTTCCAAACCATTCGACCCCAGTGGTCGTTGACCTATTATATGGACGTCCCACTTAATATAATTTTCTATAGCTAATTTAATTCTAAGGTCTTAATACTAACCTAAATAGAATTCCTAGTAATTTTAATTACATTAATTCTAAACCCTACTAAATGATTAACCTGTAACTGTAGTTACACTTTTCCACGACCCCCAATCCAACATACTATAAAATTTAGCTGCACTATCTATACTGATATTATAAAAAGACAAAGTTGTTTGCCCACTAGTTCGTTCATCTACGATAGCCATGTCCACAACCCCCCAGCTAGACCGAACCAACAAAACTCTCCTTGACCATTAAGTGACATAAGTTACCTCCCAAACCCCAATGGAACAGGCCCCAACACGACACTAGCGAAACCCGTATAAATCCTCTAGCTATAATTATTTTGTATTGAAAATCATACACTTATAAATTACAAAAAAGATTTACTAACTAATAACATTTAATTCGTTACATCAATTCAAATGTCTCATCGTTTGCCTAAACTGGAGTCATCATATATTTGTTTTTTTCTTTCCCTATAATTGCAAGTACCAATCTCTACCCTATGGATGATAGTCGAGAATGATGTTCTCTCAATGCAACTAGTAAATTTTCAATTTAAAAAATTTATGTATGACTAACATTCTAATAAAATATTCCCCACAATGGTACTTTTAGCATAGCAACAATTTCCTTATTTCTTCTACCAGCAACTATCAGTTGTCTCACTGCATGTCCGAATAAATAAGAATAATAATAATAATAATCCCTAATAACACCCAAACCCTAGACCATATGTTATTTCTTTTCAACCATAACGTACCTATAGTCCTATCACAAAGTAATTTATTAAGATTAACCAATGGTTCAACTAAGAACGTATATCTAGTTACTAATATAGAACCAAGATTGATAAAAGAACAACAAACCAATCACGTCGCCTGTATGAAAGTTCTTTTCCTTCTCCATTCACCACCCCCTATTCAACATCATCATGTCCAGTGAACGAGGACCACTGCTGGCATACTATGTTTCAATTAAATCTATCTGTTTTTTTTTTCTATATAGAGAATATACAATTAGTCTATGAATATTCCCGGCATACCTGTAACACTAATGCTACCCATAACTAGTTATAAATAGTCAACAGTTGTTCACTACATCACGCCAGCGACCCCAAACTGTCAGACACACTTGGTTCTTACATTATTTACCTATTTAAGCTAATTTGTAATATTTACTACCTACTTTTAGACATTGCAACCTATAAAACTTAACTGGATACCTAAGAGAAGCAATATTAGTTAGGCAAGCAATCTCCTATAATTCTCATTGACATAAGAATAGTTACTTGATTTATTTTATAACATTGTTGTATTCCTTCTTAAACCGTCATTGAATTTTCTAACTCAAATTTCAACGAAAGGTAAAGAATTATTTAACCCTATTTTATTCTTGTTAAGTACCTATTTATCTATAATGTTCCGGACTAACACACCACCCCACCCTAGTCTACACTACTTATCCATCCAAACAACAACTCCTACTTGAAATCAAAACCACTGTAATTATAATAAAATTTCTGCAAGTCTTATAACCAACATCTAAGTTTCTTTTATGTTCCCGGATGAAAATTTTGATTACTTACCTAAACCAAGTAATTTTTCCCTTCTTGTTCATATATTAGATTGTTTAATAATTATGAAATTATCCTATTATGGTTTTTCCAAACTCACTGAACCATTTTAGATGAAATTCTCTCTACTTGCTGTTCAAATTAGAAACCATTGAATCTAATGTTTCTAATCTAGCCAATCCAAAATCTTCACTAACAAATTCCTTTTGGTTCATATTTCATGAATTCCAATACCTAACTATTAGTAAAAGAAACCATTCTTTTACCCAAATAGCTATTTTTCAAGTTTTAAGAAGTAAGAAGTAATGTTACCTCATTGTCCTAACTTGATACAAAACCCACTAAATATTGGTACCTTACCTTTTAAATATATCCATAACTACATTTAACAAGCTAAGCTAACATTATTTTAGTTTGTAGCAATATAATTTTCTTCCACTAAGTTAGGAGTCTAATCATTACCCACTGACATATCTAATTTTGTTCTTTAAAACTTTATCACCGACCCCAAAATACAAAATAATAGTTTTATCATTCATCGAGACAAGGTTTCTCTTTAATTCTGAACTATTTTCAACTTTTAAGTTAACCGAGCGTTTGAAAAATCAAACCGTCCCTACTAAGTTATCCGTTGACTTATTTAGCATTGCAAATACCGTTCCCTTCAAACAAAATTACCCTCTTTGAGTCTAAGCTGTCCATATACAAGTAGGTACCAATTGTGTCTAATTCTAAAAATTTTCAACAATTTAATTAAAACTAAATCTCTGATTAACTTACCAAAGTGGTTGTTATCCAATCTATAAGTCAGAAAGGGTCTCCCCTCTCTTATGTACACCATGAAAAGCCAGACCTCATAACACTTCTTCAGTTTTCATTATCCACTTATTTCCATGAGAAATCACTCTCATCAAGACACATTTTTCAACCAAGCCAAACTCTTTAATTATTTACCCCTTTGAAATACCTTGTACAAACTATAAATTAACTAAAATACTATTTTCTTACTTCAAATTCATAACTCTTACTATGATTTAGGTACACTAAAACCTATTTGCATAACTATTTAATGTCCTTTTTTTTAGGTTATATTTTCACAATAATGATAAACACAACCACAGATCTATCCTTCAGACAGTTTCAGCATTTTCAACAATTTCACAAACTTAGATGACACTCAACCTTTAATAATTCATAAATTTTCTTGATGAAAACAAAAACATTCCTAACAACAATTTTTTTTTTTTTTTTTTTTTCATGTTTTTGGCTTGGATGCGAGTTCTTTAAGCCATGTCTGGATTTATATCCTAACAACAATAAAAATAGCGCACCACAGAACAACGTGATCGCCCCCCTCCCCAACTAATATATGTATGTAATATTTCACCTAATGTATGTCATTATCTATCCTAAATTTTTTTTTTTATAACATTTTCAAACACGCCTTTAAACTACAATCTCGGACCGCACATCACATAGTCATTAATTTGCACGATTCTGATACATAACATAACCCATTTTAATTAATTAATAAGAACCACAATTTTTCGTAACCTACCGGTAGCGACATCTATCACGCAGTAGCGTAATTACCCTGTTAGCTAAAAGAATTTGCCCCTTTTAAAACAAAACAAGTTTTTGCTAGAACTCATTTATCAATAACATTCTGCCATAATTATTATTATCATTAAAGTTACTAACCAAATTCCACTCGTTCGAAAATACCCGTGGCGACCTCCGTTGAGTAAAAATGTAACTACTGCCCTAACTTTCTTGTGATGCCGTGCTAATGGGCGATTTCCTGAAAGCTCGATCACTAGATGGCGCTGTCCCACCTATCTATGCAGTTAGAAGGTACGAAACATGAAATTTTACTTTGACCCCCTTTTTTTTTTTGTAAAACGGAACGTCAGACAGAAGTTATTTATTTACCTTAATCTTTAAAATTTAACTATTTCGTTTCTGTTCCTCACAGTAGTACTTATTTAATTTATTATTAGTTTCCTTTGGGTTTTTAATTTAAATATGATTCATACCAAAATATACTAGCCGCTACACACTTCGTTCAACGCCATCTAGCGAAGCTTTCGGAAGCTAGAAAATCTATCCTGTCACTCATGTTCTTAAATATCGACCTTTCCAAGAAACAACCTCAAAATCTAATTTTGTGAATAGAGGGCTACCGGCTAAGAAATCCGGATATGGGTATGGGCTTCAACTGTCATTTGAATTCCCTATTCTGATAGATTTTTGCTGCTTTGTTCTGTTGAACGTTGCTAGCTAGTTATCGTTATACCCGACGTCACAAAACAAGGAACCGATAGCGACTATTTTCTTTATAAAATTGACTCAAAGTTCCCAAAAACGTATGAAGTTCATACCCATAAAGTTACGCGGTAGCTCCCAAAGTCTTTACTAAACATCAAAACTGAACCACACTGTCATACAACGTATCTCTATAATTTATTTGTATACAAATATGCAAGCCCATACAAAGTATGTCAAAATTAACCAACGGATTAAACATTACGCTACTAGGAACTACACTCAATTATGTTTTATGTTACCCACAAGAAAACAATAATCCTATCTCAAACCTTAACAAGGTCCATACAGTTTCCCAAAATTTTTCCGTTCGCCTACCCAGAGCCAAGGAGAAAAACCAACCTTGTCAATGACAAATGTCATTCTAACATGCTCTTTGATTAGCTCCATATAACCTCTACAAATTGTTTTTATGTCTTTCAACTATACAAGTTTGTGAATTCACCTGCCCGGCTTTCGACAATTAAATTACCTAATTATTGACGAATTTCAACAGAGATAATATTGGTAATCTATGAAACCACAATATGATGTTACTCAAGAATTATAACTATTGTTCTTTTTAATAAAAAGACAATTAATAGTAAGTACTTGTTTAATTATGTGATTAATTATTTATTCTCTAACAGAATGCAATCCAACTTAGCATTTCATCTAACTAAAATTCAACATTACTACCTATGAAATCTCTGAAAAGATAAACATTTTCTTATTTTTGAATTTGCTAGCATATAACAATAATGAATTATTTCTTCCATTTCAGAAAACAAGTTGCTATACTTAACTAAACCTAATCAAGACCTGTGAACAGTTCTCAAAAGACCCTTATTAAGAACCATCCTGCCCGGGGACGCTTAACAGAAGTTTGATTAAATAATTAATATTAACCCCGTCGCTTCAGTTTTCCTTCTGCACTAAACAACAAATTGTGGCTATTCCAACTCAATGTAAACTAGCCACTTACCTTCAGAAATACTCAGAGCTCCAATTAAATTTATATGCTAAACTCATTAAAAAGGTTTGTAAATATTGTCTTATTTTCTTATTCCTATACAAGATTTGCTATAATATGTGTTAATTTTTAATCCTGGTAACGGCACTACTAAATTGTAACACCTACCTATCCTTTCTATCGCTTAGCCTAACCTAATAGATGACCTAAATATACTAACAAACCATTCTAGTATTTACTCTAAGCTAATACTGAACCTCTGTCAAGAATTCTATTAGTTACTAAAATACCTAGCTAGCTTGAACGCTGTAATACCTAACTGTTGTCCGATTAATATATAGATAACTACTATGGATGCTCTGAATCAAATCTGAAGTGGCCTGTGATGTCGTAATGGAGAACCCTGGTTGTAAAGCGTAGACCCATGATCTTTTAAATGAAGCGACAGAGACTAACCTTACTACTAACTAACTCATACTTTGAACTGCCTATATGCCTACATCAACTTAACAGCTGTTCATATTACATGGCCGTTGCTTCTAATTTTCTAACCTCATTTATAGCGACAAAGACACTCAAAATAAGTTAATACTCTTGTATAAATCTAACATTAGTTTACCCCTACATTGCTTGGACATTTAACAGTTAGGTCCTAACCGATTCCTAGGTCCAATATTCTTTGAAAACCTGGTGAGTTATTTTGCTGAGTCCACCATGCTAATTCTCTGGTTACTGACCCAAGGTTAACTGTCTATTAAAACTGGTGGAATTTAATAATTTAGGTTACAATGGAACTGAAACTAGTAACAGCATCCGGATTTGCTTGCAAGGTCTAAGGTGAAATTGGCATGTGTGGTTTGAAATGTAATTTGATATTCCTATATGAAGATGGAGACACAATTACTATAATAATACCTATTAGCTTAAGCATATGGTTTTGCTTGCAAATTAGAAATGAAAATTTGTTATATCTATTGGAAGACTGAGTCACTATATCAGATCTATAACCGTACCTACTAGCTTAGGCATATGGCCTTGCTTGCAAAGTTAGAGATGAAAATTTGTTATAATCATTAGGGTGAAGAGAGTCTATTGATCTTAATCACCATCTTGGCCTAATACAAATGCTCCAGCAATATTATTTAACCGGTAAAGTCAGGGCACCTCCGCCGCCCATAACAGTGGAACTCGTCACCAGACTTGGACATCCCTCCTCCGGCGCTGCTTTATTACATTTTCATATAAAAACAAACTTCAACATATAAAGTCAAGCTGTCATGTTCGTCAATTCTTTATATATATATATATATAAGAGGACCAAGCTAAATGCTTCAAAGCGACTTGTTAGTCTACATGAAGAGATCTTTCTCCTTCATGGCAGCAGCAGTTAAAGTTAACGTTAATTGATATATCCTTTTCCTTTTGTTGAATAATCCTTATTGGGATAAATCCAACAGGTTGAGTGCTTAAATTAGGAGCACTAACAAGTCTCAATTCTAATTCATAGTAAGTACATATAAATATAGACTCTCCTAACCTTTTCTATGATCAAGTTTCCCCGTAGAACTAAATTCCCTAGTTATGTCTATGTGTCTGACTCGGATCTTATTGAACTTTTGCAACTTGTTGGTTAAAATTTGTCTCTAAAGAATCTCGCTCATGGTAATATATCCTTAATCTCACCATTGGACTGGTCTTGGAAATAACTTAAGAATCCAACCAAATTGGACAGAAGCTTTCGCCTCACCCCGATAGCTTTACATAATTTATGGCTAAAATAGAATCATGTTCCAACTCAATAGGTTAGTATCTGGAAAAACCTTGAATCCACATCAGCTTCCATAAGACACTGGTCAACATTACACCGAGTTCCTTCGAGTTTAAACATCTTCTCCCGCCACCGAACAAAATCCTTTTTCATACATTAATATAGCAGTAGTCTGATTCAGAGAACTCTTCCTCAACCAGCTCAATTTATAGATTATTATAGGTGCCTTTTGCATCATAGGAATATATTACCTTTTGTCAAGCCAAATATATAGGTAAATTTAGATTCTCCACTTATGTTTGATAGATTATTTCAACCTTCATATCTTTGCAATGCGTGAACCTATATAGATTACTCTAATCAAGCTCTTTGGACTGTTCCACTAGTATTGTTACCTCACAAATCATTTCCCAAATACTGAAAGCACTAGGTATCCATTGGTCACCTTTTCCTTTTCAAATCTATTAATTTCTTACATACCTCACTGAATATCATATAACTTGTAGACTACATTGCTACAACGCACTAACCATTTACCTAATCTCTCTTCTTAAGATGTAACATTATTTTTGTTAGATAAAGACAGCCATTTTGCTGGAAACTGTCAATCAGACTTTTCCCCACTATCTATAATCATTCTGTCAAATTGCCCGGGTTTGTTCGTCTATCACAAGAATCTATGGCTAGGGATGTCAACAAAATTCGGATTTGATCGTAGATATATTTGTGATAACACATAATGCTACTTATAGACCTAACAGCGACCCTACTCTTTCTACCTACTCTGTATACCAGACTCCCCTCGTAGCCTTGCCCAGCAGACCTCCCCCTTTCTGCCAGAACAAAGGTCTTCGAGTTACCTAGCTCGTGATTCTAAGTAGGTACTTACCTGCCTAATTTCCGACTAAATGCGACTTTCCTAACAAACACAAACCTGGCGCCTGTATCGCCAGTTCTGACGCCCCAATTCTGTCAAGTTTGGGTGAGTGGGCCCCCTAAAATCCTATCGCTCATGCCGTGGTCCATCTGCTTGGGAAGGGAACAGATAGACACCCTACAGGTAGGTATGGTTCAATCAGGCCGCAACTGCCTCCAAATCTGGGGCATACGCCCCGCGCCATCAGACGTGTTAACTGAAAAACTGTCAATGAAAACAGCCCGCCTGATCAAACCATGTGGAAATTACTAAGCGTTATCCAATGAACACTCATCTGACACTCCACAATGCCAGACTTTCTTTACCTAGCGACCTCCCGTGAGCCTTGCCTGGAGCCCGGAGACATAAAAATGTACTCCTGAAGAAACAAACTCTATGCTTCCAACCCTCTCTGACTCAAATTAAGCCCATTTTCTAGGATTTTACTTGGGAATAATTTACTTTAATTGAAATGCTTTCTGTAAACAAACTAGACCTTTTAATTTCGGATCCAATTTACCAGTCAGAATTCCAAAATTAAAACGTTTAAAAGATCGCGAACCCAATAAACGCCCTATGGTGCAAGGACTCACTGTACACTTGCTTGAAGACTACTTCTCGCTTGATTAAAAATGGAAACTTCTTCAAAAAGTGTTTCGTCTTCCATACGTGTTGCCTCGAAGTCGATCCCGGAGAAATAAGAGCGAGCGTCGCGTCGTTTTTGCTTATATAGGCCTACTCATACCGCGCCAAAAGTTAGCGTCCTTTTTTCTTTTTTTTCTTTTACAACCTAGAAATTCTCCCCACTCTCAGGGAAATTTTACCCCTATGTTTAATGGAAACTTTTCAGTATATTTCTAATCCGTCTCTTAAATGTCTCATGTCTAATTATTTAACTTTGAAATACTAATTTGACTAAGGTTTATTAGTTTTAATGTCTTAATTGTACATTCTAGAATAATTATTATTCATTTTTCCAAATTTTATTTCCTATAAATATTTCTTTTTCCCCTTTACAACAATTAAAGTATTTTACTTTTAATCTTGTGTGAATACCATACATCAATAATTACCCCCTCTCTCTGTTTTATAAATAAAGTATTTATTTCTCACAACATGGCAACCCAACTATTCCTGCATCCCTATTCACCCCCCACAAACTGATAGGCCATCTAGCGTCTAACGCCAAACCATTTCAAACATCCTGAACGTCCCGCTTGGCTTTCGTTCAGAAACCTTTGATAGTCTATCTAATATTAAGTTATAGAATTTACTAAACTATTCAAAATATTACCTTCTCACATAATATAAACACATTATTTTGTATGATTCCTTTTTTTATTTACGAACGAAAACTATTATCAAAATGATAATTGTTCGAACATAATTTCCGAACGAATCATCTCTAGCCAAATACATTCACCAAATTTGAAACTTTGAACCTTATCTAAGATAGAAACCAATATTCTGTACTGTTGATTATTTAACCCATATTTTTATTTAAGTTTTACATAATGTTAATTTAACATTCTGTGAGTAAAAACTTCTCGCTATGTTTATGTGATGTCATTTGACTTGTCTTAGTTCTCAACTCTGCCGCTAGGAGCATCTATGTTTACCTGTCATAACCTATCAGTATTTTGCTAACATTGTATAAAATAAATATTTAGCTCCAAACATAATAATTAGACTGATGTGATGTAATTAACCAGAGTTCACATGTGTAACCAATAAATATGCCGAACACATATTGTGCCACTAACACGCCTGTAAACAAACATGCCTACAAACTCTGTTGCCTACAAACCTGTCAGTTTACAAATATGTCTAAAATAACATGCTCAAAGTTTATACAATCTGCACAGCTATTGTTTCAAGGTGAGATCCACTATAATCTCTAAATTGCTACCTCCAAGGTCAGATATAAATAAACACTATTGTTTTTATTTACTTTTAAACCTCTTCTTTTTTTCAGAAATCAATCCGTGCACATTTGAGAACAATTATTTAAGACTCAAGACTTCAAGAATGAATGTATACCCACTGAAGATATAATGCATTTCGCAAATAAAGCTAATTTTTGTTTCCTAAACCAATTTGTATCGAGCTTTCACCTCCAAAACATCAACCAATACTTCCCAAGGACCCAAGGTTAGCATTATCATTCTATTTTATACAAAAGCCAATAAATATTTGAAATATAATAACAAGTGCAATTCTGTACCGTTACAATGACCATGCATTGCGGTCATTCAAATAATCGTCTACTTTATAGTATCCTTTGCTCATCAGCGACTCTTTAATGTAACATTTAAATTTATGCAATGGTAGTTCAATTATATGCTGTGGAACTTTATTAAAAAAGGCTATGCTTTTCCCCAGAAATGAGGCTCTGGATTTTTCTAGCCTAAACTTGGGAACGACAAGTTTATCTTTATTTCTTGTGTTAAAGCGATGAATATCGCTCTGCTTTACAAATGTATTATAATACTTTTTCACATAAATTATATTTTCATAGATGTAATGTCCTGCAACAGTTAAAATGTTTATTTCTTTAAATAGATCTCTTAAAGAATCTCTCGATCGGAGGTTGTAAATGGCGCGAATAGCCCTTTTTTGGAGCACGAATATACTTTGGATGTTAGCGGCTGAGCCCCACAACAAAAGGCCGTAGGACATAACACTATGAAAATAACTAAAATAGACTATTCTAGCCGTTTCAATATCGGTTAAGAGCCTTATTTTCTTAACTGCGAATGCAGCCGAACTGAGTCTACTCGCCAAGGCTTCGATATGAGGATCCCATTGTAGTCGCGAGTCTAATATAATACCTAGAAATTTTGTATTGTTAATGAATTCGACCGTATCGCCGTCTAGTCTAATATGAAAATCAACTTGTCTTACATTAGGTAACGAAAATTTTAAACACTTAGTTTTCTTTGAGTTTAATGATAAATTATTACTATTAAACCAATGTGACACTTTTGAAAGAGCACTATTTACTTCGTCAGAACAGTCATCACCTCTATCTACTTTAAAGACTAGAGATGTATCATCGGCAAATAGCACCGTCTCACATAAATTCTTCGCGTAGTAAGGAAGGTCATTTATGTATATTAAAAACAACAGCGGGCCCAATATTGATCCTTGGGGTACGCCCATAGTAATGGGAGCTCCGGTAGACTCAGTTTTATTAATAACTACCTTCTGAGTTCTTTCATACAGATATGAATGCATAAGGCTTACTGACATTTCAGAAACACCATAATGTTTTAACTTCCTTAATAGTGTTTGGTGATCAACACAATCGAATGCCTTGGAAAGGTCACAAAAAATAGCGATTACATCCTGCTTGTCCTCCCAGGCATCAAGTACATGTTTTAGAAATGCAACCCCAGCATCAGTGGTACTTTTACCTCTTGAAAAACCAAACTGTTTCTCATGCAGTATACTATTTAATTTAAAATATTCTAAAAGTTGAGCATAAATTAATTTCTCAAATATTTTACTTATTGCTGGTAGTATGGATATAGGTCTAAAATTTGCTGGGTCACTTTTGTCACCAGCTTTAAACAGAGGAATAATTTTACTATTCTTCATTAAATTAGGAAAGACCCCTTCACTTATACATTGGTTAAAAATTATTGCTAATGATGGAGCTATCACATCAATTATTGATTTGATGATACTTGTAGATATGCCCCAGAGATCTTCTGTTTTCTTAATATTTATTGCTTTGAATGCTTTAATAATATCTTCGGTAGTGACATAGCTAAAACTAAATGTTTCCTGGCACTTGTTCACACTAGATTCCATAAGAGAGACAGCGGTGTTGGGGCAAGAATTAAGTCTGCTAGTAGTTTCTAACGGTATTCGAGCAAAGAAACCTTCAAAAGCACTAGCCACCTCAATATCCGATTCAAAAGTCTGATCACTAATTTTTAAGTTAAATGAATTAATTTTGCTTTTTGTTTTGCCAGTTTCTTGGTTTATAATACTCCAGGTAGCTTTTATTTTATTTTCAGATGATTTAATTTTATTTGAAATATACCTAGATTTTGCCAAAGCACATACTTTCCTAAATGTTATTGAATATTTCTTGACATATTCAATGAAGCTAGGATCACAGGAAGTCGTTTTTTGTGCATAGAGTTCAAATAACTTTCTTCTGCTATTATAAATACCAGGTGTGGCCCAGTCACTAAACTTCTTACGATCATTACACTTTATAACTTTTTGTTTAAAATTGTTACTAAATTCTTTTTCAACAATATCAAATAATGATTGATAAGAGTTATTAGCGTCAGCAGAAGCTGGCAAACATTGAATTTTATCTTGTACATTATTTCTAAATTTATTAATACCACGTTTCGGTATTGGCCTGCAAATTACTTCGCGTTTAGGAATAACATTATAGTGCTCAAAAGAAGCTAGTTGTCCACTGTGGTCGGATTTAATAATATTAATTACCGATTTCTCAATTAAGTTACAGTTGGAAAAGATGTTATCTAAGCAAGTAGCCGATGTTGGCGTAATTCGCGTCGGTTCATTAAAAGTGTGAAGCAAATTAAAGATTAAGGAATTTACTGGAGAGTTGTGCTAATTTAATATCTAAGATGTCTATATTAAAATCTCCACAAACTACAATTTTTTTATTCCCACGACAGCATATTTTCAAAACATCCTCCATAGTGGACTCAAAGACTGTGTAATTTGCTCCAGGGGGGCTATATACACAGATTATAATTATTTGTTCAAGTTCCACGCATGATATCTCACAAATTCGTTCAACAGAGAGGGATACTATATCCTTTCGCTCTTTATATTGTGTGTTATTAGGTAAAATTATTAAAGAACCCCCCCTTATTGTAGTTTTTCTATTAAATGAACTTACAACACTATAATTATCCAAATTTAACAATAATTCATATTCTTTTAACCAATGTTCAGTAACACATAACACATCAATATTTTCACAATTTAAAAATAAACTTATTTCTAGGTCTTTGCCAGCAGAAAAGCCTTGGATATTCTGGTGTACTATTTTTAAACATTTAGGCCTTCCTCTTGTCAATACTGGGCTAGAGTATGCCTCCGTTGTCTCTAATGGTAATTTAAATTAACCATGTCAGTATTTGGATTCAAAAGAATCGAATTATTTGGAACAGATTCCAAAGTTACATTAGAAGTATCAAAGTTAAACTGCTCAATAGAAGCAGAGGTTATACTAGCCAAGTTGTTGGCTAATTGTTTAAAATAAAATGATAGCGATACCGCTATTTGTCGCTTAAGATAATTAGGCAGATAATATTTATCTTTAGTCAAGTTAAATTTGTATAACAATGTGTTGATGTCAATTAAATGCATCTGCTGACTATTATGATAAGCTATTGTGCTTAAGGTTAAGTTTAAGTTATGTCTAATTTTATTTTCTAGCTGTGAAAAACCTTTACTATAAGGAAATGTAAACATAACAACTTTTTTTACATTTAAAGAGCATAATGAGTTACAGTATGATATTAATTGGCTTTTATTAATATTACCTCTATTTCCAATTAAAACTATCAAATTAGTGTTTTCATCATAAGATTTTCTGACAATTAATTTCATTATATCATTTAAGCAAAGAATACTATAATATTACTAACGTAATTTAAGGTTGAGCCAGGCGGGTCAGGCCGTAGATTTTGCCACAAATAGCGCAATGGTGACGCAAAATTTTCTACGAGTCGGTCGCACAAAGTGGTGCAAAATGGTAGCGCAAAATTATTAAGGAGCACGTACATTAATGTGATTTTATTTAACAAACATGTACCTACTAACAAGAGGTATTGCATCAAACTAGAAAAAGAAACACGATGTTGGTATGTAAGTATGTTTAATTAATAATTAACAATAATGTACCTATGAGTAATTCTTTTTTATATATTGCGCACAATGAAAAGTTAAACAGGATGACAAAAACTAGTAAGTACCTATGTATGATTTGTTCAATTTACAAAAAAAAATCATTTAATTTGTTAGATGGAGGTATTTGGTATTATTCATTATTAATTATATAAATATAATACAACTTTAAAATTTATTTCAACTCTTTTCAATGTTTGAGAGTCCATTACTTTGACTCTAGCAACAACCTGCTTGAAGTATCACTTTTAAAAGGACCTGCCAACCATTAGGATGCCAAAAATAATAAAAAAAATAGATCTGTCAATAAAAAAAAAGTTACATGGGTTTAAAAGTTAGTATGAAAGTGACGAAATTCCAAAACTTATAAAATACAAAATAAAAAAACTTTGGACCTAGGTAAAATCTTTGAGGCTGGTTAGGTAGCAGACCACCGCACCTACCCCTATTTTCGTATGTTTAACGTTCTGCCGAACACCCTGTACTTATAGAATATTAATAAAATCTAACAAATCAATTAATAGTAATGCTAGTCATGTTTTTTAGCGGAATTACAGCTAAAAGTAATTTCAAAATAATAAAAAACTTGAAAACCTTGTGTGCATGCACTATTATTCAATAGCGTAAAATAAGTGGCGCAATTTCTACGCAACCGGTATCGCAAAGTGACATAAAGACAGTTTTGCGGAACCGAGGCGCAAATGAAATCGATTATAACTCTTAAAATATACTATTTAACAAGGCTAGTTTAACATATACATATACGTTTAACATATATAGGCGGCGCGTGGCAGTCGGCGGCCCCTCTGCACTCGCCCGCATCTCGCATTACTCGTATGTTAGCGCAATAATGAATCCGTAAATTAAACAAAATGCACATTATACCTATATGTTTCTAATTTTTTGTGTAGTATATAAGCGGATTAAAAAGGTCATGTAAGAGCGATTTTATCAATTTTAATTCATTATTGCGTCTGTTACGAAAGAAAAATGAAACTATTAATAAAGCACACTACTCATATTTCTAAACTTTTGTTCAGCAGATACATCACACTAATAAAAGTCGTAAAATATGATTTCAGAAATTTTAAAATTTTATTCAAAGACAAATTAGTGATTTTTTGATTTACGCAGTTACACATATATTAACTTTCTAATAATTTTACAAAGTGAAGCCAAGATAGTTCTTATTATGAAACACTAAACATTTAAAACTTTAATTTTATATACATACGTTACGCGAAATATTACGAAATACCTATACCACACCTAAAGCATTGTAATAAAACTTCTAACTTTTCAAAAATAGCTCACAATCCACATAATCTATATGCTCAGCAAAAATGAAAACTTTTAGAATTATCATAAGTAATTTTTTTCCGGCTACGCGACTAAGTAGCCCCACTTCGAATTTTTAAGGTCCCCCCTTTCAGGGTGGCTACCGGCTAAGAAATATGGATATGGGTTTGGGTTTGCTGCTTTGTTCTGTTAAACGTTGCTAGCTAGTTATCGTTATACCCGACCTCACAAAACAAAGAACTGATAGCGGCTACTTTCTTTATAAAATTGACTTAAAGTTCCCAAAAACGTATGAAGTTCATACCCATAAAGTTACGCGGTAGCCCCCCTGTCCCTGTTGCAAAAAAATTAAAGAAAAAGTTTTTTGAGGCTTTTATTGTGTTAGTGTGTTGGAATTAGTGCAATAATTTGCCATTAATGCAGAACAATGAAGTAAAAGTGAGAAATAAAGTAAGGCGCTCCGTACGATTCAGATTGCTATCCCCGCGTAAAACTCTCATGAGCATTGAAATTTGTGAACCACCCGCGCATTTTAATGAGTTAGGTAGGTTAGGTTAGCAAGAATAAAAGGAAAATAGGAAATAAAAAATACTAAAGACACAATAATCAAGACTAACGACGAGGCTAATCTGTTCCTTTGGAAACGAATTAAAAAAAAAAGAAATGAGATTGTCAATGTCATTGTGTTGTCGATGTCATTGTCAATGTCATTCTTCAATTTTGAATTTTTATTTTTATTTTTTGTTTTGTAAAATCAAAACAAAAATCGAAAAATTTCTATCGAAATAATGTTAATAAGTTTAAACCGAAAATCGCTTTTAACTCTTTATTTGTCTATAATTAGGCCTTGTTTAGTGGCGACTCAGTTAAATATGTCATCGGTAAGCATAGATGCAGGTTAGTTTACTCAGATTCTTGTAATTTGTTTCTTTTTCTCAGCTTCTGGTATTTTCTTCGTTTCTGATGTTACACTTGTATGTTACAGATAAATACTCCGTAGCCTATGTAACAGTACCAAGCACCGAGGTTGGCAAAACCATTGGCCATGGATTAGTGAAGAATAAACTGGCGGCGTGTGTTAACATTATCCCTCAGATCACCTCCATTTATGAATGGAAGAATGAAATTAACGAGGATAGTGAGGTATATATAAATTACCCTTCAATTCAACTGAAGAATTTCCTAATAAAAAATCCTATAAATATTATAAAGAGGAAAGACTTGATTTTTTTGTTTGTTTGTTTGTAACGGATAAAACAAAACTGATAAACGCAATTTAAAAATTCTTTCACTATTAGCAAGCTACATTCTTCCTGAGTGACATAGGCTATATTTTATCCTGATATTCCTATGGGAATGGGTACTTTTCTATAATAAGGTATGGAGAAATTACAGTGCAATGATTTATATCAACATCTTTTATTTTAATTTATTTCAGGCCCTCCTCATGATTAAAACCAGAACATCCCAAGTGGATAAACTAACAGAATTTGTACGATCAAACCACCCATACGAAGTCTGCGAAGTAATCTCTCTTCCGATCAAGAATGGGAATCCTCCTTATTTGAAATGGATTGGTGAAACGGTCCCAGAAAGTGAAACAAAGAACTAGAATAGTTAGTGTTAAAGTTTTGTTCCTCATAATTTTAAGATTATCTTTATTATACTTTGGCATATAAATAATGTAACAGTCATAGTATGTAGTATTTGTTGACAATAAAAGGATTAAAGTTTATTCTTATTTATTTTATTTGACTCCAGCCCACGGAGTCACAAACCATCAGAAATGCTCCTGACAGCGGAATGTATTCACTATATTCCTGGTTAAGCAACATTTTATTGACGTCTATTGCGGTTAAAATAGAAAGGTAACTAGATTTTATTTTATGACAAGAGAGGTCTTTCATATGTAGTCAGTAGTAGTGTCATTTGCATACTAATTTATCAGATCAACTGGTAGCAATTTATGTAGCAAATACTGCCACTATTTAGTTTTGCGTAAGAAAAACAAATTGGATGGTTTTGTACAATTTAGTAGGTAATTAGTTGTTGATCTCTATCCAAACATAGTCTAGGTTCCTGAATAAATCAAATCAACTGGCAGTCTCCCTCCACACCCCATAACAACCTACTTTTTTCTTTTGCATGACTAATCATGGTGAATACAAACAAGTTTTATCGTAAATCTGATATTTTTTTGGACTTACATTTTTTGAAAACTATTAGCGCGCACTTGTGATTTTTAATCGGGCGATAGTTTGATCGTTCTCGGATTCAGTATAAGAGTTATATGGCAGTGCGCGCATTGAAGATAAACTATCGACCGATCGAACTACCTATCGAAAATGACTGGCCGATATAGTTGTACGATCAAACTATCGCACAACTATCGGCCGGTCGGTAATGTGCATGAAGGACTATGTGAGCGCGCGCACTGCATTCAACTAAACTTATTCTATTATCTGTGCTATCGCCCAACTATCGGTCGACTGCGCATTCAGTTTGGCACTGTACGTTAGAGCGCGCACTTCCGGAAGTTGTACAATCAAACTATCGGTCGACTAAAAATCACAAGTGCGCGCAGGCTTTCAATACCCAATTATCGACCGACAGTCAGTTTGATCACGATCATCTTATCTTACGATTCCGACTAAACTATCGGTCGACTAAAAATCACAAGTGCGCGTAGGCTTTCAATACCCAATTATCGACCGACAGTAAGTTTGATCACGATCATCTTATCTTACGATTCCGACTAAATTATCAGTATCAGTCGACTAAAAATCACAAGTGCGCGTAGGCTTTCAATACCCAATTATCGACCGACAGTCAGTTTGATCACGATCATCTTATCTTACGATTCCGACTAAACTATCGGTCGACTAGAAATCACAAGTGCACGCAGGCTCTCGTAGCACTATTATTTATTCTGTGCTCTCGTCATCGAGTGATTCGGTTATATCGCGCTTTTTCACTTCAGATTTTCTGGATAAGAAGTAGCCCATGCTATTCCTCTTTTTGACCGAAATATTCCGATCTGTCCCCCTGCTCTGTCCCCATGGGGTGACAGAATGGACAAAAAAGTTTGATCTGTCCCCCTGTTACCGATGCTCCATCATCAGACCCTCACCACCAAGTTTAGCGTATGGGTCTCATCAGAACGAAACGAATGAGCCCAAACTCGAGGGGTTTCGTAGTGGTCATTAAGAAGTGCCACTGGCTTTCTCACTGCTCCGTCATCAGACCCTCACCACCAAGTGTAGCGAATAGGTCAGTCAAAACGAAACAAATGAGCCCAATCCCGAGGCGCGTATCTTACCCCTGCGCCAAATCGTTCGTCAAAAAATTATGTTTAAAAATACCTATGTAGCTTAAAAATCTAAAAAACACACTTTTATTTTTATTAGTAACAGACTAAAAAGTACAAAATAACCGTCTATTCAGCGACTGAAATTAAAAAGCGTGGTGCGCGTTGTCAATATTATGTAGGTACTTAAGTACTTGAAATGCATGCTTTGCAAAGGGCGCACCACGTTTTTTAATTTCAGTCACTGAATAGACGGTTATTTTGTACTTTTTAGTCTGTTACTAATAAAAATAAAAGTGTGTTTTTTAGATTTTTAAGCTACATAGGTATTTAGAAAAAAATATTGACGAACGATTTGGCGCAGGGGTAAGATACGCGCCTCGGGATTGGGCTCATTTGTTTCGTTTTGACTGACCTATTCGCTACACTTGGTGGTGAGGGTCTGATGATGGAACAGTGAGAAAGCCAGTGGCACTTCTTAATGACCACTACGAAACCCCTCGAGTTTGGGCTCATTCGTTTCGTTCTGATGAGACCCATTCGCTAAACTTGGTGGTGAGGGTCTGATGATGGAGCAGGGAGGAAGTCAGTGACACTTCTTAATGACCACTAGGAAACCCCGCGAGTTTGGGCTCATTTAATAAATAATAAATAAAAAAATTCTGACAATCACACCAATATCTAAGCTCATAGTAAATTTCTTAAAAGACTGTGTCTACGTGAACTGGATAACGGATAAATATATACCGTAAAACCGGGTTACTTTGACCCCTACAAAATTACTCGTAAAGGATATTTTGTCTATGATAAATCTCTTTTTGTTTTTTCGATTGATGTTCGTGCTAAGCATGAAGCTCGACTTAATACTGAGGTAACTGGAGTTCTCACCCTTTTTTTTTTTTTTTTTTTTTTTTTTTTTTTTTTTTTTTTTTTTTTTTTTTTGTTCTCACCCTGAATAAAAAAGTGAACACCAGCAAATTTCACATTTAGTATGTAGAAACTTTTTGTTTAGCAAAATATAATAAGTAATCAACTGACCATAATAATACCTCTCTTATGCCCGAATACTCGTACGCTACTTATCTTTGGGAGCGTCTCAAACATCGCCATGTCACTTAAAATGTCAAACGTATGAAAGAGATGCCATGATGTTTAAGACGCTCCCAAAAATAAGTAGCGACGAGTATTCGGGCATTAATTCTTCGACAATGGCCTGCTGCTGATAGATAAAAGTTCATACCACAGGGCGATAATATGTTTATACTTACTGTTTTCAAATGTGAGACAATGTTACCCCCTAGGGTCACAGTAACCCGGCTCTACGGTACTTAAAACCTTTTTTTTGTAAATATATACTTATAGTCCAGTCAAAATAAAGTTTGGGGTCACATTAATGGCACCTTTAACAAATTTATTTTAAAATAATAATATTGCCTTTATTTTGAGCACTCATCGTGATTTTGTAGGTATACTGGTGTCCATTCGAGAAAAATACCTAAAGTTGTGTTTTGGCCGTTTATAATTAGACAAAAAAGGCACTTTAGGTGAATATTATAATATAATCTATGGATACCCTTTAAATTATGTTAGGCAAGTAATCCCTGACGTGAGCACAATATTCTGCACATTACAACGTTTTTTCAGTCACGACGTAAAAAATGAGACTTACAAAATCGCACTTTCAGAGATTTTACTACTAATACACTATAAATAAAAACCTCGAACCTATTTTAAGTTTTCACCTAGGTGACTTTCTTGGAACCTGGTTAAAAGTGGTTTTTTTGCGTTAAGTCTGTTATACATTAAAGTCACTTCAGTTTTTATGTAAGATTTCCATTAACATATTTATTTTATATATAAAAAAATCATAATCCCCTGATAACATGAGAAAGATTCCTCAAAATATAAATAAATGCACAATCACCGCAAAGTAATAAAATAACTCATTCAAAATCCAAATTACGCGTGACCTTGACGGAGCGTCCGCATGGCCAGTCGGTGTGCGAGAGAGACGGAGTTATCGGGCGTGAAAAGGATGGATAGACGCGGCGCGTTGGCGCGCGGCGGCAATTCATCCTACTTCCTAATTAAATTGATTATGTGAAAGTTTAGATGTTTGGATGTTGTTTGTTACTCGATCACGCCAAAACAGCTGAACGGATTTGGCTGAAATTTGGAATATAGATACTTTGTAGCCTGGAGAGGAACATAGGCTTGTTATTTTATTTATTACACAAATTCGCATCTTATTATCTAAATTTCAAAAAAGTTTGCTGCGTATTGTGCGCAGACTAGCCGGAGTAAAATTATTGATACTTTAATTGCGGATGTGATTTTTTACAAGCTTTTATTTAACTTGCAGTGTATGTATGTAGGTATGTATGTCCGTTCGGGTCAAATCTTACGAGCTAAATTTGACCCACTTGCCAGTGTCCGATTGAGCTGAAATTTTGCATATAGGTTTGGTATGGATGACAGTACAATATTAAAGTAAGGCCAGCAAAAAAGCTTGTCACAAAAATGTTTTTTTTACAAAAAACTTATTTTTGTGATAATTAGAAAGATCATATAATTATTTAAGTTTTATAACAAACTATTTTTATTTTATTTTTTTATTGCAATTCGGGTTTTGGAACTATTTTGACAGGAAAATAGCAACGCAATGTTAAAATATTAAAAAATCCAAGATGGCGGCCAACTTTTTTGTTTGTGGGCCGATTTTGATAAAACTCGATTTCTAGTACTATTTTGAAAAGAAAACAACAACGCACTGTTAAAAATATAAAAAAATCCAAGATGGCGGCCAACTTTTTTGTTTGTGGGCTGTTTTTGATGAAACTCGGTTTTTGGTACTATTTTGACAGAAAAATATCAACGCAATGTAAAAAATAATAAAAAATCCAAGATGGCGGCCAAAATTTTTGTTTGTTGGCCGATTTCGATAAAACTCGATTTCTAGTACTACTTTGACAAGAAAACAGCAACGCAATGTTAAAAATAATAAAAAATCCAAGTTGGCGGCCAAATTTTTTTGTTTTTTGGCCGATTTCGATAAAACTCGATTTCTAGTACTACTTTGACAAGAAAACAGCAACGCAATGTTAAAAATAATAAAAAACCCAAGATGGCGGCCAACTTTTTTGTTTGTGGGCCGATTTTGATAAAACTCGATTTCTAGTACTATTTTGAAAAGAAAACAACAACGCACTGCTAAAAATATAAAAAAATCCAAGATGGGGGCCAACTTTTTTGTTTGTGGGCTGATTTTTATCAAACTCGGGTTTTGGTACTATTTTGACAGGAAAATAGCAACGCAATGTCAAAAATGATAAAAATCCAAGATGGCGGCCAAATTTTTTGTTTGTTGGCCGATTCTGATGAAACTCGATTTCTAGTACTATTTTGACAAAAAAACAACAACGCACTGCTAAAAATATAAAAAAATCCAAGATGGCGGCCAACTTTTTTGTTTGTGGGCCGATTTTGATAAAACTCGATTTCTAGTACTATTTTGAAAAGAAAACAACAACGCACTGCTAAAAATATAAAAAAATTCAAGATGGCGGCCAACTTTTTTGTTTGTGGGCTGATTTTTATCAAACTTGGGTTTTGGTACTATTTTGTCAGGAAAATAGCAACGCAATGTCAAAAATGATAAGAATCCAAGATGGCGGCCAAATTTTTGTTTGTTGGCCGATTCTGATGAAACTCTATTTCTAGTACTATTTTGACAAGAAAACAACAACGCACTGCTAAAAATATAAAAAAATCCAAGATGGCGGCCAACTTTTTTGTTTGTGGGCTTATTTTGATGAAACTCGGGTTTTCGTACTATTTTGACAGGAAAATAGCAACGCAATGTTAAAAATATTAAAAAAATCAAAGATGGCGGCCAACTTATTTGTTAGTAAGCCGATTTTGATGAAACTCGATTTCTAGTACTATTTTGACAAAAAAACAACAACGCACTTCTAAAAAAATTGAAAATCCAAGATGGCGGCCAATTTTTTTTGTTTGTGGGTCAATTTTTATGAAACTTGATTTCTAGTACTATTTTGACAAGAAAACAGCAACGCAAGGTTAAAAAAATAAAAAATCAAGATGGCTGCCAACTTTTTTGTTTGTGGGCTGATTTTAATGAAACTCGGTTTTTAGTATTATTTTGTCAAGAAAACAGTAACGCAATCTTAAAAATACAAAAAAATATATAAGATGGCGCGTTTTTTTTTATGGGCCGATTTTGATGGAACTCTGTTTTAAGTATTATTTTGACAAGAAAAGAGTAACGCAATGTTTTTGTCTGTCTGTCAGTCAGTTTCATCAAAATCGGCCCACAAAAAAGTTGGCCGCCATCTTGGTTTTTAATATTTTTAACATTGCGTTACTGTTTTCTTTTCAAAACAGTAGTAAAACCGAGTTACATCAAAACCGGCCCACAAAAAAAAAGTTGGCTGCCAGCGTGGTTTTTTAAATATTTTTAACTTTGCGTTGCTGTTTTCTTACTGCTGTATGGAAAAAATGGATAAACTGTGTCTTAGCCTTCGATGCTATTATTCAAGAATATTAACATAAGAAAGGTTGACACTGCGAGTAGTACCTATTGGGAAAACTAAAATAGCGTTTGAGTATTAATAGAAAATAGCCTAAAAGACTTAATATAAACCTATTACTAGAAAAAATCGGCCAAGTGCGAGTTGGACTCGCTCATGAAGGGTTCCGTACCCACTTACTGTACCGATTGGTTATACCTAGCCGAAATTCCACTATAATTTTTCGTCAGCAAAATATAACTTTGTTTTTCATAGTGTTTTGCGGTTTTTGAGTATGTAGTATATTATATCTCAAAAAGTGCTTACTATATCTCGTTCAAACCAATTTTCGTTGAAAGTTTTTATTAAGATCTACAGCATTTATTTTTTCTAGATTTTTCACTCTTTTACTTTAAAAGTTAGAGGGGGGGGGGGGGAACCCCCTTTTTACCATTTTAGAAGGTTCTCTCTTTCAAAAGGTAGACTTTGAGAAAAAATGGTTTGAGAAACTTGCATGTCATTTTTAAAGACATATCTATAGATACCCCACACGAATAATAATATGTTTGATTAAAAAAATACATTTCGGTTTTAGTTCCATAAATGGGGAGTCTCCCTTAATTTTTTAATATTTTTTATTTTTGTATAAAAATCGTAAAGCGGTTAACAGAATACATTTAACTACCAAGTTTCAACTGTGTAGTTTTTATAGTTTTGGAATAAAGTGGCTGTGACATACGTACGGACGGACAAACGGACAGACAGACAGACAGACATGACGAATCTATAAGGGTTCCGTTTTTTGCCATTCGGCTACGGAACCCCCCCAGATCCTTGGGGGAGGCCTATGCCCAGCAGTGGGCGTCGTCGTTCAATCTATACAGATACCTGATAATGTTTACTACTATGAAAGTTTCTTTTTGTATTTTCAGTTTGGAAACAGTTATAAATAGTTAAAGAATTTATTCATATAAAAGATCTTTCTTTTCTACATTCTCTAAATATTCCTGCGGTGGTGTCGTGTCAGTCGGGTCGTTACGTTCCCTAAAATATGGTTGAACGAAGCGATTTGGCTGGCTCATGCGTCATGCTCGTGAACGGGTGCTGCCAGTGGGGTGGGTCTGCTCGTGTCAACTTGTGTTAAAGGTGTTCGGGATATGGTTTATAATAGTATTATACTCGTAATATAGTTTTGTTAGCGAGCTGGTGTATCTCATAGTAATTTTGGTAAGTACTCGTGTCTTACAGTAACAGCAATTTTTTCTAATTATTGTTGTAAGTACTTAATATTTATTCAAAAATTCCTTTTATTTGTTAATACTTATAGATTTGAATATACGGCGCAGCTTGCAGTTTCCTTTTTATTAATCCTATAATATAATGTAAATAAGATTAAGATTAGTGCGTCCATTAAACTATTTGATTCCTCGTTTAGTTGAAATTGTTTACTGTTTTAGCAGGGGGGGCTCACTCCGCAATTCAATTCGACTACGCGCTGTCTACCGCGAGGTAGAGAATAGGCGGGTGTCACGCGCGCTCACCGCTCAGTTGTTCATGCGACGCCACGCAAGAAAGAAGTTACTTATTTTACTTTCGCCACACTTTCGCGCCAAAACACACGTGTGTTACCCATAGCAAAATCCGTAATATTAAATATTATTGTGCGGCCTTCGGTTGTCTTAACAACGACAGAAAGAGACCGGATTTAAAATTTCATCTTCTTCCTAAAAAACCTGAAAGGTACCTAAGTTTTTTTGTGTGACTATACTGTCTTATTCTAAGTATCTATAATATAATGATCTGAATATTTGATTTAAGGACCCCCGACCCACCTTAGCATAGGTAATTACGACAAAAATAAAAATTTACAAAGTGATTGTCGCTTTTATACCTACATAGCTAGGTTAGGTACCTACGAATAATTATTATTAGGGAAAAATAATCAATAGGAAGTAGCTGTAGCACTTTTAAAATAGGTACCTACCTACCAAATTACAAAATATCTACCTACTTTCTGTCTTAGAATACTATAATAACTGTGAATGCTCTAATAACCACTGAGCTACGGAATCGTTACGGCCTGGCCACGAAAATGCGCGGCGGCCTGCGCAATCATTGCGCGCTCGCAACAGACGCCTGATCAAATAAGTCAATGAAACGCACCTACGGATGCGCAATTTGCTTGTCGCCGGCCGTCGCCGCCGCGCATGTTCGTTGCCAGGCCGTTAGAGTATTCGCCCGGACAGTGAAAGGTCGTGGGTTCGAGTCCTATTGGGGTAGTTGTGAGACGGATCGACTTTTTAGCGACTCCGTAGCTGAGTGGTTAGAGCATTCGCCCGGACAGTGAAAGGTCGTGGGTTCGAGCCCCATCGGAGCTAGTTGTGTGTGATGTGAGAAGGGACGACATTTTCTCATACCTACTTCATTCTCAATTTTTTCAGTAATAAAAATTGAATTGTGAATGCAAAGAAGTAAAAATAAAAAATCTAAACTCTCTGTATTTAAAAATCATTTGCGCTATTTGTTGTTCCTTTTACTACTTACCTGCTTACTTCGTCGTTACATTGCAGTCGAGCCGACCGGCGACCCTACGCGGCAACCAAGACCACCCAAAACCAATTTGGCTTAAGCGTTTCCGAGTAATAGAAGCGTATTACGTACAGCTACGGTTCAATTTCGTTTGTAATGAACGGTAAATTAGTTAGGCAGGCGTGCGGGTGCAAATTATTTTAGACCTAATTGTCGCGTGGACAAGATTGATAATTTATTGTAACTGTTTCGGAAGTGAGCCTTCTGCTACAAATATTATTCTGTGGTTTTAGGTAGGTAATAAGCAAAATTGTACTTACTTTAAGCGGTATTCTGTATTGTGATGGAAAGTAACCTTACTATTATGTAAAGGTCACTTTTCAAATTTGACGACTCTGTATAAATTAAAACAGGGAGTAAAAAATAGCCCATGGCGAGTTTCTTGCCGGTTCTTCTCGTTACAGGGTCTCCTGCCGTAGGATTTGTGAACCGATGGCGTAGCTTCATTGACGTTCATAAGTGTTGAAACAAACCTAAATTGAATAAACGAAATTAAATTTAGCTTTTTTAATTTTAGACTTTTTTTGTTTGTTTCAGGTTTATCACAAAGTACAGTTTGCAGAATTGTAAAGTTTGATAATCAAAGTGGTGGAAAATTCATGACTCCAGCTAAACATTTTACTGCAAAAACGTCGAATACAGGAATTCTGCAAAGATTTCAGAACAGTGTGCTCAAAACACTAGTGAATGCCCCATGGTTCACAAAAATGGAAGAAGTCCATGACTATCTGAATATACCAACCGTCAAACAACACATATCCAATGGCATTAGTTCGTATAAAGATCGAATTGGTATTCATAAAAACAAACTGGCCCAGTGTATTATTGAACCATTGCAAACAATACGCCTGAAAAGACTGCATCCTTGGGACAGCATACAATAACTATACCAGTTAGCAAAACACAAAGGCAGCCTGACACTGGAAAGGCATGCCTACACGTCTGCATTAAAACCCAAACCATTTGCTTATGGTCTCAAGACCGATTGCATGTTTGCAAACGTATTATATCGAAGTCATCTAAATTTTTAGGAGTGTTTAGCTGGAGTCGAGAATTTTCCACCACTTTGATTACCAAACTTTACAATTCTGCGAACTGTACTTTGTGATAGAAACAAACAATAACAGTCTAAAATTAAATCAGGGATAATAGTTTTCAATACCTACAATGTTTTCTACGAATTAACATTTCATGCTCAAGATATTTTGGTCGCACTATAAAAATAAGAGTATTTGTTTATTTTAGTATAACTGGTATAACCTCTTAAGTTAGGATAAAAGTATTAAAAATGTACCTATGTGGGGTAATTCTTAAAGGACTAACATCCAGGATCAATATAATACTTTGTGAATACGCGTCGTGCAACTTACTTACTTACCCGTGAAATCCGCGGTGCTTTGGTAAACATCGTCGAGACTACTGAGCAACTTTCCTGCTTGGAACTCCGCCAAACATCGTAAAAACACCTAGAAAACTATATCACGGGCACCGCCACGGATTACCTTATTCATAGTTATGAAATTTCCACTTCTCTTCTACGAAATACAATAAACAAATAATACTTATAAATAGTCCTAACTTTAAACTTTTTAAAAGGCATTCTTATGGCCGTTTTGACCAAACGTTAAGACGTTCCTAAGGCAATGCTTATCGTTAAGCGATTCTTAAATGGAACTTTTACGTTTCACCACAACTTAAGAAAGCCCTAAGTAGTTAAGAAGCTCCTAAAGTTAGGACACAGAAAACGGCCGCCTAATTGTTAAGGATCAACTTAATGTCAAATGAAACGTCAAACTTGACTTGAGTTATCTTCGTAAATCTTGAATAAAGTTTAAAATAATCATGAATTTGTATACTAAAAAATGAATATGTAAGATTTGTTTGAATTTCTGAATTTCTTTGAAATTTTTGACGACGATGAAGGTGATATTTGTACGCATAAAGACAACGACGGATAACGCCAATACACACGAAGCGCTCTCATGCTGTGGAAATATACGAGAACTTGTATCTACATTACGGAAAATGTTGGTTTCCTAGAACTTTCAAGACTTTCAAAGGAACTTTATGGTACCTACCTAATCTATGCTAGAATTCATTTTTCAGAAGTGACATTCTATAGAGAAATTGAAGGGTACAGGGGCAAAACAAGAAATGTCACAAACAGGTTTTTTGTTTTTTTTTTATTTTATTTTTTTTATTTTTTTTGTCTTGCATAATTATTTTTTATTAATTTACTGATAGGAACCTAAGTTTACTTTACAAAGATCGGCTGTAAATACAAATAAACTTTTGACAAATGTTCACAAATATACTTACATTAAAATGTAAATTACACAAAAATCTGTTTTGTGACATTCCTTGTTTTGCCCCTGTACCCTTCAATTAAACTTAACTAAGACGTTCCTATCTAGGAATCTTTTTAGTAGTTTTGGTTGGTGAAACGTAACAGTATCATAAGGTACTGTTTAAATTAAGATATTCTTAGCTAAGAAATACCTTACGAGTGTTTGGTGAAAACAGCCATAAATTTTCAAAATTACTTATTTTGCTAAGTATACCTACTGAGACGCACGGGGGTCCCACCCCACTGATAATGCGATGTTCTTCAAATTGTATCTACGGTTGGGAATTCTTGCCTTAATGACGCGCGCGCCTCACTTCATTTGCGTTTTTGATAATAATTATAATTAAATAACTATAACATATTGGTACGGGATTTTTATTGTTTTGAGTTTATATAAATTATTTCTACATGGATTACTAAAAAAATTCGAGGTGACTTTAATGTGCGAATTTTAAAACCAAATAAAACTTCATTAAAAAAAAGTACCAGAGTCACCTTGGTGATAATTGGTATACTTATTAGTATTATTTATATACATGCTTTGATTAAATATCACTCGGTGTGTCATTATTGTTATAAAGTTAGAAATAATTTGGCATAGTATATTCGAAATACACTCAATAAATCGACCTAGACGAGAGATTATTTATTCCTTAATTAAAGCATTCTAAAAGACTCTAAAATGAACAAAATCACCAGTTTTCCATTTTTTGTTCACACCCAAATTATTTTTTCTTACTTTATTGATTAATTAACCGACAAGTGCGAAGTTAATATCAGAGATTATTCTGATTTCCGGTTTTTCAAGTATTCATTTATGTTATTCCAAATTATCACCCAAAGTGCTAATATTGCAACCTACTCCATACAAACACATTTATTTTGACTGGACTATTATTGTACATGGAAAACACCCAGACCAAGACAAATAGACATGTTCATGCACACAAATATTTGTCTTGTTCGGGAATCGAACCCGAGACCTCTATGCCATGCCTCTGGCGCAGAAGGCAGGTAGCTGACCTCTGCGCCAAATCGGTCGTCAAATTTGTTTAAAGGGTTTGGCTTGCGCATCTGGTAACTAATAGACCCCCCTTGAATTTGTAAAACTAAATACATTTAATCACTCCTTTTTTCCCTTACGGGGCATTGAGTTATAATGTTTACGGGGTGAAAAGAGACATGAATGGACTGGTAAATCTATTATCATACATCCATGAATCAATACTGGCAACACACACTGGTTAAAGACTTTCTACTTGAGACATTGCGGTATTTCGGACGCAAATATATGCCGGAGCTTCCCGAACGCTGCCCATCCGAGCTGGATTCGACGAGAGATATCTTTCTCGAAGTTGGACTTACCTAACTGGACCGTCTGTCCCAGGTAAACATAATGGTCAACAACTTCGAGTGTAATGTTCCCAACATTAACTGGAGCGGGTGCAACTTGGGCATTGGACATGATTTTCGTTATATTATTTTTATTCTTATCCTTGTTCATCTTAAGACCCTCTTTTTGAGAAGCATTACTGAGATCTTCGAGCATTGTGTTCAGGTCTTCCAAGATCTCAGCCATGAGAACATCATCGGCAAACCGCAGGTGTGTTAGGTACTCGCCATTGATGTTGATGCCGCATCCTTTCCAGTCCAGCAGCTTAAAAATGTCCTTCAACGCAGCTGTGAACAGTTTCGGAGAGATGACGTCTCCCTGTCTCACACCTCGCTGTAGTTGGATAGGATTAGTAGACCTCTGGTTCTGTAATCGGACTGACATGGTGGCGTTTTGGTATAAGTACCTCAGCATCTCGATGTATACCTATAGTCTATTTAGCACCTCTGGAGAGACTGCAGCACCGCCCAGGTCTCAAGAAGTTTTAGGTACTTAAGATGATTTAGGTTTATATACCCTATTTACCCCCTGGGTTTGATTTTTTTGAAATGGGTTGCCTATTTGTTTTTAGAAGTACGCCTACAGAGTTTCAAGTTTTCAGTTTCATTTTTCATTCAAAATTTCACCCCTATTTCAACTTTTTAGGGGTTGAATCACTTTCAGCTTGTTAAACATCAAAATAAATGAAATAAAAATAATTGCAATCGTCATCCCATAAAATAATAACGACGTCCATATCGATTTTTTGGTTTATTTAATCCCATTTAACCGCAAAGGTGTTGATTTTCGAAAAAATACGGAATATGTGTTTGCCTATTTGTTTTACTTTCCAATCCATAAACCAAAATAATAAATTTAATGAAAGACTTTCCAGATAGGTAGGTACTACATTTTATCACCCACCCCTTCGGGGGTGGAATTGTCAAAAACGTTGACACACGTTAATATTAATTTTCAATTTTCAGCCTAAATACAAAATTTGAAGATCCTAACTTCAGACTGACAGTTTTTCATACAAACATTCATCGCCTATTTTACCCCTTTAGGGGTGGAATTTCCGAAAATTCTTTCTGAGTTGATGCCTAGACTGTCTAAGGTATCTATGTGCAAAATTTCAAGTCTCTAGGTTCAGCGATTTGGGCTGTGCGTTGATATCTCAGTCAGTCTGTCAGTCAGGACATTAGTTATTTCAAATGTTTTCCTTCTTTGTCCTTTAAAGTCGTGCCCTTGGCACTAGTTCTATTTTCTGTGTGTATTTCATTTTGTTCGCTCTATAAAAAGCGCCATCTAGTTCTCTCTTATGAAATTAAGGCAATTTCTGCGAATCTTTTAAATAGAATATTGCTGAATAAATTTTATATTTTAATTTAGTAGGTAAGCAAATAATTCTTTGGAAACAACTAAAAAGTATTACATAAGTAAAACGGAGTCCAAAGAACATGTTATGAAAGGCGTTTTCGTCGCGCGTCGTAGTTCGCATCCCAATTGGCTCCCTCGACCAATCGTAGCACGCCCGTAGTCGTCTACGAGCTTCGTAGCTATCACTGACGCAGTCACAGGGCGGCGTAGCACTACGACAAGCGGAGCACATACATTGGGAACACATTGGCCTTTACGAAACCTCCGCATTCGTTAAATTGACGTCCGCAAATAATTGACAGTCGTCTTTTAAAGAAGAGTCGTGCAATGTTGTCGAATTTGTTTTGTTGATATGGCTGCGACGGGTGTCGCTAAGGGTTTGGAAAAAGAAGCCAAGTGTGAGGTGATATGGCGGTCGGGGGCGAGTAAGTGAAAAGCGCCTGCTTTTGAGAAGAGAAGAGAAGGTCGGGAGGCTCAGCATGTCAGCAGCGGGTCGGTAGTGCAGCGTCGGGGCGCGCGTGCGTGGATCGATCGCGGTCGGCGCGGCATCGACCGCGGCGGGGCGGGGCGCGGCGGCGGCGGGCGGCGGCGGCGGGCGGCGGCGGGCGCGGGCGGCGCGAGCTCAGTCGCGCGCGGGACGGCGTGCGAGCGCGCGCACCGCTGCACGTGCATGGCGCGCTTGACTGGATGCCTCGCGCCCTCGGGGAATGGCTTCGTCCGAGGAAGAGGCGACTACCGCGTCGATCCCTGAAGATGACTGCCTCAGTGTCCGAAAATGGTGGTGCTTCCTCCTGTCGTCGATCTTCACTTTCCTCGCGGGCCTGCTGGTGGTGCTGGTATGGCGGGCGTGCGCGTTCGTGTGCTGCCGCAAGGAGCCGGAGCTCGCGCCCAACGACCCCAAGCAGAAGGAGCAGAAGGCGGCGCGGCAGGGCAAACAGGAGTTCGAGGGCACCTTCATGACCGAGGCCAAGGACTGGGCCGGCGAGCTCATCTCCGGCCAGACCACCACCGGACGAATACTGGTCAGTACTTCTTCCCTTCTTTTTAGAGTCCCCGCAAACTGCAGACTTTCCATCGGCCGATAGTTTAGTCGAGCTCTTAATCAGAACGAAGATGTATGCAAGTGCGCTCACTAGAATGATTCGGATTGCCTTCAAACTGTGTTGTGAAAGTCTGTATTTTGAGGGGACTCATAATTTACAAATCCTTAGAACCTCATCGATCATAATTGAGGGTACCTTAACATTTTTATAAAACGCCCGTGTAAACCATCACTACAAAACCAGTTGAAGCGTACAGAGATTTCCACAACTAGGTTAACTTCTAATTCAATTGACTTGAAAGGTTTCCATTTACATGCGCACGTCACAAATCTAGGAAAGGAAAAATATTTATCCGTTGGTTGCCCGAATAACTGTAACATGTAACTACATAGGCCTAACCATAGGCTATGTAAGATAGGCTTTTACAATCAAATTTGTGACGTCAGCGATCTACACCCTTCGTCATGACAAGGCCAGGCAATTTCGTTCACTGTGACGTCATTCTTATACAATTCCCTTTTCCCTAGGAAACCGTAATTTTCTACAAATTACCTATCTATTATAGGTAGTCCATCCATAATTGAAGACACGATTAACCTGCTTCTTCGAATCAATTCAGGCCACATGGCGAAGACTGCAGGCAGCTCACTTTAATAACGCATTCATTATTAAATGTTCCAGCTAACATATGACAAAGACTAATTATGTAGCAACTTCTGTGTCCTATTGGCTAGAAAGATATTTAATGCCTATTTATAGAATCAATATTTCTTGCATCCCGAACACATTTTACATTACTTGGTACATTTCAGTTGAAAACGCTCCTATTTTCAGGGGATTTATTATTCATTATCTGGTCTGCTTATTCCGGGTCGCAGCGAATCCTCCGCGAGCCTACAAAGCCTCCTTTCTTCCTCAATTCTCCCTAAAAGCACATTCGAGTACGATCCACTTCCGCTTTCCGCTTATCTTATAATTCACAATGTACGCTGGGGAAAAGGATCAGATTATCTTTGGGAATAAGAAAGTCTTATTCACTAATAAGAGTTTCTATATTATTCACGTTGCAGAGACTTAAGACCATAAATTAAATAAGTAAATAGTTACTTCTTATTTATTTTTGTTATTTAAACAGAAATGGTTACCTAATGAAACGCATAACATTTTTCGCCATAACATGAAACGCATCGTGTTGAAAGGCATTCCTTATCATCGAAATGCATAAATTCTTAAACCCATTTACTGCGACCGATCGTTATAAAGATAAAAAAACATCAAAATTACCCTTAGTTCAAACATAGTTATGTATGAGTGGTCATTTTATTCTTGTTGTTATTTTTTTCCGAAAAATTTAGTTTCAGTAACAACTGGGTAAAGGCATAATTTCATAATGCATACTTTGTTTGGCCAAAATTTGCAAGGCATAATCATCTAACCTCGTAAGGCCCAAATGCCTTTTAAAAGGTATGCAAGTGTATAGTGCCACAACCTTTTCTGTTCCGGTGACAGCGGCGCTACGTACGGTTTTCTTTTTTTTGTAACAATTTAACCGGCCCTGACTTCTAAGAACTTCAGCCGCTAGCAGCGCTATGGTTGGACATCAACTTGACAGCAAAATGACATTTAAAAAACCACGCTAGTTTCACATTTCTGCCACCGGCACAGCAAAGTTTGTGGCACTGTATAGTGGTACGGACTCCAAGACGTTATAGGCATAATTTCAATAAGCATAACAATCTAAAGGCATACATTTTAAATGTCATATTACTCAAAAGGCATAATATTCAAAATGCATAAATTTAACGTATTACCGTTTATTTATTTTGTAGTTAGGTCTGTGAAAATAAAAAAAAATAAATCTGGCGCTTTGCCGGCCACTGCCGCGGCATGCTCGCTTTGCTCTCTCGACTCCCACGGCTTTTAGGTCACTGTTCTAACCTAACCTAAAACTCCTTTTAGGATTACTTGGGTGGGCAAGCCCCATTGGTGGGAAGCTGGGCCCACCCGTCCATCCGCTTCTCTTTTTTCCATTTGTACAAAATTCTGAACTATATAGTAAAAAAAATGTTCTTGAGCCAACAGCTCTCAAATATTATTATTTTACCATTGGATGGACCTCCGGGGGTTTTAAGGGTATCAAAAATTTCGTTAGATTTTGGCTACGACCGAACCGACGACGACGCACTGTTTTCGAGATATTGACATTTTCATAAAATGAATGTCTTTAAAAATTAACTATGCTTTATAAAGTTATGCGTTTTAAAGTATGCATCACGAAATTATGACAAACGAAAATATTAATTTCGAAGATTATTTTTTATAATATTATGCCTTTTGAACTATTATGCATTATTATCATTATGGGTTATGAAATTTATGCCACAGAATAAAATGCTTTTCAATATTATGCCTTATTATGATGTATGCCAAATGAAATTATGACAATCAACTGTATGCATTTCAATGTGTCACCAAGAGAAATATTTATAAACGGTTTTGCTAGTCCTGGCAATTTTAATCATTAATAAATGCCTTAGAAATTTTAAAAGGAACTAAAGCAAAAATATGAATTAAGTATTAATAAAACATTAATCAATGCACATAATTATGCATTTGGTTGAGAATATTAAAAAACAATAAGTATTTTACTTTAATTTTAACTTACTTTATTTCGTAATTCATGTGGATATTAGGTACCTACCTACCTACAATGAAGTCGGCATATCTACCTCAAAGACAATGCTAAATGATTAGGGCCTCTTTAAGCCAGCTGAGTGAGCCAGCTCCTTAAGCTGAGTGATCGGAGTGCGACTGTATATTTACCAGACTGCGACAGAAGAAGAGTTCTATTTTAGAGAGTACGTATTTTGACGCTTGAAGTACTTGCTGAAAGTTAGGCAAATGTTTTAAATAAAAAAGAGAATAACTAATAAAAAAACTAAATTTTACAGTAGCTTTATAAATATAGCTTAGCCTATAGCGCGCAAAATATTAAGCTTTTGTAACGTTGTGGATTGTAAATAATAAAATATACTTAAATTATATTTTATTTGCTTTCTTTATCTGTAATTAGCAAAACATATCATCTGTGTTTGACTAAACATAAATACATAGGTACGTTGTACGTTCAAAGTCATTTACAAATCTACTTATACAAATAATCATGTATGTGTACATATTTAATGGTGACACAGTCTGTGTATAAGCGGCATATCAAGACAAAAGCATATTTTAATAAGGAACGACTCATTGCATATTCTATTATTTTATATACACGACTGTGAATAAGAAATGAAATCCTGTTAGGAATATCTTTATTTATGTACCTATCTTTATCATAAAATCTACATACATTTAGTCGTGTAATATATTCCATTCATTAGTAAGTACAACGTTTTATTTTTGTCTGGTTATGTTTGGAAATATATTAATTTTATGTACTTATTTACTCTTTTCGTTTAATTAATTAATACATAATTTAATTTTCACTTCTCATGCTCTAAAAGTACGCCAATATAGCCCTACGAAGCGAAACTAAAGTAACCACTTTAGTCCCTGGGGAGTAAAAAGTAATTAGTTTTTTAATTTTCTTCATGTGACATTAGACAAACTCAAACAACCAGTAAATATATACTATTATTTGTGAAGTGTGGACCATCTTCACTGCGAAAAGGTTAAGATGTTTTTTGTTTCATGGTGGCGCCATGCGTTTTAAATTTGTTAATTTGTGACTGGTTTAGAAGAAAAAACTGAGCGCGAGTTTTTGGCGCTATTTTGGCGGGTTAGGTTAAGTGGATATTTTAATACTTCGCAATTTGTTTCATAGTGGACTTTGTGACTCAAGATAGGTGTGGTTTTGTGCCCCAAGTGTCTACGCAACTGGACGATATGTGGAATGATTAAAATAGGCGCTATCTCGGTGAAGTGATGCCGAGTGTTTTATTATAGTGGTGACTACCTTAGCAAGAATTATCGAGAAGGCTGGCTTGACACAATTGACGCCGAATAATCCAAGAAGCATTGGAATGTAACACACCTGTATTCTTATGAAAACATACGAAAGAATAATAATTTAATAATACTCAAGAATTTGGCATTATGGCTAAATGTCTTCGCCTGTCCTTCAAAAGGGCGAATAGTTTTACTACTACTACTGCTGATCGCGAAAATTTCAGAATTTATTAAATATTTTTGTACTAAATTGACTATTTTTCTCGCACTCAAAGTGAAAAGTACAGTTTGCACCTCGAGACTAAACGCCAACTTAATATACCCTCGGTTTCATTGACTCCCTCGCACGCTCGGGAGCTAAAACCACCTCTGGTATATAATGGCTTCGTTTAGTCCCTCGTTATAAAATATACTATAAACGTGTTATGACTTTTTATCAAATAGGTACTTATTGCACAAAAGAGTACATAAGAACAATTAATTTAAACTACCCAATGTTGTAAAGTTTCTTTAACCTACCAATACCAGTTCTGTTACTTTAATAAATTAAACGAACGAGTAGTTACCAAAATACCAAGAAACGTTATTATCGTTGTGACTAAAGACACAGAGTTAACCTATAAATAGCACACATTACCTGAATTCAAAGGGACCGTGTACACCGTCATTAACACAAAACGCAACCTAAATGTGTGTCGAATCGCTGAACCGCACGAAACCAACTGGGGGGAAACCTCGTGGAAATTTCGAACAGGGCTCGACTCTGGTAATGATAATTTTACTTTACGTGTATGATTGGTGTTTCTTTTTTACACAGTTTCTTGTTACTAAAAAAGCAAAATAACATAATATGAATAAATAATGTTTTAAACAAAAATTAAGGAATAGATATTAACGATAAAAGTCAATTTAATGGTAAATAGTATAAACATATCTCTATATTATCACAAAATACAATCTATAATTAATAACAAATACAATCGTAAATGTTCTACACTTTCGTTCATAAGCTTTCAATACATAAGACTTAAACGATCGTTGAGAAAAAAACTATGTTTATTGCTAAAATGAAATTGCGGTAAACGATATACACCTACTTATTTGCAGGAGCTAGTAGGTACATTATTAAACGGCCTCATATTAAAAAAAAAATGCTTCGTATCTTTAAGGCGAGGATTTCCGACCGAAATAGGCACGCTAACGCTTGCTCGGCCGCGCTCGATGCACTTCGCGCTTCGCGCGGACCCAGCGGCAGCCGGCAGTGAACTGTGAACTCGCGAGCGACCCGCGAATCGAAAATCACTTAAAATTCAAATAAAAAGAAAAAATTACGACGGCCGGAATCCTTCGGCTATTCAAAGACAACTATTTTCATATGTTTTTCATTAACTAAAACCAAGTATACTGCAAGTAATATGATATTTGAATTATTATTAGACCGATGTTTGGGATTTTATTTGACACAGTTAAATATTACCAATCGAAAAAAAAACGGCCGGAAGCACTAGATAAATAACTGTAAAATAACATATATTTTTTCTAAATTTTAAGTACCTACTTGTGATTTGCAAGTAATCCATAATTTCAAATACCCTATTTTGGGGAATCGGCGCCTTAAAGTTACTGTATAAATAAATAAACAAACCGCGTCGTTATCCGTAAAACTGTTTTAACCCACAAAATCTAAAGCTAAAAAAACGTATTCCGTCCTAATATCTTCCTTCCTTTTCCGATATTCCGTATCTGGATGCTCCACAGCTAAACGGTTATAAGCACTGCGAATAACCGTTTTTAAAGCAACAAGGAAACTCCTGTATAATATTTAAGCGTTCCGTTCCGGTGGCATTTTTTTATACGCAACGGGATAGCACTTAGCCTACATCATACCATGTTAAGTGGTGATAAAGCTGAAGGTGAATGAAAGTGCACAACTCCCGGAATCCTCAATCACTGAGCCACTGGCTAGTTTACCTCTAACTGCCGGAATACAATAATGCCAATGCGGAAAACACCAATGTTATGGCGTCAGACTTAGATAAGATGGTGGCTGTTAGCCAGGTGGACTATGAACAAGTACTAGGTACCACCAAACAAACCGAATACAATATGTATACCCCCACTGGGAATCGAACCCGAAATCTGTTACTGGTATGGTGTGAACGACTAGACCACAGAGTCGGTTGAATAATCTTATATTGTCCTAAGATGCTGTATATTCACGAGCAATCAATGCGTTCTGAAACAAAAATATCAGTATGCCACAAACGTCTTCAATATTATAATATGTAGTACATGGAAATCGTACCAAATTAGTGGTGTTGCCTTGCATTAAATGAGGTAGTTCTGGTTTTTTTATATGTTAGTAGTGATGAGATAGTAATGACAAATCCAAGTTTTCCACCTCGAAAGCCCTCCGGATCATTGTTAAATATTTAAAAATCCAATAAATTTACAGATTTTTTCAGTTTTTGTAAATTTTTACCACCAAGGATCTGAGTCACGGCAAATGTTACTATGCACTCTTTAAAGTCGACTAAATTTGCAATAAAAATAGAGTAATTGGGTTTTTGTAAGCCAAATAGTTTTTAAGATACGGCTATTTTAAAATTTGCAAAATCACAAAAAAGAAAGTATTACAGTTTTTTTATTTTTCGTCAACTTTGACCCCCTAGTAGTGGGTTTATGGCAAAAGTTTTTTATTAGTTATTAAAGTCCATTAAATTTCCAACAAAATGAGATTAATTATGTCGATTTACTACACCAGATAGTTCCTAAGACACAGCTGTTCAAAGTTATAGAGGTAGGTAAGTAAACAATTATGTAATAGAAGGCTTTGCAAAAGGTAGTAAGCCCTAAAGGAAAAAGGATCTGGGAGACGTTCCTGTTCTACCCTGTTAATGACACGCAAACCTTAATCACCTTGAAAGCATACCAAAGATGTAAAGGTTGTACCAGCAGATGTGGTTGCAGGAAAGCAGAACCCAAATGTTCGGCTGTTTGCAGCTACTGCATTGGCCAATCATGCGAGAACATACCAGACCTGATGTGTGATGACATTGATGAACCATTGATTGATAACCCACCATCAAAGGACGATTTTGACCTTCCTGAGCAGTTCGATGAAGAAATTGTACCTCAGCAAGCTGCCCCCAAAAAGTGTGCTGTGGATTCAGAGGACGTGCCTGGTCTATCAAAATTATACATACAATGTACATAATCCCACCACCTCCCAGATCCTCTTTCCTTTATGGCGTACTTCATTTTGCAAACCCTTCTATTACATAATTGTTTACTTACCTCAATAACTTTGAACAGGTGTCTCAGGAACTATCAAGTTTAAGTTGATATTACTAATTGGTCTCATTTTGTTGGAAATTTAATGGACTTTTATAACTAATAATTTAACTTTTGCCATAAACCATTTTTATTGCAAATTTAGTTTACTTTAAAGCGTGCATAGTAACTTTTGCCGTAACACAGGTCCTTGGTGGTAAAAATTGATAAAAACTGAAAAAAAACTGAAAATTTATTGGATTTTTAAATATTTAACAATGATCCGGAGGGCTTTCGAGGTGGAAAACTTGGATTTGTCATTACTATCTCATCACTACTAACATACAAAAAATCAGAACTACCTCATTTAACGCAAGGCAAAATGTACGATTTCCATGGACTAATGACATAGTCCTATATTGTTGACATATTATTGACAAGTAAGGGGTGAGTTACGGCTCATCGATTTATGTGGCACCAATAATGTGAGCGAACAACCTCTTTTGAAGCTTCAAGAAAACACTACTACAAAACTTAGCCTGTGCCACCTTTTTAAAGCCACTAGAACTAAAAACTCCCGTAAAGTTATAACCGGGTCTCGTTCATGGCAGCAGCCCTGTGGCACCATTGCTAACAATCTTTTTAAAGCTACAATATCACCCTCGTCTCGTACCTATAGTATTTATCATCGTGTTCATGTGACATCTCTATTGCATCACTATACGAACACCCTTTAAAGCCACAAGGAACGCGTTTGGTTTCCATGGCAGCCCTAACTATTTTTTTCAAACTACGAGTTCCTATAATAAAACTAGTATCAAAAGAGTTCCTTCAGGAACCTCAGTAACAACCTTGTTAATACTAAGAAAGCTTTCAGCTTCCCTTTCATGTAGCACTTTTTTAAAGCTTCAAGGAAACTCAGTATTAAAGAAGAATGAGCAGTTTAATATAGACGCAGGTCCAAATACTATGCAGAGGTTTTATATATTATTGGGATATATATATATATATATATATATATATATTTATTTACTTTAGTGGGATGTATGAAACACTGCAATAAATACTTACTTTATTCTAATACAAGCTGACCCGGCAAACGTTGTTTTGCCATATAATAGTGGACCCGGTCACCAACATCTTGTGTGTGTGTTTATACACCAAAAGTTGCCTACACCAGACAACAGATAGCGCTAGTTACACACTACCAATAAAGGGGCCCAAGCTTGGTCTCTATTCCCTACATATAAAAAATTACTCTGTGAAGTAGAGTGAGTGTCAGATAACTCTGCGCGACTGGGGCATTTTTGGCGCTAGTTACAGTACATTTTTTTATTCTAAGCTTATAGAAAAGATTAGTATTTGACTTTGACCGCGCAGACGTCAGTGATTACATACTCTTTGGAAACGGCAATGGAAGAAATGACAGTTTTGTATCGAAGGTACGACAGTTAAACGATTTTTCTTAGAAAATTACAATTTTTACTCAATTTTCCGGAATAATAAGTAGCCTATGTTACTCTCCAGCTCCCAAACTATCCCCATTTCAAATATCACGTCGATCCGTTGCTCCGTTTTGGCGTGAAAGAAGGACAAACAAACAAACAAACAAACAAATAAACAAACAAACAAACACACTTTCACAACTATAATATTAGTATGGATTTATAACGACAGAAACAAAACATACCCCACAGGCAGGAAAAGAACAAAATTCAAAATTCAATCAAAAATGGCCTTTAATATTTTTTAGGATTACGTAGCCCTTTATGTAGCCTACTCCCGTAGAATATTTCCTCGTCTGGTCCCCGTAGCAGCCCTGTGGCCCGAGGACCGTGACCCAGTTCAGTATCGATGCGCCCCTCCCCTAGTTCAAGTACATCATGGCTTCTCCCTTTCGTTTCCCCATTGATTTGCACCGCAACAAGGGTGGTTACCCGATCTGATTGCGAACGGTTAAAGTAAACGGTTGTTTAGCGGTTTAGTTTTCTTTTTTCTTTTCTTCTATCTTCCTCTTTGATCAACAACATCATTATAGTGCGACAAGCATTTCTGTTCCGGTGATAATCTTTGGAACTAATAGTACTAGGTCATATGGAAAAAAAGCTGCACTTTGTGATAAAGGAAAAAGCCTCAACAAACATGCCTTGCGTGCAGCTTACCAAGCAGGCGATATATGGGGTAACGCTTTGAGTTTAAGAGCCCCAATTCCATGTCCAGCTTCTTGGGGATGGCACAAAATTTCACAAGGGGGATGGATTCCTAAATGGTTCACTGCTAAGCCGATTTGGTCAGGTCAGTGTTAAACCTTCTCGATTATTGCGGGTGCAGAACTTCCTGCAATACTATGCGCTGTAGCTGTCGATGCATTGGCCTAGCATGTATACTGCAGTGCAAATTTTGCAATCGTGACTGTGAAAATCCAAGGTTAATGTATAAAAGATACACAATTTAAAATTATTTCCAATAAAATGTAACAATTACTTTATCAGTAGCTTTCAGGCGGGATACTACTACTACGGGCTACTTATAGGGCTCGTGGTTTTTTACTATCACATTTTTCTATAAGTACTTACAAAATTGCATTGTGAATGCATAAAAATAATTTAAAATCTCAATTACCTTTATCATTAAATAGATACTTCAAAACCATTAAACTATTGCATTTTGCACTCAATAATATTTTTTTTTTCAGTTCAAACAGTACCATCGTCCGTTTTAAAGAAGATTATGATGAAATAAAATTATTTTGTTATGTATTTTACTTGCTTTTTTATTTATAAAGTAAAACTTCTGACATATTTTTTATACCTCACAAATTAACTTTCACATACTTTTTAAAATATATTTTTAAATGCATATAAGAAATATGCAATATGCATAAAGACAAAAAAAAAAGTCGTTTCATACATAGATCATTGAAATCGGTGCGCCCGAGAAATTACTGCCCTCATTAGTAATCTTATATCTCCATAATTATTAAAGATATCGACCAGCAGTTTTCTTTATCAAATACTCTATTTAATTGTCAACAATATTAGTGGATAAAAAGATACCCCACGAAACAATTTTTTTTATTAAGTAAAATCCGCCAATTTTCGAAATATTTCTCCAAGCAAAGCTAATATTTGGGCATTTTTAAATGTAACTTTTCTTTGATAGATTATGTAATTATCTTTCATTTGACACCAACTTAATCAAAATCGGTGCGGTGGTTTGGCTTGTAGATTTTTTAAATTATTTTTTTAATGAAGTGGCGCCATTTTTTTTCCTAAGGGATGAAACTTTTGCTGCTGCGGGTGAAATCGATTATTTTGGTCCCTAGTATCACTGTGCAAAGCGGCTTTCCTTTATCACAAAGTGCAGCTATCCGACGAAATATCGCCATAAGAGTTTTCATACGACAGTCCATTTGCCATTTTGACAGATAATTTTGTATTGCAAGTGGCTCCGGCTGTCACCGAAACAGACATGAGTGTGGGATATACATAGGGCTCTTTATATGACGCCTCATGAACTAAAATAAGACTTACAATGCAAATATGGCAGCGAGTGCCTTTTGATTTAAACTAAGAGAAAGGTAACAAATATTTCGTTCTTTACGTCAAAAATTACAGGAATCAATAGAAAATAAGAGCTCACCTTTGAAGTGCGCTCTTATTCAATCAGCCGTTTTTGTGGTAGATTTGATCTAAGATTATTGCTAGTAAATTATTGTTTTTAACTTGATCATGTAAGACTGGATGGAACCCATAGGTTAACTTTTTGATATCAGGAGGAGCACAGGGGGCTTTACTACGAACTGTCAATCAAACAATGTTATAGTAGCATTGTAAGCGAGATGGTGATGATGATGATGATGATTAAAACTAGTTTTTTTAAAACAGTGTAAGTATTTAAAACAGTTTGAATTTAAACCCTTTGTAAAACACAACATTAGTTAGAACATACATACAGGATGAGTGTAAAGGGTTGTATGTAGTATTGATAAAAGATACGCAACATCATATTTAAATGTTTATACCTACATTGATAGTTTTTTGGAAATATTTAATTTAGTATGTCGAATTTGAAAATATCAAGTTCAGAAATGAAACTTTATAGGTTGAATTAATTTGAAATAATGCCCTAATCTAGAAGAACAAAAAAAAACACTTAGTCATGTTTAAAACTATTTGAACTGTTTGTCTTATAAAATAAAAAAAGTTTTTTTTTTAACCCTGGGCGCTATACTACATGAAGTGTCCTTAGCTTCGTCCTGCAATCAACATTACTATATCTACTGGATCTATTAAAATTGGTTCTAATTTCGCCCCTTTAGATCTAAAGCAGCTGCAAAAGGGTTGCATAGCGCGTTATACAGCTGACTCTTGCAGCTTCTAACTGTAATTATATACGCTATATAGGTCTTAAGCAGGCATTTTGTGCTAGTTGGGATTGTTTGCCAGCTCGCAGTAAGGCCCCAAGTAGACCGTAGCCTCGGAGCTACCGAAACGTTAGAATAGTCTTCGCAATTTCCAGTACGTAAGTACATACCTACTTGTCTTATCCTCGTATTCAAAAAAAGTTTTTTTAGTTGTGTGGTGTCTCAATAAGGCCATTGGTTTAGGAAATATTTCTATAATTAAAGATAAACACCCATGAATGTTAAGTAAAATATCTGAACGAAATTGACGATTTAAGTGAAAAGTTTGTCTGTAAAATTTATGGAAATTTTTTACTCCTATAAAATTTATTAGTAGTCACGGTCGTATTCAAATAGCTGTTTATTTACATAGGTCTACTGATATAAGCTCGTATACCGAGTAACGTCATCGGATGAAGAGGAATTACTCCATTTAGCGTCTATGAAGTGTGCTGGGTGGTTTTATTGCGTATTTATGGTGGATCTTGTCATAGAATAAATAGGTACTGCCAGTATTCCATCTTCATATAACAGATCGGACGGAACGTAAGTTAGGACCAACCCATACGAACAACAACCACAAATGAATAGTACAATTCACACGTACCAAATTTTGCAGTCATTATCGACCGCGTCGGCCACAACGCAATCACCAGCGACGAACGCTGCGAACTAGCGGCCGGCCACATCCACATCACAACTACTAGCAACTACGACATTTTGTCGCACAACCACAACGCAACTGCAAAAAGTTGCACCGACACTGTTCACACGTAACCTCATTTTGTCGCTGCGATGTGGTGTGGTTGTGGTTCGTGTGGGTCGACACTTACGGTTACGACTCATGTACCTATCTCTCTCTCTCTCTCGCTCTCTCTTTCTCTCTCTCTCTCACTCGGTATATTCTGGAAGGATCACGGTATGCGATTCATATCGAAAAAACAGAGAGAGATACATATGAGTCATACATAAGTCGCGTACCTACCTTTTATGTGAAAATGGAATACTGGCTGTATTTGTTTATTCTGTGATCTAGTTTAATGGCACGTGATGGAAGATGGGAGACTAGGCGCCTGTCGTTAATTGCATCGTGCTGAGAATTTAATATGGTAAATTTAATTTGAGTAGCTAGCAACTATGTGTAATCACATTTTGTACTGAAAAAGGCTAAATCGTAATAGGCTAGGTGTTTTTTTTTATTCTGACTGAAGCTGGTTACTTTTAATATTGACATTTTAATATTGACATTTCTATTTTCTGACATACTTATTTAATTTTTGTTTTTACCATTTTATTTACGACATGTCATGTAATAATTTTAATACTTAAGTTCCATAATTAATTAGTTGATTGTGATAATGGTGACATTTGAATTTAGTTTCATGTTTTTTTTAAATTGATTTAACGATGAAATATTGTACCTACTACTCATAAATATTTGCATGCTGTGTGCAAATAGGCTAAATAGGCTTAGTTCCATGTTTTATTTTAGAACACCAAATTGTTAGCACCCTATTTATAGCAAATAAAGTTATTTGTATTTGTATTTGTAAAATCTTTTCTTACTACTCAGAGGAACTAGTATACAAATAACTAAAGCTTTGCTACCAAAGCGTTTTAATTAAACTTAACACCAGTAGGGCTAACATGCTAGAACGAGATAGCACGAGATAGTTTGTCGCATTACTTTCGACCAATCAGATCACTCGTAGATAGCGCGCGTGACTGCTTGTTGGTTGGAAGGCGCGCGACAAACTATCTCGTGCTATCTCGTTGCCGTCATGTTAGCCCTACAGGTGACGAAGGCTGAGTCGCCCCCATTGTGGAAAAACAACCCTTTTTGTGTTGTTTGGTGTAATTGTTAGGTAATTATTTTATCGACGTGAACGTATGTTTGTCGTTCATCTCTTGCAATATCTTTTGAATGTTATAAACGATCATAAAGATACAAGTATTTTTTTATCTCAACATATCGACAAAAATCCACATATACAAAGCTTTTCTTTTCAAGCTACCTTTGGAAACAAATCAATTGTGAGACTGGTCGATTTTTTCTAAATACTTCATTTTCCATTTTTCAGTAATAAAAATTGCATTGTGAATGCAAAAAACTAAAAATTAAAATAACTTGCAATAGTAATTTCATCTTTAGCGATTGCCAAATACCTGGAAAGGTATTTCTTTCGCGTGTGAGGGTAGTAATATCTCCACATTGATGAAATTAACGCTGACTATACAGCGAGTAAGAAGTATTGGATAAATTCGACGCTTCTCGTAACGACTCCGTAGCTCAGTGGTTAGAGCAGTCGCCCGGAAAGCGAAAGGTCGTGGGTTCGAGTTCCATCGGAGCTGATTGTGAGACGGGTCGATTTTTTCTAAATACTTCATTTTCCATTTTTCAGTAATAAAAATTGCATTGTGAATGCAAAAAACTAAAAATTAATATTTACTATATTTACTAACTAACAAATAAATATTTAAGTGGGGTCTTTTCTTGTTCAGAAACAAAACCTGCCCCCTGATTCACGAACCGTCGGAAACGCTCCTGACAACGGAATGTATGCCCTCTCTCTGTCACTCACTATAGAATAGACAAAGACAAAGCACAGAATTCGAATCCGATTCCGTTTCCGACGGTTCGTGAATCAGGGGGCTGATGATCTTTCTTGCACAAAAATCATTTTAACCTCACAGGCAACTTGAGTCATTGGATTCTTATTTCACAGTCATTGGATTCTATTTCTTTGTAATTAGTTTTTCTATAGCTAATCAAAACAACGATTAATCACTCGAAACCCGACGGGCGTCTCGTGCCAAATTACTTTGCGATTTCAATAATATTCCGGTAAAGTTATCACAAACAATGTAAAAGTTTGAAAAACTCTGAAGGAAGTTTTTTTTGTATGAAAACAAACCTATTAATCTGTTTGAGATGAGATTGTATGACTGAAACTAAGGTCACAATTTTTTTAACCTTTTATCGCGCGAGTCGTTTATAATGCGTTTAATATAATTTATGTGAAATTACTTTATAACAACAATTTTATTTTACCTATTAAACTCTTCTTGAGACTTACAAAATTAATGATACTATTGGAAAGTGTATACTTAGTATAAAATTAACATAGTCATTATCGTTTCCAAAAAATTGTAAAAACTGATTCTTCCAAATAAATAATTTTTATTTTATTTATTTTTTTAACACTTTTTAAGTCGGTATTTAGTAAAGTGGATTACACCAAAAGTGCTTAATAAATTAGGCGATCACCAACTCATGGCTTACCAATAATGGGCCGTACGCCGTCCTTGATTAGAGATCGACGCATGCGCGGTGGCTTATTTTGCTTTTTTTATACCGACACATTTTTTGTGTGTCTGCAAATCTCCGCTTGGTAAACAACGTCGTAATGAATATAATGTACAAGGATTTGCTTGTTTTTATTTACAGTTGATAAGTCGGCGAATATCGGTTTTGACTTTTTGTTTGAGTTTTTCTTCATTGAGAATAATAATTACGAACATGAACTTATGAAATAGGAAGGTGAGTTATAATATGTAATGATTCTTTATACCTTTTGATTTAAAAAATAGTCGCTTTTCTTGTTACAAAAATATTCAATAACTGCCATAGTTGATCACATACGAATAAAAAAATTACGAATTTTATGAAAAGGCACAAATGAATGTTATCAGTAACTAATTTGTTATAGATTTTAAAATGGAAAAGAGTAGAAAGTAATGTGGAAATGTTTTCTCCAAGTTACATTTGCTGAACCTATTTGCATTGTAATAAAATGTCGCATTATTTATTGTTTTTGTAAAAAGTGTTATTCGCAGTAGCGTGTTGCTGTTAGGTACCACAGAATACTAAATAGTGATACATGTGTCGACCTTTATAAATAACACCCAGGAGCATAGCGTGACAAGGACCAATGCGCAGGTAGTCTACCATCGGCAATGTGATATAAATTAACTACTTATTTAAACGTCTCTTGTAACTTCTGCAAATATGAGAAACGGTGAAAGAAATAACAATAATAATAATTATTAACTTGCCATGTTAGTTAGTTAGTTAGTATGTTAGTTAGTTAGTGGGGGACAAATCTTGCAAGCTTAATTTGACCCACTTCCTAGTATCCGATGGAGCTGAAATTTTGTATACAGGTTTGGTTTAGATGACAATACAATATTAAAGTACAGTCAGCAAAAAAGCTTGTCATGAAAATGATATTTTTACAAAGAACTTATTTTAGATTTAATCTTTTACACTGTGGACCATTTGGAGATTTTTGTTAGAAAGTAATGTGTGAAAAAATATACAAATCAGTGAAATCAACATGTAAAATTACTTCAGTAACTATAGTTACTACAATAAAAGATAAAAATTATGTCACTGCGAGAAAAATTGCTGGTTGAGACAACCTTTGAGACGTGAAACACTAAAACGTATAAAGCAAAAATACAGCAAACTCATCCTTAACCTACTCTTCCTTTATTATAGATAGAGTATCGACGTCCCTGAGGCTGTATACTCCGAAATAGAAATGAAGACCTACTTTCAAAGGTCAGTCTGTTGGTTGAAATGTCCAGATTTGGAACATTTGTCCCGGATTCCAGAATAGAAAATTGTCTGTGACAATTTAATGGGCCGCTGTCGCTGAATAATTTGAAATGGAAATGTTGTTATTTATTTGATATGCTTAAGTAACATTCGTTAATGTTACTCTAACTTTAGCTTTTTCGTTTATGCTTGCTGTATACATTAAGACAATTTAATTTGAAGTGTAGAACAATTAGGTAGGTAATAATAATTTGACGGCTTCTCTTATGGTCGGTCCACACGGTGGCGACTTTTGGTCGCTAGAGACTCGCTGGCGATGTCAAAATCATGTGTGAACGTGAATTTAGCAGCGATTAATTGTCGCTGGCGAATTATGATCGATACTAATCATAAGTCGCCAGCGAGTCGCCATCGATCAAAGTCGCTGCGTGTGTACCGACCATTAGGCAATTAACAACCAAAACTCAGTCATAGAATTATTTTCGAGTTATATGGTTCAACTTCTCTCAATTTAAGTTTCATTGTATTTATAGGTACATTGTTAGTTTGTACTGTAAACTAAGTAATTGCAAAGCCAAGAATTTATACTCATAAATCGGCGCTTAAATTGCGAGCATCCCATAGATTATTGGCGAATTTTAAATGCAGATATTCCTGATAATGCCATCAATTTGGCGTTGTCCGGCGCCGGCCGTTTATCAAGCGGCGCCGCGGCGACCGAGAGCTCCAAAAAACGAACAAATTGCCGGGCTGACTTCGATCTGATATGCGCTGAACCTTAACGATTCGGTAAAAGGCTTTGGGATATCCACATCAAGCGTTAAATACTCAGTGCTCAGTCCTATGTGTCACTCATTTTCTTTTACGAGCAGACGCGATAATCATATCCCAAACGGAATAAATATTTGCATGATAAAAATTTTGTTAGCTCTTACATTACCTACATAGTTTACCCGCCTCTGTGGTCTAGTGGTAGTCACCACCGGTATCAGACCCAGAGGTCCCGGGTTCGACTCCCTAGGGGTAAGTACATATTGTATAAGGTTTGGTTGGTGGTAGGACTTGTTCAAAGTCCTCCTGACTAGCTACCACCATCTTGTCTAAGTATCTGACGTCATAACTACGATGTTTTAAGCATTGTTCTGTTCCGGTAGTTAGATAGCCAGTTCCTCAGTGGTTGAGGATTCCGGGAGCAGTGAGCTTCCGCCTTCAGCCTTATCATCACTTAACATCAGGTGTGATTAAGGCTAAGTGCTACCCCGTAGTGGATAAAAATAATATGTAATAAGAAAGATGTATAATTATTCATTTGAAAATCAGATCGTTAAAACAACTTAACAATGAAAGGAATCTTTATGTTCAGTTTTCATACTCCTCATAAAGTCGGCGCTGTTACATCTTTATTTTTAGAAAGAACACTAATCATTTCTTTCTATCTTGACTGACAGAGCTTACAGATGATGTAATAATTTTCACTTCGTTTAATGATGATTCAGTGAACCCGGAACCTCTGGGTCCGACACCGGTGGTGTGTGCCACCAGACTACAGACACTACAGAGGTGGTTCAATCTGTAATCTCTCTTGCTTTTCAATTTTGTTCTTTACCTTTTGATCGAGTACTCTGAGACGTCAGTCAACGAGTCAGTGCTATTTATTCTAGACTGATCCTACATCATAATGACGCTTAGTACACGAAGTTCAGGCTAGTTACAAAAATCTAATAAAAAAAAATTATGACGTTATTTAACGGTGTGTGTGTGGTACATACCTACCATCGAGTTAATTACATACAATCCTGTCTGATCCGGTGACATCCGTGACAGAGGAACCACTTGCAATACGAAATTAGCTGTCAAAATAAACTGTCGTATGAAAACTGTTTTAGTTCCAAAGATTATCACCGGAACAGAAAACGTTATCGCACTGTACTAGAGAAGCAAACCTCATTTGAATGCGTCAAAATAAGTGTAGCCACCAAGGAATTTATAATACAACAGGAAGGTGCACTGCTGCTAAAAAACGGTCCTAATGAGATAGTAAGAACGAGGTCAGTTTATCTCACTCCATCCCATTACGGCGGCCACGAACATGCGCGACGGGCGGCGGGCGGCGACGAGCGAATTGCGAACTTGACACAACGAAGACGGAAAACGTCAGAAAACGTCATGCGGCTTGTAATGTTGCTACTTTAACATTCTGAAATCTATCATTCAAATTCTTTTCTAGGATAAGCCGTAAAAAACTTGAACGACCTCATACATTTTTATGCATAATACGGTAATACCTAAATTAATATGCGATGTTTTATATTGACTAAAAGTAATACGAAGCGGAAATTTTACGAAATTTAATTTTTATAACGAAAGTTGGTGAACCATAAATCTACTAAACCTGTTATTTAATAGTGCTGGCAATTTTAGAGAAAGGGACACCCTCACCTCGTTCTTGCGGTCTCAGCTGGACCGTTGACATTTTGTATTGAAATATAAACCTTATGTCTTAATATTAAAGTGTATTTTTAAATACACAAAAATACGGAGTGCACCTTCCTGTTGTACGTAGTACTTATAAATTCCTTGGTAGCCACTATTTAAACGCGACGACGACGACGTAGCTTCACTAGTCACTCGGCTGGCGTTTTCACTGAACGCTGCCTATAATAATATGGCTGTGGCTATATGACAAGTGGCAACGTTTTGGCGCGGTAACTAGGTACTATTCTAGTTTTTATAAATCAACTAGCTGACCCAGCGCGACTTCGTTCCCGTGGCCCTATCCCCTACTCCACCCTACCCTACCCGTACTCTACCCCTACCCTACCCCTACGCTACCCCTACGCTACCCCTACCCTACCCCTACTCTACCCCTACGCTACCCCTACCCTACCCCTACTCTACCCCTACCCCTACCCTACCCTACCCCTACCCTACCCTACCCTACCCCTACCCTACCCTACCCCTACCCTACCCTACCCCTTCCCTACCCTTACCCTACCCCTACCCCTACCCCTACCCTACCCCTACCCTACCCCTACCCTACCCCTGCCCTACCCTACCCCTACCCCTACCCTACCCCTACCCCGACCCTACCCCTACCCTACCCCTACCCTACCCCTATATCCTTCCTTGGACTTCCACGAACATTTCAAGACCAAAATTAGCCAAATCGGTCCAGCCGTTCACGCGTGATGCCGTGACCAAGGGAAATAGGGATTCATTTTTATATATATAGATGCTGCATACTTGCTGTATTACTTATGTACCTATGCAATGTGTTTGATTTTTGCCTTAATTATTTTAGTGTAGTATAAGTAGTTAATTTTTTTTGGTCTGGTCGTATTGTTGGTATGTATGTGATTGTTTGTGTGTGGGTAATACATTTGTATATTCGTTCTTTATTTAAATTTTTACGTTTTTTGCAATTTTTATTATTGAAAAATGGAATTTTCATAATAGGTCTTTACATATGAAATTGCCGTTTTTTTCTTTTGTACATAAAACTTAACGACTTTTATAATATTAGAAATATATAATTTCTTTAATATTGCGTTACATTAAGACCGTATCGATCAACTTTTGATAATTTAATAACCACGATATTTGATTATTTACATAGAAAAAACTTATTCCGAAAGTTACGACTATTTTTGTTTCCAGAATTTCGTACTTTATTAGTAGTAACTTAGTGAAAAAAAATTTTTTTCTCTTAACGAATGTGTCATTTAGAAGTTAAAATGTCCATAAATACGTGTGTAAAATTTTGTAAATTTACTTAATATTAGTCGTTAAATAATAACAAAAACGTTAGTATGGAAAAAAAATAATTACAGAAATCTCCATACAAAACGGCAATTTCATAGGTAAAGACCTATTATTTTCTATATTCATTCTTCTTCCTATAGTAATAACTATAGCCTATGTCACTCGGGAAGAATGTAGCTTTCTAATGGTCAAAGAATTTTCTAAATCGATTCATTAGTTTCGGAGCCTATTCGATGCAAACAAACAAACAAACCAACAATAAATCAAATCTTTCCTCTTTATAATATTAGTATAGATTAATTAGTATAGAAGTATAGATTCATTAATGTCACGCCAGATGTATTCTTTTGATGATAAGAGCATCGCCGCCCGCTACGGTCGTTAAGGCTATTGCGGCGATCAAACTCAGAATTTTCAATGTTTTTAAATTAAATTTCCTGACAAAGTATCATTGCTAGGCCTTTCAAAATATTATATGTGATAGATCTTTTCTTTATGAAGGGAAGTTACTAAAATTTATTTGAATCAAATAAATACAATGTACTAAAAAAAAAATTTTCAAGACCCCTTTTTTCCGTCTTAAACTCAATTATCTCAATAACCAGTTGAGTAATCAAGCTAATTTTTTTTGTGTAAGTAGTTCTTAGTCATATCTAGGGAAGTTACTAAAATTTTTTTTTGTTATATTTATAGTCAATAACTAGTATCCCAAAATGCATCGTGCACCGTTTCGCAGCATAATTGTTCAGTCTCCGCCTGGTATTGGCGGCGTTTGGACGTGGAGACTGTATCGCTCCGATTGCGCCAAAATTGAAAAAAAAAACTCACACTAGGATCCTAATTTTTTTCAATGATGCTTATTTTGCTAGGAAATATTGAAATAGCGTTTCAGGATTGGGTATAGATGAGTACTTTGCCATTTATTGCATAACCATAGACCTATGTAACCTAGGACAAGTTATTTTACTCATTACCTAAAGCAAACATCAATAGTTTGAAATAAAAGTGACGGATAATATTGCCTAAGATACTTAAGAGCCCATAAAAGTTATACCTATTTGAGTACCAATATTTTGTTGTGTTGTAGGTACATAATTAGTCTAAGTTTCTAATTTCTACTACTGTATATTAAATTTATGTTCGCTTTAGGTTCCTCAAAATTGAAAATGTGAGAAAGTTAAGATAGGTAGGTGTAAAAAATTGCATCAAGAAATAAGAAATTCGCTTGTTGAAAAAGTTTTTTACAGAGACATAATGTAAAAGCAATTCTTGAAATAAAACCGATGTAAGAATTTTATATACCTAGTTGATCTAATATCACCATTACACTTTTTTGAGACTGTGAGAAGTCCAGCTTCTTTCCTTTGAGTGAGGAACATAAACCGCACTATTTTGTGTAAATTTCAGGTTCAAAACATTTTTATTACTGATTCTCTTATCCATTATTAGTACAAAATAGAGCATGCATACAATTTCTTGCAAGAAATGCTCTCGCGGTTTTGAAATTCGAAATTCGAAATCCCCACAACAATATCTAAAACCGATGGTTGAGGCGCCAGTAGCAATAAAAAAGAATGAAAAGTCTGTCAGCTGTATTGACAGTTTTAACTCTCAAATTTAACCACCGCGTCAGATAAGTTTGCGGAGTTCTGTAAGGAGACTTGCATAGTCGGAGTAAAATTTTTGATACTCTAATGAAATATTGCATAGGTACAAGTACTTCCGAAGGAGGAATATTTATTTAATTATTTAAATTTCATTGCACAAAGTATAAACAAATGGCGGGCTAACTTTAAACTGACTAACATATTATATCAAAGATAATAAACTCATAAAAATAAATAATCTCGAAGAAGTTTTATATACACTCTCTGCCACAAATGTCATTTATTAAAAGTAGGTGGCTAAAACGTCAGTGATTAGATTACATACCCTTTGGAAGCGGCCATGGAAGAAATGACAGTTTTGTATAAGTAGTACGAAACCAAACCGTTTCAGCTGCTCGACCCTGATGTTGTCAAAGCCAGCGGCTTTACCTTCTTTGAGCTTATCAAGGGCAAACTTGAGCTCTGTTTCTGTAAAAACCTCGTCCAAGTGGTTAACCTCTTTACCAGGGTCTCGTGTAAATTTGTTCTGGAGACTTTTCGTGGAAGCTTTCCCATTTTGGAGTAAGTGGTGAGCGATCTGGTTTGTGGTCACATTGGAATGACGATCAGCGATTTTAGGATCATTATTTTGTTTCCTTATAAAACACCATGCCTTCTTGCTTTTATGCGTCATATCTACGCCTTCGATTAGCTTGTTCCACTTTTCTCTCGTTGTTTCGGATATGGCTTCTAGCAATTCATTCCCAAAATCGATGGTGTCCTGTGAGATGGGATCTAATTCATACTGGTCTTGGTATGTCATCCTATCATATTACATTTAAAAACATATATTTGATGCTTGGGAGAGCAAGCCAGATGTAGTTGGTATTTATTGTGACCTCTCCAAAGCTTTCGATTGTGTTAATCACCAAACGCTTTTAAAGAAATTAAAACATTATGGTGTTTATGATAAATCGGTTAGCCTTATGCAATCATATCTATGTGAAAGAACACAGAAAGTAGTTACCAACAAAACTGAGTCTACTGGAGCCCCTATCAACATGGGCGTACCCCAGGGGTCAATACTGGTCCCTTTTGCTGTTTTTAATTTATATAAATGACCTGCCTTTTTAAGCAAAGAATTTATGCGAGACAGTGCTATTTGCTGATGACACTTCCTCTAGTCTTTAAAGTTGACAGAGGTAATAATTGTTCTGACGAAGTAAATAGTACTTTATCGAAAGTTGCGCATTGGTTTCATAGCCAATTCCTTCCAATAATAATAATCCATTCCTTTACCATGGTACTATTACACAGTACCATTGATGCTACTGTGGCAATTTCTTTTTGCCGTGGTACCATCAATTAATCTATCATTAAACTCGAAAAAAACAAAATGTGAAAAAAAATTCCCTGCCAAATGTAAGACAGGTTGATATTCACATAAAATTGGATGACAATGTAGTAGAATTAATTAACAGTACTAAATTTTTAGATATAACATTAGATTATCGACTTCAATGGGACCCTCATATTGAAGCCTTGGCCGGTAGACTCAGTTCTGCGGCATTTGCTCATGGCATTTTTTCTTAACAATAAATAAATAAAATCAATAAAAATAAAATTGGCTGTTAAAGAAATAAGGCTCTTAACCGATATTGAAACGGCAAGGTTAATATATTTTAGCTATTTTCAGAGTGTATTGTCCTACGGCCTATTACTTTGGGGTTCAGCAGCTAACATCGAAAGTAGTTTTGTGCTTCACAAAAGAGCTATTCGCGCTATATACAAACTTCGGCCAAGAGATTCTTTAAAAGAAATCTATTAACTGTTGCAGGACAATACATATATGAGAATATGGTATATGTGAAGAAGTTTCTCAATACATTTGTAAAACGTAGCAATATACATCAATTCAAAACAAGAAATAAATAAATATGTAGTTTTAAAAACTAAAAAAACACACTTTTATAGGAACAGACTAAAAAGTACAAAATAACCGTCTATTCAGTAACTGAAATTAAAAAGCGTGGTGCGCGTTATGTCAATATTAAGTACTTGAATGCATGCTTTGCAAAGGGCGCACCACGCTTTTTAATTTCAGTTACTGAATAGACGGTTATTTTGTACTTTTTAGTCTGTTCCTATAAAAGTGTGTTTTTTTAGTTTTTAAAACTACATATTTATTTTTTACTTTTTAGTTTAATAAATGGCAAGCTATGGGTGGTTGATAATCGATTTCACAGTCCATTCATGTGTCTGCTCACCCCGTAAACATTATAACTCAAAGGCGTGATTGTATGTATTTAGTTTTACAAATTCAAGTGGAGTCTATTAGTTACCAGATGCGCGAGCCGAACCCTTACTTTCTCCTTACTCCATCATCAGACCCTCACCACCAAGTGTAGCAAATAGGTCTCATCAGAACGAAACAAATGAGCCCAAACTCAAGGGATTTCCTAGTGGTCATTAAGGAGTGCCATTGACTTCCTCCCTGCTCCATCGTCAGACTCTCACCACCAAGTGTAGCGAGTAGGTCTCATCAGAATGAAACAAATGAGCCCACCTCGAGGGGTTTCTTAGTCGTCACTAAGGAGTGCCACTGACTTCCTCCCTGCTCCATCATCAGACCCTTACCACCAAGTGTAGCGGATAGGTCACATCAGAACGAAACAATTGAGGCAGAACTCAAAGGGTTTCCTATTTGCCATTAAGGAGTGCCACTGGCTTTCTCCCTATTCCATCATCAGTCCCTTGCCACCAAGTGTAGCAAATAGGTCTCATCAGAACGAAACAAATGAGCCCAAACTCAAAAGGTTTCGTAGTGGTCATTAAAGGTGCCACTGGCTTCCTCCCAGCTCTATCTTCACATCATCAGACCCTCGCCACCAAGTGTAGCGAATAGGTCTCCTGAACGAAACAAATGAGCCCAAACTCGAGAGGTTTCCTAGTGGTCATTAAGAAGTGCCACTGGCTTCCTCCCTGCTCCATCATCAGACTCTCACCACCAAGTGAAGCGAATAGGTCTTATCAGAACGAAACAAATGAGCCCAAACTCGAGGGGTTTTCTTAAGGCCATTAAGGAGTGTCACTGGCTTCCTTCCTGCTCCATCATGAGACCCTCACCATCAAGTGCGACTAAAAAGTCTCATCAGAACGAAACAACGGAGGCCAAACTCGAGGGGTTTTGTAGTGGTCATTAAGAAGTGCCACTGGCTTTTCCTCCCTGCTCCATTATCAGACCCTCACCATCAAGTGTAACGAACAGGTCTTATCAGAACAAAAGAAATGAGCCTAAACTCGAGGGGTTTCCTAGCAGCCATTGAAGAGTTCTATTGCCCACCTCTTGACTCCATCATCAGATCAGCTCGATGGTAGCAAATTATTGTATTTGACTTGCAAAGTTTCAAATCATTACGACAATTAGAAGTAGGTTAAAATTCTCACCACCAAGTGCAGCGAAAAGGTCTCATCAGAACGAAACAAATGAGCCCAAACTCGAGGAGTTTCCTAGTGGTCATTAAGGAGTGCCACTGACTTCCTCCCTGCTCCAACATTAGGCCCTTACCTTCAAGTGTAGCGAGTAGGTCTCATCAGAACGAAACAAATGAGCCCATCGCGAGGGGTTTCTTAGTGGTCACTAAGGAGTGCCACTGACTTCCTCCCTGCTCCATCATCAGACCCTTACCACCAAGTGTAGCGGATAGGTCAAATCAGAACGAAACAAATGAGCCAGAACTCGAAGGGTTTCTTATTTGCCATTAAGGAGTGCCACTGGCTTTCTCCCTGTTCCATAATCAATCCCTCGCCACCAAGTGTAGCAAATAGGTCTCATCAGAACGAAACAAATGAGCCCAAACTCAAAAGGTTTCGTAGTGGTCATAAAGGAGTGCCACTGGCTTCCTCCCAGCTCTATCTTCACATCGTCAGACCCTCGCCACCAAGTGTAGCGAATAGGTCTCGTCTGAACGAAACAAATGAGCCCAAACTCGAGAGGTTTCCTAGTGGTCATTAAGAAGTGCCACTGGCTTCCTCCCTGCCCCATCATCAGACTCTCACCACCAAGTGAAGCGAGTAGGTCTCATCAGAACGAAACAAATGAGCCCAAACTCGAGGGGTTTTCTTGAGGCCATTAAGGAGTTTCACTGGCTTTCTCCCAGCTCCGTCATCAGACCCTCACCACCAAGTGTAACGAATAGGTCTTATCAACACGAAACAAATGAGCCCAAACTCGAGTGGTTTCCTATTGGTTATTAAGGAGTGTCACTGGCTTCCTTCCTGCTCCATCATCAGACCCTTACCACCAAGTGTAGCGAATAGGTCTCATCAGAACGAAACAAATGAGCTAGAACTCGAGGTGTTTCCTATTGGTTATTAAGAAGTGCCACTGACTTCCTCCCTGCTCCATCATCAGACCCTAACCACCAAGTGCGACTAAAAAGTCTCATCAGAACGAAACAACGGAGGCCAAACTCGAGGGGTTTCCTAGTGGTCATTAAGAAGTGCCACTGGCTTCCTCCCTGCTCCATCATCAGACCCTCACCATCAAGTGTAACAAACAGGTCTTATCAGAACAAAAGAAATGAGCCTAAACTCGAGGGGTTTCCTAGCAGCCATTGAAGAGTTCTATTGCCCACCTCTTGACTCCATCATCAGATCAGCTCGATGGTAGCAAATTATTGTATTGTCATCGGATTCATATAGACTTGCAAAGTTTCAAATCAATACGACAATTAGAAGTAGGTTAAAATTGATTTCCAAGATTTTCTTACATTGTGACTTAGTTACAAGTGAAGCTAATAAAAGTGTGGTAAAATAAGATTGCCGTTCTAAGGATTCGACTTGAAAAAACAAGAAGTTCGTTTTTGGGGAAAAGCGTAGCTAGTTTTAATAAAGTTCCACAGAATTTAGTAGAGCTGCCTTTGCACAAATTCAAAAGTCATGGCAAAAAGTCGCTCATGGGCAAAGGATATTATAAAGTAGACGACTATTTGAAAGACCGTAATGCATGGATTTGATGAAACACATAACCTTAGCTGAACTAATGTAATATTATAATGAAAAAGTTGTAAAAGTTAACGATATAAATCTTTGGAAATATCGTTACTCCAATTATTAAAGCTGATAAGTTTATTGCGCCTATTCTTCTAATCAGTTAAAAAAGTCTTGAACGAAAATATTGACGATTCAAAAGAGCTTATTTCTTAAGTCAAGTTGAATAAAGATATTTTTTATTTTATTTTACTATTTTATCCTTCAGGTCGTAAGGCCTGGCACATAATTAGGTCCTCCGTATTGCACCACTTACTGTCTTCACGCACTGGTGATCTATGTGATCACTGGCAAAGATTAGATCAGGGTTTTAACCCCTTTTCCAGCGACCGCTGTTGAATGATGACGGAAGTTTTGGATCATGGATCAAAGATAGTAGGTATGTGTCCATCAACCCATTCTTCAACCTTCACTCCGTTGTCATCACTGGTTCTGTATCCCCAGTTCTCGCTATGGCTATTAAAATTACCAAGAACGAATCTAACCGGATGGGCGTTAAAGTTCGGCGGACAGCTGAAGTAATACGGTGCATTGGGAGGTTTGTAGACTGAAGTGACCGTACAGTTACTAAGTTCGGTAGTAAGGATCTCTATGTTACTGGTGTTAGTCTGATACACAGTCCGTACCTCTTTATCTGGCCTGGCGAATAAGCACTCCCATACTGTCGATGGGGGACTTCAGCTATGAGTTTCATCCCCTGAGTCACTTGTCAGGTATGCTTTAACGAGTGTGCATCTGAGTTGCATAACCTCATTCCGCCCTCTCCTTTAAACTCACGCTCAGAGAATTAAGTACTCCTTCATCATGCCTGGAATACCATGCCGGCTTCTGTTTGCCCGAGTACCTACAACCCAAACCTCTTAAAGTCGCAAGTGAATAGGCATCTTCTGGGTGAATCTATTCACACAAAATTTTATTCAAGTACTATAGCAACCACATTATAAAACTGGCAAGTTTACATTAGTAAACAAAGTATCAATTATTTCAGTTGCGCTACATTTTGTTTAAACAAATTCGACGATCACCGTGGCCGATTGGTGTACGCACCGGTTTTCTAGGTGCCACTATCTCTGAGGTCCCGGGTTCGATTCTCGGACGGGTAAATGTCGAAAACTAACTTTTAGATATTTTCTTGTATCTGGGTGTATGTGATCGTTGCTTCCAATTTTCAATGACACAAGTTATTGTATTATTTGTAATATTATCATTTTTGGTATTGGAATAATATGTATTTTATTTATTTTTTTTGTATTTAAACAATATTTTTATTTAAGTGTTTTTTTATATATTGATTTATATTATAGATTGATAGCGTGATTTTATATAAACGGTATACTTATTTAAATATTGATTAACTAAGTAAGTAAGTAGATTTATTTTGTAAAAAAGTATTGGATGATGGGCTAGTATGAGTTATTTATATTTTTTCATATTAAATTATAAGTTTTATTAATTTGATTGGAATAAATCTGAAAATGTACCTACTGGTTAGAGCAGTATACATTTTTTTTTTCAGTGTAATTTGTAGCAAATGTTGTAGTTTTGCCTGCGAAGATCATTTCGATAATGGATATATTATCGAAATGATCTAGAGATAGAAAATAAATTTAAATAGCTGCTGCTGTGTTCTGCATTTTGAAGAATCGTTTGAAGTGACTATCTTTGTTAAAAAAAGCTTTTTTTACTACATAGGTACGAATAATATCTAAGATCTACTCTTCCTACAAACCGACGTTTACAATAAATATTCATAATAATTCTTCTTGTATTCTACATAATATAATTTCCTTAGTAAAAGCGCACATAGGTGATATTTTAGATGTAAATAGAATGCGCGCTGCATGCCGCGTCTGCACGTATTTCTCAGTCTACGAGAGTGCCGCGGCCGGAGTCTTACCGATCCCAGCACCCCCTCGCTTGTGTAAGCAACGGCCATCGACGATATTTTTTTTACCTATGCTATATCCTTAAGGCGATACTCGGAAAAATTATGCTAAAGCGAGATAGCAATGAGAAAACGACGCGCGCGGGAGCGAGACCGATTTTGCCGATTACGCAAAAAAAACACAAAATCAGTTCGTATTAAAAAACTATAGCGATTTTAAAAAAATGCTTCTATACGATCCTAAATATTATTGGTGATAACTAATTAAACCAATTTTCAATAGTATATGTATCCCCATTTAAGAATAATCTTGATATTTCTTATTGTTTAGAGGTATTTTCGAAAATAAAAAGGGTCGAGCCAAAATCATAAAATCGTGTTTCTGAAACTATACGATTCTAGATAAAGGTATGAAGAAATATATATCTTATTACGAGATTTATAACAACTCTAACCGTCCTCTAGTTTTATATCAAAGAGTCCATACTTTTCCGAGTAGCGCCTTAACGGAACTAAAATTAATAGGCAAAGGTCGCACTTTGGTAGAATTTTGACGGATGGTATAGTTTACGAGAGTTTCTCGTGCTACCTACTGGGAACTCAAAGTTTGTTGTTCACCGCGCTGCGCTAACGAGGTAGCTAATCTACAAATTAAATGACCCGTGTAACTGTTCGCTTTGTTGTTGTAAACCGTGCAGTCCAATTTTAGAGACCAATAACTTTTGCTAGCGATTTTGCATGAAACTCTTGTGCAGTAAATTGCATGTTAACTCTCTGTCCTTAGTTCTTAGATAAAATAAATAAAAGTAAAAAATTCCTTTTTATGACAAGCTTTTTTGCTGACTGTACTTTAATATTGTATTGTCATCTGAACCAAACTTGTATACAAAATTTCAGCTCCATCGGACACTGGGAAGTGGGTCAAATTAAGCTTGCAAGATTTGTCCCCCACTATCTAACAAACTAACTAACATGGCAAGTTAATAAAAAGCTTGTAAAAAGACACCAATTTTTCATAATTCCATATCCAAAGAAAGTAATTGTGCACTATAAATATGTGAAACAAAAATGGCACGTTACAGCCTTGTTATCTGTATTAGCCTTATATCGTAGCGTTATAATTTTTAAGAAATTACGTTCAAATATATTTTAGAGTATTTTTATGTCATTATCTTTTAACATTTAGCACAATGTCACTCGAATGTTTTGTAAACAATATTTTATACAGTAGGTAATTAGAACATAAATATTTTTCTGTAGGTTGTAGGGTCATAGGTCATCAAAGGTGATAAAAGTGTATCTTTATAAAAGTGCCGCAGAGATTGAACTGCATCGTTTTTAAAAGTGTCGCCTTCCGGCCTCCCATTATAAATATTGATGGTCTAATTTTTGCCAAATAATGTCAAATGTCAAGAGATTATTTATAGGGAGAATCGGAGATAACTATCTTAATAAAGTAATCGGTAGGTATTTCTCTCCGGGTTACTAGGCTATTTTCTCTTTAGACATCGACGTAAGATAAAAAGAAACTAAAAATAAAACCGGTCAAGAGCGAGTTTGAGTCGCGCACGGAGGGTTCCGTACAATTATAAATATTGATTCGTTATTAGTTTTCAATACTGTTTTTTTATTAAGTATATAAAATATCTCCTTAAATATATCACCCTCAATCATTATTATAAAAAATGGAAATTTAGCATATTCGTGATCAGGACTGATAAACGCAAGTCCAAAATGTGTTTTTATTAAGGACACCAATAATTTAACCGTTATTTTCGTGTTGGCCTCGATTCTCGATATCCCAAAATATGTTAATTGCTCTTTAAGGATTACAGACAGCCCACAAAACAGGGTCGAACTCTACCCCGGGTTATCAACGAGTGGGCGAAACTTCGCAAAAAGGCTTGCAGTCGTACTAAAGTTTTGTTCAGTCCCTTTCATTTTAAGTACTTACGTTATGATTTAAAATTATTTTTTGCGTTCACAATCATAATGCGATTCGTATGTTTAGAAAAATGTGATAGAAAAAAATCCACACAGCTCCTCAGACGGGATTAATTACGTTGTTCGTAGATGAAAACGTTTTGGGTGCACAGAAGTTTAAAAAAGTTTTTTGTTTAAACTTCGTTTTTATGACAAGCTTTTATGTTTTTATATTGTATTGTCATCCAAACCAAACCTGTATGCAAAGTTTCAGCCCAGTCGGACACTGGGAAGTGGGTCAAATTTAGCTTGCAAGATTTATCCCCCACTAACAAACTAACTAGCTAACATGGCAAGTTAAATAAAATCTTCTAAAAAGATCGTTGCATATGAAACTCGTTAGTTTATAGTGCTTTAGAATAAAGGTAATCTGTTGTAGTAAACACATCAGCGATGTTCGTGTGGATTATAAGATTTATTAAAATAGTAATGCAAATGTACCGAATGTCCCCATTAGAAATTAATACTTATCTAATAATGATTTAAGATTATAGCACTCAAAATATTTGAATACATACGGCCTTTTTTAGTTTTTCTATAAAAAGGTTTTGGCCTATACCTTACCCTACTCTACATACATAAATAACTTTGTTTTTATTCATCAATACCGAACCGGAGCAATAAAACACCTACGCACGACGCAAAAGTATTGTCTTTGCCAAAAATATGTAAATTCTCCGTAGCCTGTCCGTAGCAATTCCGTAGTAGGTCCGTAGCAACATGCTACGCAAGGCTCGGCCTACTTTGGACTTGAGTTGACGGATCGTAGCAATACTAGTTCACTCACAGACCTTATGGCTCGTTTTCATTAGTCAAATAGAGCTCTTATGCGCGATGCGGAGATTCCTGTAACATACGGGGTAAAAAAAATATTTCGACTCTCCATACAAAAGTTGCTAAATTTGTATGAAAGGTCGATTTTTTTTTTCATTTTCGCCAAAAAAATCTTGCTGTTCGTTGTTCAGCATGATGGCCTGAAGCCATGGTTAAAGTTATTGCAACGGTGCCCCTAACACTCTGTATACGCTATTGGGTCCAAATGAGGTAAAAGTCTTGAATGGGCCGGGCGGCCCGGGCGGTAGGAAAATGTTGACGATTTATAAGTGAATAATTTTTTTTTTTTTTTAACTATGGGTTCTATGATAGCTCATTCGTGCAAAGCAAACTGTTGCTTCTGCATTATTTACACTAATTTTCAAGCAATGCTGGATTAAAAAAAGGTTTATTGCTGTTCTTCTTGAGAACTATTTACTTTGCACGAATGAGGTCATAGAACCTATGCAAAATTTTACAAAGTATAGTCGGTCGGTAATTCTCGCATGCAAGGTATTAGAGATTTCGGAATCGCATGAATTATTCATATTAGTGGTCGATTACGTGGTGGTCGATCAACCCTGTGGTAATTTCCCGCATGCGGTTTATCGACCGCGTTATCGACTGATAACTTCGTTCGTCGTTTCCGCGTCTGCGGGGAGTCTCCGTATGCCATATCGACCAAGTTATCGACCAGAGAAAATGAGCCTTTAGTGCTATCGCTTTTATAGGCATCGGCGCAAATCGAGAGTTCAAGTGGCCGTGTGAAAAAGCTCCGCAGCTTGTGGCCGCTTTTAGTGCCAATGTGCGGCAGCACTTAAAAGAAAGAGAGAAAACTAAAATCGTGAAATATTTATTGTAGCTCTCTCGAAGTTCAATTATTTGACATTTCCATGTAAACTTAACGTTGAATGGTGGTGCTTTAAAAAAAATGGAATAGATATATAATTTAAAATATGGTTTAGATGATAGAACACTTTTTTAAATACTTCATAATACACTTTGGCCAGTGTCTTTCCGAATGTTTAAAACTAGCAATAGGAACCATTTATGTCATAAAAAAAGGTTTTTTTTTTCAGCGTATGTTAGCTAACTTGGCACTACCATAGGCACGGCGAGCCAACTGGAATGGAAAGAGTGATAAGCACATTAAACAAAGCGACAGAGCGCTCAGAGAGTGCCAGCCACCTACCCAAAAATAATTAGGTACTTATAGGTATTTATCTCACTCTAAAAATAAAATAAAGGCTTGCTGTGCCGTCAAAACCAGCACAAAGTTGGAATGGCTTTGTCATTGTTAGTTCAGTCTAAAACTTCAGATTTTTTTAAATAACTGCTTAACTACTTTTCATCCCTTTATAAAATTTTGGATTTTTTTATCTAATTTTCAATGACTATCTTGGTTTCAGTATAGCTCAAACCACTGACCAGGTGTGTAAAACGGTCAGAAACTATTATTTTATTGGACTGTACTTATCTCATTATGTGCATGGCAAATTAAGTATTGATGCTTCATTTACTATATTAAACTAAACTAACCTTATAAACACGAAAAAGATCTAAATAGTTTAAAAATCATCTACAATAGATAAAATATTTAGGTACGCCTAATTTTAACCAAAAGAAAAACGGGTAAGGTATTATCTCGCCCGTATCCAACTGGCCCGCATTTTTGTTTTTTTTTATAGATCACAGTTCTAACCTAACCTAACCAAATGATCTTTTATAGTAATTTGTATTTTAAATGATTACAACAAAAATGGTTAGGTAAGGTTAGAACCGTGACCTATAAAAATAGAAAGAAAAATGCGGGCCAGTTGAATTTTGGCGAGATAATACCTATAAGAGCACACCCCAAAAAACGATCACACCCGAAATTACCACAACCCATCTACCGTAACGTAATCCGTTCTCGTGACGTCTTTGCACGTCCCGAGACGTGTAGAGGCGGCGCGAGACGAAAACGAGAGCATCCCCTAATCCCTCCGAAATAGGTCATGGGGCGGCGGCGGTTCCTATCGATTACCACCAGTGGCAGCGGGCAGGAGCGCCGCTCGAGGTGCCCCGGACTTCGAGCGTGTATACACGTCTCTCGAAATTTTTGAATGGTGGACTTTATACATATAAGTGAACATATGTAATAGAAAAAAAACTAGCAGATCTATCTATTTATCTCACTAGTAGATTATCAGACGGTTTCTACAGGCTACGGTTTTTATTGTGTTAAATTTTATCCTTCCAATATTTGCATTGTTAGTGCATCAAATAAATTTAAAATCATAATATCGACAGTGGAAAGGCGAAATTGCTAATACGCCATATTGACACTTTTGGGAAATGAATTTTAAAGTTTTTTTTTTGAGAAAAAAATTCGTAAATTTTTTTGTTTATAATGGAATATAATAGGTCTTTACCTATGAAATTGCCGTTTTGTATGGAGATTTCTGTAATTATTTTTTTTCCATACTAACATTTTTGTTATTATTTAACGACTAATATTATGTAAATTTACAAAATTTTACACACGTATTTATGGACATTTTAACTACTAAATGACACATTCGTTAAGAGAAAAATTTTTTTTTTCACTAAGTTACAACTAATAAAGTACGAAATTCTGGAAACAAAAATAGTCGTAACTTTCGGAATAAGTTTTTTCTATGTTAATAATCAAATATCGTGGTTATTAAATTATCAAAAGTTGCTCGATACGGTCTTAATGTAACGCAATATTAAAGAAATTATATATTTCTAATATTATAAAAGTTATTAAGTTATATGTACAAAAGAAAAAAACGGCAATTTCATATGTAAAGACCTATTAGTTGATTTTCAGATATAAGGTTTCCTAATTAAGAATAACTTTACAGATTCATAACTATTCTAATAAGCGAGAAACATGTCGCTTTAGCAAAAACGTCTCGGCTTTTTACTAATTATGGGTTGAGAAAAAAATGCATATGTGACACATATGATGTAAGTCAAGCAAGCGGAAATTGCTAATAGAGAGTAACAGCTTATACTAAGGAACTCCATAATTACTAAGCAGCAATATGTACGTAAAATATCGGCAGCAAATATGGCTAACGACAGTGCACTTAATAAAATGTAATGAGGCAGAAAATCTAATAGGTCTTTTACTTCAAAAAATACCAAAACAAAAGATCTAAACGTATGAACCAGTAGCAGTTTTAAACAGATAAGGATGCTAACAACAATTTCTTTTTATCTTAAATAATGAAATAAGGCTTATTAGAAAGAATGTTTATGGGGGATTTTTTACAAAAGGGATACAAACTGGTATTGCAAAACAACAGATTTATTCAATCAAACTAAAAAAAAATATTGGAAGAAATCGTAAATGTAATCCAGATAAATCTTCCTAATCCTAATCCTTACGCGATAATACCAAGATAAACAAATGGTTGTATTACCTACCAATTTAATTTACTTAACTGTCACGCCACCAATCAACTACGCTAGTCCAACAGAAACTGATCACCGCAACATACCGCCTGCAGCGGTGATGCTACGAGTCGATCTCAGCCTATTGCAGTTCGGATTTTATCCTTGAGATACACTCCAAGAATTGACCTTTCCATAGCTCTCTAAGTGGCATGTAGTCGGTGGGCCAGCTTCACTGTCATGTTCCACGTTTCGGCTTCATAGGTCAACACGGGTAAGACGCACTGATTGTAGACTCTTAGGACTCGTAGGACTTTAGCCTTCAGGCATCGCGGTAGTACTGGCGATGAAAAGATATGCGCAGCTTCCCATGCATGCCAAGCTGCTTAGCCCAGCTGCACTCTTCTGACAACTTCCCTCTCAAAGTTGTCTCCCATGTACCTACCCATTTACAGTGTTTGCCCGAGGAAGACATACTCCTGGACAACTTCAAGTTGGATGTCACCAACTTCGATCGGAGGTATGATATGCTCGTTGAACATGACTCCAGTGCCACACGTCGAGAGGCAGTGTTTAGGTTGTGTAGCAATTTTTGCAGATCCTGCAGTGATTCCGCCTTTATCACTATATCGTTGGCAAAACAGAGGTGTGAGAGATATTCGCCGTTGACATCAATGTCTAATCCGTTTCACTCAAGTGTCCTGCAGACATCCTCCAATGCATTGGTGAGCAGTTTCGGAGATATGAAATTTACCTGTCTCACGCCTCTGAGCAATCGAATGAATCTAGTCTTGTGGTTTTGTACTCGGATAGACATCGACGCCATATAGGCTTTTTAGCATCTCCAAATATCGATCATCGATTTGGCATCACTGCAAGAATTCTAGAAGCGCCCAAGTCTCAATCGCGTCGAAGGCTTTCTCGTGGTCCACAAAAGCTAGATACAGCGGTTGGCTATACTCTTAAGACTTCTGTATAACCTGCCGTACTGTGTGGATGTGGTCTACGGTGCTCAAGCCTTTTCGACACTCAGCCTGCGCCTGTGGAAGGCGTCAAGTTTTGCGGCGAAACGATTTAAGACGACTCTTGAAAACCACTTGTAGATCTGACCCTGAGTCAGATTAATGGTTCTGTTGTTCTTTAGAGAGTTTTATCTTCTTTCTTGAAGAACAACGCCTCCACGCCCCTACTTCACGCCTTTGGGGTGGCCCCTTTACTTAGGACGGAGTTAAATATTCTCTTTAGCTCACTCATAACAGATTTTCCTGCTGCCTTAACGAGCTCAGAGGATATTCCGTCTTCACCAGGGGTCTTACCATTTTGTAGTCGTTTAATCCATTCTCTACTTATCATTCTATTTGGTGACGGGGCGGTACATCCTGCTTCTCCCCTTCACTCTGCGTTAGTCCGGTTATTAATGTCCTGGTCAATTTCCCTATTCCCTTGCACTAATGACCCAAGGTATTTCAAACTGGAGCAGACTGGTAGGGGCAGTCTACCTAGGCTTACGGGCACAAGGCTGGAGAAACCGCCAAAATAGCAAAAAATATATTCGGTTTTACTCCTACTAAGTCCAACACTCTCCTGTCTTTGCAGCCGCTATTCAACCAGCTTTGCAAGCATCAATTTATAAAAGAATAAAACTAACCACTCCCATTCATCAGCTCTCAACAGCTTCCATACTTCTACTGGTATGCCATCTGGACCAACTCCTTTTCCATTCTTCATTCCATCAATTACTTTTTTACTTCGTCCACGGTAACCTCTCGCACTCATCCCACATTCACTGTTCCACCCTCGAGTACACAATTTCAGACATTCTCCTCATTCATAAGACTTTCAAAATAGTCCGTCCATCTACCCCTTATTTTTCCTTCATCCGTAAGAACCTCCCCTGCATTTTTATCTCTCACACATTTCGTTTAAGAAACATCCCTCGCATTTCTTTCCCTTGCCTTAAACATTTTCCTCATTCATAAGGCTTTCAAAATAGTACGTCCATCTACCCTTTATTTTATCTTCATCCGTAAGAACCTTCCCTGCATTTTCTTCTCTCACACATTTTATTTAAGAAACATCCTTCGCATTTCTTTCCCTTGCCTTGGAAAATCAGCATAGGTTTTTTTCTACCAGCTTGAGTTTATTTTGCTAACTGCCAGATTACATTACTTTTTTATTAGATTGGCGTTCATTTGTTTTACTAATAGGATGTGATGAGTAAATAATTAACAGTAAAATTTTGCTAAAGGGCCAACCACTTTTAAATCGCGTGCGGCAAATTTTGCTAACGTAATAAATTATCGGAATTCATGTTCAACGAAATTAACTAATAGGCACAAATATATTAAAGTGCAAAAAGGCTAAATTGCTAATGCGCATTTGTCATTGAAATTACAGAAAAGAAAAAGTGCGTATGTAATGAAAGTAAACAAAATGCCGGCAAGAAAACCCGCTGAACTGCCATGTGCTAACAAAATGTACTACTAAAGTGACATAACATAAAAAACACTGAAATTAAGGCGCTTTAGAAATACAGATTCATGATTTTCCTTTGAAATTCAGATTGCTAAAGCGCCAAAAAAGTCATCGGATTGATGTAAGACCCGCACCAATCGACGCAGAAAAAAAATCCTATTCAACGATATATATAACTCATTTTGGCCAAAATGGCGCTTTAGCAATTTCGCCTTTCCACTGTCGATATGTACAATTAGTACCTATGTAAAGTTTCTTTGTACAAATCTTACTAATATTATAAATGCGAAAATTTATATGTATGGATCTTCTTCTTCTTCACTTCTTTACTTCTTTTTCATGCAAAATCCATGTAACGGATTTAGTTCAAATTTGGCACACAGATAGTAGATAGCCTGGATAAAAACATAGGATACTTTTTATCCCGATATTCCTACGGGAACGGGAGCCACGCGGATGAAACCGCGGGCGGCCGATAATCAGAATAATATTTTTCAGATCCAAATGTTAGTACCAAATATGGATCGAGAAGAATGAATATGGATTTTTATTTGTCAACAAAAATGACAATGGGTAACTTTATGGTATGGACTCCGTACCCAAAAAAAACACTTGACTGTGGTATCATGAACTATGTATGTAGGGTTGCCAACTTTTTTTTACAAAAGAAAAGAAAATAAACAGTATTTTAGAAAAACGAGCAGTATTTTATTGTTTTTAATGTTTTGTTGTTTTGAAGACATATTTATTTGTGCTTCTCGCACAACTTATCAATTTTGAGCCATTTTGGAAAGCTTCGTGAGCATCATTACAGGAGAGGCCTTAAAACGCAGTGTTGGGCGTTTACTTTTTGAATAGACCTATGGATACCAGTGACGTTTGCTTAAAATAGTATATTTGTATACTTTTTTTTTGTTCAACAGTAAAAAGTATATTGTAGTGAAAAACAGTATAATACTGTTTTTAGCAGTATAGTTGGCAACCCTATATGTATGTCGCTTTTTGGTGCCCTCATGGAGTAGTTTAATCACTCGAAAAAGCAAGTCTAAATATAATTAGAGAAAAAAATATAATTATGAGTACCTATTGAAAATTCAACATAAATGTATGAAAAAAATGTGTTTTTCTAAAATTCACACTTATTTTCTCCGAGGCTGTATTCAACAGCCTTGCTTTATTTGAATTATTTAAGGGCAATAAAACCCGATATAACTCATAATGCTACAACTATTTTCGTGTCTGGATAGTCTGTTACTCATTGTCCTTTACGTCTTGGCAATCAAAAATAATAATGAATTAAGTAGGTACTAATCATTTTCACTGTTTTGTGGTTTGCTTATTCAGATTAACCAGTACTGATTGTTATGTTTAAAATGAAGCTTGCGTCATTTCTTAGGTAGGTAGGTATTCCTTGTTTATTAAATTCCTGTAACGCAAAAATTTAATAATTTTAATTTCAACTCAGTGGTTTGCAAATGACGCAAGCAAGAATTCAAGGAATGTTATTAGGTAGTATATTCATAATGTCCATATTCAGAGAAATGTAGTTATTTGTGTGATGATGTCACAGGTGACGTCAGTGTGGTAAATTAACATTTCCGAGGGGGTTCATAAAACTGATTATGATAGAAGACAGCTGTTTGGTTATTATGTACCTAATTAGATAAGTACATGTTGTAGTACCTAATATTATACCTATCCGTATTTTATCGTACATATTAATTAGGTACCGCAAAGGCCTTCATTTTGGAATATTGGGTAAATTAAATATAGGATTTACTGTCCTACTATAATAAGTATAATCCTACTATCCTACTATAAATTTAATATTATAAATGTGAAAGTTTAGATGTTTGGATATTAGTATGTTTGTTACTCAATCACGCCAAAACGGCTGAACGGATTTGGCTGAAATTTGGGACATAGATACCTACTTTGTAGCCTGGAGAGGAACATAAGCTACTTTTTATCCAGGAAAAATATCACATTCCCGCGGGATAACGTCGTGTAGTCCACGCGGGCGAAGCCGCGGGCGGAAAGCTAGTAATAAATAAATGCGAAAGTTTCTGAGGATGTATGAAATATGTTTTAACTCTTTCACGCAAAACTACATACTAAATGGATCTGGATGAAAGGAACAGATATAGATTATAGGCTGGAATAACACATAGGTTACTTTTGATCCCAATATTTACACGGGAACGAGTACCACGCGGGTGGTACCGCCACGCGGTTCAGCGGTAAACCGCGCGATTTGAACAGTTTGTTTATTAAACCTATTTTGTTTTTCCATTCCCACCACCTAAATAATCGGAAGCAGGGATGTTGCGGATGCAGATTTTTTGACATCCGCGGATGCGGATGCGGATGCGGATTTTAAGAGACTCACATCCGCGGATGCGGATGCGGATGCGGATCTGGGGGGCTACCGCGTAACTTTATGAGTATGAACTTCATACGTTTTTGGGAACTTTAAGTCAATTTTATAAAGAAAATAGCCGCTATCAGTTGCTTGTTTTGTGACGTCGGCTATAACGATAACTAGCTAGCAACGTTCAACAGAACAAAGCAGCAAAAATCTATCAAGATAAGGAATTCAAATGACAGTTGAAGCCCATACCCATATCCATATTTCTTAGCCGGTAGCCCCCCTGTACAAAAAACTAAAGTGTGGGTAAAAAAATAAAAAAAGTAATAATTATCCTTTCTTTATTTACTTATAAAGTAGTGTGATGAATTTACTATTACTAATTATTGACTTTAATAATTAAATTTAAATATTGGAGCATTATATTTAATGAAAAGTAGGCGACACGCGCCACTCGCAGGGCCCGCCCCTTTCTTTCTTGTAGCGACCTGCTACACATTCGCATCCGCTTCAGCTCCGCATCGATTTATGCGGAGGCGGATGCGGATGCGGATCTCTAAATCGATGCGGATGTTCCGCATATGCGGATGCGGATGCGAATATTCGCAACATCCCTGATCGGAAGTACAAAATCTTTTAATTCTTTATAAGCGCTTTGTGAATTATGATAACTTCCGCCCGCGGCTTATTCGCCCGCGTGTAAGACACGATGTTATCCCGTGGGAATGCGACATTGCCCGTATTAAAAAGTAGCCTATGTCACACTCCAATTTTCAAACTATCCCCATACCAAAAATGAAGTCGATCGGCCTCCGTTTTGACGTTAAAGACGGACAAGACAAACAAACACACTTTTCCATTTATAATACTTACCTATAAGTATAGATGGGAAAGGGTAAAAAGTTTGAAAAAGCTAAGTCCTGTTCAGAAAAGACCATTTAGCAAAATACATCTGTAAGTAACACGTAAGATGCGCCCCAGTTATCTCGATGCGTTCTTTTGTTCCGAGTTGAGAGCAACTTTTACCGGAATCGGTGGCCGCCCTTTTAAGTCTCTCGTTCCATATCGAGTCAGTCTTTGTCTCTTTGTCTTCTAGTTGATAATCTTCCTTCCGTTTTTTGAGATGATAATCGTTAAATGTGAAGGTAAATGAATTCCCAGTGGGGGTAAATATTGTATTTGATTTGGTTGGTGGTAGGACTTTCACTTTTTATAATATTAGATGGATTGCTCGTGAATATACAGCATCTTAGGACAATATAAGAAAATTCAACCGCCTCTGTGGTTTAGTCGTTCGCACCACACCAGTTACAGACACAGAGGTTCCGGGTTTGAATCTCAGTAGGTAGGGATACATATTGTATTCGGTTTGTTTGGTGGTAGGACTTGTTCTTAGTCCGCCTGGCTAGTTATCACCATCTTATCTAAGTCTGTCGCCAGAACAACAATGCTTTCGGCATTGTTGTGTTGTTATGTGTTGTTCCTCAGCGGCTGAGGGTTCCGGGAGAAGTGCGCTTCCATCTTCAGCCTTATCACCACTTAACATCAGGTGTGATGAAGGCTAAGTGCTAGCTACCCCGTTAGAAATAAAAAAAATAGTTATTAACTTTAAGTAGACCATTACATAGGTAAGTAATGAATACGCACATACACAGCAAAATAAACTATAAGTAGGTACTTACCTCTCAAAAAAAAATAGGGGCTACTGGGCTTTTTTCATACAAGCGTTCTAATCTATGAGACGCTAAACTTTAGCGTCTCATAGATGAGTAACTTTTTGCATCTCTGCAATGATTTTTACGTCAACGAGAGACCAAACGCCCAATTGTCAAATCTCGTTTTCAAAAATTGTCAAAAACCGCTCAATATTCACAAAAAGGATAATGCTCCCCAGGGGTTTGCCCGCGTGGATCCCACCCGTGGGAATAGAAGGATAAAATATAGCCTATGTGACTCGGTAATAATGTAGCTTCCGATCTTTTAAATCGGTTCAGTAATTTTTGAGTTTATGCATTACAAACTAGTAATAGAAGACTATTCTTGTACCTATGTTTTTGAATAAAACACTCATTAGAATTCGAGTATACCTAAATTGTTGGCTACCCACTTTATCTGATTAAGAAAATAATTCAATCTAAGTAAGTAGGTAACTACTTAATGCTTTTTTAGAACATTCTAAAAATAGAAAGCACCTGTTTCGTACAAAGGAAACGTTTCTCCTTTCCTACATGTTTCTCTTTAGTGCCCAACCGAGTGATAAATATCCTCTGAATGGATAACATTTGAATAATACAACAGGTACAGTCTGCACAAAAAGTAGTTTAACATTCAAATTTCCCAAAAGGATCGCATAAGTAAGACGCTCGTAGCGGAACCAAAACCATAGCCGAAACTTATAACGTACATCTAGATCATTTATTTTTATGTGATTGATAAGAACTTTTCGAGAATAAGTTAGTTTATTTGCGAATTTATGTTAAGTATTTCTATTTCAGCTTGACTGATATGTTATTCGAGGAACTGGCTAAGAGAAATTCTGTTAAAAAGTTAGACATTAATTTTGGTATAATTGATTAAGTTAGTATAATAAAATGCTGCTGACTGTACTGTACATATATGAATATCACCGTATATTGCTTACGGAAATGAAATCGATGCTCACCCAAGTGGCAGCAATTTGCAGAACCAGCCACTGTTATTAAAGTATGCATTATTGTTGCAAACGATGGTTCTAATTGAAAGGTCTCGTGCATGCAACTAAAATAGATAGCTAGCGTTACGATTATATTAATGACAATAATGGTAAAGATAGAACTTTTAAGTAGTGATAAAATTCCGTTTGTGATTGTCAGTAGCCTACTGATACTAGATACAGTGCGACAACGTTTTCTGTTCCGGTGATAATTTTTGGAACTTAAACAGTTTTCATACGACAGTCTATTTTGACTGATTTTGACAGCTAATTTCGTATTGCAAGTGGCTCATCTGTCACGGATGTCACCGGAACAGACAGGAGTGTGGGACTATACCTAAAACCATGAAGTTTGACTTTCAGTATTAAGTCGAGCTTCATGCCTAAAACCGTCTGTAGTGGCGGATTTAAAGTCCACGCCACATAACTTGGCATTTGTCAGAGGGCGCTCATCGTCGTGGTCGGTCGGAAAAATAAGCCTTATTCCCATGTCATAATTTTAGTTCCAAATATTGACAAACATCATGTTGTATGGCGCGTATTCTAAACATTTGCCGCCTGCATGAATGACGCGAGCGATATGCACGAAATTTGCCGCCCCCTTACATCTGGCGCTTCAATAGGCTATAGCCTACTCGGCCTACTGATAAATCCACCACTCTGCCTTAGATAAAACCTATTTACGCCTATTGAATCAAAATCATCATCATTATCCATTATAATGTCCTCAAATCTAGGGCACATGCTTTCCATTTGGATGGATATGCTACGGCTATGAAATACACATCGTTACATTTAGGGTGTTAACACGTCGATTGCGTTCTTTTGATATTTGTTACAATGTGTAACTATTTAGTAATCCATTTACAAAACATATAATAAATATAATATCTCGTTTGAAGACAAAACCTTATCCTACTTCAGACTACTATCGGTCATGAAATTCAAGGAGCTTAGTGTTTCAGAATGATGGCACAAAAACGCATAGCCGTCGGCTCCAGAGATAAATTGTGAGATCCTGCGACCCCGCGATACGCGATAGCAGTAGGCGATTTATTACGTGCACCAGCTGACTAATGGCGGTGCAAGTCATTTTGGAAAAGTCTTGTTAGTTTTTATTTTAGGGTTTCCGATGATAGTTTAATTTGGGTTCGCAGTTGGTTCGATCCTCAGATCATATAATATTATCTGAGGTTCGATCACCAGTGAAATTTTAGTTCAGAAAAATACTGGGGTGTAAACACACATGTAGATATATCTTAAAGAAGGTGAAATAGGGAATTTAGATCGTAGGATAGATCGTATTTGGAACAATGTCCAATGCTTATTAGGTACAATTTAATCGTCTAAAATCGGTATTTTCCGACCGTAAATTCTGTTGCGATACTTGCTATACATTTCTTCGTCTTTTGAAGGTGGCAATAAGTCTTCTTGAAGTCTCTCGCTGACCTGCCCCTGTACCGGCAAAAAAATATGAATATGGACATGGGCTTCATTTGACATTTGAAGCCCATTTAAGTAATGCTCATACATAAACTTATTATACTTTATGCCTAGTATAAATCTATCTATCTATCTATAAATAAGTTTATGTGCTCATACGAGTATAAGGACAAAATATTGGCTTCAAATGACAAAGGAAGCCCATGTCCATATCCATATTTTTTAGCCAGTAGACCCCCTGACCACATACCCAATATTTTCTGTATTTGCAGTACAACAAACTTCTATTCTAGCAAATAAAACCTCTGACAGCCTGAGTCGTCAATACACCATTATGTGGACGACTCAAGCCATCTGTATTACGGTAATAGGTATGTGTTGAGAGCTCGCCGTAATAGCTTCTAATAGCAACCTATTCGTTACGTACACTCTTCGACAAATGATAGGGCAGGGCAGGGCCTTTTTATTTAGTTGGTCCGCATTTACAAAACAAAATTTTACTAGTGTTATAATTATAATACCTATATGCGAACATTATGCGAATGTTTGTCTGTCTGTCAGATCACTAGAATATAGGTAAATTGACGTCTTTCGATATTCGCCAGTTTTAATTAATTTTCAGTCTCGAGGCAGGCTTACTTTTTAAAGTAAACAAGGGACGAAAATATGTAATTTTATAAAAGTATGTCGTCATCATCATCATCATCTTAACAGCCGAACGTAAAATAATAATAAAATAAAATTCTATGTTATTTTAATTTTAATTTTTTTGCATTCACAATGCAATTTTTATTACTGAAAAATGGAAAATGAAGTATTTAGTAAAAAGTTTGTGAGACGGGTCGATTTTTACTAAATACTTCATTTTCCATTTTTCATAAAATTCTATGTCAAAGAATATAGGATCTCCTAACGACATAAAGTATTTTTCACATTGCAAGCGCAAGACCGTCCATTTTTCTGATCCAGATAGTGTGTGGCGAGCTCTCGGTAAACGTTAGAGAAGTAGGCTGAAAGAGGGAATGCATTTTAGTGCACTTAGGTCGTAACTTTCTACATTGCTACTATAGTAGATTGTACAACAAGTGCATAAAACGTACCATTTTACCCGAGACGTATATATCCATCCGAGCCGTAGGCGAGGGTGGATAGTCAATTCGAGGGTAAAATGGGTTTTATCCACGAGTTATACACTCTGCTTTTCACTTCGAGTGTGAGGAAAATAAATAACAATATTGCAAAAAAGAAAAAATAAAGACTTCGCCATATTGGCGGGAAAACTTTCTTTTTTTTTATACGTGGCAGTGGCGGCAGCACAGTGGCTTTAGCATAGATCGTGGTCCATAATGCTCTTGAAATACTTATTTCTTACAAAACTCATTAATTTTGCCTAGTTTTATTAATTTAGTAAGTAATTTAAAATGGATAATGTGTACAAAATTAAAGAAACAGAATGAAATAACAAGTTTATTTAACAAAGTTTAATTGCGTGTGTGACTGTTTACCTGACGACCTTTGTCTTAGAGTCTGAGACTTAGACGAAGATTTTACTTTATGCACTAGAGCATAAAAAGCGATTTTATGCAGCCTATACCCAACATAAACACGAACTTTACGAGCATGAGAAGTGAAAATATATTTTGCTGAAGATGACAAATATCTATATAGATATTTCAAATTTTGATACCAAAGAGTATTTTTCACATTAAAAGCGCAAGACCGATAGAGCAACATCTTCGTAGATGATGTGTGGTGATTAGTGATGTACCGTGCCCGGGCACGTTCCCAAGGACTGGAAATTTTGTCGGCAGCGTTGCCGGCAGTGTCCCAAAGTTCCCAGCAATATTCCCAAGCAGCATTTTGTAGATGAATATTTTACCATGCAAGACAATTTAAAATAAGACTTTAAAACTGTTTGATTATATTGAATTACGTAATAAATAGCCACCAACATCAGAGGTAAGCACATATGAAATTAAAAACAGTTTGATATAAAATGGTTTATTTTTTTATTCAACAAACTAAGAAAACAAAACAGTATAATCTTGCCATAATTATCAACAAATTATAATATTGTAAGACACAGATGAAAAATACATTATTTATTTATATAATTTAACAAACCGACAAAAAGTCTACTGGGAGTTTTGGGCAATATTCCCAATGTGCCCGGAAATTTCCCGGGCACATTGGGAGTGGAAAATTGCCGGCAGTGGCAATATTCCCAGGCGTACATCACTAGTGGTGATGAGCTCACTAATAGCGGGCTATGCATTACGTGCACCCGACGACAGAATCAAATGATGGAACTTGGGGAGTTTAACGTTAGGAAAGTATGCTGAACTGAAAGAAGGCATGCATTTTAGTGCACTATAAGCTTAGTAACTTTCTACTTATATAATTTGCTTAAGATGTCAAATAAAAATGCTCTTTGGCATCAGAAACTTGACACAAGAATCTAGTTCTTGCGTCAAGTTTTGCGCCAAAGAGCATTTTTCACATTGAAACTGCAAGACCGTCCATCTTCCTAGATAATGTGTGGCGAGCTCTCGGTAATGGCTGGCTATTCATTGTGTGCACCCGACGACAAATGACGGTGCCACTCGCTGACGACACTATGTCGGAGCTCTGGGAGTCAAATGTTTGGAAAGTATGCTAAGAAAGGGAATGAATTTTAGTGCACTTAGTTTAGGTCCTAACATCTGCTTCGCCACGAATATGTACTGCTAAAGATGTGTAATAGCTGGATAGAGATGGAATATTTTGATGCGAATGAATATTTTTTCACATTGAAAGCGCAAGACCGTCCGTCTTCCGAGATGATGAATGGCAACTAATTCGCGACGTTTCGTAGCGACACGCCGAGGCGGATTACTTTGTACGGTCCAACTATTGATAGCTCCTGTGGACGGGTGGCCCATCCGGGTCTCCCGGACAGCAGTGAAACCAGCCTTAAACGGAGTGTTTAATATTTTAACTCTAAACCAACTACCGTGACAGTGCTCTGCCGAAGGGACGACTTGTGACGTCACCGCCGTACGCCCGGCATGCTCTGTAATAGTACGCTCTGCTTGGCGGGCTGCCATGTCAGCTGTCCTCACGCGTCCACTCAGAATTATTATTACGCTTTTATTAATAAAACTGTGTTTTGTTTTGAATCATAATCGCTCACGTGACCGCTTGAAGAGCGCCGCCAGGTGCCCGCCTTTAAATGACGCAAAATCTGATGTTTGAAGGTTCCTACAAATCTCGTGAAAGTTTCTCTGACACTGAATACTCTAATTTCAATTCTCAACTACTTGTAGCGTGTGTGTTGTTGTTGCTACCTATGTGTCTAACGCCAGACTATCGAACGCTTATGCTTAGATTAAATTAATAAATACAGGAAATAAATTGAGTAGTGGAAAATGAAGTATTTAGAAAAAATCGACCCGTCTCAACCAGCTCCGATGGGACTCGAACCCACGACCTTTCGCTATCCGGGCGACTGCTCTAACCACTGAGCTACGGAGTCGTTACGAGAAGCGTCGAATTTATCAAATACTTCTTACACGCTGTATAGCCAGCGTTTTTTTCGACGATTTTTTCTAAATACTTCATTTTCCATTTTTCAACCGTAAAAATTGCATTGTGAATGCAAAAAAGTAAAAATTTAAATAAATTAAATCGAGTAGTTAAATATTACATATTGTCGGATAAATACGACAGTCTCTATACCTTACTTACTTATCAGTTGAATCAAAAGAGTTTATGTTCATCATCATCATCATCATTATTATCATCTAAGCCTGTTACAATCCACAGCTGGACATAGGCCTCCCTCAATGTGCGTCACAATACTGAATCACTCGCTTTTCCCATGCAGCGACCAGTGCGTAGCAAATTTAATGTAAGCACCTAAACATAACCAATTCTTTGAAAATATTTGGCGGTAGAAATACTTATTCCGATGCAATATTCGATGTTCAGAGATATCCGCAAATTCAAAATCTGCCATGCTTTCCTTGGTAAAAATAACTTCCATATTTACGGTTTTGTTTTAACTTTTAGTACTGCTGATTGTTTTAAAATCGACGACCACTCATGATGGGATGGGGTGTCTCACCTTATATTTTTTTGTATGGTAGATCAGTTGCTAAACAATATCTGCTACGAGCTTGCATTCCCATTATACTCTTTGCACGTTTTTTAAATAAGGTACCTACTTACTTTAAGATTTAATAAAACGTTGTTTATAGTAAGTGTCCTTGCTTTTTATTATCTCGCAAAAGGTGAGAAAAGTAGAGTATTCTCCTTTGGGATAAAGTTGTTTTCGTCTTGGGCGAGCCTGAATCCCTCGCTGCACTCAGAACACCGTTTTGTCTCGTAACACCCTCGCTACGCTTGGGAGTTAAATCTGGAGTCCCTCATTTGCTCAGGATTCAATATCGCGCCCGTGACATAAAACAGTGCTTTATCCCATCGGTGTATAATCTACTATTTCGTTTGCTTTATTTTGTAGGAGTGTAAGTAGATAGTGTATGAGACTGCACTACACATAACTCGGTATTAAAACACTCATGGGATACTATTAAAAAACTTGTCCTGGCTCGTTTTTTACACTCCTCGTGTTTTAATAACCCATATGTGACAGTCACAAAAACTACTATTAGCTATATGTGAAAACTTTGTAGAACACTACAAAGTTTTCGCATAGCAAACCTCTTTTACTTCATGAACATTCAAGCGTATGTCATTGATTGAGTATAATACCTACTTACTACAATATAAAAACAATGAGTTTTCTCATCAGGTCAAGGATGTGGAAACCTGACAAATGAAGCCAGATTCCCTGGCACTGTTTACCTTCTCACTAATGGAATGCTAATTATATTTAGCTAGACACACCCACTGATCGTTTTTTGCCAATTTCTTAGGTCGATCAACCCTGGTATTATGTCATTGTCTAGAATCCGAAGACATCGGATGCAAATATTGACAGCGCAGCTTTTAACCGAAATTTATGTTGATGACTTCATTATGGGAGTGAAATACGGTATTATGATTTTTCCATATCAAATTCATCTCACGCATTCTTGCGTTTTTCCATCTATACGGATCACGGCCACTTTAAGGATTTTTTTCACTTTGAAGCACTACGTGATTAAATGGTCTTAGGTTTTTTAAAGAATTTATCTAAGTACCTTTAATTAGAGGTACTTACCTACATCTTTCAAATAAAAAAAAAGTTTTTTGTGTTAACACAAAATGTGCGAATGGTACCAAATACCCCGGTTTTGGCCACTTATGGATAGCCAAACTTTTGTACCTATCTAAGTTTACACTTACTGAAAATTATGAAACGCTCGACCACAGGCTCGAAAAGTGAAATGAAAATAAAAATATTTTCCCGCACAATTATAAATGTGAAGTTAAACGCAAAAGCCGCAGACATTGAGTGATTTCCTGGTTGGGATTGGTTCGACGAAATTTATGAAGTGTGGCAAATATGTAGGCCGCCGACTGTCAGTTTTCATGTCACGTTTTTGCGTAGTTTAAATTGGTTCGTATTTATTTCAGAGGAAATAAGCACACACGATTCTATTACTCGCTCCTATCACATGATATTCCGAACGCCATTTTGTTAACACTTATATTCTTATATACTTCCGAGTCTACGAAATGGTCAATTCCAAATAAGTTAACACAAAATATAATATACCTACCTGGGATGCGATTATGTAAGGACATTCCGCCCTCATTTCACCTCCACTCCGCATTCGAACACGCATCTTTATTTAAGTCCGATTCAAAACAAACTATAGTAAAGAACGTTGAATTCATATGAGAATTTATGATCGGATTCTATTGGATCGACCAACACTACAGTCTCCTCCAATGTATTTGGAGGAGACTGTAGTGTTGGTCGATCCGATCGAAACTTTGTTTGAATTTTGGGAATAGCGGTAGGTAGCAGTGGCGTAGGGTCCATACATGCCGATTTCCATTGGCTTCCTTTCAGGAATCCCTGAAATCCCACCCCACCTTTCCACAATATATATAACATGGCATTTATTGGTATGCGTTGACTTGCTAATAATAAGGCGCCAAATGTCTGTTTACAAACATGTTCAATTGTGATGGTCGCGCCACTCGCTTCACTGATGTATAATTTTCATGATATGACATCCTCATCATCATCATCTTCCTGGCCATATCGCAATTCTATTATCTCTCGTTTACTTCTTTCTCATTCATATTATTACGAACACATTCAATCCATCTTTTTTTGCGGTCTCTCTTTTCCTCTCCATCCATTAACATTCATGTTCATCACATTTCTAGTAACAGTGTAGCATGCTAGCTAAGGCATGTTACACATATTGTGACCTTCTCATAACATTTTCATGATATGAATTATGTTTTTAAATTTTAATATAATCTCTTAATCTTGCTGCGAAAAATCAATTGGGTGATTCATTCTCGCGAACAATAACAAAATTGTTGACACATATTTCAATCACAATACCGATTTATGTTTCATATTCAGAGCAAAATATATCTTTCAGTTTTATCAATATTTTTTTGAGAATTTACGAGTTCATCGCATTGTGTTCAGGATCGAGCAAATTACTATTAATCTCAGGTTTATATCCCTCGTGGCCGACACCACTTCCTAAACACATTATGTAGCTATCATAAAACTGTGAAAAGTGATTTTAATCTTGGTTTTATGAGTATATAACGTGAGGTTTCATATTAATAGTAAGAAATTAGAAAATCCTTGTGGTTTTATTTAGAAATAATAGTTTAGATGTTATTTTAAGTTATTTTAATTTTTAGTTTTTTGCATTCACAATGAAATTTTTATTACTGAAAAATGGAAAATGAAGTTGTGAGACGGGTCGATTTTTTCTAAATAATTCGTTTTCCATTTTTCATGTTATTTTATTTTAAAATATACCTACTTAAATTAAGCACTTGCTTTATCCAAAATAGTGAGTTATATCATAATATTATCAACTTTTTCATTGGAGAAACATGTCGAAATAGGTATCAAAAACCATTTAAAGATTTCATGTTAATATTAAGATTCGTTATTATTTTACTACACGTCGTGAGATAGTCTCTCTAAAAGATATCTGCAAACGACAGCATTTTCTAAAGGGTTTAGTTTACGACTGCTATCTGCTGAAAAGTACTGAAACGAACCATTTAAACCCTCACCAAGAAAGCTGTTAAATAGTTTTCTTATGTCCTTTTAAAGCACTTCGCTGAGTCCAGTGGCCGGACATTGTATTTAATGTCTGTTAAAGTGTCTTTAAGGCTGCGAAAAGATTTTATAGAAAATCCATTAATTCGTCGTGAAGTAAAAATATCTATTCAAATTCACTTATTTATGTTGTGTTGTTTGAGTAAATTTTCGGTTGATTTATTTCATTTGAACGATGGTTGTTATTTATGCAGCTAACGCCCGAATACTCGTACGCTACTTATCTTTGGGAGCGTCTCAAACATCGCCCTGTCACTTTTAATGTCAAACGTATGAAAGAGATGGCATGATGTTTGAGACGCTCCCAAAGATGATTTGCGTTCGAGAATTCGGGCGTAAGTGCTGCAAGCTAAGTGTAACATTTTTAGGTTAAATAACTTTTTTGTGTGTTTTATACATTCTTATTTTCCTCCACTTATAAGGAAGAAATCACATTCCTTGATTTTATACTCTTCTTTTGACGTCATGTTTCAGAACAAATTCTGAAAAGCAGTCTCGTTCAAGGAGTACCTACCTACTGAAGAAAAGAAATAAAATTACGATGAAGAAAATCTAAATTTAAATTGATCTAAAACTATGAATGCGTATTATATATGTTTTTCTTTTCACTGAAATCAATGATATGGTTCCTAAGAACAGTGCCCGTAGTGTAAGTTTTTATGTCAAAAAACGCAAACTATTTCGATTCCGTATTTATGTCAATTTGTATGAAAACTGTATCAGCGCCTCTAGCGGCGAGTAGCGCGCTTATGCAGTTTTCATACAAATTGACATAAATACGTACTCACGATAGTTTGCGTTTTTTGACATAAAAACTTACACTAGGGGTACAGATCGTTGTATGTCGGATAGTTTCAGGCTTTGCCCATACTGACCGATCTAAATGGGCCACCCTGTATAATACGGTTGGATTTGTTTGTTGATTGTGATTTGAAACACCTTATTACCAAGATTTTCCTTTTCCAAACTGTTTACAATTACTCACATTACAATTTGGCGGATATAAACGTGCTAATCCAATTCAACTCGTTTAAAGTTCATACTTGAACCAACGTTAATCATGCAAAATGTGTTTTATAGTTAAGCATGCAAGGTCTATTCTGGTGTGGAAGCATTAAGACCACGCCGGACACTGTCGCGTTAGGTGACAGCGGGGTAAATATAGCCGGGGGTATTAATAGAACATTCACATAGGACGAGTTAGCATAGTTTGGTGGAAGCTCATAACGGCTTGATGTGGGAAGACGCTGGTAATCTGTGTGAAAACAAACGGGATTAAGATCTGGGGGCCTACCATTAGCTGTCATCGTAATATTAGAGTAATGTTCGTTGAAGGATGGAGCTATGCACTGCGTATAGCACCATCTCACTTATCTGCATCTCGCAATATAAGTTTGAAATGGAATTAGACTGTTGCTGAAATGGTTTTTTTAATAGTTGCATAAAAAAATAGGTAAAACATCTAAGAACAAAAATTGTAAAATGCGAATTATTGAGCTGCAATCTGTATTTATAATTGCGACATGATGTTTATGTATCTGTCGCAGGGGTTTTGTCAAAGTCGTGATATTATAATTCCACTAGTGAAGTTATAATTTCTCGTGATATTATGAATAGACAGTACGAGACAGTATGCACACGGCTGCGAGCCTCGGAAGTCATATAGAACACTTGATAGGTTAGAAATCGCGAGCGATCGCGAAGCGCAGCGAAGCGCAGCGAAGCGATCGCCTTAAATTTCGTGGTTATGTTTTTTTTGTATCAATACAACTTATGGATTTCGAGCGATTAGTGAGCTCGCAGCCGTGTGCAGTATGCACACGGCTGCGAGCTCTCGTACTAGGGTCTCGTACTGTCTATTCATAATTTAACTAGTGGAATTATAATATCACGAGAAAATATAATTTCACTAGTGGAATTATAATATCACGACTTTGACAAAATCCCTGCGACATATCTAATGTTTATGGCCAGAGTATGGAGCTACTGACTTGTGATCCCAAGATCACATAGTACCAGAACCAGAACATAGTACTAGCTCTCCGTGTGTAATCAAAAAGTTTGATGATCTATATTAAAAAAACAAGATATTTATAAATAAATATCTGTATTGTCTTGCTACTATTTCAAAAAATAAAAAATAACAAAGGTTTGCACTCCGGGAGTGCAGGCAGAAGTGAAAAGGGCTCCCTAGACTTTTCACAAAAAAAAGGAATTGGACAAAAAATTAAAAAATATGGACTGGATTTGAACCGAGGTCTTCGGGCGTCAATGCCGCCCGTTTTCTAATCTGAGCTATTACAACTTTGGAAACGGTGGCGAATTTGCCTTTGTGTTCTAATAATATTGTAACAGTTTTTCTATCAGGTCACGTGTCCGTCTTACGAATTTTTGATCTGACAGTCACGTGTCCTGACGCGAGTTTAACATTTTTTACCCATCACAAAAAGTGCACAACGCCGCTAAAGAAGTTTTCACTTAAAAAAAATCAGTGAAATGCCCTATTGCTTTGCAGTTCGTAGTAAGGCCACGGAAATGTCGATTGAGTTGGGAACGCTCGTTGTATATTTGGGTTAACTGGGCAGATTGATGAGCAGCTCCGTTTGATACGATTTGGATGGTTATCGACACTGTTTGACGGGTATACGACTGGAGTGGACGGGAGGGAATGAAAGAGGAATGGATTTTATAATCCCTAATGATATATTGAGGATTTGAAAATATAGGTTAGGGGAAAATAAACACAAAATTAATACGACAGCCTAATGCCTAAATTTTTTCCTTGGAAAAAGATGTTAGGTATGTCGTGTATGTACCTACTAAAGAACAGACGGATTTTGTAACAAATAAAATAAAATAGGTCAATTAATAAAACGAATTGCCTAAATAATGTCTAGAAAATATAACTTCTACAAAGCTCATTTTGTTTTTTTTTTCAATTGACAAAGAAACTTGCAAGCTGTATTTGCATCAAGGAAATAACATTATGTTCTATTAATTCAGTATCAGTTCAGTTGATTAATATACTACATGTGCTGTTCAATGAATTAAAACAGTTTGGATTTCCAGCTCACTGCTCCCTCAATTGAACTATCAGAAGCTTTGAGGGCATGTTAATATATTCTTTTTATGCTCTGGGTCAGCGTTGGTTATCATCATCAAGGAAAGGAATGTCCTTGTGGTCCTTGTATTCTAAAAATACGTTCAACTGTTTTTAATAATATAATTTTTTATTGATCTTTACCTCGTTTCGATATACTTAACTAAGCCTGCTGAACTCTTAAGGCTCATTTGCGCCGAAGCAACACTGTGCGACATTGCGATTTGCGACATGCTACATATTGTCATTATTGTGGCGTACGTTATCTTGTGGTATGCTACATAATCCAATATTTGCGGCATGCGGCGGCCTATTTCAAAAATATCGCATGGAATCCATCGTGTATGGATATAAGCTGCGACAGTCTTAATTTTGTAGCATGTGGCCATGTGGCATGCCGTAATGTTGCACAGTGTTGCTTCGGCGTAAATAAGCCTTTAGAACATATTGAAAATGAAGTATTCAAAAAATATCAGTTCAGTGGTTGCATTCGCCCGGACAGTGAAATGTTTTGGGTTCGAGTCCCATACGAGCAGTTGTAAGGCGGGTCGATGTTAGTTAGTTAGTTAGTGGTGGACAAATCTTGCAAGCTTAATTTGAACCACTTCCCAGTGTCCGATGGAGCTGAAATTTTGTATACAGGTTTGGTTTAGATGACAATTTAAGACAGTCAGCAAAAAATCTTGTCATCATAATGAAATTTTTACTAAAAACTTATTTAAAATTAAAATCACTCTTAAAACTTTACAAAACTGTAACAAATAACTTAACCGCTCAAGTAACTAAACCACGTTACCGACCTTAACCCCTGGTGGATCGATACAGCCTCGTTCCGTGGCAGGCCGTGCCGATATCCACACCTCTGCTCGTGTCGTGGTAGTGAACTGTTTCTAAATAACTACTAGAACGTCTAGAACTAGAGTATTTATGGACGCCTCTCTTAGATCGATACAGCCTCTTTCCGCGGCACGCCACACGTGGCCCGTTGCCGTTGATTCTAGTATTTCCTTACTACTAAATAGACCGATAGCGCTAGGTTTTGAGGTTTCAAAAACATTAAAGTTGATCTCATCAAAAACATAAAATATGTGAAGTGAGAGCCAACTTCAATATTAGGAAATATGCTTTGGTTGTTGACTTCAACGACAAAAGATGTGAGATCTAAATAGGTGCCAAGTTTAACGGTCAGTCCTGAAAATTTAGAACATAAAATGTTTTATAACAACTTAAAATATAGTTTCTTCTTATAACTTAGGATAATATATTGAAGCCTAAGGCCTGACTTGGCTAGTTCTCATTTACGAATTATTATAAGGTACTTACTAAAACAGTCATGGAAGAGCCCTATGTTCATGCCTAGTTTCTAGTCTACCAGCAAGCCCAATTTTCGGAAGAATACAATAAGAACTTCGGCTTTAGAGCTTGCGAAGGCTATAATATATAATTCGTACCTCTATGGTGCTACCCCGATGTGCATAAAAAAGCAAGAATGTTGCTTGCTACGTCTTCGATAGCAAGAAAACGATGACTTTGTCGAAAACCTAATAGTCATTAACTATTTCACCGTGCCGACTGTGACCTTGGATAAAGTTTTATGATCTCATTCACCACACTTTACAGCCACACGTTGTATAGTTTATTTATATTTTGTTAATTAAATGTGTCAACTTGGCCGTAAATATAATAGGGGAAAAATAGCCGTGTCCAGTGCCAAACACATTTAAAAATAAATAATGTAATGGAGGCCTTACACGAAACTGGTGAGCTTTAGGATGTATTGGCAATATTTTAATTTAATTGCCTTTTCCGCTATAATAGGCTTCTTGTGTTAGCGTTGTTTAGTTTGAATTATTATAATATTTTTTCCGAATGTATGAAGAATTAATTTATGAGAATGATAATATAGATGACGGGAAACATTTATCGCAAACTCTTTTACTTATCATTTAGTACGTGTTTAGAAGATTTCAGGAAAATAAAATATTCTTTATTTCAATGGTTATGTCTTAGTTAAATGACATTCTATCATATCTTACGGAAGCTTTACTGAAAGTTTACCAAACTATTCTTTAAACTTTTAAATGTACTAGAGTAAATATACAGGGTGTCAGGGGCACTCTGGGCAAGAATTTTTTGTCTGAAACGATAAAAAAAACGACTTTTCACATAAATTTAGCAACTAATCGGGACATTTTGTATGGAGAGTCGAAATATTTTTTTTCATTTCCGACAAAAATCTTGCTGTGCGTTGTTCAGCATGATGGCCTGAAGCCATGGTTAAAATTTTTGCAACGGTGCCCCTAACACCCTGTATAATATATTTACCTAAAATAGATTTTCAGTGACCATTTCTTTTTAGTTTCACCCTCGTTAACAGCGATCCGTCCATCTCCCCGTAAACTCGTAGTTCAGAGAGGCGCACAGTCTGAATAGGCCTCAAATTGGTTCGTTATTTAGTGAACCAGCCAAATTGTCGTTTGCAGACGATGTGAACAATGGTTATTTGGCCTGCTTTGTACGGCGAACAAGAGGTCATAGCTAGCTTGGTTTATTTGATTGGTATCCTGCATTCGGCAATAGATTTTGACGTTTGTTTTCATAACTATAGTGGCTGCCTAAGACGTGGTGCAAGGCAGTTTTTCATTAACTAAAGTAAACATTTTAAAAGCCATCAATAACGTAAACTTTAACTCATTTCAGTTGAAGAATATTAGACACTAACGCGAATTTCAGTTCCATTTAAGTCATTTATTGGGTTTTCATTTCAGGTTTGAGAAACATCCAAGTAAAAAATCTAGCGTAAGAATTAGAACCTACATAGGTACTTGTGTTAGGTATGTTAACCAAATAATACCTAACCGTAGATTACTACGGTAAAACAGTAGATTGTACAACAAGTGCATAAATAATACTATTTTACCCGAGACGTATATATCCAATGGTGGATAGTCAATTCGAGGGTAAAACGGGTTTTATGTACAAGTTATACACTCTGCTTTTCACTTAGAGTGTGAGGAAAACAAATAACAATATTGTAAAAAAGAAAAAATAAAGACTTCGCCATATTAGCGGGAAGACTTTCTTTTTCTTTTTTTTATACGTGGCATTGGCAGCACAGTGACTTTCGCATAGATCGTAGTCCATAATGGTCTTGAAATACTTATCTCTTAGAAAACTCATTAATTTTGCCTTGTTTTATTAATTTAGTAATTTAACATGGATTATGTACAAAATTGAAGAAACAGAATGAAATAATAAGTTTATTCAACGAAGTTTATTTGCGTGAGTGGCTGTTTACCAGACGACCTTTGTCTTAAAGTCTGAGACTTAGACAAAGATTTTACTTTATGCACTAGAGCATAAAAAGCGATTTTATGCAGCCTATACCCAACATAAACACGAACTTTACGAGCATGAGAAGTGAAAAATATTTTAGGCACAAACATTTCCTTAAAACCTTATTAAAAAAATAAGTAGGTAATATAATAATATAATAAAGTTTATAATATTAAGGTACCTATTACATTTGTTGTGCTAACTGCATTATTTATCAAAAGTTGCGTGTTACGACACTTTTAAGTTTCACAAACCGTGTTTCTTCCACGACCTACAAACGAAATTCCACATTTTATTTCTTGCGAACACGCAAGACTTTAAGAATAAATATTAGCGAATAGTACGTATAATAACAATAAGGTAATATTACTTTAGGAGATCGATAGAAAGAAGTAGAGTGACTTACAAATGTGTGTGCAAAAACCTAGCTAAAATGCTATTATTCAGCTACAGTCGGACATTACGTTTAGAGGGTTAGGTTAGGATACTACATCTTGGTCTTAGGTACAAAACTTACGTTAATTTTATCATTTATCCCAAAATAAATAGACATATTTCTACCCATAAAACCAACTATTATTCTATTACAAAAAAACGCCTCGTAAGTGGCCAGTACAAAATTCTATTTTAATAGTGACACGAAATCTACGTTTCCCGCCGGAATGACAAATGACGCTGTATAAATAAAACGGTCTCCTCCCTTTGAATGTGCTTCCACAGACATCGAGTAATGGCGTCGGCTCAATTTATTCGTCTGTAAATGGAAAACTCTTTTGTACAATGTCCAATTTTACTCACATATTATTTGTAAGCGACTGCCTGGAAGAGCGCTGCGGCTATCGACACGTGGGTATCATAAGAGCTGGTGTGTACCACCCATAAGAAGAACGGCATATTCTGAAATCTCGGTAGCAGAACCTGTTGTGTTTAGTTTTCGGTATTAAAAAATTTTTCAGCATTATTGTGTTCCGGCAGTTAAGAGATAAGATATTCCTCAGTGATTGAGGATTCCGGGAGTAGCCGCTTCCAGCTGTACGCTGTACCTACCCATAACACCACTTAACACTGATGTTAAGTGGTGTTAAGGCTCAACAGGCGCCTTCATCACAGTCCTGAGACTGCGATGTGTCTCAGTCTATCCTGGCTTTCCGTTGTGGATAAAGAAAGAGAAGAAGACAGGTCGAATCTGTGTTAACATACCGGTTTTTCGTGGGCGTAAATATAATCTCGGGCGCAAATCTGTGTAATGAAAAAACAAAACCATACAGATATACTTTGCAAACAAATACTAAATAAGAAAATTTTCGTTTTCATCAATACCCTTTTCATACATTAAAATATCGCTCCAGACTCGTGGATCCACCGCGATGACCCACTAGCAAAGAATAATATAATATGCCACTAGTGTGTCCACGAGTAATTTTAGGAGTGCTATTTATTACCTACATTAAGAAAAAGCTCATAGTTATGCATTTGACCACGGAAGTGGCAGAATAATTAATCAGTTTAATGGGTTTTCTGCGCCGGATACGAAATTTGATATACTTATAAGGTCTTCGTAGAGTTATTTCAAATGTCGTATAAGGTTACTTTTGTCCAATTAGTGGGAATTTTATTTTTAAATCCTTTCTCTTTCCTATGCGTTGAAGCTAAGTTCTGTCGAGACATACATTATAGACGTTCATCATTTTTGTGTAAAGGGCTTATTACACTAATCCTAATTAGGATCCTAATCAAGCATACATTGCTTTCTTTGATCTCATTTCTAGCAAGTGATGCAATCAAAACAAGCAATGTATGCTTATTTAGGATCCTAATTAGGATAAGTGTCATAAGCCCTTAAATGGTGCCGCATATATTGACAAAAAAATCAGAATTAAATAAGCACTTAATATACTTAATAATTTGTAGTCACTTTCATAATCATAAAGATCAAAGCTTTAAACTATACATTAAGAAATTTTGTAACATACAAAACTATCTCCAAATTATTTCTCGGATACACTTATCAATTAGAAGCAGAGCATCGGGAAAAAGCGATAAATCTACCAATTACTTTGAGTCAGCATGCATGCAATCTCGACTGAAATAAGACACGAGCGAGAGTGGGTCGTGTAATAAATAACGTGACATCAAACGGCAAATTAGAATGTCGTTCCGCTGGAGAGACGTGCGATCTAAAAAACATACGTCAATAAGAGACTGAGAGAAAATACTTTTTAATATATTATTTGGAGAAGAAAAACTTACGTAACTAGGTACATACCTATTTATTTTTGAAGAATATTGCGCGCCTGGAGCAGTGCCTATGCGCATTGCTTTTTTTTGCGTTTCCCTGCACTTGCAGTCCTTAATTCTCACTAATCCTCACCTCATTGACTCAGCACACCTGCCGCACTCAGAGACGTCAATTAACTTTAATTGGGATTAAATTATCATTCCTACTTTATCCAATACTGGACATAAAAAAGAGACAGATATAGATTTTAATGTCAATTAAGGTTAATTGACGTCTCTGAGTGCGGCAGTAATTCACAAACTTTCGGCAACTTTCACTTTAGCGGAATTTATTCGCTGTCACTGTCACTCACTTCAGAATACTTATACAAAACAAAAGCACAGAATTCGAATTCAATTCCGTTGTTGAATCAGGGGGCATCCTCTTTATTTTACCCAAATACGACGAACCAAAAAAGGAGGGTTATGATTTTTATATCCATAAGATATAACATAGATAGGAAAAATCTTTCGTCACTAACTGACTGACAGACAACGCACAGCCGAAACTACTGGGCGCAAGAAGCTGAAATTTGGCATTTATGTTTCTTGGGGCAAAAATAAGGTCAAAGTTTGTCTGAAACTTTAGTGAATATCTCAATTCCTAGGGAAGGAAGTCGCGGAGGGAGCGCTTAGTAGTTAAATAAAATAAATATTGAATGACGGCATCTAAATAAATCGTGGAAGGGGTGGTTTCCTTCTTATTATATAAATGTCACCATCGATATTGGTTTCAACTCGATTTCACACAAACGTGTCGAGAAATAAATATGCGGAGACATCAAACAGAGTGAATTAGCTCAACTCTTAATTGGAGTCATTCGTTCCGCAAGAGTGGACGTGATCCCGCTCTTTGATCCGGGAGAATAGGATGCACTCGACGAATGCTCAAACATGGACGGTAGGGTCTAACCAAATGAAAAACGATTCTTTTCATTCAAATTGAAGAAGGTAGTGGTAACATTCATTGAAATAAACGACTTCCACAGGTTCGTTCTGCAAAACATAACTTCAAACGTACTGATGGAAAGGTGTCACAAAAACTTGTATTCGAGGTTCAACAAAAGTTGCTCTTTGTTATCACAGCGAGATCAATTTACAGTTAAATTAAGAAACAAACCGAAAAAATCTCTATCAAAACTATCGTTTTTCAAGAAGGTGGTGTCTAGACGATTATTTGTATGATCACAATGCATGTTCCTAATGTAACATATGACATAATCACTTGAAATAAGCTACTTATAGGGCTCGTGGTTTTTTACTATCACATTTTTCCTTCACTTGAAATGTTATAAATTTAATAAAATTGCTATATTTTTCTTTATAAATAAGCTATTGTTAAAATTAGTAACGATATATTTTTTTGTAAATGTCGTTACCTAAGAAACACAGGAAAGTTTATTTTGTCAGTTAAAAAAGTTGACGATTCATAAGATTTTTTTTATTTTTTATTTATATACCTAGTGTTCATACATTCCCCTTATTCCGTAACTTACTTTAAACAGCATTAAAGAAACATAGTTTAGTGAATGGCCTTTCATAACGTCTTACATGCGTGCAGTATCTTTTAAAGTGCAATTAAAATTGTCCTTATTTCGCGGCGGCAAGCGGGCCGGGTCAGCGGGCAAGCATTTTGTTTCCCTGAAATTATGTCAAGCCACGACCATCTCACCGAGGGTCATTCTGAGGCGTTCAAGGGGCTCTCTCGTCTTGCTATCTTAAAGCTTTCTGTTTAGTTCTGAAATTTAATTTCCCCTCGAAAAGTGGACGATTCTAATCAGTTCTCCTTTGACGGAAATAAACTTTGTTATTGTTTGTTGGTTTGCGTCAGTGTACCGTCAATATTGTGAGAAAAGGTATCTGTATTGGTATTTAAAATATTGGTGTGATGTCAAGTATAGTGCGACAAGCTTTTCTGTTCCGGTGATTATCTTTGGAACTAAAACAGTTTTCATACGACAGTCCATTTTGACAGCTAATTTCGTATTGCAAGTGGCTCCTCTGTCACGGCTGTCACCGGAACAGAAAAGCTTGTGGCACTGTAATATAAAATGCACGCACTAGCTTTTCTTTTGTTAGAAAGTGAATCACTCTGTCATAAACCGAAAATCTAAGGCAGTCTTTGACCATTCTATGGATACGTTGTTAAACAACAGACATATCATGCTATTCAAGAATACCAGTTTTCAGAGTTACAAATTCATTCGTTTTCATTTTCTCAACCAATCACAAACGTCAGTCAATCATCAAAGTCACCCTCAAGGAAAGAGGCAAATTCTAAAATGCTCTAGTTATTAAATGGCACTTGAAATGTGGCATGCAGCTAGCGTTCCATCTGAGATTAGCTCCAGCCTTCGTTGTAAGTCAAGGAGACGGCCTCGCGAGCACGCCACCGGCATAATTGGATGTCGACCACTGTATGTAATCCAGTTAGCCCCGATGCAACCACCCCGTAATCTAATAACTAACGCACTAGTTCATATTTAAATTGATTTCCTCGAGCATCCTTATGTAATCAATACATATCCACATTCATGGATGGTAACTAAGGGTCTTTTGCAAAAGACCTTCGAGCAAGAATTAAAATGATGATGTTGGACACTTCTTATTATTGCATAGCTCTTTAGCTTTCTATAATTTTCGTTCGCAAAAGATAAGCTACTATACTCGTCGATTCTGCACGCTTCAGAACTGATATCCTTACCGAAGGACTTAGGTACTCTCCCACCTCACACAACATATTATTCTGTGACACTACTTCTGAGCAACAGCATCACAGAAATCATTTTTAGCCAGTTGAGCACTCAGAAATGTATTAAAATATTCCATAAAAAGCCAACTCCAGAAGTTAAAAGAACGTTAAGCAACAGCTTGAAGTTTCTTGGCAGTTCGCCAGCCATTTAAGTGGTTAGTTGCAAAGCCAAACTTAGATCTTTTCGTTTCAAAATAAATTTGCTCCAATAAAGCGTGAAATGATTTTAAAATAGTTCTACCGATGTGGAATCCCCTTTTACTGAGTAACAGTCGGGAAAATGGACCGACAGTAATGAGACTTAATTTAATCCTTATTAGAAGATTCCTCTGGAATCACGTGCGCTTTGGAGTGGATAAAAGCGTTCCACTTCTAACATTTCTCGCTTTGCGTGTTAAAACTCTTTGCGAGTTTATTAAAAAGGAAGAGTCTTTTCACGATCCACACTATCCACACTAATATTATAAATGCGAAAGTGTTTGTTTGTTTGTCTGTCTTTCACGTTAAAACGGAGCAACGGATCGACGAGATTTTTGGTATGAGGATAGTTTAGGAGGTGGAGAGTGTCATATACTACTTTTTATCCCGGAAAAATATCATATTCCCTCGGGATAATTTAGTATAGTCCACTCGGGCGAAGCTGCAGGTGGAAGCCTAGTTATTAATAATTATCATCATTAGTTTGGGTGCAAGAAAGGAGCCTCCACATTAGGTACTGCCCTTTAACTTTCTTTCGGCTTCCTAAAGAATACGGTCATCCCCTAATTTACCCCTTCAATATTTACTTTAAATAATAAAAAAACATAACGCATCGCTTCAATGTTAAAATGTTCATGAGAACTAATTCAGAAGTGCAAGATCAATGCAAAATAAACATGTAGTGCGTAGACTTTGCTTGTCTTCCTGACTCAACGGGCCAAAAATGACATCACGATGATAGCTTTAATACGCCGACCTTCGTGTTCGTGAATCATGATGCAAATTTGATCACGACAGTATGTGATGAATATTAAGAAGCCAATATTAAGTAGGTACTCAGCACTTTACTTATATGATGTTACAGTAGTTTATAATATTGAAGTGCATGCTATGGTATTGCCAGGGTCAGGAATGCTGATTTGATTTCACTAACCACGCCGAAATTGTATGTCCTTCTAATTAAATACTTGTGAATTAAAGTTATACAAAATTATAGATAGGTATATGAAGCATAAATTGAAATTGTTTTCACAATTATGTGCTATCGACTATACCTATCAAACACCTAATACAAACACTTTTGTTCTTAGATCTAAGATCATAAGAAACTCCAGTCTGTGTGAGAATATGTCAAGTCGTTATATTTAGGATAATATTAACAGCTATTCATTGTTTGTCGTCTCTTTCGTTTCCAGGTAGTGTTGGTGTTCATCCTGAGTATAGCATCGCTGATCATCTACTTCATTGACGCGTCCAGGTAAAACAATTTCTAATCAAATGCATAAACTTATACGATGCGTAGCTGATTTATTAATATCATAATATCTTGTAATAATGCTGAAATCATAAGGAATACGTGAGTGAAACTCAAATAAATGTGATCCGACTGTTTTGCTGATGATAGTGTTATAAATGTTTAGCTTTATGTTTACTTTGTCAGCTGAAGCCTGAAGGTGTTCCGTTAGAAATGGCTTGTCCGTGGAATGTCACCTGTCTGTTGCACCCTTTCGCCATTGAACTTGCACATAATATGCGATTTCTGAATTCCAGTGAAGAGGTGGAGCGATGCCAGAAATGGAGTGACAATATTACTCAGCAGATCGATCTTGCCTTTAACATATTTTTTATGGTCTACTTTTTTATACGAGTGAGTATGATGGAATTCATGTCAAAATGATAATTAAAAATAAATTGTATTAAATGTTATTTTAATTTTTATTTTTTTGCATTCACAATGCAATTTTTATTACTGAAAAATGGAAAATGAAGTATTTAGAATTTATGAAATTAACGCTGACTATACAGCGATTAAGAAGTATTGGATAAATTCGACGCTTCTCGTAACGACTCCGTAGCTCAGTGGTTAGAGCAGTCGCCCGGAAAGCGAAAGGTCGTGGGTTCGAGTCCCATCGGAGCTGATTGTGAGACGGGTCGATTTTTTCTAAATACTTCATTTTCCATTTTTCTATATTAAATGTGTTAAAATCATGAGAACTGACATGTTGAATGTAATATTACTACTTAAATACCATTATTTTGTTTCAGTTTATAGCAGCTAGTGACAAACTATGGTTCATGCTCGAGATGTATTCATTTGTAGATTATTTCACGATACCCCCATCCTTTGTATCGATATACCTGGATAGAACATGGATAGGTAAGAACAATATTGCTTTAATATGTCTCAATAGTAGGTATCTTCGAAGAATTTTTCAATTAAATGGGAACCGTATAGAACAGAAGATACTCTTTCATTTTACCGCTGAACATAAACTTTGTGGAAACAATATTGGAAACCGAGCACTTTCTAAATATTCGATTTTAAACAGAACGTAGAATATATAGTGCTGATGATAAATCTAGAAGGCGATATTAATTCAATTCTGAGTTGTATAAAGATGCATGCTAAATATGTTTTCGTCTACCCGACACCAAACTTCCCGATATCTTGGTGATCTGTCGCTGTATCGATAATAACTTAATGATATTTCTATTTCTCATGTATTTCATTTAATTATTGTTTTTTCTTTCCAGGGCTGAGATTTCTCAGAGCTCTACGCTTAATGACCGTGCCTGATATTTTGCAGTACCTCAATATATTAAAGACATCGAGCTCAATTCGGTTGGCGCAATTAGTTTCTATATTTATATCCGTGTGGTTGACTGCTGCCGGCATTATTCATTTGGTGAGATTACGACCATACTTGTCTTTAGTTTTATCTGCCTCTTAGCCTTCATAATCAAGAACTCGCACTAGAATTGACAAATCTTAATCAGCGTCAGCGTCTTTGTTGAACCCAAGTAGACAGATATTACTCACTCAGCATCTAATTCTAGAGTTGCTTCATAAAAAATATAATGATAATGCTCAACCAAATAAATACGAGTACCCATTTCTTAATTAACATAACTCGACAATTCCGCTTTATATTTTCAGCTGGAAAATTCTGGCGACCCGCTAGAATTTGAAAATTCGCAGAAGCTATCATATTGGACATGTGTGTACTTTTTGATAGTCACCATGTCCACAGTAGGTTATGGTGATGTGTTCTGCCACACAGTGCTCGGCAGAACCTTTTTGGTTTTTTTTCTCCTCGTCGGCTTGGTAAGTTTCGATTTAATTTCTACTAACTTTCTTATCTTAATGAAAAAGTAAATTTAACTTTTTTAACGTCACCATGACGAATTAATCTTGAAATTGTATTTGCAAGGAGAGGCAAGATTTTATCAATTTAACGAATAATAATGTAAAAAACGATGAAATATGTTTTGATCATGACTATCGGTAACAGTGAGGTAACCCTTGTGGGGATATTCATGTAGTATGAGCTATTGGAGCAAATCGCCATGCTTGCGATTCCTTGCATAAAAGCTATACGAATAACAAAGCAAAAGGAAATAATAACAAAAACATACCGTATATACGACTAAATAAATAGTTCACAAGGGACTTGTTAGCCAAGTGGAGTATCGCACAGCTCGTTGAATGGTTGTAAGCCTGACTAGTGCACCACCTATGGTAGAGCATGACGTGAGTGGGGACCGTCCGGGCGACGCCCCAGGCCGGCCGCAGCCGCCTCTCCGCCCTTCGGTGTGCCTTCTCTCGGCCGCTTCGATTCGATTTCAATGGAGCCTTTTAACTATCGCCAAACTAAATGAGCTTAATTTCGAGCGATTTAATTGCATGATTGTCTTTTGTTTTTCTTTTGCTTTGTTATGTGAAACTCACCACGAATGTGCTGCCGGAATTCTTACCGCGCTTAAGTGTAGGAGTGTATTGGGGACCGTGGTCCGAGACGAGTAGTAGTCGTGTCCGGAGTGGAGGCGCCCCGCTGCCGGCGCCCCGCCGCGCGCCGCGTCCCACCCCTCCCACCTCGCGATCTCTGCATGCCGCACCTGTGCCTGGCTGTGTTCAGTTGCTCACATCACCGGTAGACACACAATCGTTCCTTTTTATTTTTATTTCGCTCCGCTACCGGCTACACTTTAAGATTTTGCGTCACCATAGTTTAAATACCGAGACTCGAGGTGGACATTGTCGTGCACCACGCGATGGTGTTCGCGTGCCAGACTCGATTTTCGATCGACACCATGGTCTGTTGCAGGCAATGTTCGCTAGTAGCATTCCCGAAATTATAGAGCTGGTAGGAAGTAGGTCCAAGTACAGTGGCGAGCTGAAGCGTGAACATGGAAAAAGGTATCCGTTTGATATATAAATTGAGGCCGAAAGTGAAGGCGATTCATCTCTCGGCACGTGCAGGGGGCACACGCACCGCGCTCGTGTCGGATCTGAATCGCCCGAGCTCTCGGGAACGATGTGATATCATCACCTATACAAAAGCTTGCTCAGTGCCGTCAGATGTATTGTGTCATCTACTCGTGTTCACGGCCCGGCCCCGCGACTTCCAGCGGGGGGCTCCTCGCCTCGGCGCTACTGGGACACCCCGTGCTTTCGAGCCGGGTGTCCTTTGTAGAGCCGGGGCGAAGGCCTCCCCTGCTAGCTAACGCGACGGCCGGATCGTGTTCGCGCTCTACCAAGCGTCTATATCGAATGCGCCCCTCGTTAGCTTAGGAACCGGTGAAACCGATTTCTTTTTAAGTTCTGTTCATCGATTAGTTAGCGTATGTATCCTTAGGCTTTGCATGCACCCGGTCACGAGTCCCGTCACGGCTTGCGCCGGTCACAGCCCCGCTAGCGTAGCTCGGCACGGCACCCAAGTCCCGCACACCACACAGCCACAGCCACCACGCAGACAGACGACACTCGAGCCACAGCCTTGTGCGAGCGCGGGGGTACGCGGCCGCGGGCCGGGGGGGCGGGCGCGCGGAGGGGCGGTCGCTCACCTCACGGTGTTTGCTGTGTATCGTAGGCTGTGTTCGCCAGCTGGATCCCCGAGATCACGGAGCTGGCGGCGCAGCGGAACAAATACGGCGGCCGGTACACCAAGGACGTCCGCCGCAGGTACCCTGCTCTCACGCCCCCGCTCCGCGCGGCTTCCTGCCTTCCTACCTCTCACGGTTTCGATCTTGGTTGATTGAATGCGGAGTTTGCTAATGAAATTTATTAATCCTTCACTAGAATCGGTCTCTCGGTGCCGTGGCGCATGCTCGAAGAGTTAGCTCCCGGCGGCCGCGCCCCTCTCCCCGAACTAGAGAGACAGGCGCGCGGTCGACCGACGCACTACTACATGCCTTTTTTCGTAAATTTTACTCGAGATATCGTTGAGCTTTTTAATCCTTCTAACGAGACTAGATCTGGAGAGAGCCGATGTAAAGTTTTGTAATGCTGTCAATGAAAGTAGTGTTTGGTTTGTTCGCTTGCACACGATGCCTGTCGCCACGCTGTAGCGCTAGCTCCGGCACCTCGCCACGAGTCCCGACGTCACACACAGCCAGTGCCCGCGCGCCCGCGCCGCCCGCCCCGCGCCCGCGCCCCGCCCGCGCCCCGCCGCGCCCCGCCGGCGCCCGGGGGCCCGCAAGCGAGCCGCCCGCCCCCCGGCCGGCGGCTCCCTTGTGCGCCCCCGCCACTCACCGGTCGACTTGAATGTGAATGTCTTGTTTTGTCTGTCGGCGTTTAGGCGATATTTGCCAGTTGTATCCCAGAGATAATTGACTTAATCGGCACTAGACCCAAGTATGGCGGCACCCTCAAGAATGAGCGGGGACGCAGGTGAGCCGCTGTCTTCACTCCGTTCCGTTGAATGTGTTCCGTGTTGTGAAATCTATATCTTCCTTTTCCTCTCTTAGCACGCTTCTGTGTTCTCACTTATCTTTGATGGGACGCGAGTCCCGTAAATTTGTTATTTTTGAGTCGATATGATTGTAAATTTACTTATATACATTTGAATTTGAGTTCAGTTGAATAGTGAAAAGCAGATAGTGGCTAGTGTTATCGCTCGTCATTATATAGGTATCATGATTATGTTCTGTTAGTATACGTATACGTAAAGGAATGTTAACGTAAAGCTTAGTTACGGAGAGTTAAATGTTGAGTGGTACCGTAGTGTGTTGTTGGAGTTCTGGTGTGCGAGGCGTCGACAGCCCCCGGCCAAGCCGGCGCTGTTGATGCGACCCCCCGCTCCCGCTCCCGTTACTGTACCCGTACCGTACCTAGTGAGTCCGCTCGCTCCCTCTTGCTCCCTCCCTGCACGTCTTTAACTGTACTGTAACTCTTACTCTTAATGTTGACCCTCTTACTGTTTTGTAATCTGTAATGTATCTTTTGGATCGACCCCCTCGGTTATTTAGTGTAATGTATTTACGTTAAATTCATAGAGCGTGGCAAGGCTGTGTGCATTGAGGACATTTTTTAACGCAAAATTAGATTTTAGATTTCAACATATCATTTTTGACATGATTTACATCATCTTAGCAGTGATACACGAAATCATTTGTACAAATTTTTGAATTTGTTGATTTGTAAATTATCAATAAAAGGTAGAATTTATTGTAATTTTTATGAATTTACAAAATGAATTCAGTTCCTTTGCCACACCTTAGAGAATATAGATTGCATGCAGTGCTTAGTACCGAGCAAGTTGTATGTATTATGTATTTGTTTTTTTTTCTATTCTATTTCACTAATTTTCCCGAATGATTTTGATGCGTTTTTAATTAATCTTCTGTTGGTTTATTTTTCATGGCATTAACCCCCATGTTAACGACACTGTCGACTGTCATCACGACTCACTGTCTTGCAGCTGCCTAATCCCTTTATGTTGAACTTACAAAGAACTGAGGCTGTTACCCGACATCGAGATTCAAGAATTCCATTTAATGTTAAAAATAAAGTACTGTACTGAGAGTCAAGCTTTTCACGATATTTATATGCAGTTGTATTCAAACATAATTAAATTTTTCAATGATTGTAAAAATTACGATGCTTTCCATCTATTCCATTATTGTTAAGATACTGTGAGGGATACTGTGTATAGATATCTTGAAAGATATCGATTAAGACTTTGATCTCCACTTCAATCAGGCCCTTCACACAATCACTGAACATTCATTTGTTTTGCAATGGATGCCATTTATGTTGTGCGGCTGTCTGAATGCCAATTTTCTACACTTCGTCATTGCAAGTGTCACACCTCCCTATACCCCTTTCTGTTGTGTAAACATTCTGTTTATTTTGTTTTATGTTTATTTTTACTAGTGTGGTAGATAGATTTACACAAGTCCTGAACGAAACTGAGCTTTCTAGTTAATAGACCGTTCATCCTTTTGTGGATAATTTCGATTACATAGACTCTTTTAGGTATATTCCTTTAACTTATTTGATTAATTTCAATCGAAAAGTCACAAATCGATGAACCATTTAAATTATTGTAATTTGTAGAAGCTTCAAACGCATTATCTTTACTTCCAAAAAAATCATTTTGCAAAAATATTTTTTATTATTGAATTTATTATTCAAATGGTATTTATCTTATTTACACAGTAAAATTGGCTTATAAGTAAAGACGGTGCGGTTTAGGCCGAGTAGATATTTCACGCTTTTGTCACCTATTGTTTTGTTTAACCCTGTTGAGACCTTTGATTTTGTTTCTATGATGTAACTTTGGTCCCAGGTGTTAAACAAAACTTCAAATTGCTGTACCTCTTTTTCTATTCTACTTGTAAGATACTCTAAGCTTATTAAAGATTCGCTTCAAATGAAATTAAAGACGTAAAAGTTACAATTCTCAAATGCTGCACCGCTTAAATCTTGCAAAGTGTCAATGACGCCGCAGTAAAATTCACTTTTCTATATTCTTGCAAAAAGGCTTGAGAAAAGTCAATTCGCTTCGGGCTTACTCTGTACTTTCAAACAGCTGTCTTGTAGTAGCACTATCTGCACTTTAAACGTTGACGTGTTTTTATAATATGTTTACGCAATTTCAGGCATATAGTTGTATGTGGCCATATAACGTACGAGTCAGTGAGCCATTTTTTAAAAGACTTCCTACATGAAGACAGAGAAGATGTGGATGTTGAGGTTGTTTTTTTACACAGGTGCGTACACTTGCTTGATTTGTGTATTTGAGTTAGAAAATGTTTAATCGATTAAACTTTAAATAGGTACAAGGTGTTCTTTTTTATATCGCCTAACTTTGACTTTTATATTCTGTCCTCAAAAATGAATCAATAGTTTCAAGGAACAATAAATCGAAAATAACTTTAGAGTAAAGAGCTATAAAAAAGAACACGTTGTATCAGTCTAAAATTGAATAAATATGGATGTAGAAGAAATATGTGTCAAGATTAAAGGGAGTGTTCATGAGCAATTGTGTCAATCGCATTGCTAGGTTCAATTCTTCCTAGCTTGGAAAATAACTATTTTATTAACGTGTCGTAATTCAAAAAAAGTATATGAATTGCCAATGTAAATATGAAAATAACGCCGAAGTTGTTGAACGGTGTGTGATGAAGTATCCAACGACGCTTTCAGAAAAGAGCCCGACCTTGAGCTGGAAGGTCTCCTGAAGCGTCACTACACCACGGTCGAGTTTTTTCAGGGTACAATGATGAATGCCGTCGACCTTGAGCGAGTCAAGGTTAGAGTAAGACGAATAGAGCAGGCATTAGTTTATCGCACGGCCGTATTTATCATTGAAAATCGTCTACGTGATCCAGTTTTTTATTTATTTATGTGCATAAAACAGATCTTTTCCTTCTAAGATGCTGTTCCATAGTCACAGTAGGATTTTATCACTTTGGTAACTTTATCTTGTGATTCTTTTGATGCAATCATTGCTTCTCACGGTGGGTCGGTGGCGCCTCCCGAGGCGCCGCCGCACCACCCCACGACTGCGTATTTTGGTAAATAGAGTTTGCATGGTACGATCGGGCGACGACGTCGGCGGTCTGTCCTACCCGTAGTGTAACTGAGCGTTCATGACAGGAAACCGCCCGACTTGGAGCTCGAAGGCCTGTTCAAGAGACACTTTACCACTGTGGAATTCTTTCAAGGCACCATTATGAACCCAATCGACCTACAGAGGGTAAAAGTAAGTAGAACGCGATGTTTTGGGCGTGGTGTCGGTTTGAAGCTGTACAGACTGTCATTTCCATAGACGTAGAGCGATGCTCGTTCACTATAACCTCTTTTGAGAAGGATTCTGTCGGAGCGATGTGAAGTTCCCTTCTGTGAGCGCTGTCTGTGCGTGCCTGTGCTACTGTAACCTGTGTGCGGGGGTGTGGGCGACGCCCGCGTACTGGGAACGCCGCGCCCCCTGGCCCGCCCCTTCGCCGCCTCGCGGCATCTGTGTCTCACTGTCTGTACCAACCTTTGGTGTTGTATGCTCGCGATCATACTCTAAACAATCGATATCGATTGTACTGTACACTCCTTTTACATAATTGGCTGCCGATGAAAGAGATTCCGTTTCAAAAATCAATATATTCGTAGTTAAAGTACAGTTGTCGATTGTCGATATTGTCGAGTGTTTACGGTAAGTTCTAGACAATGGTGCATGGCTTCCGAATCGGAATGTTCGCTTTGAGTGCATGCATTAGTTTACTAACACCCACCTGCTTTTTCCTAAATGGCCACTACGTCAGGATCAAAATTTTGAATGATTTAAATTCACATATCACTTACATTACTAAAATGGTAAATTGGGTATTCCAAAAGCGTAGTGGACATTTCTAACATGAGTGTTTAGTTTGCAAGTAAGTAGTCTATGTTTTTTCATGCTTTTCTCTAAGCTTGTTGACAAAGTAGTTGGTCCTATTAAATTTGTTCTATTATTAAAATTATTATAATGCTAAATAAAATTAAAGAGAACGTAATTTTTCTCTTATAACTCAAATTTAAAACTGCTGTTGATTAAAATCAATAAAAGTATATATTGATGAGCTATTTAGCATCTGTACATTGTTCTGTTCCTTCATCGGTGTAAATGCGTAGGTTCACGAAGCGGACGCGTGTCTGGTGCTAGCCAACAAGTACTGCCAGGACCCGGACGCGGAAGACGCGGCGAACATCATGCGAGTCATCTCCATCAAGAACTACTCCGACGACATCAGGGTCATCATCCAGCTCATGCAGTACCACAATAAGGTGGGTGCTTTCAGCGCTTGTATAAATTGTGCCCATTTCGTCAACTTTGTAGACGATTTTATTATTACAGGCAATTCACGGTGTTGTTATTATTATATTATGAAAGATTTTTTTCGTGTTAGCAAAGCTTCATACAAAAAGATAATGCTTATATCGAAATAGATCCAATAAGTGTTGACTCAATTCACCAGTGACTTTGGACTTCACGCAAAAATTTGTTCGAAGTGGTACAGTCCCTCCCATATCTGTACAGGTGGTGGAGGCATCACTAGAACTACAAAACTGCCGCAATGGCTGTCAGTTGGCAATGTCAGCTGTATGAAAAGATTTTTATTTCTTTTGACCACCGGGTGACCGAATCATATATGTTTGTGGCACTGTACAGAATTTATTCTACTAAACTTTTCACTAAACTACATAAAAAGCATTGTATTACTTACAGGCCTATCTTCTCAACATTCCGTCGTGGGACTGGAAGCAGGGCGACGACGTGATCTGCCTGGCCGAACTGAAGCTTGGCTTCATCGCACAGAGCTGCCTCGCCCCCGGCTTCTCCACAATGATGGCGAATCTCTTCGCCATGAGGAGCTTTAAGACGGTCAGCCTTACTTTGAACAACAAAATTGTTAAAACTTCTTCCAAAAGTACATTCGAAATCAGGATGAGCTAGCATCGTTAAAACGTGATAAAAATCTTGACTACCTTCTCATTAGCGACTTTTATAGATTTACGCTAAATGCAGGAGTCAAGTTTGAATATTAATACTGCATGTATTCTAAAGATTTTGTTGAATACTTTAGAAGGAACCCTTTTCGAACATTTTGTATCAATGCTAGCACCCAATTGGCATAGTAACGGTAAACTTGAATCATCATTTCGAATGTACTCCTGTATAACATTTTGTGCGGACTTTTCACAGTCACAAGAAATGGCTATATGGACAAATGACTACATGCGCGGTACCGGAATGGAGATGTACACCGAGACTTTGAGCACTACGTTTGTGGGTCTGCCGTTCCATATCGCCGCCGAGTAAGTGAGGTTACACACAGTGGCCACGACTGACCATACTGTACAAGTCACCACGCCCCCGGGACTGGGAAGATAGTTACTAACCGATTATAAATAATCGCATAGCTTCTCTTCATTTAGTGTATTGTAAGATTTTTGTGTTGCCAGCTTCCTCCGTGATTCGATCCTCGGTGTTAAAAATCCTAGATACTGCACTGAAATAACTCGGTTAAGACGGTAGATGGCGCTGTATAGAGTAGTATTAACGAAATGTAACTAATAAGGGGTGATGAGCGGGTCGGCGATGGCTGTAGGGGAGCTGTACGTCCTCGACGGCTGACTAACATGGCACGAGCTTTAGCCTGTCCTGTTGATTGATTGCAGTCCCCCGACACCCAAGCTTGGCAGAACGATTACCTGCAGGGTACCGGCTGCGAGATGTACACGGAGACACTGTCCACGTCTTTCACGGGGATGAGCTTCCCTCAAGCGAGCGAGTAAGAACCCAAATCACTGGGCCACTTTCCCTGCACCGTAGATTCTGTGTGCCGCGCTAGCTGTGTGCACTAACGACTCCCGACCTTAGATTGTACGTCGTAGGTTGAATTTTGAATGTTACGTATATAAGAACGATTTACAAACATTTTGGTTTTCAGAATGAATTGCATGTTCACTGGGTAAATAATGTTCAACGGTAAATAAAGTAGTTGGTAGAAGTAGTGGTAGAATTGTAGATGTAAAAATGTTAATATCAAAAATACCTACTTAGTTAACTATCGTACATATATGTAGTTTGACTAAAACTATATTCCTTCAGTAGAACATCAAAAATCACGTTGATATCTCAACTCGACTAAACTTTGTTTTCCATTTAATCTAAACTACAGTAGTTTAATACAAAACACTAGTTTAAACTTTCTTCAGTGCAGTAATATCACAATTTATTTTATGCACGTTGCAATCTTGCATGACTACTCTGAAATTATTATTGTTGTTTTTATGTTCTACAACAGTCTGTAAAATTTAGCATGGTCAAAATGACAGCTCATTCGTGCAAAGCAAAAAGTTCTTTATGCTATTGGAATAAAGCTCAAGAAAAACAGCATCAGACATTTTTTAATGTAGCTTATGCTATGCACGAATGAGCTGTCGTCGCTATCACCACCCTAAATTGTACAGACTGAAACTCAATTGTATTTATAATGTTTTGTATATAGTTGGTATTAATAATTCCATGATTTCATGCTCGGCTTGCTTCCTCTCGCTTTTGTTGTTAGATAACTGAATGACAATTACACTGCACATGTTAATATTGTAGATATTTTAGATGATTATTATATTCAAAAGTTGTAACTAGATAGAGCAACACATCTGGTTCAAACAATAAATTAGAATTTTTATGTTATTGCTTTTATTACAACATAATAGATGGACACATACGATAAAAAAACGTGTATGGAGTAACTCGTGTTGTTGTGTAACTCATATTCTTAAGGAAATTGTAGAAGACATAAATACCTACTTCGTAATTAGTCATACTTACATATAGGTACAACAAGTGCATAATGTACTTACATATAAAATATAACTTCAATAACTGCAATTATTTAAAATCATTAATGCATATTGACATAAACTCACCATTGCAACTTCTAAATTTTGCTATTAAATTCATATAAAGACGAAATAAATAAAGAATTCTACATTTCATGAATTTCACCTTTATCTTCTTTGTTATCTCTGTAATGTTGCAACTCATAATAAAATTGTTACATACAAAAGCTTACCTTGAATTGCTGATCGAAGATAACGAGAATGCACGTGATTTCCCGTCAGGCTATGTTTCACAAAATTGAAGCTGCTGCTCCTGGCCATTGAAATCAAGGGGGAGGAGGGGGCCGACAGCAAGATCTCCATCAACCCTCGGAACGTCAAGATACACGCGAATACACAAGGGTTCTTCATAGCGCAGTCCGCTGATGAGGTCAAAAGGTGAACCACCAAATATTTCTCGTGTCTTTACCTATTTAGGTACTTCAGATTTAACGCAGGTACTAATTTCTTGTTGTTCATCTACATTTCCAGAGCTTGGTTCTACTGCAAAGCCTGCCACGAAGACATTAAAGATGAAACTCTCATCAAGAAGTGCAAGTGCAAAAACTGTAAGATCACTCAAATGCTTTACTTAAACCCAATGAAATACTTACTTACTTACTATTAACTTAAGACCTATAGCAGCAATCTCTAATATAAATAAGTTATAAATAACGGATACCGAAGATTCTGTGACATTCTTTCTGGAAAACTACTTAGATATGTTTGTAACAAATTCACAAGCTGTGTCCTAATTCTTTACTGTCACAATCGAACACATTCCCTACTAAGTGAACCAGATAACTTTGTCACTTTGTCACACTGTAGGTATCTCAAGGACACACAGCAAACCTTGCTATCGACTTCACACTGTGTACTTTCTTTTTGTGAGACATTAATGGAATATTATTCGGCTGGACTTTTAGTGACCGCGCAGCGGAAGGTCGGGGCCGATATAGGTAACTTGCACAACACCTAACCTCACAAATTGACGTTTTCCGATATTTATTTTCGTGTCTATATAATTTTGAGTTGCTTTAGTGGTGTTGCGTCCGTACCTCACAGACTGGATCGGCTGCAAAGCATTCTCTTGACCCGTGCTCGTTCACACCCTATAATTTAGCGATCATTGTGTATGTCCGCTCGTGAATATACGATGAAGCACTCCGACACTTCACCATTTTTCTATGCCTTTTGAGATATTTCTCGCTCTTTTCTGATTTGTATGGATATTGAGAGCATTTAGTGCATCATTCAATGCTGCAAACACGAACCCATCATTATCAGGTATAATAAGGCCACACTATTTTTCTTATCACCCTTCAAAATTTATTCAAAATTTTATTCGGTGCAAACTTAAGAGCTCTTTTAAATTGATATGATGCACTTCAAAGCCCAGCACCGACAGTTACTGCATGTAAACAAGTAAAAGTAGTAGATCTAAATGGCAAAGTGTAAGTTGCACCGTCTCATTGTCCCAAAACACTTAGATGATGTCTATATGTAATTAATCCATGAAAGCATGTCTCAGAAAAAGAGTGGCGATAAGATTTTAATAGAAATATCCAAACGAAGAGTGAGCTTTGAAGACCCAAAGACTTGAGACAGCAGTTCAAGCTTGTCTGTGCTATTGAAAGTGACTAACGCCGAAAGAACTAAACAATTGTCACTACCTCTTCATTATACCTATCATCATTCAGTTTGGAAGGATCAAATTCAAACCATTCTGAACACGGTTAGGAAGATAAATATGCTATATACGCAGAACTTGATCCTACCAATGAACAATAACATAACGTTACCCACTCCATCATTGGAATAGGAGCGTACCTTCGTTGTTGTCAGCTTTTGGATTTTTGCAGATGTCGGAATGATGATGATGCAGACTGGGATGGTGAAACAAAATCTTAATTCATATAGAGGTTGCCTCGACGGTACGGAACAGAAATGCGAGCTATCTCATATTACCGTACCTCACAACACGTTTAATTTGTTTGTTAACTAACCATTGCTCATGGGCGATTATATACTGAGCTACAGTATACGCTAATACACAATTAAACGTCACACGCAGCTAGACTAGTGCAGCAAGGCTAAGACACATAGCAGATTAACTACAAACTTGCTTACTTGACAATGATAGGATTGTTAGAAACGCAGGTCTGAACGCTAGGAAAATTTTTAGATAATCGTAGATTCCAATCACCAACAAGCTTGTAACATTTAATCTAGCTACATTTCTTGCGCTTCTGAGGCAACTGTTTGTAGATATACAATAGTTGGTGATTTGAATCAAAATTTGGATTGCATCGACAGCATATTATGTTTCCTGTTCTCAATCAAAAGGAGGAAATCCTTGGCTTTGCATCTCTGTCAGCATAAGTACCTATGATTTGCGTTCCTTCTGTTTCACTCTCTAAACCAGGATGACTAAATTAGTAATTTTATATCAACGAATCAGCTAAACATGTTATTTCTCGGTTCAGTGGCTACATTCAGGAAAGGCGTACGAGCCGTCCAGATGGTTGGCCGGGCAAGTACGTAACCCTTGTATAAAATTCAATGTAAATGTCAATGTGATGTTTTAAGCGAGATGTCCGGTGTTGGTGGGGTCGATCAACTACCCCGTATAGCAGTCTCGTGTCCTGTAATCATTGTCTTGTCTACGTTTCTCTATGTGCATTTATACAGCAGTTAGATGTTTGCCTCTCTATTAGCCGATACTATAAAACATCGAGAGACATTGTGATGTCTTTTATTTATTTTGGTGTTGTTTTTATTACCTATACAATATTAATCAAAATATTTTTCTAGGAAGTATTTTGAACCCTGGTTTCTGCATCGAATAGTCCCTCTGATATTGATGTTGTGAAATAGTGTTAAATTAAATATTAATTTGTTTTATGCTTACCAATTGATAAGATTTATAATTGTTTACAATACCCTTATAGGGAACGTTAATTTGATTAGATCCCGCCTCGATAGAAACGTCTGGACTTGCAGTTGGCTACTGCGAAAATTCCGGTATTTTGAAAATGCCTTTTTACAAGTAATATCCTTGCGATTTTAATTATATTTGCCTACAACCATTTAAACGTTAGTACGCTCGGTTAGATTCCCAGAAAATTCATTGACCATGTATCATTTCCTTTACATTAGCCTTAATTCATTTTTAACTAGGGTTTTAAATTCATTGTTATTAACAAAACATAATTTAAATAGCACAAAGCTTGTCTAGTCTAGTGTAGTGTTTATTTTGAGTGTTTCCGCTTTCTATGTTTGATTGTTGCATGCGACTGTTTTTAATACATAGTTGATTACTAATATTGTTGTTGATATTGATGGAATTTCAAATTTAAAATATTTTCTGTTGATTGGGCTTCAACTTCATACTTCACAGCCAATGCTTTTATATCGCTAAGCTAAGCTTCTTTGAAGTTGAAGTCCAAAATCAATGATTCATTCTAAAACCATAAGTATTTGGTGATCACGGTCATCGCGCTGTATACATGCCAGTTTGTATTGTATTTATTCAGTGGTGTATCGGAATGCGAAATTGTGCTGATGTTTTGCAGATGACCACCATCCTCCCCCCACCTTCACGCCGCCAGAGTTGCCCAAGAAGGTCCATGTTCGAGGTACATCTCAGACTCAACGGACTGAGTGTTTTATTTTATTTATTTCCTTTTAAATCATCGGCCCACACTTCTCCATTGAACGACCAGCAATGTGCTTCGTCCTTAGGTTGTCAGAAGGTATCGTGCACTTAGTTGCTTTATCACGCATTTTCATAGCGAGCACTAAATATAGTGGCTCTCGAATGCCACTGAAATAATTTTGACTGCTTCAATCAATCAGGCATGTACGGCGAAGAGAAGTAGATGATTTTACCTATCGCTTGTGCGATCGAAACTTTCTGGAAAGCAATTCACTTTTACCGAAACTCTTCACCTCCCTGAGTTTCAATCAGTGCCTAGTTTATGAGTTCCACACGAAGCTAAATCTTTTTGTTAATTTTGCATCATGATTTACAAAGAGTTAATAAATATATCGGTTTTCATCGATCTGTGCTTCTTGGTAAACTCTACAGCGGATATTTTATCATTTCTGGTTTGTATCCTTTTGCCATGCATCGCGACTACTTCATGGCATTGCATCTCTCCGTTTGATAACTATAGTATCCCTGAATGCTTGTTGGTACGCTTTTGTAGTAGAATTGAATGAAAAGCATCTGTTTATATAAATGCTGTGAGACCTTTGTAACTATTTGTGTCCAAATCTTTGTAAAATGGGAAATAAAAAAATAACTTTAACCCACAAAATTGGCAATATACCTTACCAATAAAACAGAACAAAGTTTTTGCAACAATACAATTAGATACTCCTGCAATAATCATTTCCACTAATCAAAATTAGCACCCTCCCTACATAAATCGATCAATAATATTTTTTAATTTTCCAACTATATACTCATCATAATTGCCTTCCAGGTGAAATTGCGAGGGAAAGAGGAGAAGACACTAGTTGTAAGTACATGTGTTATCGAGAGAAAGCTTTTTAATCGATAATTATGTCTGTCATTAAATTGAAAAAAAAAACATTTTGCCTTGAGGTAGCTACAGTAATGTGAACGGTATTAGGAAATAGAAAGTAGGTGAATAATAGATATTTACGAGTATTTGCAGCAAAGCGGTTTTGCGCTTCGCTTCCTCTGATCAATCTTACCTTGTCCAGAGAAACAAAACTTTTGCTTTGAACTCTGTAAATATTCTACGAACCCTGTCTGAATAATAGACACAACTAAGATAACTTGTAACAAGTGCTTGTAACCACGAAAGCAGGGAATGTAAGCCTAGCATTGCTACAAACAAAATCCTGATATTTTAGGTTTGACTTTATATTGCAACAGGCATTTGCAGGCTTTGGTACTTCCATTAAACTTAGCTACCATCATCTATATCCAGCTCTTTACAATAAAATAAGATCTTTGGGATATAATACTGCTATGCATTCATATAGATTCTTTATTAAAAACTTATTCTCCTACGGGTGTTTCTAAGACCCCAGACATCTAATTTACGATTTGTATAGAACTACATGACGCTTCCAGTAATAAACCGGAACCACCGGAGCGCAGCCCCGACGGCGCTGCTGTCCCCGATGGCGAACCAGCTCATGAACACCACAACGAGGCAGGTCAACAAGGTCAAACCTAACGTCAACAGAGCACCACCCGACACGTAAGTCAAACTTTTGAAAACAAAACCATGTTTCCAATCTTTTTGTACCAGTATAATATTAACGTTTGACCTTATAAAATATTTGGTACAATTTTAATAGCCTTCCGTTTGAATGGTTTGTTTTTATTCCTTATGGGAGTTTTAGATACTTACATACTACTTGTTCAAATGATTTCATCGATTCAGGCCAAAATTTCTTACTAACTATAATTTAAAAATGTTGGTTAGCATTGGGTTAGTTATCAACGGAATCTCTAATTAAGCATTTTTAATAGATTTCATGGAATGCTGGTCTTAGATCCAACACAAAATTAGAATAATTTTACGTAAAAGTTGCTACAACAGAGATTGGATTTAAAAACTTTTGTACGAAATATAAATACAACCAAGCTAATAAGCGTCTTTCGTCCGGAACTCAAAAGCGACTCCAACTTTTGGGAGCCTAATGGTCTCAAACATCAAGGCGTATCTTTCATATCTTTGACATTAAATTAGAGAGGGAGACGTTTGAGACGCTCCCAAGCTTGAGCAGCGTTCGAGTATTCAGGCGTTTAATTTTTATTATATCTCTATGCACATTAAGAAAATAACGAATCCAAACTTTGATGTGAATATTCATAAAACTTTATTTTGATGACCTGTTAATCGGCAGCCAGCTCTTATTTTGTGTTACTTAGTAAAAGATGATTGTATGTACTGCTATGCGTTGTGCCGATTATCAGATCTTTTGTTTTAAAGGTCTTATGTGTAACACTCCCTAATCAATAAAATATTACTTAAACGCAAAGCTATATAAACGTGGTCTATATAAATCTTATTGTATATCTTCAGTTTTATTTATTTCCATAACTGTCGCGCCTTCTAAGTTTACTTGTTTCGCTGTCACAACATTATGTTCAGCACACGGTGCACTCACTTCTAAACTATATACCTCAACATATATATCTGCTGCACATATATCTATTTTAGATTTTTCTAATCCTCTTATGTCACTGGAGACGACTCTTTGGCCCTGTGTTACAGGAATCCGCCGGATCAAGATACGAATTACCAGGCGTACCATCTTGCCTACGAAGTCAAAAAGCTCATGTAATTCCAACAAAATTATATATCAGCTAGATAATTCTATTATCCGTAGTTTGGAATTAGGCTGGAATTAGACGATCAAATATGGTCCTTTGATACACCGTATTATTTTATACTTCTCTTCTCGATATCTCAAAGTGAAACAAACAAACCTACCTGCTCAAACAGTTTGATATTAAATGCCCCTTATATGTAGTCATGGAACCCTTCAACATTAATATTTGAGACAAGATTTTCATCATCTCTTATTAGAATCTCATCATCATTATGTTTCGTTACTACTATTGCACTGCTGCCTTCTCCTACTTGTCTTTCTGGAGTGCTAACTTAAATTAATTAATTAATAAAACGTATTTGACGACCTAATTCCAGCCGAAATAAATAAGAACAATTAAGTTCATCTTGTAGTAGTGCTTGCTTTAGTAGTGTAGGAAGTAAATTGTATTTAAGTAGTACATTTTATATGTTCGGTTTTAGATGCCAATATATTTATTTTCTGCACATGTAATAAGCACAGCACTGTGTTTTACGGCATGCTCACTTAATTTTGGACCTTACGAAAACACGTTTTTACTATCTAAAAGCAATTATTCAATTACATTTTTATAATTACATTCACGATAGTTTAAATCTTTTATCAATAAAATGTTTAATACTCCTCTATATTGAAACTTACTGAATACCTATTGTAATTCGTCAATATTATTATTTAACAATATTTATAAAATTGTCCTTATCATAAGCGATTAGACATTAGACATAATAGCGATTAAAAGCGTTAACCAAGAAACCATTATTGTTTTCAATAAAGAGGAGTCATAAAACAGTATTATTCATTTTTTTTATTATTAGTTAGGTAGGTAGTTAGCAAATACACATCGAAATGCGTGCGAGTAAGTTTCGCATTAAATGCTTCTACATTTATTTTTTACAGTAAAAACCACAATCAAGTGGTTGACAGACTATACGTCCGGTACACCCGGTACAACAGTTCCATAAGTAACCGTGATTGTTAAGTCATGCAGTTACATCTGGTCGTCGAAGTAGTCTTGTGGTCTTACTACTAATGCCGATATTACACGGTTCACCCAAATTGATTCACTTTGGTTGAAAGAAGTTTCGCGCAGAAGTGAAAGATAATGCTGTTTACACGTATCTTAAAAGTGAACTATCTAAATTATAAAGAGAACCAATCAATTCGCATTGCTTGAAAATTTCTACCAATCAGGTAGCACATTGAGAATAAACATCTAGTGAATCATTCAATTCTTATGTTTACACGTTCAACTTTCGTTCAATTGCATTGAACGTTGAACGCAAAAGTGAAAAGATTGAGCAAGCTCAATTCTTTTAACGCGATTGAATGTGGTTGAACATTGCCATTGAATGATTCATTTTTACGTTTACATTGTTCAATTTGGTTGCTTCATCCAAATTGAAAGGCAGAAGTGAACCGTGTAATACCGCCATTACGAGTCATGTTCATCAGACAAATAGATGATAGAAATGTTCAATGAACGGTTTGTCCAAACAGGCCTACGAGTAGAAGTAGTGGGGAGAAGAACAGCAACGGTGTGAGTCTACCAGCTGGTCTGGCGGACGACCAATCGAAAGACTTCGACTTTGAAAAGACTGAAATGAAATATGACTCCACTGGAATGTTTCATTGGAGTCCCGCGAGGAATCTAGAGGATTGTATATTAGTAAGTATACTTTTGTCATGTGAGAAAAGTAATAGAGAAATAATGTTTAGAAGTCTTAAAAATTTTGTAATGGAAAATGTCTTCAACGCTAATCAATAATTTCATCACTCATCCTAACTTCTATTCACAGGACAGAAACCAAGCGGCAATGACAGTGCTAAATGGTCATGTAGTGGTCTGTCTATTTGCGGATCCCGACTCTCCTTTAATAGGGCTTAGGAACCTTGTGATGCCACTCCGGGCGTCCAACTTTCACTACCACGAGCTCAAGCACGTAGTCATCGTGGGTAGCGTCGAATACATCAGAAGGGAGTGGAAGATGCTTCAGAATCTTCCCAAGATATCTGTACTGAATGTGAGTGTCCTCTCCATTTCTCCATTTTTGTTATAAATACGAGCATCTCCTGTGGGTCAATTTGGATAGCTTTCTAGATTACAAATACGCTCCTCAGCCCATTTTGAGAATTGCTTAGGTATATAACCAAGCACTTTTTTGTTCCAGGGTTCACCGCTAAGCCGGGCCGACTTGCGTGCAGTTAATGTTAACTTATGCGACATGTGCTGTATCCTGTCAGCGAAGGTGCCATCGAATGATGACCCGACGTTGGCCGACAAGGAAGCTATTCTGGCTTCGTTGAACATCAAAGCGATGACGTTTGACGACACGATAGGCGTGCTGAGCGCGGGCGTGGGCACCAACGGCAACACGGCGGTGCCGCCGCCGCCGGGCCAGCCGCCTGCGCCCGTGCTGCTGCAGAGGAGAGGGTCTGTCTACGGCGCCAATGTGCCTATGATTACCGGTCAGTATTCTTCAACACAACATCATAATCATACCCACTGACTAGCATTTTACTTTCACAAGATTCTCAAAATACTGAAGCTCTGTGATTCGATTTCGGTAAGAAGTCTTCCTACTAGATAAATCTATGCGAAATGAAACGGTCACAGACAGTTATAAAATAAGATTGATTATTGAAGACTGCTGTTTTGTTACTTCATAAGATTCACAGGCTCCTTAATCAGGTTATCTAAATAATTTCTCTTTTTAACTTTGAAATAATATTTCAGAACTGGTGAACGACAGCAACGTGCAGTTTCTGGACCAGGATGACGACGACGATCCTGATACAGAACTGTACCTGACGCAGCCGTTCGCTTGCGGTACGGCCTTCGCTGTGAGCGTGCTCGACTCTCTTATGTCCACCGTGAGTAATATGCTCGACTCTCTTATTTTGAACAATAAAAAGGATAGTCTTTAGCGGTAAGCGCAATCAGAAAGTATCAGACTTTCATACGTCACAGAGAAGAAGAAAGCAAAGAACACTTTGCATGCCTAAGTGGAGTAATTTAATTTTGCGTTTTGGAGTAGATAGATACAGCAAAAGTTCAGAGTGAATCCAGTTTGTTTCCTTTTTTGCTAGGAATTTTCTCAAATCCTTGATGTTATGGTTACCGCCCTTTCGATTATTACAGACGTATTTCAACCAAAATGCCTTAACGCTGATCCGGTCGCTGATCACGGGCGGCGCCACTCCAGAGCTGGAGCTGATCCTCGCCGAGGGAGCTGGACTCCGAGGAGGGTACTCCACGCCAGAGAGTTTAGCCAATAGGTAAATATCACTTGACTTCCATTTCCTATTGCTACGATCATAAGTCTTCCGATTAATTCATATTGAGAAATCACTTCATGCGGTACCAGTGCTTGGGAATTGCAAGTTAAAATAAGTATGTCAGAGTGGCAGCTTTTGAAAAGATAACTTTTCAAGGAGTGCTGCTAACACTGTTTTTTGTGATTTTCTGAATTCTGAATTCTTCTGAATAAACTGGACTAGTCTTAAAATAAGAAGGGATTCTTGAATATTAAGTGCCAATATATTAGCAGAAGACTTGAATCTTAGCGACTCGTCTCTATTTCTTTTGCCAGAGACCGGTGTAGAGTGGGCCAGATATCTCTGTATGACGGGCCCCTCGCACAATTCGGCGAAGCCGGCAAGTATGGGGACTTGTTCGTGGCGGCGCTGCGGTCCTACGGCATGCTGTGCATCGGCCTCTACCGGTTCAGGGACACGTCCTCATCCTGCGACGCAAGCAGCAAGCGATACGTCATCACCAACCCGCCAGATGACTTCAGTTTGCTGCCCACCGATCAGGTAGGAATTTTCTTTGGTTAAAATGTGGATATCATTATTTTTTTATATATTTTTTTTTATTATTATTCACAACGGGGTAGCACTAGTATTATAAGGATAGTCTTTAGCGGTAAGCGCAATCAATCCACCGTCAGAAAGTATCAGACTTTCATCCCTAACACAGCAGAAAACAACGAACACTTTGCATGCGTCAGTAAAAGTGACGTAATTTAATTGTTGCTGTTGAAAAGCGAGCCAGGCTTTGAGTTGGTTCGATATAAGCCGAAAATAAAATAAATAAATATTTTCTTACAATCACACCAATTATCTAAGCCCATAGTAAATTTCTTAAGAAACTGTGTCTACGTGAACTTGATAACGGATAAATAATATATACTATACTTTTTTGTTTGTAAATACATAGGTATTACTTATTATACATAGAAAACACCCAGACCAAGACAAATAGACATGTTCATGCACACAAATATTTGTCTTGTTCGGGAATCGAACCCGAGACCTCTGGCGCAGAAGGCAGGTAGTTTACCCCTGCGCCAAATCGGTCGTCAAAAAACAGGTTTATGAAAACTCAACACTTCTGTAATTACAAACTCGTAGGCCAACTACAGTAGTCGAGAAACGAAGAATTAGCAACACCAAAAAATCTTCGGGATTGTGCCTGTACGAAATAGAAATTGAAAGAGACATAAATCCGTACGTGTTGGTTTAATTAGTTAAACGAATTGACTCATACCATGTTACCAGGGCTCGCAAAACCAGGAAACTGGCGATCAGGTTCGCAACAAACTCCATATAATTTCAAAAGAGCATTATCATTTGGGTTTCGTTCTTTCAGAATCGAAAAACCTTCAGGTTTGTGCCTATACTAAATAGAAATTGAAAGAGACATAAATCCGTTTGTTGGTTTAATTAATTAAACAAATTGACTCCTACCTGCCTTGTTACTAGGGCTCGGAAACCAGGAAACTGGCGATCAGGTTCGCAGGAAACTCCATACAATTTCAAAAGAGCATTATCATTTGGGTTTCGCTCTTTCAGAATCGAAAATATTTCGGTTCTAGATAGTCAAATATCAAAACGAAACGGTTGCTGCTTGAAATACCGATATTTTTCGCTCGATGATTTCGGTCGCCCCGCCCACCGACTCTTTGAACAAATGACAAACAACGAGTTCGATAGAACCAATCAGAAGTGACGTGATTCGCAAGGGGGTGGTGCGTGAGGAGGCCCGCATGCACCTTTTGTACTTGAAATTAACCAGGTTTATTCTAGCGGTAAGGCGGTTTTCACACTGCACTGCACACCGCTTCGGTTTGTGGTAGTGCGCTTCTTAACTATCGCTGTAATCTTGATGTGCATACAAAACCCGCAGTGTATAACAAACTCACGCCGCATCTACGTCCACCGGAGCGGAAACCGCAGCAGTGTGATACTCGCCTAATACCGCTCGCGAATCGATTCTGCTCCGAGCGACCGTTCTAAAAATAACTAAGCGGATTTTGCGAACTGTTCCCAAGCCCTGCTTGTTACTATTTAAGTCTTAGTCACTCATTGGATGTTTGACAGTATAATTAACAAAGAGTGTGTTGCAGGTGTTCGTCCTAATGCAGTTCGACCCGGGCGTGGAGTACCGGTCGAACCGGCGCGCGGGCTCGGCGGCGGGCAGCGGGAAGGACGACGCCTCCTGACTATTGCTGTGCAGCGCCCTCACAGACGGCCCCTACTCCTACATCTAGAGGGGGCCCGTCGACACTCCACCCGACCTGACAATCCTACCTTTACCGTTTACGTTTCGTTTTATTTTTCCAAGGCCGAATATCACAAAACCTTTGCCGTCCCAGTGTTACCAGTCACAAATTATAATTTACCCTTTAGTGATTTTATTTTCATTTGTTGACCTATTAGTTGACACTTCGGACACCGCACGCACTGCAAACACTGTCGCACCCTTCTTCGACGTTTTCTTTGTCTTACGACTTAAACAACGAAATGTTCAGTCCCTGCGACGTGTATTGTGAGATATCGGCACGATCGCAGAGTACGGAGTGTTCCGATCGGCTGTTGTAAATATTGGTCGTTTATCATGATTGTTAGGGAGGCTTTCGATGTTACAAGCTAATTAGTGGTCATATATTAGGGAGAAAGAAGTCAAATATAGAGCGAAGTTGTATCGTAGTCCGCAGATCAAAGCTCGGTCGTAACACTCTGTGCTATGTTCCTTTAAGGCACACTGCACACAATCCATAAAAATAGGTTTGCTCGGGTTAAATTTAAAAATGTAAGTAACGGTGGTGAAAGTCATATTTTAATTTATGGACATAAATGCTCAATATTTAAAGGAACCTTTTAAACTTTTAATTGCATGACACGATAATATTATCTAACCGGGTAATATTAAACTGTTACGTACCAAAAATAATCTTATGCCATAACATGTAAAGTTTCCTTCTTTTAGAATATCCATTCCTTATTGAGTAGTTTTTGTCTCTCAATTCATGTATGTAAGGCACTACTTTTAAAGAGCTAAAATATATATTTAGTTACTTTTTAAGCATTTAAATGATTCATCGACTGATCGTTAAGAACTTCATCCATCTTTGTTTTTATTAAGTTATAGGTAAGTAATTGACACTATGTTAAGTACTTTTATAGTTGAATTCACATTGAATTCGTATCACTTTTATTAGATATAAGTAAATATTTTACCTTCTTACTTCTCTTATTGCACGAATGGTAGTAGTCCGCATACAATTGATGAATTTTGTACTTTCAATTTATCCTATTACATAGACACACTGTAGCTTGATATTATATGGTGATCTGATTTTTTATTGAACTTAAAAAGCTCAGGTTTGTACTCACATACATTAGATTCATCATAATCACTTGTCTCTTTAGTTAGTTTTCCATTTTTAGTTATTACGTTATGTTTATTTTTGTAATAAAAATGTTTAAACTTTTTGTTGTTATTTTTTCTTTTCTTTTCTTTTTCTTTTTGCTAAATAATCCCAGAATTGGGAGGGGGATTGTCAAAGTGGACGTGAAATTTGGCGCTGCACAATAAAAGAACAATCTTATGAACTGAAACAAATTATACGAAAAATGTCTAAAAATGCCATTACGTGTATGTTTGATCCAGGGATTTTTTTTTGCGTGGGACACAGAGTGCAACGTGTTATATTGCTGTAAATGTGTGATATTATTTTCGAAACGTCGTTGTTATTAAAATAGGGCTTTTGAAGCCTGCGATGTATTTAGTGTTAACTCCGGGTGCTTTGACGATTGTGGACTCTTCATAGTTTACTACATTAATTGTACTAGATAAGACACTTTTAATCGACTGCATAAGGCACACCCCTGTTTGAACAGACGACACATCAAAATCTAAACTATGTGCAGTTGGTTGAAGGTCCTTTTTAGAATTTACTAGATTTAGTCACACATTCGCCTCACAAGTACCTAATAGTGAATCATACCAAAAAAATTAAGTGAAAATAATGCAATAATTTATTTAAGTATTTATTTTACAAGATGTTTGGTGTTAACAACAATTAAATAGCAGGCGTTATCAATCACAGCAAGCCTCTAACGCACGTAATAGTACCAAAATTATGTAGGTACCTCTTCGATCAACAATAACACCTAAGAGATACTTACCTTATTATTAAAAATGAATACCTCATTTCAACTTGTTTAGTAACAATTTCGAAGATTACAAACGTATCAAACATCCTGTACATAGTAACCAGCCGCCTCACATTATTATAGTAATTTCATCGTTCAAATAGATTAGGCAAAGCCGGCCTTATTTATAGGTTAGTATCGGTGTACCCTCTGTATGAATGCGTGGTCGACCTACAATAGCCACCCCACAAATGTAGACCGTATTCGTAAAGGAATTGAATGCAAACATACTGCCATATTTTTGTAACAAAAACCGATAATACAATAAACCCACACCGATCGAAAAAAGTACAAATGACACTGTGACCCAGAGAGAAATTGTATGTGGAATCGTGAATGTACCTAAATGTGTGTTTACTACTTTCTCGGATTGTACCGACAATCACAAAATATCTTAGCTCCAAGCCTAACTGCTCTTGCACCTAAACTCGTAACGTATTTAATTCAAAATGCCTTCAGTGTTGTCATTACATTAATTTTTCCCCCTCCCGGGAGAAAATTATAACTGAACAGTTTAATGCCAATATTATTATCCTACTCATCACCGTGCCAATTATTCATGAAATAATTATATCTAAGCAAAGAAAAAAATAAAAATACTTTAAATATAAATTATCTATTAAATGGGTTCACCAAATGCTTCGCGATCACGATATAACACAGTTGATGTAATTAATTAGGTACTTATGATTTTTACTACGAAGCCGTTTTTAGAAGCAAGCAATGATGCAGTTACGTATGGAAAATTAATTAAATTAACTATACTTGAAACTAAACTTAACTTTTTTCTTGCATACCTTTTAGATCACTAAATGGATGTAACGAAAATGTAAAAATTTAAGTTGGTTGTGCACGATAGATTATTTATATAATTGTAAATCTAACTAATCGGTCTGTCCAAAAAAAATTAAAAACTATTTAAACTAAAAGATCTCACTAGGCTTATTTGGCCAAACGTTTGCCAACTTTAGGGCTAGTAAGTTAGGGAGCTTACTGGTATAAGGGCCTCGCTACATGCTGCTAAACGCTATGTGAAAGCAGCCCAGTGAATAGTTGGAGCAAAATTGTATTCTATAATTATTTAAAAAACACATTTAAGAGACGTAGCTAGGCGGAAGTCTGGGCTCGGTTTGGATGCATAAAATAAAGCATGAGTTTCTGACCAACTCTGCAAAATGTTACAAGATTTTTATGACACGTATTAAGTTCTCTAATCGTAACTTGATCTTTCAGTATAGAAAGATTTAGAGGTACTGTAGCTAATTTGATTTTGTGTGTAGTTAGAAACCAGTCCAAAGTAGGTATATCAACGGTAAAAGTTAAAAATTGTAGCGTTGTCTTTGTCTGGCTGGCTGGATTGCTTCAACATTGCGTTGTCAGCCGATGGTCAGGCCCTTACCCGTACTGTAATCTTTTAGTTGTAATGGAGCTTGATATTTCGGTAAGTAGTGATCCCTGCATGCCCGCGGAGGCTAGACAGAAGATGTTTAGAGCCGCAGCGCAGTCTACACTCGATTTTTTAAAGTTTTAGCTAGAATGTTGTAAATAGTCAACTGTCATTTTGTATGTTACATAAGAATTTTTCAACGTCTCCTTTGCATTAAAAATAGAAGGGTACGATATTAAAATTTATATTCAAAATACTGTCGTGTGTAGTTTGTTGTGAATTAGGCTTCTGACACTGTATGCTAGTTAGGAATAGAGGTCGGCGTCTCATTGTAAAAATGTAATATAATCGCTATTAATTTGGATTAAAATATGAATGTTAAATAAGATTAATATTAAAATGATGATTTTTCCTTTAATATTTTTATACAGCATTACAAAATATTTATCGCAATTAAAAGTTTATAGAGGTGGGTCTGTGTGCAATTTTAAATAGTGTTAAATTTGTATAATCGCCTTAATGAGAGAGAATATAGCCGAGTCCTTCTGCGTGTGTTTGCTTGTGTGTAATATTAACATTATTATTTAAGAGGCGATATTTCCTTCATCACATCACCTACTGAAAATAATGTAAAAGCCACAAGAATAACAAAATAAGTAAATTTAATTATTTTCATTATTTGTAATAGAAAATGAGTTTATCTGTTAAAATATGTTTAAAAAGTATTGTAATTATTTTAAATGCAATAAAGTCTTAATTTGTATCTTGTGCGCGATACATAGGACATGGTTTATCAACAAAACATTTTAGCATATCGCCTCTTAAAAAGCAATGTGAGTTATAGTATGCATGTCACACGACGAAACTATTGCTAGATGATACCATAGTGACTCTCATGAACGTGAATCGAACCAACTTACTAAGCGCGCATTCATTCGAAGCGCAACGCCTTAGCTCTTTATCATTATTAAGTTATAAAAAAGTAAAACTATCCGTCATAGAAATAAAGTATTCAGTTATTTCCGTACTCTGTATAAACCACAATACCGAAGTGCTACATAGCATACACTTATTAATTTATAAATGTTGTTAAATTATTCAATTTATTACCACTGGGTAGCGGTTATTTGATATACACACTAATATATTATACATATTTAAACGGCTACTAGAATTTGAATCAAAGATGAATTTATTCTTGTCTTCGATCATCTGTACATTTTTCTAGTACTTATCAGATTTAATCGGATATTTTGTAACATTTAAAAAATGCCATTTCGATATCGACCTTTTTTGACTATGAAATCCCTACTGACTACTACTGACTTGATGTTATACCTGAAAATACCTATAATAGGGTAGTGGCTTTCGACACTACCCTATTTTTAGGTATAACTTCAAGTTCTGGCTGGTAACATAAGCTTTTTAGTAAATAAAGCCTACTATAGTTTACATGAATATATTAGTGATAAGCTCTAAATTGTTAATTGTAATTCTGCTGTGCCCTCACGGGGTGTCACACTGATCCTACACTCTATGAAACATCTTATGTACTGTGACTAGCAATGAATAAATGAATATGAATATGAATATGAATAAAACATCATCGTAAATTCGGAACATAACATTAAACAAGGCCAATACTGTAACAAACTCATAAATATAACTTTTCTTCCAACAGTAAGACCCTTAAACGAAACAGATTGTGTTAACGAGATTGTCAGTTTTAGAAGTTATTCAGTTACATGAATTTCATGTATGCCCTGAATTCGAAACAATTGTCCATTTTCTTAATTCAATCAGTCGAATCAACAGTATATCAAAAGCTACCAGACCGCAACCCAGTGGTATAGCCATTCGCGGCATCGAATTATATCGCAGAAATGATCGCATGGTCTCTCAGTTCCTGAAATTCTCTTTAAATCACTCAACGATAAAAGTCTCTCACGTAATTTAAGGTGTACGTAAAATCACTAGATCGAATTACGAAAAATCACTGAATGCCTATTCGCAAACTAGTAATTCATGTTCTGTGTGCATTAAAAGTCTAGAATTAACAACATTGTTGACTATTGCTATTAGCTTGAGGTTGTTAAAATTTTTAGAAAAGAAAAGGTGAATTTTTCATGTAATATATACGTATGTATAAAATCTTTAATGCTCTATAATACGAATGTTCGCTAGACCTTTTTTGTAAGCTGATTGCCATCTTATTATCGTGTTGTTACACACTAGTCCTCTCCTTATTAAAGTAGTATCAATATATAATGATGGCTGTGAGGTAAATAATTATAACAATTTAAATTTATATTGTGTAAATGAATTAATAAAAATAGAAAACAAATGGATCGCTCTGTCGCAATGATTGGTCTGACGCTTTCACTTATTTAATTTGTCTTGGTGTTGTTGTTAATTCACACCATATTTATGTGAATATTAAACTTACTTTCATTGGTTGAAAACTATTGCCTTTATTTAAGTAAATTCCGATTATTATTTTTAGTCTGTTTAAAAAATTTATCAGTGCTAAGACAAAATCAATGAATTTGTAATGTTTATTTGCGCAAAAGACATCTCAGCCATGGGTTGCCATATTGATGATAATAACTTCCCTAGTCTTTTAAAAAGAAAAACTTATATTCTACTTTAAAATACTTCAATATGGATGGCTTAATTTCTCTCTCTGTTTGTTTAGATGTTCGCAATATTTTAAATTATCAGGTTTAAATTACATTTCTTAATATCTATAAATTAAAAACAAGGATTATGGCAACCTAAGAAACAAAGCTCACAGCTTTCTTGCAGATGCTCAAACTCAGCCCCATAAGTCACCGCTTATAGTTCCATTTACAGATTATAAAACCACCAATTATAATCAAGTTAATATTACATTACCCTTTAGGATTCCGCAGGTACCGTTGGCGACATGTTAAAGTATTACTCTAGCATAAAATATAATAGGCAGTATCACACGCACTTCTATAATCGTCATAATACTATAAGTACTTAATGCTTTTAGTAGGTACTATAGCATGTGACCAATAACACCTTACTAAAGACCGCACAAGATGGGGAATGTAATATTACCCGACTGTTCGAAATATATCACACCACAAGAACAAATTATTTAATATTGTTGATGTTGATTGTTAATAAAATGCAAATAATGTAAATATCAAAATAAATTCTGTATTTGTATTTGAAAAGCTGTTTTAATCTATCTATCTATATACCTATCATCATCATCATCATGTCAGCCGAACGACGCCCACTGCTGGGCATAGGCCTCCTCCAAGGATCTCCACAACGATCGGTCCTGCGCTGCCCGCATCCAGCCTATATACCTATATCTATCAGTAAAGGAGATTTCTGTATTTAAGGTTTGTGTGCAATGAAAAAGATTGTTAAAGATTTTTCTGAAAATATATTATCAATTCATTCATATTATTCCAGTCAGCAGTCAGTACTGGATAAGGCAAACAATTGTACACACTACTATAATTAACTAACAACAAAACTTATTTCGTGACTAAATTATCAAAAACATTTGTTACTATCATACCTAGCTAGACTAGACAAAGTAGAACACCCCGTGACTAGAGGTTCTCTTAAACTGCAATTTCATATTTGTGAGATCATTAAAAATCACATTTAAACCTAACAATTTGAGATTTAAAAATAAATACCTAAGCAACTTCCACGCATAGACTGGTTTAGAAATAAAAATAAATTGACTTGACATTAGAATTTTAACATAGAACTTTATGTACAGCTTTAAATATTCTCAGAAACTGTCTTATTACTACACAGCATATCAACATTATAAGATTCTGAGGTATAAAAATAAATTTAAGAAATACAGTCATATGCACAAATAGATATATAACTGTAAAGGCATTTTCAGCTTGATAAGAAAACAGTTCAATACTTACAGAAAAATTTAAACAAAGATTGATCAATTTAATCTCTGTGCAAGACAGATGAAAAGTCCCTTATTGTTATTTGTTTTTGTTAACAGAGATACTTTGCCAAAATTTAATTGTGTTTACTCACCTTATCTAATTGCAAAAAGGCCCTTGATCCACTTCTCTTGGCTTTAAGAGTGTGCTTCTTAGCAGAACCAATGGGAACAATTTTCTTCCTTTCATCTTCTAAAAGCAAAGGTGGTAATGATACCTTTCTAATACTGTAGTGAGAGACACTATTAGAGAGCTTTGACACTTCATTCTGTGGGTAATCAGGGTCATATAACGGCTCTAGTCTAGTTAATTCTCTATGCCTGGCTGTAACAACTCTACCATTAATTAATTTGCTACGATCAGAAGCACTGAGAGTGTTTCCATAGTTCCTAGTATCCAACGACACAAATGACTTAGCACTATTTCGATCACAGTTAACAGATGAATCTGGTCTAGATGATCTCATCCATCTTGAAGAAGCCAAATCTGACCTTAATATTGAAGTGTTTTGTTTCTTTCTTTGTGATGGACTTCTTATCTGTATAGGAGTGATTTGGAGAAGGGAGCAGAAACTATTTGGTAATTCTTCTTCTTCATAGCACATTGGATGAAAAGAGACTTTCTCTCGCGACAATTTGGGTTCATGCAAGTCTCCTGCTAAGGATACTCTAGGAGAATTCTGAGGTGTCACATCAGAGCTGCTCTGTGACAGTCGCTCTTCACTTTCACTAAATTGTTCATAGTCACTGTAGTGTATAGCAATGACCTCATCATGTTCCATTTGCCTATAACATAATTTCTTTTCTGGTAGTGGAATAGCTTTGCCAACAATCCTGAAATCAATAAATCAAATAAATTATGAATATGAAAGGTCCACCAATTCAGAATTAATCATGATGTATTAAACCTGGCCTTGACCTATCCATTTCAAAGACAATCACACTTTTTATTTACAACCCACACACTACACAATATTGATTGATTACAAGTTGGGTCAAATTTTAAACTTGATTCATGTAAGTTAAAATAAAACTAAACTAGGTCTGTACTGAATAAAGGTGACAAAAACAAATATGATCATGTATTTGTTGTTTCCTTTACTAACATAGTTTTGGTCTAGCTCTAGCTCTGACACTAAAAATTACCTAAAATTCATACTTTTCTATACTTTGTCTGCCATAGTTAGTATCAACTCCCCAAGTGGTCAAAACATTTGAAAATTGAGGTTTAGGATGACGCAGTCTAGCCATACGCAATGATGATGAATTCCCCCCAGGGCCATGAATTACTTATACAAACAAGTGAAAGCCAGTCAAAAACCAAATTGAACATATACTTAATGCCTTCTCTGACCAGCTTAGTTGAAAAACACTTTTTATGTTCTATTTATTTTATTTATAACTTATTAACTACTCCCGAAATCCTCAATCACTGAGGAACTGGCTATCTTATCTGTAACTGACGGAACACAATAATGCTGAAAACATCATTGTTATGGCGTCAGACTTAGATAAGTTGGTGGTTGCTAGCCAGGTGGACTAATAACAAGTCCTAGCAGCAACCAAACCGAATACAATATGTACCCTCGCTGGGAATGGAATCCAGGACCTCTGGGTCTGAAATTGGTGGTGTGAACCACTAGACCGCAGAGGCAGTTAAAATCTGTACATAAAACCTGTTCAATCTGTACATAGAAAAATTTAAGGATTTACCTGAGTTGGGGATGCAACTCTCTCCACTGGTTGCACTCTTCAATGATCTGTGGCCTCGTACATTTCTCTCCTTCTTCATCATACAGTGTTCTTTCTATCCTTTCCCACTCAGATGCCAAGGTTTTTGTTGCCTCTGCAGTACTCCTACGCAGTGCTGAGCCCGAGCTACTGTCACTCTCTTCACTATGAAAGTCTGGTGTACCTGAAATTATGATATGTATCATTTAAATCCATTTTTTTTCTCATGAGTGATAGTTTAATAGTTTATGGTGCTATTAATAAGCAAGACCAATTAGTTTGTATAGAATTAAAATACAAAATATTCTTCTTTTAATTCAAAACATGCTCAGGTGTAAACAAATGTATCTTTAGCTTTTCATCAGAAAATGAACTCCTTGTATTAAACAACAAATTATACCTACAGTGAATTTATTACCTGATTCACTATCAGAGAAAAAGTCTGAAAATGGTGTACCAGCTCTTTCAAAACTGTCTGATCTATATGATTGAATATCATAAGAATACTTCAGATTTCTGTTAATATAACTTGTCTTAGCTGATAGCGGGGGTAAATCCGACCCCGTACGATATCCAAACTTCTGATTATTTATATTTGGTAAACAATCAATTAGTTTGCTAATATTTTTCTCTCGGGCAGACAAATAATTTCTAGCCGACATAATAAAAACTATAGGCACAGTTCAGGTGTTTCTTTTATCCATTATTGGCACTCACACTTTACACGATTTCAAAGACATACATATCCTACAAATACTAAATATTGTTTGTTGTATTGTTAGAAACGAACGATCAAGAGAAGAGAAACAAATTATTTTGTTGTGAAACGTCAACGTCAAACATATTGACACTGACACAAATTAATATTGACATTTGTTTTTTTAATAAGCTTTTATGGGATCAATCAAGCATCATCCAGCATCATCCAGCCTATCTCGAAGATTTTTAAATAATAACAAAATAAATAAGTAAGTATGTATAGGAAAAATGTAACTAGTAAAAAGCCACAAGCCCTATTAGGACATAAATCAGTGGCTACCAACTAAAAAAAAATATGGATATGAACATGGGCTTCAACTGACATTTGAATTCCTTATTTTGATAGGCTTTTGCTGCTTTTTTCTGTTGAACGTTTCTAGCTAGCTATCGTTATACCCGACATCACTAAACATGATCCATCTGCCAATCACTAGCGGCGGAGCTTTTTAGTGCCGTATCCGGCCGCCGCTAGTGATTGGCAGATGGATCACGGTCCGGCCACGCACGCCCCAGGGGGGCTACCGGCTAAAAAATATGGGCATAGGTATGGGCTTAAACTGTCATTTGAATTCCTTATTTTGATAGATTTTTGCTGCTTTGTTCTGTTGAACGCAAGAAATTTGTATGTTGTATGGTTGAACGTTGCTAGATTGCTATCGTTATCATAATCATCATAATCATAATCATTTATTTTCAGGCTGCAATGGCCCATAGATATAAACCTTAAAATAAAATAAATATATAATAACAACAAATCTGTTAGTAACTATACAAAACTTAAGATTAGGAATCGGTGGCTTCTGGCAAAGCCCCACGGAAGCGCCGGTAAACCACAGCCTGCGGCCAGAAATCTTCCTTCATGAAAGGAGATTTTTCAGTTTTGTATGGAGCCTCGGCTAGGACCATGAAGCTCGACTTAATACTGAGGTAACTGGAGAGTGCAGTACGAACAATTTTTTGAATACCACAAATAACACAGTGGCTGTCTTCCGTCTCACCTACACTTTAAAAAAATACGTATGGTCATATGAGACAGCTGACAGCCACTACATACATAAATGTCAAATTTGCTGGCGACACTTTTTTATTCAGGGTGAGAGCTCCAGTTACCTCAGAGTATTAAGTCAAACTTCATGGCTAGGACCTTGTACACTATACCATAGGCAAGCAAAAGATAAATAACTGAAAAGTACTGAAAACTAATTGAATCGCAATAAGCTAACGCGTTTGATGGTACAAAAGCATTATCTAACCCCGATTCAATATGGCGGTAAAATGTCACACTAACAATAAAAAAAAGGTTCACATTGATAGATTATCATCAGTCGTCAATGTCATCGTATTTTCGTACAGAAACATCAAAGTTTCCGAACGTGATTTAAATATGATATTTCAAAGTTTATTTTTGTACCATTTATGCAGACAGACTGTTCAGTACACCCCTGCCTATACCGCGGAGTCGGCTAGCGCAGTGGAAGCTGGTATTACTAATATAGACTCCGGACAAAAACTAGGTTTCAGCGGGGATGTAAACTGAACAATTGGACTGCGATACACAGCGGAGAGAATGTGAAGTAAGGTGATTTTACATACTGTGGTCTGTGCTGTAGAAAGTCCCTGGGCAGCGTGGGGAGAGGGGGGCCCCCCCTGTGGCTCCGTCTTCTTCTGCAGACCTTACCAATTAGTCACCTCACTCATAACACAAATAACAGCGTTCACAAGACACTGGGCGTTTCAACAATAGATACACAAAGACACACACGTGGGAGCTTTTTTTTATTACGATATAGTGTCCCGACAACAAGCGCGTGTGGTAGAAAAGGTTATCTTTCAAAGCATCCGCGACCGGCCACTCCAGAGATGGCATCAAAACCTTGGTCGTACAAAACGGGATCACATAGATAATTTAAGATGTATTCAAACTCGATATGCCAGGCACATTCAACGCGAGCGATTTTTAACAAATTCAGCAAAATTATTCCGACATTTTCTTACAAGAATTTCAATCAAGTGTCACTGTCAACTTCAAGTGACAGCTAATGTCAATTTGACGTGACATTAGAGTTGCGTTCAGAAACGTCGATCTTTTCCGAACATCCCCCCGCCCCGGACCGTTAAGAACGGTACGTCAATCTACGGGTAATCGGGAGAGCCCACTAACTGCTCTCTTCAAAACCGAATCTCGAACCAAAACCTCAGCAAAACGAGGAACTCCGTCAGTTCCGGGGTAGAGTTTAACAATGCGCCCCCTTCGCCAACATAGGGGCGGTAGGTTAGCATCCTTAATCAACACGAGGTCGCCAGTCTGGGGTGGGGTGGTTTTATCTGTCCACTTCACGCGCTGTTGTAGGATATGCAAATACTCCATCGACCAACGTGCCCAGAAGTTTTGGGACATCTGTCTCAACAGTTGGTATCGCGACAAACGATGGGATCCTACATCCTGAATCGGATATTCAGGCAACGCCAAAAGGGGCTGTCCGATCAAGAAATGACCTGGGGTCAACGCTTCCAGGTCATTCGGGTCCGAAGACAATGGGCACAAGGGTCGCGAGTTGAGGACGGCCTCAATTTTACAAAATACCGTATCAAGTTCCTCAAACGTGAGAATAGTTTCTCCAATCACGTGACGCAAGTGTGTCTTGGCAGCCTTTACACAAGCTTCAAAAATTCCTCCCCAGGTCGGACAAGCCGGAGGGCTAAACTTCCAGATTATCCCACGCCGGGAGAGGGTGGTTCCAATGTCTATTTTATTATCAACAAAAAACTTAACTACTTCCTTAAGATAATTACACGTTCCCTTATAATTAGTACCACAATCGGAACGTATCAATGACGGCAGTCCTCTACGGGAAACAAATCTGCTCAAGGCGGCGACAAAGGCTTCGGTAGACAATTCCGAGACAATTTCCAAATGGACAGCCTTGGTGGACAAACACACAAACACGCACAAGTACGCCTTATAGGTTTTAGCATTACGCAGTCTCGAAGCCTTTACAGTAAAGGGACCGGCGAAGTCGGTGGCGACTCCGGCAAAAGCTCTACATTCCGTGACGCGATCAGCAGGCAAATCACCCATCTGGGGCTGCATGGTCGCGGCCTTCAATCGATAACAAGGCAGGCAACGGAAAACCACAGTGCGAATGGCTCGACGAGCAGACAAAATCCAAAATTCACGCTGCAAAATGGCCAACAAAGCATTACAGCCAGCATGTTGTGCATTCACATGGCGATCTGTTATTATCAGTTGAGTCAAATGTCCGGCTTTAGGTAACAAAGGGGGGTGACGAGCTCCATACGGCAGGTTCGCATTTCGAAGTCTTCCGCCGACTCGCAAAAGCCCACTCTCGTCCAGGAAGGGATTCAATCGCGATACCGCGCCCTTCAACTTGCGACGGCCTAAACGCAAAATTTCAATCTCGGACTCAAAACTATCAGCTTGTACTCTCCGGACCCAAAACAAGAGCGCGTCCCTACGCTCGTCCGGAGTGAGAACCGACGAATCACGCCTCGCGCGTGGGTTTCTGCAATTGTACACAAAACGTCTGATCCAAGCGGTAACACCAAGCAGCTTCTGTAAGGAGCTGTACCGATCCAACAACAAATCCTTTTCCCCGGCGGGGTTAGTCTCCAGGACGCATGCCCGCATATCAGGAACGGCTACGTTCGACAACGCTGGAGAGGGCGGCCACTCCGACTCAGGCCGCATCAACCACTGTGGGCCCCACCAGAGGGGGTGGTTAATTAGGGTTGGGGCTACACAACCCCGAGACGCACAATCCGCGGGATTCATGGTTCCCGGCACGTGTCTCCAAATCAACTCGATGTCGGAATTACAAATCTGCGACACTCGATTGGCCACAAACACGTCCAAGGTGTGCGCCGGAGCCTTCAACCAACAAAGGACGACCTGACTGTCCGTCCAAGCATAAACCTCTTGTATCTTAATAGATCGACCTAATGTGAGCCATACGTGGTTCAACAAACGCATTAGGAGGGCAGCTCCACACAATTCCAACCTCGGGATCGTATGACGAGTCCGAAGGGGAGCGACTTTGCTTTTCGCTATCACCAGATGCACAGCAACAACTCCGTCAACAGTAACAGTGCGGAGGTACACGGCCGCAGCAAATCCACGTTCGGAGGCATCGGAAAAGCCGTGAAGAGTAACTTTACAATTTTCAGAAGGGAGGAATAGCCTCGGCAAATGCACTTCATTAATCTCGGGGAGGGATGAAACGAAGCTCGACCAATCTCGGAGTAACTCGTCCGAGAGGGGTTCATCCCACGACACACCCGAAGCCCATAACCGTTGCAAGAAACACTTGGCCATAAACAGCACGGGGCAAATCCACCCATTGGGGTCAAAGGTACGTGCGACAGTAGACAATACTAAACGCTTGGTCCAGACTTTCGGTGGTCGTAAATCCACACAATACGTGAAAGTGTCAGAGACCGGTTTGTACTGTACGCCAAGGACGGTCACCACATGGGGATTATCAACATTTTCGAATAGGTGGGGGTCCTGCTGGTGCTCTTCGGGCAAACCTACCAGTACATCAGGCGAGTTGGATATCCATTTCCTCAACTCGTAACCTCCCGACTTCAAAAGGGCGGTGAGTTCGTCTCTCAGGACAATCGCCTCTGAGACAGATGAGGCGCCCGTGCAAATGTCATCCACATAGACGTCACTGGCCAAAATGGCGGAGGCGCGAGGGTATCTCAAGCGCTCCTTCTCGGCCAACTCCAACAAAGAACGAATCGCAACAAACGGGCTCGAAGCCAAACCGTACGTATTCGTATTCAATTCATAAATCAACAAGGGGTCCCTCGGACTCTCTCTCCACAAAATCAATTGGTACCTCCTATCCTCGGGATGGATGACCGTTTGTCTGAACATCATCCGGATGTCAGTCATAAATACAATTTGGTGCCGCCGGAAGTTGGTCAAAATGTCTGAGATCTCCGTGTGCAGCTTGGGACCTACATGCAGACACTGGTTCAAGGACGCTCCAGTAGAGGTGGGAGCCGAACCGTCAAAGACCACCCGAATCTTTCCGGATTTCAAAACGGCGTGGTGCGGCAAAAAGAAGTGCTCAACGGAGCGCCAATCCAAATCGCTCACGGACATGTGCCCTAACTCCTCATACTCCCGCATGAATTCAACATACTTCTGGCGGAAGACCGGATCCTTGCTCATGCGACGCTCCATCGCCACTAGCCTACGTTCCGCTAGCGGTCGGGATTCGCCCAGAGGAGGTCGGCCGGCACGAAAGGGGAGACGGGTGATCAAACGACCAGAGCGGAGGCGACCAGTGTTATTCTGGTAATACAACTCGCATTCATCCGCTACTGGGTCTACCCGCGGGGCTGGTGGAGGTTCCTCAACCTCCCAAAACTTCTGCACCACTTCGGAGAGAGACACATTAAAAACAAGACCGCGATCCTCATCAAGGGAATCCAAAACGCGGCGAGCAGGGCCCATCACAACTGTACCGAGTGTCGTCTGCAGAGCTACCAAGCCATCTGGCTGCAAAACTCGCTTTCCCGTCAACAAAACTCGCCCCAGGACATCGGCTCCAAGGAGAGCATCAATCGGGCCTGGGCGGAAGAAATTTGGATCGGCGAGTGGGGAATCAGACACCAAAGACAACATACTCGGTCCCAAGTCAACTGAAGGTTGACGGCCAACAACTGTGTCCAACACAATCGCCGAGGTCTTAATGCCTGGCGTGGACCCATTACGTGATGTAAATGTGAAGTCAACATGCCCTAACAACCCGGGGACTTTCACATCGCCAACACCTCTCACGCCTTCCGTGTGGGGGTGCACCTTGAGGCCCAACCGCCTAACTAACCAAGATGACACAACACACCCCTGAGCACCGGAATCCAACAAGGCGCGAACCTCCACAAGGTCGCCATTCAATCCCCTGACAAGCACAGAGGCCGTGGGCAACAAAACGGTCTCTGGAGGGGTGGCTACAATCGACCGTAAACACGTTGATTGCTAGTATGTGGGGTCCCCAGACGTCCCCCCATGGTAAGGGGGTCGCTCATAGCGATCCAGTGGGTCCCAGTCTCCCACATACTGCCTACGTCCAAATCGCCCGGTATCAGGCGGGTTATATCTCCCGGCCCCTTGAAAACGGGGCGGGCGCCGCTCCAAACGCGGGTATTCGGCGAGCGGCGGCGAGAATCGGTGCCTATCACCCACCGTGTACGTCGCCCCATAGTCGCGGGGGCACGGTGACCGATTTTCAGAAGGGGGGTCCCGGGGACCCCCGGCTGTGCGAGGCTCAACACGTTGCGGGGGGCTTCTACGACCTCCCGCAACGCTCGCAAAATCGAACCCCCTAGTTGGGGACCGATTTCCCATGGGGGGGTCCGTGGGACCCCCGCCCGTGCGAGGCTCAAAACGTCGCGGGGGGCCTCTACGACCTCCGGCAACGCCCGCATAACTCATCCCCATCCTTGGGGATCGGTTTCCCATGGGGGGGTCCCTGGGACCCCCACCCGTTTGAGTCCAAACGTGGCGGAGAGCGTCTGGGGCCACTCTGGTGGCCACTAGAACTGCTGCGGGATGCAAACACCGCGGGGGGTCCGAGACCCCCACCCATACGCGGTGATCCTGCAGCGACGCGCTGCGGCGCTCCGCCGCCCTCTGGGCTGTTCATGCAGAGGAGGGGATGGTGGTTGCCCTTACAAAAGCGGCATGGGTGCGCTTGGGTACATTCGCGCTGCATGTGCAGGCCCAAGCACGAGTAGCACCATGTCCGTTGTCGCGCGATCGCTCGACGGCCTTGGACGCGCTGGTCGAGGAACTTATCACAACGGGTCGTGCTGTGACCCGGTTCCCGACAGTACAAGCAGCGGGCGGTCTCCTGGACGGCGGCATAGCGGCCGGGCGCGCGAGGGGCCATACGCCCCCTACGGGGGGGTCCGGTGGGGGATCCACTCTGTGGCACAGGTCGTTCGGGTCCCATAGGACCGGCCAGAGAGGAATTATCTGCCAGTCTACTTTCTCCTTCCAGGAACGTCAAGAGGTCCGAGAAGGGTGGCAGATAAGTCGCACTATCCCCACCATACTGCTGCTCAAAACGGACCTTAACAGAGTCCGGCAACTTTCCCAGGACAATGTGCAGTAACAAAAACGACCACTGCTCCACTGGGAGTTTTAAATTTTTCAATGCGTTGTAGGCAACCAACAGCGGATTCAACAAAGCCACTCTCAAGTGCATCACGCTGGCAACGCGGGGTAAATTCAAAATGGCGGCAACATGGTTGTCCGCCAGACGTCGTACGTTCTGGTACCGACGGGCAATCAAATCCCTAGCAACAGGGTAGTTTTCATCCGAGGGGGCCAAATGTTGAACCGATTCAAGGGCCTCCCCTTCCAACACGGATAATAAATAAGCTAACTTCTGGCCCTGGGTCAAATCATCCCGGGCATGTACCAGACTATCAAAAATATTAATAAAGCCCTCCCAGTCCTCTAGACGACCAGCAAAACGCCTTAGGTCTAAGGGGGCCAATCTAGCAAAGAGAGGGGGCATACTCTTAGATGTGACCGGGGACGGGCTCGGTTCATTCTCTCTTGCCACTTGCAAAGGTCGAGCCACCTGGGTAATTCTGTCCGCAAAATCATAACACTGGTCCACATCCAAATCGACTTCTTGTCGCATTTCCACCTCGGCCTCAACAGTCCTTTCCAAAAATAAGGCATACTGCTCATCAACAACAGCCAAACGTATGGGCAGATCTACGTATCTGTTCAACAAGGCCTCCGTCCTATCAGGTCGATCCAACAATGCGACTGCAGACGCTAACCACCGTAACTCAGAACGTATTTTGGCTTTAGCAGAGGAGGCCGTCATTGTAACGTCACAAATTTATCAACAAAAACAACAAATTCAAAATATTCACTATAACACAAAATCTCCAATATTTTGAGGTTATTGATAACCACAAAATTCCAATATTACAACAACAAAGTATTTATAATGACACAAACTCTTAAATATTTGGAGGTTATCAGAAAACAACAAAACTCAAGTATATAATTATAACTCTAACTCTCAAGAGGTTATAACTTAGACACAAACTAACTTTGACTTTGTAAGTCAAAAGTTATTCAGTTCAAACAAATCACTGACCATTGAAATTCACTTGGATATCGACATACAACAAGATGATTTTAATTATTTCAAAGCACAAGTTTCAATAAGTTTCAATGTGTAAACAATGTCTTAAATCATTTAAGTTTCACTAAGTATTGAGTGCAAACTTATTAGCTAACCTTTTATTAGCTATTATTTAGCAACAAACTTGTCAATATTCACAACTCAAATTTGCTGACAAAACTAAATAATAATTATTATGAACAAAGAAAGGCATCTGTTTACATTTTGGAACCTCAATACATGACAATTAATTACAAGACATGGAACCAATAACAAAGGAATGCCCTTTACTTTTCAAATGCAAGTTAATTACCATTTACAAGTACAAATTAATCTAGTCCGGACCAGATGGTCATCAAACGGCACTGATTAATAGACAAACTTTTGGCGTGGGCCTCTCAGGCCTTCAAGCTACGCTCTTGCTACCAAGAAATGTTCAGTACACCCCTGCCTAGACCGCGGAGTCAGCATTGGCGCAGTGGAAGGCTATCATGAGTATAGACTCCGGACAAATCCTTGGTTTCAGCCGGGATGTAACTGAACAATTGAACTGCGATACACAGCGGAGAGAATGTGAAGTAAGGTGATTTTACATACTGTGGTCTGTGCTGTAGAAAGTCCCTGGGCAGCGTGGGGAGAGGGGGGCCCCCCCTGTGGCTCCGTCTTCTTCTGCAGACCTTACCAATTAGTCACCTCACTCATAACACAAATAACAGCGTTCACAAGACACTGGGCGTTTCAACAATAGATACACAAAGACACACACGTGGGAGCTTTTTTTTATTACGATATAGTGTCCCGACAACAAGCGCGTGTGGTAGAAAAGGTTATCTTTCAAAGCATCCGCGACCGGCCACTCCAGAGATGGCATCAAAACCTTGGTCGTACAAAACGGGATCACATAGATAATTTAAGATGTATTCAAACTCGATATGCCAGGCACATTCAACGCGAGCGATTTTTAACAAATTCAGCAAAATTATTCCGACATTTTCTTACAAGAATTTCAATCAAGTGTCACTGTCAACTTCAAGTGACAGCTAATGTCAATTTGACGTGACATTAGAGTTGCGTTCAGAAACGTCGATCTTTTCCGAACACAGACAATGAGAATTTTAATATTTTATTTGACTTTACTATATTTTTTACTATTAGTACGAATAGTGTACAATGTCCTAGCCGAAAATGAAAAATGTCCTTTCCAGCCTCGCTGTCGGGACGCGCACCACAAACGATTTGAAATTTGTGTTGTGGCAAAGCCATCTTCTCTCTTCACTCGTTGCACTTGCAAGCAGCCGAGAAATAATAGCGGGCCATGGTTGTGGGCTTGTGGCGCGATTCCAAAACCTGAACTCTGGCAGAAGTTGGCCTTTTTCTTTATATACTCTGTCACACACATCCCCCGCATGCCCCGCAGTGATAGTGGTGTAGAGTGTAGACGGGACAGGTAGCCGTAGTCGGTATGTATGGCACCTCGCAGCAGGAAGTTGGGCCCTGTTGTCGGTGCGGTACCATACTGGTTATACCCGACGTCACAAAATAAGGAACTGATAGTGGCTACTTTTTTTATAAAATTGACTTAAAGTTTAGTTTTTTGCATTAACAATGCAATTTTATTATTAAACTAGCTTTCCGCCCGCGGCTTCTTCTACACGACATTATCCTGATGGAATGTAATATTTTCCGGGATAAACTATGTCATTTTCCCCAATCTACCCCCGTACCAAAAATCACATTGATCCGTCACTCCGTTTGGACATGAAAGACGGACATACAAATAATACCTACTTATTGATTTTCCCGTGGGAATATGATACTATCCTGTGGTAAAAAGTAAAAGTAGCCTATTATAATCCTTGCCAGGGTCTCAAATTATTTACTTAAATACCAATTTCTGCCCCCAAATTAGCCTGCGCTTAAAGTGATTTTTCCATACAATGAGATTTCCCGCTGTAAAAAGTAAAATATGTCCTTTTCAGGGCCTTAAACTGTCTCTATTCTAAATATCATCCTTCCCATGAACTCAAACTATCGCCTTAAATACCTACCAATTCCATTCTACAGCTTTACCCGAGCTAAAACTTATTTTACCATGGGAATGAACCTTATTCCCGCGTTTACAATTTGCCTATGTCCTTTCTAGCATCAGGACTTGGGTGTCCCGGTGCTCCTATCAGTAGGAGTAATTAGTAGGAGCACCCGGAAGCACTGTCTCAAACTATCTCCATTCCAAATTTCATCAAAATTGGTTCAGCCGGTTTGACGTGAGCATATACAATTTCGCATTTATAATAATTGTGGGGATAGTCGAAATAGGAATATGAATGGACTACGTCCGCGAGTACTACATCGCAAAATTTTGTGTCAAAAAGTAGGTAGATAGGCATTCTCTACAGTCTCATCAGCACCATCATCAAACTATTTTAATGTCCCCGCTGCTGGGGCACATGCCTTCATATTAAGGAGAATGGGCCATGACCTTCCACACGGGTCCATTGAAGTTATGGTGTACTAACCAATCCAAATGCAGCCAGAAACCCTAGCTTATCGTGTCTTCTGAAGCACGATATATATTTTTTTACAGCAATCCCATGATATACAATTGCAAAAGTCACATAACCTCATCGATCGTAGACTGAGCACGCTACCCGTGGTTTAGGCATAAGAAGGTACGATACCTAGACAAACCGGAGCTACTATACTATCGTATGAATAATATTCGGACATTCTCTTCAACCACCAAAATGCAAATAATCAAGTTAATACTTTGCTTAAAAATGTGTAATACTGATTTTCTTGAGTTTATTCCAATGCATAAAGAATTGTTTGCTTTACACGAAAATGAGCTGTCATGGGACCCATGCTTCATTATAAAAAAGTGAACAAAAAAACCTGTATTCCACGGGAACTGTACTTTTCCCGAGTTAAAAAAACCGTATGAAATATTCCCGGCCAGAGTTCAATTATCCCGATCGATTTAGCCGTTTAGTTGTGATTGAGCCTTAAAGATCTAAACTCCGTATCTTTAATACCCCTTCCACCCTATATAAACATTAGCCCCCCCTTTCTACCCTATTAGTGTTTTTTTTATTTTGCCTACGCAGATCATTTCTAATCATAACCTAGTATCCTTCACACCAATTTCCATACTCCCAAGTCCAGAAATGAGGAACTTTTCATATAAGCCTTAATCACCCCGTTCTACCCTATTAAGGGTTTTTTATAACTTCGCATACGCAGATCATTTTCAATCGTGACCAGTATCCAACATACCAATTTTCATACTTCTAAGTTTAGAAATGAGGAAGTTCTATATAAGCTTAATCCGCCCGTTTTACCCCATTATCGGGGAGTTTTTTTAACTTCGCTTACGGAGATAATTTTCAATCGTGATTAGTATTCAACATACCAATTTTCATACTTCTAAGTTCAGAAATGAAGAAGTTCCATATAAACTTTATCTCCCCATTTTACCCTATTAAGGGGGAGTTTTTTTTACTTTGCTTACTCAGATCATTTTCGGTCGTAACCAATATCCAACGTATCAATGGGGAACTTGCATTAAAAATATTTTGAGAAATTATATTAATAATCCAATGATGATAGCCATTAAAAGTGCAATCGTGGAAGATTTATTCCAAAATTATTATTATTTTGCAAAATATTTATGTAAAGTTACGTAAATTGAAACGTGATTTGAAACACCAATCAGCGCGCAGTGACGTCATTCCATTAGTTGAGTTCAAAAACATATAGGTAATCATACATTCAAATCATGTCATAAAACATTAAAAATATCTACAAAATGGAAAAAGGCTTGACTAAATTCGACTCGCGAGATTTGCTTAAGGTTTATATGGACATAGTGCGGTGGTTATTTATGGAAAATTAAAATTTTTCAAGTGTAGAGATTGCTGTTTACTTTATACACTGTTGATGCCAGATCTAACGAGGTTATGATTTTTACGAATACAAGGTACTTACATCAAAATGATCTTCACAACATTGCAAGGCAGATTTTGAAGAGGGTGAATGTTGTCTTATATAGCTCCTTTCATCCACTTTTCTCTAAGTTTAGGCTCTTGAGGCACAGTTAAAACTGCACACTCTATTTTGTGAGATTTAGCTTTACTTGTAAAAGAATTATCCATTGTAGTAGTAATAAAGTATTGTATCGTTTACTGACTTTTTTGTATGTCAAATAAAACTGAAATAAATTAGTTCTGTCTTACAAAAATAATATTTACGCGCCATGAAAAGTTATGTGCATCTGAAAGGAGTGACCACTGACCACGAAAAAAGAAACAGGTTGAGAGCCTATCAGAGAATCTTTACGCGACATGAAAAGTTATGTGCATCTGAAAGGAGTGCACACCAAAAGAGAAACAGCTTGAGACCCTGTCAGAGAATCTAGTAAAAAAATTGTTGATTCCTAAGCAAAACTCCAAATAATTCGTATTAATTCTGAGTTGGACACTCAGTTCAGCAACTGTTAAAAATTTACTGTCACCTGTCAATGTAATTAAGCATTGTGTGTTAATTATTTTTAAATTCGAATCTAGTAAAGAATTTAGCTTGGTCACTGAGTTCATACAATTTGTGCACTATCGAATCTCTCAAATTTTGCAAGTAAACTAAAGAAATACATAAAATTACTTTAAATATCTAATTGTTTAGCACCTTATGAAGAAACAATGGTACAAACGTTAATAGTTTAATAATAAATGGAATTTATCTATTTTGACAACTAACGACAAACGTTTGAACTGAGTGACCAACGTTTTCGGTTTTAATGACTAGGCTTCGCCACATAGATAAATGAAAGTAAGCTTAAGTTTTTTTACTCGACTGCGGCGGGCGAAGTCAAAAATTACCTGACTGCGGCGGGCGAAGCCCAAAAAGTGTTACGTTTTTGACCTGAATGTATGTGTTTCTGTTCCTATGTTCCCTCGTAACTACTAAACGGATAAACTGATTTTGTTAATTGATACGTCATCAGCTTCGTCTTAATAGCCCGAGTGATAGAACATCAATAGAACATCAATATTAACAAAAAACAAAATGGCGTAAAAGTATTTTTGCCTTTGTCAATGTTAGAGTTCACAATATTTTAGACTAATGCAAAATAGGCATATTTTCAATACTTATATGTTAGTGCGTTTTACGTAAAGCTTACTTAATTTTTAATTACCTTAAAAAACAGTAAAAAATGATGGTAGCCATATTCTGTCAATTTCGTTTTCACAAAAATTAAAAATTCTACCCCTAAAAGTATGGTAAGTACTTAGAGAAACGGATGATAAACCAAGTTCTAGTAAAGATTTCGCTAAAAAACATAAGTTTTCTTTCATTTACCTATCTGGCGAAGCCTAGTCAGTAAAACTGAAATCTTTGGTCACTCACTTTTAGCGTTTGTCGTTAGTTGTCAAAATTTCTTTGTCACTCCTTTCAGATGCACATTGAAAAGTTTGACGTCCTAAGAAATGACGTCACGTCCGGCCATTGAGCGTTTACGCTCGGACTTTGAAATGTTAATTTTTGATTTGCATTAAATAAATAATTTAAGCATATTTCAACTTTTTCGCTTGTGATATCTTCATACAATCCTTAAATCTTTCAGATAGACTACATTTATGAAATAATGCAAGTTCCCTATTTTCATGCTTCTAAATCCATAAATGAGGAAGTTCCATATAATCTTAACCCCCCCATTTTACCCCTTTAGGGGGGGAGTTTCCTAAAATCCGTTCTTAGCGGACGTCTCCTAGGCATAATCTACCTTCCTGCCAAATTACATCTTCGTTGGTCCAGTAGTTTTCGAGATTTCGTGATGAGTGAGTTATGTCCCCTCGATTTTATATATATAGATTAGTGAAAAAAATCTTTCTGTGGGTATTGCCAAAACACCATAGCTTGTGCTGTAAGGAGCTGTAAGTTCCTACAGTAATTTAAAGGACAAACTCGGCATAATATCCTTTCATCGGTGAGTGAGCCTCCGTTTTTTCCAATTAATCAAATAATTAGGCCATTTTTGGTAAGCCCTTCTTTGCAAAAATACTGTATAAAACTCTTATCTTTTGTTTTCATGTTTTCATACACGTAACTATAACTGATGATAAAACAAATAAATGAAAATAATTTGTTGGATATCGATCGACATTTTGTTTGACATTTCATTTACTCGCCATTGGTCTTTTAGTGCTGTACTTTGCAGATAAGTTATCGATAATCGAATCAATATTTTTTCGTACTCAGTATTCAATCATAGTACTTTTATTTTATGTGTGCAAGTACTTTTTCGTTCGTTCGTTTCGGTAGGGAGGGAGGTACATGGCAAATTTAATTTAAAAACTATATGTTTAAATTTCAGCTTTCCGTCAGACTCCGATTTAAAATTAAGGTGGTTGAAAATAAAGGAAGAGCAGATTGGCTTCCCTAAAAAATGCAAGAGTATGCAGTTTGCATTTTGAAAAAAAAAACGAGTGCTACAAACAAAATATACGGATTTATGCTGATACGGATTTTTTAAAATCAACTAGCAAACGTTCAGCTGGTAATTTTTGTATTCTCAATAATAATTATGTTAACTATAAAATTTCATTATGTACCTAAGCTATTCATTTTAGAAGTGTACCTAAGTATATGATATAGGTACATAGGTATGTATAGATAATGTGTGATTATTTTATATAAGGTGTTACAAAAATACCCGTATTTTGTTTAAGAAATAATAGTTATTTTAATTTAAAAATATTATAAAGTAATTGCTAAAGCGCCTAGTCTACTGACATAGCCCGGAGGACCCATTAGTTCGCACAACTTTGATACTTTGCATGGACGGCCGATCTTTTAGTATCCTTTATGTTTCGCTGTCGGACTAGGCGTAGCTTGGCACGTTTGGGGTAGGTAGTAATAAAAAGTGCCTTCGTCTGACATAGTAAGGAACCTGCTCAAATAATAGAACTTGACCTTATTTTAGGTATAAAAATGTAACTATTTGCAATCCGGCACTGAAATATTTAAAAAAATCTTTCTGTTTTAACTAAGATCGGTTCTATTATCTTATAGCGTAGGCTCTCTTGTATTGGGCTCACGTCAGTTTGACTGACCGTCACCAGAGTTGCAATGATTTTATTAAAGAGTGTGTGTAACAGCAATATTTTTATTTTTGGTTAATTTTGTAACACGTTTTATACATACATACATACATTTTATGTCTAACTTTTTTCTGTTAACAGGAAACATAATGACACACGATCGCGAGTACCACGATCAACGAGAACTTTGACATCGACCATCTCAGAACCTACCAGATTTTCTTCACATAGTCAAGCAAGCCCCAGAAAGATTCTAATTCGTTTCTTATGAATAAAACTTTGTTAATGTTTGCTCACATACTCATTTTAAACTTATGTATTTTACTATTTATATAACAAACCGGACCCATTCAGAGACAATTTCATATAATGTATATGTCGCAGGCGGATGGTTGAATCCGCCGGATGGTTAAGTATGGCAGCATGCGGTTACCTAATGAAACGCATAACATTTTTCGCCATAAACATGAAACGCATCGTGTTGAAAGGCATAATCATCGAAATGCATAATTCTTAAAGGCATAATTTCATAACTTTATATTTTTTAACATAACTTCATTGCTGCCAGACACGATTGCCCCATTCAAAGACACTGGGTCGCAATTACATTGGGGCCTAGAAAGTACCTAATATAAAAGCTTAATACTAACATAGGATTAAGGAAAAATTGTTACTAACATAAAATACCTATTAAGATATGGATGTAATGAATAGTATCTAATTACAATCTGAAATAAATGAGTTAATAATAATAATAATGCAAACCTGTAGTACTTAGTACTTCCGACCGCAACACTGTGTGGCAAAGCAAGGAGTTACATGGCAGATTCTACCAGGCTCTCCATAGGCCCGACGTAGATTTATTAGCCTCAGTATCCTGGCTCCGTTTCGGTGATCTTTTTGGTGAAACCCAAGGTTTTGTCTGTGCAATTATGGATGAGGTTGTGATGACGAATAACTACCGAAAGTATATCCTAAGGGATGGCACAGTGGATATTTGCCGAGCGTGCCATCGTGCGGGTGAATCCCTTAGGCATATAATCTCCGGTTGTTCTCGTCTCGCAAACGGCGAGTATTTGCATAGACATAACCAAGTGGCCAGGATAATACACCAACAACTTGCTCTGAAACATAGTCTTGTGGCATCCGAGGTGCCGTACTACAGGTATGCACCAGAACAAGTCCTTGAAAATAGCCATGCCACATTATTTTGGGATCGATCTATCATTACAGACAGGACTATTGTAGCTAATAAGCCTGATATTGTATTGATAGATCGACACGAACGCCGCGCAATAATTGTTGATGTCACTGTTCCCCATGACGACAACCTCGTGAAAGCTGAAAAAGATAAAGAAAACAAATATCTTGATTTAGCTCACGATATTGTTGACATGTGGGACATTGATTCAGCAATTGTTGTTCCGATAGTCATATCTGCCCATGGGCTGATAGCCAAGAGCCTCGATAAACACCTTAAGAGGCTCGCGTTAGGTCGATGGATCGGGAGTCAGATGCAGAAGGCAGTACTTCTGGACACGGCCCGTATAGTGAGAAGGTTCCTGTCTCTGGATCCTTAACCATCGGTAGCCGGGACCCTGATCTTGCTGCCGTTGGGGAACTGCATTTTTGTATTTTTAAATGTTATATTTTGTAGTGTTATTCATTGTAAAAATTTAATGTTTAGAAATATAATTTTGTAAATATTTAAAATGTAATAAGGGGAATAATAATAATATTAATATGCAGAAGGCAGTACTTCTGGACACGGCCCGTATAGTGAGAAGATGTCTCTGGATCCTTAACCATCGGTAGCCGGGACCCTGATCTTGCGGCCGTTGGTGAACTGCATTTTGTATTTTTAAATGTTATATTTTTTAGTGTTATTCATTGTAAAAATTTAATGTTTAGAAATATAATTTTGTAAGTATTTAAAATGTAATAAAGGGAATAATAATAATAATAACGCATACTTTTTTTGCCCGAATTTTGAAAGGCATAATTCCAATAAGCATAATTATCTAAAGGCATAACTTTTAAATGAAAATAAAAAAGGCTTTTCTGGCGCTTCGCCGGCCGCTGCCGCGGCACGCTCGCTTCGCTCGCTCGGCTCGCGCGGCGTTTTGGTCGCTGTTCTAACCTAACCTAACCTAAAACTACTGTTAGGAATTCTTGAGTGGTGGGGGGCTGCGCCCCCCGTCCCCCTACTCCTCTGTTTTCTTCCACTTGAACTAAATTCAGAGCTTATTAAGTAAAATTTTTTTGAGCCATCAGATCTCAAAAAAAAGTTTTTTTTTTAACCATTGGATGTCTCTCAAATACCTCCGGAGTTTTTAAAAGGGTATCAAAAATTTCGTCAGATTTTGGCAACGACGCACCGTTTTCGAGATATTGAAATTTTTATAAAATAATGTTTATTTTTTAATTTTTAGTTTTTTGAAAAATGGAAAATGAAGTATTTAGAAAAAAAATCGACCCGTCTCACAACTAGCTCCGATGGGACTCGAACCCACGACCTTTCGCTTTCAGGGCGACTGCTCTAACCACTGAGCTACGGAGTCGTTACGAGAAGCGTCGAATTTATCCAATACTTCTTACGCGCTGTATAGTCAGCGTTGATTTCATCAATGTGGAGATATTACTACCCTCACACGCGAAAGAAATACCTTTCCAAGTATTTGGCAATTAATTGTGTGAGGGTAGTAATATCTCCACATTGATGAAATCAACGCTGACTATACAGCGCAAAAGAAGTATTGGATAAATTCGACGCTATTAACGTGTTTAAAACGTATTTCTGTCTCTGGCACCTTCAAACAGACGACAGAGACAGAACTATGTTTTAAACACGTTTAGCGTTAATCACGTTTAAATATCAATGCTGAAAGTCACCCCAAATCTTTAAATTTACCTATTTCGTTTCTGTTCCTCACAGTAGTTATACCTATCAGTACTTATTTAATTTATTTTAAGTTTCCTTTGGGTTTTTAAAAGATAATAATTTATATATGATTCATACCAAAATTTACCATAGACATGTACATACTTCGTTCAACGCCATCTAGTGAAGCTTTTGGAAGTTTTTTTTTTAAATGGCCTTCCAGAAAATCGCTCATTGTTATAATAATTAAGTTAGATTGAGAAGATGTAAATTTGTTTTAAACATAAAAGTAAAAATAAACTGATGTTTCTTTTATTATCTCTTGCTTATTTTTTACGCCCCGCCTTCTAAATCCAGGGGGGCTACCGGCTAAGAAATATGGATATGGGTATGGGTTTCAACTGTCATTTGAATTCCTTATTTTGATAGATTTTTGCTGCTTTGTTCTGTTGAACGTTGCTAGCTAGTTATCGTTATACCCGACGTCACAAAACAAGGAACTGATAGGGGCTATTTTCTTTATAAAATTGACTTAAAGTTCCCAAAAACGTATGAAGTTCATACCCATAAAATTACGCGGTAGCCCCCCTGGCCTAAAATTTATGTTTTACTTGCGTTTAGAATGGAAAATATTTCCGAAAATTCTTTTATAAACTACTTTATTGGTCAAACAGAAAAGTATTTATATTATGAAACAAACGGTACAGTGTAAAAATACTGTAGGTACTGAAGTACAGTATTTTTGGTTAATTTTCTTTTTCCTCTACATTTCCTATAATAAACATATACACAAATTCATTTTTGCATCGTTATTTTTATCCAAAAAAGGTTTTAGATTGTAGAAAACTAGCTGCCCGTCCGCGTGTAATTCCCGAGGGAACTCTTGAAATTTACGGGATAAAAGGCAGTCTAAGGAAGGACTAACTAGCTACGAGGTGTTCATTTTGTTAACTGATAAAATGATGTTATCGATACTTTTCATCAGGAATGTTGCATCACTATTAGCTCTATATCATAATAAATAAGTATGTACAGACAAAACGGTGACACTTCGATATGTATTAGCAACAAAGCTACTATGTTTGGCCTTTTTTTTCAAATGACTTCCATTGTAAATTAAAAAGAGATGCAACCTGCATTGAACATTTCACTTTCTACTATACATCTACGGGGTACATCTTTGGTTTTTATAACCTCAAAATTTTGTCTGATGAACGCCATCTCTTGTGTTTTTTGGAACTAACTTTTTCTTTTTTAATCATCTGTTATTCTGTCGGAAAATCCCTCAATGGTAGAGTAGCCCCTGGTGGCCTACCACAAGCTCTTATAGCAGTTATTTTTAAGTTGAGAGAGTGAGACGCCGCTATACGGCGTGTAGAGCGGCGTCTCACTCTCTCAACTTAAAAATAACTGCTATAAGAGCTTGTGGTAGGCCACCTGGACTGCGTTCCGTCGTTTTGGTTGAAAAACAACCGGTTGTTTGGTCTGTGCCTTTACTTTTCTCTATGATGACAATGACAATGACAGACAGCGTCAAAGTCAGTCAATTGCAGGAATTGCAGTCAATCAAGCAACTGTGAAACTCGTGAAACTGAACTGAAAGAAAAGAAAGAAAAGATCGATTTTCCACTAAGTGTAGTCGCGTTTGCGATTTGATTTATTTCCCTAAGAACAATAATAAAACTGTATGAAATAACCAGTTATTAGTGACTAAAGAAATTAAATAAAGATGTCTCAAATACAAACCAAAAGTGGCGATGCTGTTCAGGATGAGGTTCGTAAAAGTGTTATCGTTTTACTGCATAGTTTACCAATTTTACATAAAATGTAAATTTATAATTGCTGAATTAATAAGAAGGTAATCAGTTGCCGTGTGATGCTTTATCTGGAATCCTCCTTAGCTTTTATTGTAAGAATAAAAAGAAGACCATATAAAATGTTCAAATTTTTTGCCTAAAGTTCATTAATTACCGCATGCGGCACTCCGATCAATCTGAATGGTGCAGGCAGATTCTATTATTTATTTACTATACACAAACACACACACAGTAATTGTGCAATAGTATTTTTCAAATAACTAAGTACTTGTCTTATGATTATAAATAAGGTGTAAGTATTGCTATAATGCTAATAATTGAAACCGCTCAGAAAATAACCTGTTTAAATTTAATGATGACCAGATTTTAATGAAAATTAGTTTAAAACACATTCCACAACTATTTTGAAATATGATCCAACAGAATCGCACTCGCAACAGAAACTGCACTCGGCTTAACCATTTAAATAAATAGCAACTCTAACAACAACATAATAAAGTGGAATTCAGCTTGTATGGTGCTAATTATGAATGGCTCTATTTACCTTGTGTTGCATCTCTTTCTATCGCATATATCCTAGCTTTTCTGAGCTACGTTAGGGTTGCGGTGCGGCTAGCTGCTCAGATTACTAAATATAGTTACTAGTTACATATACATCATTCCTATACAAAAGCGAAAATACCTTCACTTTAAATTAGCCTACAAAACATTATTAATAAAATGATCGTAACATTAGAAATGCGAAAGTGTGTTTGTTGGTTTGTCCTTCCTTCACACTGCAACAAATTGTGGCATTTTTGGCATAGAAATAGTTAATGGGCCGGAGTGACATAGGCTACATTTTCATCCCATAATTCCTGGGAACTAAATTGGTTGTCTCTGGGCAATTTAAAAAATTACGATTGTTTATTTGTTTTTTACTTTCATTCACACCCGTCCACTGCACAATAATTACGTGGTTCCGACATTTCGAGTAGGTAACTAACTATATAATTTAGTAATCTAACCTAATTAATAATTTCGATGCATAGTAAATACTACAACAGTAGAGGTATAATAAAAACACAAAGTTCAGAAATTGAATTGGCTTTTTTATCTTTTAGAAAGTATTGCTGCCATATACTTATATCCAGCAAGTGCCGGGCAAACAAATCCGCACCAAGCTCACGTCAGCATTCAACTACTGGCTCAAAGTTTCTGATGAGAAGCTGCATGCTATTGGGGAAATAGTGCAGATGCTGCATAACTCCAGCTTGCTGTAAGTTTGTCTCTTTCTTATACATACGCCAGCCATAAATACATAATTGTCTGTTAGAAGCAAATGTGGATAATTCATCATTTCATTTAATAGGGTTACAATCTTGTATCAAATCTCCTATGCACACTACCTTATGGGGAGATAGGGAAAAGGCTCCCTTTTGGATCCGACTGGACTCACTGGCCCCCTCTCAAGCTTTTGAGCCCGTCTGGCCCCCTCTCAGGCTTTTGAGCTTGTTAGGGGGCAGGGCAGGGCTTAGAACCGCCTAGCCATGTAGCCTATTGGGCTTGGTGGGAGGGCTGGGTGCGGCCAGGGTCAGGCCCTGTGTCTGACCGAGTCCAATATGCCGTTTGAGATACGTTTATCGCAATACAATCAATAATGAAAGATTTCTCAACACCTGAAAGATCTATTAGAAATGTAGAAAAAAACTAAAACAGTGAAATTTAACACTTATAGATTATAATAATTTAAAGCACAGATCTTAATAATAAGGACCCAGTACCTGGGCTTTCACCTGGGCGCACAGGTAGGTTCGAGAGTCCGACGCCGGTGGGGTAAATGATAACCCGCCTCCCCCTGCTCTCAGCTTTCAGGGGACTTGGGGAACAAGGTGAAATGGTCCCGACCTTGGTGACTGCTCACCCATCCGGCTTCACTGGCATCCCCCCTATATATAATAATAATAACCTGGGCTTTACATACCTAGTCCTAATCAGGGGTGCCATTGTGTAAGGTAATCGACTCGTATTAATTTGGCAGTTCATATAATATTCAATCGGCTACAATTTGTATTGAATGACATTTATTATGATACAATATGAACTGTCAAATGAATACGATTGACTTTACGCAATCGCATATCGGACCTAATTGGTTTTTCAAGTTCATGCTTTAATAAGCCAGGAATGTATAGGTAGTATAGCCACTCCAAAAGTTAACTCATAGTTTGTAAATTAAATGAACGTCAGTGTACTAAATTAGTACAGGATGTGTAATAGATTCTAACTAAGTATACCTAATATTTACACGAAAACATCCACAATTTCAGACATGACCTAATTGCTGAGCATATTATAGTTATTTACATAAACATTGTTCATAGCATTTGGTACGCATATGCAAATATGCAAGTAAGTATTATGTTTCGTATTAAAAGGTAGTTGTATCATTTAAATATGACAAGAGATAGAAGTTAAGATAATTTTAAATTCCGAAAAAATTATGAAGGCATGTTATAGTTAGTTTAGGTAAGAACTGTGATCAAAACGCGAGACGAGCGAGCGTAGCGAGCGTGCCACGCCGCTACACCAGTAGCCAGCGAAGCGCCACAGTACCATTCAAAATATTTAGAGAGGTTTCAGATCACTTGGCCATTGAAATATGAATAGGTTAGTAGTTAAACGTTATCAGTGGCAAATATTGTCACACTTTTATAATTGCTATTCAGCATTTGTCTTCCCTTTTCTAGTCTAGACATATGACAGTCGCAATTTTTTTCATGTGGTTCAGTTTTGGTCCTTCATCATCCGGTTAGGTGCAAGTCCCTTATGTCGTGTCGTGAACCCATTGTTTATGTGGGGGCCTCGTAATTTTTACCGCGATAACTAAGTAGTCAAATGATCAGAATGCATATCCACTGTAAATATGATTGTTTATAAAATGCATTTCAAGGTAAAACTTGAAAGTACCTTTGTAACAATTTCTAACAAAGAGGGATAAAAATCATAATAATAATTATGCTATTTTTTTCACAAAATATTGATTGAAACGGCGCCAAACGCGATGAAAGCCAGTTGTCACATTTGCAATGTGTAAAAGCCATTGAACTTACGATCGACGCTAAGATCTAGTCCGTAAATATCTCCTTATTTGTGACAGGATCGGTGACATTCAGGACAACTCGATCAGATCCTCCGTTTATGGAGACAAAATAAAGATCAATAAGCTTCTCTCTGGCACGTCACCCACACAAATTACAAAGTAAAGAATACAGGTGGGCGATAGCCTAGCATTTATTATACGGGTATGTAAAACCGGCGTAATAAAGTAGCTTAACACTATCTGCTCTGCTATACAACTTATGTCATTCCCTCATTTACTATTAAGTTGACAGCCATTATTTCAATGAGCTGTTCTGTAAAGTAATAAGTTTTTTGTAAAAACTTCGTTTTTATGACACATTTTTGCTGACTGTCATCTGAACCAAACCTGTATACAAAATTTCAGCTCCATCGGAAACTGAGAAGTGGGTCAAATTAGCTTGCAAGATTTGTCCCCCACTAACTAACATACTAACTAACAGGGCAAGTTAATAAAAAGCTTGTTAAAATAGGCAAGAAATACACCGTGCGTGTAATGCGAATGCGCTTATGGGTGATCAGTCCCTGACGAGAGTTTATTTTTCATATTTACTTGTATTTGTGAATATAATTCGTAAATATCTACTTTTGACAGGATCGATGATATTCAGGACAACTCGATCTTGCGGCGCGGCATCCCGGTGGCGCACTCCATCTACGGCGTGGCGAGCACCATCAACGCCGCCAACTACGTCATGATCATAGCGCTCGAGAAGAGCCTCGAGTTGGGCCATCCGCAGGTAACGTATCAGACGATATGGCCTCTGTTAGGCTACAGGATCGACCACATTCAGGACAACTCGATCCTGCGGCGCGACATCCCGGTGGCTCACTCTATCTACGGCGTGGCGAGCACTATCAACGCCGCCAACTATGTCACAATCATCGCGCTCGAGAAGAGCCTCGAGTTGGGCCATCCGCAGGTAACGTATCAGATGATATGGCCACTGTTTTGCAACTGGATCAACCACAATCATGACAACTCGATTTTGCGGCGCGGCATCCCGGTGGCGCACTCCATCTACGGCGTGGCGAGCACCATCAACACCGCCAACTATGTCATGATCATCGCGCTCGAGAAGAGCCTCGAGTTGGGCCATCCGCAGGTAACGTATCAGATAATATGGCCTCTGTTAGGTTACAGGATCGACCACATTTAGGACAACTCGATCCTGCGGCGCGGCATCCCTGTGTTTCATCCATCCATCATTCCTTTCCATCTACGGCGTGGCGAGCATCATCAACGCCGCCAACTACGTAATGATTATCGAGTTCGAGAAGCCGAATTGGGCTATCCGCAGGTATTCCTCAGTGATTGAGGATCCCGGGAGTAGTGCGCTTCAGCCTTATCACCACTTAACATCAAGCATGATGAAGGCTAAGTGCTACACCCACACCGTTGTATATAAAATAAATAATCTCGAAAAACATAACCCTCCTTCTGTTGCAGTCGGGTAAAAAAGTAACGAATCATATATTATGTCCACGGTTTTGCAAATGGCTCAACCAAATTTAGGGTTACTCGACCTTGCGGCGCCATCTACAGCGTGGCGAATGGTGGCGAGCACCACCAATAAGAGCTCACCGTGCGAAAGTTAATGCAAAAAATTTCCATTTACTATTTTCCATCCAACTCGATAAAAGATGCCATAATAACTTCTTTAAATCAACATAATCTAATATTTTGTTGTTTAACGCGCGTGTCGTATGATACCATCCTAATATTCATCTTTTAAAACGTAATACCACAGAGATTTTTATTTATTTACTCAAAATTGTATCATGTAGATTTACGTGTTTCATAATTGATTTCATTTCATATTATTTTGTTGGTTGGAAACCCCCATATACTCTATATATTCTAACAAGCATGGCTTGTTAGAAAGATATTTGAAACATCAACCGTCTCAAAATTACATAGAACTTGACACAATATGTTAGAAGGGACAATGAATAGGCGCCATACGTGACGCGATTCTTAATATAGACCAATAATACTCGTTCTGTAAGCCACATCTCACATACTTAGATCTCGAAGATAGTGTAAATGATTCCAACACAATGATCTACGTAACATACTGCTTGTAGTAGGTCACGGTCGGAACTAGGAGGTTGCGATGGAAAGGATAAGTATGCAATGTTACTGAAAACAGAATCTTGATTGATTTTGTCCTATAAAAAGTACCATTATCGTTCTAACTAACACGAAACTTTGGCAGTACTCAGCAGGCCTTAGGGCTTGAGACAAAGGCAAAAAAGTAACTTCTAACTGTCTTAATTCTTAGTTTGTTTAGCTCATGTTAAGCGATTGGTTTAACTCAGTGGCGGACTAAGCCTGTCGGGGCCGGGGCCCGTGGAGGCGGCAAGCTGGAGGTGAGCCCAGTACCCAGTGTTATTTGACGGGGTCCCCCGAGCACTTTCGCTTTTGAACGTAAAAGCGGTTGGGGCCCCCCGACGCGAGGCCTGGAACGCTTATTTAGGATTTAATCAAGGGAACAGGGGTGGCCCGGGGCGGACCGCCACTGGTTTATGTAAAAAATTGTTTCTAAATTTTATGAATCTTGATACTTATAAGTAAATAAAAAAGAGTACCATTGAACCGTGGTATATCAATTTCAAGGTAACACGTATCAGCCGTACGTAACGTAGGTATATTGTTTCCATGCAAAAATAATTAACTCCTAATATTAATACGATTTTCTTGATATTGTCACCTTGAAAAACGAGAATTAAATGTCAAAGTATCTGTTCAAAGATACAGAGCTTATACATCTTCATAGACAACGGGTCGTAATACCCATTTTTTGCGCCACAATAAAGGGTACTGTGATATTTAGGACTGAAATATGCAACGGGTGTAAAACACAGCAAATCATTTATTCCAGACTGACAGGAACGAACAAACGAATACGGACACTTCTAGAGATTAAATTGCATAGAACACAGACATTACAGGTTGCGCAACCAATTTTTTGCCGATAAAGGAATCATCCGCTGCTGGCAACTATGATCTCTTAATGAGATAGGGCTCTAACTGAAAAGCGAGGACGACATTATACTCTTCACATCCTTTTTCTAAGGCGCTTTGCAGACGAGACGGGGCGGGGCAGTCTTTTTGACCGCGACAATAAAGACCGCGTCTGCCCGTCGATGCCCGCGACTATAGTCGATAGTGAGGGTATACCCTCACCGCGAAAACAAAGCAGTTACCGGGCACTGGCGTGGTCATTTTGACCTCCATATGCGTTGGATTATAAGATTCCCTGTGCTATCGTTCGCGGCGAAGTTGTCCGGCCTCGTCCGCAAAGGCAAAGCGTTTTATTGGGCATACGTTCTATATACGAGGTGCTCAAAAATGTTCGCGTCTACCAACTTATAAGAATAAGTAATTTATCTGTTGATAGTTTCTTCTCTTATTTAGTTATTTTGTTGTATTTTCCTTTCTAGTAATTACCTGAGTACATTATCAAAAATATCAATAGTTATCTGATTTTCAAGGTAGTAGTAGTAGTAGTAGTTGGTAGTAGTTGGGCTTCCGAGTCTGATTCCCGGTTGGGTTAATGTAGAAAACCAATTGTTTCTATAGTTTCTTGTGTCTGGGTAAAACCCGTCGTTTTTTTTCGGTTTCCATAACCCAAGTGTTAGCTACATAATTTGGTATAGGATGTATAATATATGATGGTTTTCAATAATAATGGTTATTCTACAATTATTCGCCAGGCTACCGCGGTTTACACCGAGCAGCTTCTAGAACTTCACAGAGGGCAGGGCTTGGAGATATACTGGAGGGACAACTTCCAGTGCCCTTCCGAGGAGGAGTACAAACAGATGACTATCAAGAGTGAGTAGTTTTTTTTACTTAACACATCCGCCGCGCACGGTGGCTGCAGGCCAACTGAAGTATGGCCGCGCAAGCGAAGTTCATCGCGATAAAACCCTTGATGCGCGAGAGTTCACCGAAACTGAAGCTTCGCACGAAGCACCGAAGTATTTGCGAATACTTGGCTACACACATCGCTATAGCGTGAAGTTTCGGGTTATCGCGATGTGTGCGGTCCAGGCCTTAGAACTGTGCACTTTATCGAACTTGTCCCAAGTTATGGTGCCTCTGTCTATAAAAACGGGCGGACTGTTCATGCTGGCGATTCGGTTGATGCAGCTGTTCAGCGAGAACAAGTCGGGACTTCAGAAAGCTCGCTGCCATCTTTGGCCTCTACTTCCATATCTTTTACTATATCTTTTAGTAGCGTACAACTGCACACTTCATTGAACTTGTCCCAAGTAAAGGTCTATCTACACATATCAGGGTCGTGCCCGGGCCGTGATCCTGACGGATGCTATCCGCCAATCACTAGCGGCGAAGCTTCAGTGCCGTTAGCGGGTAGAGTCAAGAGTCAAATTTGTTTATTCAATTTAGATTGTTATTTACAATACTTGTGAACGTCATAGAAGCTACGCCATCGGTTCGCAAACCCTACAGCGGGAGACCTTGGAGAAGAACCGGCAAGAAACTCCAAGGGTTGTTTTTTTCTCCCTGTTTTATTTCATACAGAGTCGTCAAATTGAAAAACGACCTTAACATGGTATGACTAAGGTCAGTTTCCATCACACACACACCCCACACACACACACATTACACAATGGGTTATGATAAATACAGTTAAGTATAGGCGAACTAATGATCATAGCGGTGAACAATTTTCAATTACTTAGGAACTCTACTAAAAGCTTTAATATTAGTTAAAAACAAAAGACTATTCTACTACATACTGCAAGTTGCGCCAAACATGTTTCAAATGTAATTCTTAATAAAATGAATAAAAAACAAAAGAAAACACATTTTAAGGCAAGCAGATAAGAGCAGACCCATTCCCACTGGCAGCACCCGTTCACGAGCATGACGCATGAACCAGCCATGCCATCGCTTCGCTCAACCATATTTTAGGGAACGTAACAACGTTCTGACGGATCACGGCCCTGATATGTCTAGATAGATATGGTACCTCTGTTTACAGAGACGGGCGGACTGTTTATGCTGGCTATTCGACTGATGCAGCTGTTCAGCGAGAACAAGTCGGACTTCAGTAAGCTCGCTGCCATCTTCGGCCTCTACTTCCAGATAAGGGACGACTACTGCAACCTTTGTTTACAAGAGGTAATATTACACAGTTGGCATAGAAAACTTTTAAATCTTTATCATGTGATCAATGATTTACCAAAATTATTTTATTTCGCCTGTGATTTATCACAGGCAATGATTTTTCATAGGCAATTATTTATCATTAGCGTATCATATCGTCGCACTTGCTACTATTGCTACTGGAAATGATTGTAATTTTTCACGAGTAGGTATTTTTTTTTAAAGATTGCTTTGTAGCTATGTATGAAAATAAAATAGGAATGATGTTTTTTATGATTATGATAAAAATGACGCTACTATTAATATAAAAAGTATTAAATAGAATAAGATCAAATTAATTCAGGTAAATTAAAATAAATTCTAATAAATTGGGGATAATTTCCGATGAGAATTATATTATGATTGGCTGCAGACAATGTGAAAGAAAATAGTAGGTGCGACTTACATGTAAAACGTGATTAATCACAGGTGATTCGTCATTTGTTCCATACCTACACTACAGTGTAGTTCGCGTTAATCTTTTTGGCCGTCGCGTCGTGAAGTTTTCGCTTTGCGCAGTAGAGTACCCCGTAACCTCACCTCTTCCACCCGCATGCCTCTAAATTGTCTACTGCGCAGCGACTCGCGCGACGCGATGTTCAAAGAAGTTGACCTACATAATTTTGCAGAGCTGTCCAGATTTTACAACATCTGACAAAATTTGATCACTCCCTCCCAACCCAGTCTTGATTAAGAGAGTCTTTATAAATAAAACACTTTCACGGATTTTTTCACGCAATTTATTCAACTACTTAGTTAAATTTTTGTTGTTTTTTTGAGATTTTTTGGTTTATCCGCAAATACCCAAATTTCAATAGAGAAGATGGTTGGAAGATACCACCAGCTTGGGACCCTATAATCCATCAAGTAAAGTCACAACCTAAACCACACACTGCAAGAACTAAAGATACGGTTAGTTCTTTTTGCAAATAATTTTAATAAACGGAGATCGTCCCCCTTCGTGTAGTTTTCTTGCCAGTTCTTTCTCCGAAGGGCTCCAACTTTTGTGAACTGGTGGTCGAGTCAGTAACTTTTTGCTTTGCTATAAATAATTATTATCCTAATTACTTAAACAAATCAAAATATTAAATTAATACATCATTTTGTTATAATTAAATATAATTTTAAAATAATCAACACCTAACCGTATCCTGTTTCCGAACGAAAAACAAAGACAATTAGAGTGGGTATATTCTTTTATTAAAATCAAAAAATAGTGGGTAGTTTTCCGTGACCACGGCCCCTGGAAAGGTGCCGAAACGTCGGATAAACCAAAAAATCTCAAAAAACAACAAAAAAAAATTAACTAAGTTGTTGAATAAATTGCGTGAAAAAATCCGTGAAAGTGTTTTATTTATATGGACGGTTCGCGCAGAAATCTAAGATGTGTTTATAAGAGAGTCTTGATTGATTCAAAATCAAATTGAATTAACATCAAAAGACAATTAAAGAAATTAATCGTACAGATTAAGTTCAGAAATAAAACTCAAGTGTCGGAAATTACGACTCTTTGCTGTCAGTTATTAAATTAACAAAAATTACTTATACTTACCCCTGGCAATACTGATAACTCGGTTAGTTTGTAGTCTTGTAAGCAATGGTATTTTAAATTGAAGGTTTTAAGGCAAATTATTTTCTTAAGTATTCAGAAAACAAGAGTTACTGTGAAGATCTAACGGAAGGCAAGTTCAGCTTCCCCATAATCCACGCCATCAGAAACCAGAAAGGGGACAACCAAGTACTTCGTATCCTTTTCATAATAATGACACTTAAATAAGGGTTATTATTTAGGTACTCGACTGATCATCATCAATGATTTATGAGTAAAGGGCCCCACAGACTATCTATCAGTCCGCCTGCAGGCTACGGCCTGTCAGTTGCCCGCAATCAGTCACAAACAGTTTTACATACAAAAACCGAGTGTGTGGGGCCAGGCCGTGGTCATGGTCACGAACATGGTCTAAGCGTCTGGCGGCGCGGCGGGCGGCGCGGTGGAGCGTTGACAATGCCACGTACAGCCACAGAATATATATTAGTACCTTACGGTACAGAACCCGAGTTTAGGTATGATAAACGCAAGCGTCCGGTCACCGGACTAGTCTCAATAGGCTGGCACTCGCTCGACTTGTCGCACACGCAGCGCACGCATCTGCATGTGTCGCCATCTGTCTCGCTTCGCGTGTATTATTTTCACGGATAAAGTAGTAGCTCTGACAGCCCTAGCAGATTGAAGCGAGAAGGCAGACAGTTATTGTACTATGAACGCTATACGCAATGCAAAAGGTTGAAATTAGGTTGTTTTCCAGAATAGTAGGTAAATATCTCGGGGATTTTGCGCCGCTTGTATGGAAGTGAGACAGGCCTGGTACAGCTTAGTAGGTAGCGTTTCGCGGCAGTGACCGAGGGGACGTATCCAGGCATGGCCCTATCTCTAAAGTTGCTCGTTTTTGCCTCGAGAGTAGTTCGTTTTTTAAACACGACATTTTAAATTTTAGGTAAGGAGTCCACGAAAACAAACAACGGTACAAGTATGGAGAATTTCTTACTCTTCATGAAAAATACAGAAAATATCCCATAAAATTTTGCGAGTACACAAGCATGACAGTGGAAACTTTTGATTTTATTCTCCAGCACATAGATGTATACTAATTTCAGAGATAAACGCTTCCGTATCCATTTTCCGCTGCGAAAAAACAAATCTGTTTGATTTGATTGCCGCCGCTCGATTCGTTCCTGCCTTGCCCCTGTCTAAACCGGCTCTGGTTCGTGGCATCTCTCATAGTCGCACGTACAGTCGGGGACAAATTCGGTGAACCACCTCTTACTTCTTTTCACGTGGCTGGTGCCTCGCCATTCACGCGCAAACCCTTTTACTATTTTTTTATGTATTAAACTAGTGTAGTACAATGCATAAGCAATTACGGATAGGGACTGCTACTGAACGGTGAGACGCCAGCTACACGAAAAGAAGTAAGATGTGGTTCACCGAATTTGTCCCCGAGTGTACATTTGTTCCCGCCGCGCCGCGATTCGCTCGACAAAATCCGCTTGCGAATGCGCTAGCGCGGCGCCGCTCTTCGCGGCGTGTTCGTGGCCAAGCCGTAAAAGTCGCTACGAACGTTTTTCCACGCGTAGTCATCAGTCATCCATCACCAATTTTATGTCTCCACTCCTCCCTGCTTTAGCATAGCAGGCACGTGGTCCCGGCTGGATTTACAGTCGTTAAAACGTACCAATCCGCATTGCAGTCGCTTGGAGAGTCAAAACCAATTTTTTTGCATCCACAAGGCATTTGTTCCAGTAGTAGGACCCATCAAACAGTTTGGTATATTCCTGAACTGGAGCAGACATACTCCGCCAACGCACGCGCGACGTTGAGGTGAAACGCTACTGCATCTCGCTGCTAGAACGGCTCGGCAGTTTCGCGTATACGCGACGCATACTCGCCGAGCTTGACGCGCAGGCGAGGGCTGAGGTAATATACACACACTAAGCATAGACATAGACACCAACATAGAACCATAGACACTATTTCTTCTTAAAACTATATTCTGTCAAGTGGTTTGAAATCAACATCCTCCAAAGAGGCTACATATAGATACATCGCCACAGCCTATAGTGCGACAAGCTTTTCTGTTCCGGTGATTATCTTTGGAACTAAAACAGTTTTCATACGACAGTCCAGTTTGACAGCTAATTTCGCATTGCAAGTGGCTCCTCTGTCAAGGCTGTCACCGGAACAGAAAGCTTGTGGCACTGTACATATCTCCTACCGGCTGCTCACAGAGTATAAACTCACTCTACAGTACCTACCTATAGACTTCAGACATGAACCCCCTTATTCCAAAAAGTGGACTAAAATAGTCTGTCTAGCTTAAAACTGGTACTAAACTGGTGCTGTCACTTTCGTTTTCCAAATGTAGACAGAATTATCACCAGTTTGAAACGGTCTAACTTTAGTCCACGTTTTGGAATAAGGGGGAAAGTGACGATACTACCTGAAGTGATTTACTATTGCACCTCACTCCTAAGGGTCTACTCGTTATACCCGTCCCTCTTACTCTATAGTCACGACAGAATCGTGAGTGCGTTTTTGTATTCGTTTTGGTTGACATTTTAATTATTATTGACATCTGATTTAAAAAAATTAAATGATATTATTTTCATTAAATTTTCTGATTACTTACACATTAAATATTTGCACATCGAATTAACGATAGGATATGTTGGAGAATATATATTTAAGATCAAAATGTAACAATATTGTAGCAAATAAATGATATAAAAAAGAAAGGGGCGGGCTAAAGTTTCAGATTTTGCGATTCGGAGTACCGTCACTTTGGGCCTACTCTGAAACGCAAATCCCGAAACTTTGTTATACCCGTCCCTCTCACTCTCCAGTCATGACAGAATCGAGTAAAAGGGGCGGGGCTAACAGCAGGTTCGCGTGTGCGGTTTTAACATCATAAATATTAAGGTTACATTATAAAGTATTTGTTATTTCTTAGGTGGCGGCGTTGGGCGGTAACCCGCTTCTAGAAGCTCTTCTCGACGATCTCCTAAGTTGGAGGCGGGACAAACAACACAAGGACACCATTCCCAACAACGTGTAAACGGTTGAAGAAAACCCCGCGGTACGAGTCATTAATTTATGTTTTTATTACTGAGTTCAAAGGAGAAAATTCACGAGAATTGTAGGTGGCGCCACTTAGATGTTCAAACTTATGATTATGAGTCATATTATAGACTTTTTTTATCCACAACGGGGTAGCACTTAGCCTTCATCACACCCGATGTTAAGTGGTGATAAGGCTGAAGGTGCAAGCGCACTACTCCCGGAATCCTCAACCACTTCTTCTTCTTGTCGAGTCGTTGGTTCGTAGATTTGACTTTTAAATATGATTCGCCCAGTACGCAGCCAGGTCAATCGCTGCATCAGATGCCGCCATTATTTCGTCCATGTTGCACGCTTTTGGGGCCAGCGGGCAAGAAAGCAAGTGCTCCATAGTTTGCTCAGCGGCTCCGCAATTACACGGGACCTGGGACTCGTTGGCGTAACCCCATTTGAATTTGTTACGCCCGCAGCGGCCCATTTGGGTCCGGAGTCTATTTAAGGACTTCCATGTGGACCATGGAAGGTCATGACCAGCGGGAAGCTCTTCTGCGGGCTTAACAAATCTCAGCCAATTTTTATGAATTAATAATATCAGTCTACTTATTAAGAATCTGTCAGTAATAACGTATTAAGAAATTATTTATGTAGATAGTTGTTGCGGTTGGCTAACTTAAAAGTTTATAATTGGATAATGTTTGGTAAATCTACTTAAATGATGTAATGGTAGCTAAATTATTATATTCTTACGGTAGGCAATAATAACTTAATGACATATCTTATTCGTAAAACATAAATATCTTCCTGAATATCAATGAATTAGTGGCGCCTCTACAGGAAACTTGCAATTAAACTGCGTGTTTATTTTTTAATTATTTAAGGTGGTTGAACCCCTTAGCCTAAAAATATCGAGTCGAATTCTGTTCTTATAGAATTATCAAGAATTAAGATCGAAAATTATACTTAATTTAATTACACATTTTTGAACTGTCAAAAATTACATTTTAGACTTAACACTTCATCGTATTGCGTCTGTAGATATATCTACAATAAGCATTGAAGTGAGATCAGTCCTTTTACATTTAAGTTTGTTATAGAATAGACTGCCTGTATCTGAAGAATAACCTTCGATCCACAAAACCACTAGATGACGCCCAGTGTTGCCAGATGCCCGTGTTGCATTCTCCCCAAATCTAGTCCGAAATCCTTTGTCTAAATTTGTAGAAAGATCCCCCAAACAAGCCAAAATTTAGCTCACTGATTACTTGATGAGCATTGCTATATTTAATGAGTTCCAAGCGCTAAAGTATACTTAAAATAACATGTTTACCATGAAAAGAAAAAACCCAATTCCCCAACGTCAAAATTCTTCCCCCTAAAAATCCCTCCGAAAATATTTTCCAAATTCCCCCACAGCTCGTAAAACCCCCCAAATTTAGGTGAGGATCCCCCAATCTGGCAACATTGATGACGCCTGTAAAAAATGCAAATACGGCACCGACTGACTTTGTGAGAAAAAGGTTACGAATTTTATGAAAAGAAGCGACAATACAATAAGAGCGCACCTTGTCAGTGCGCTTTCATTCGCTCTGCCGTTTTTGACACTCCAACGGGTTATCTAGTGGTGTTGATGATCGAAGAAAATAACCAAATAAAACTCTCAACTTAATATTAAGCATAATATTAGTGTTAATACTTTAGATCGCTTAGTTTAACAATTTATCTCTTATCTACTTCAAATGTAGAATGAAAATCTATCTAGAATAGGAATGAATACTTAGTAGATCTTGAGGTTGAGTTCAAAGGAGAAAATTCACGAGAATTGTAGGTGGCGCCACTTAGATGTTCAAACTTATGATTATGAGTCATATTATAGACTTTTTTTATCCACAACGGGGTAGCACTTAGCCTTCATCACACCCGATGTTAAGTGGTGATAAGGCTGAAGGTGCAAGCGCACTACTCCCGGAATCCTCAACCACTTCTTCTTCTTGTCGAGTCGTTGGTTCGTAGATTTGACTTTTAAATATGATTCGCCCAGTACGCAGCCAGGTCAATCGCTGCATCAGATGCCGCCATTATTTCGTCCATGTTGCACGCTTTTGGGGCCAGCGGGCAAGAAAGCAAGTGCTCCATAGTTTGCTCAGCGGCTCCGCAATTACACGGGACCTGGGACTCGTTGGCGTAACCCCATTTGAATTTTTTACGCCCGCAGCGGCCCATTTGGGTCCGGAGTCTATTTAAGGACTTCCATGTGGACCATGGAAGGTCATGACCAGCGGGAAGCTCTTCTGCGGGCTTAACAAATCTCAGCCAATTTTTATGAATTAATAATATCAGTCTACTTATTAAGAATCTGTCAGTAATAACGTATTAAGAAATTATTTATGTAGATAGTTGTTGCGGTTGGCTAACTTAAAAGTTTATAATTGGATAATGTTTGGTAAATCTACTTAAATGATGTAATGGTAGCTAAATTATTATATTCTTACGGTAGGCAATAATAACTTAATGACATATCTTATTCGTAAAACATAAATATCTTCCTGAATATCAATGAATTAGTGGCGCCTCTACAGGAAACTTGCAATTAAACTGCGTGTTTATTTTTTAATTATTTAAGGTGGTTGAACCCCTTAGCCTAAAAATATCGAGTCGAATTCTGTTCTTATAGAATTATCAAGAATTAAGATCGAAAATTATACTTAATTTAATTACACATTTTTGAACTGTCAAAAATTACATTTTAGACTTAACACTTCATCGTATTGCGTCTGTAGATATATCTACAATAAGCATTGAAGTGAGATCAGTCCTTTTACATTTAAGTTTGTTATAGAATAGACTGCCTGTATCTGAAGAATAACCTTCGATCCACAAAACCACTAGATGACGCCCAGTGTTGCCAGATGCCCGTGTTGCATTCTCCCCAAATCTAGTCCGAAATCCTTTGTCTAAATTTGTAGAAAGATCCCCCAAACAAGCCAAAATTTAGCTCACTGATTACTTGATGAGCATTGCTATATTTAATGAGTTCCAAGCGCTAAAGTATACTTAAAATAACATGTTTACCATGAAAAGAAAAAACCCAATTCCCCAACGTCAAAATTCTTCCCCCTAAAAATCCCTCCGAAAATATTTTCCAAATTCCCCCACAGCTCGTAAAACCCCCCAAATTTAGGTGAGGATCCCCCAATCTGGCAACATTGATGACGCCTGTAAAAAATGCAAATACGGCACCGACTGACTTTGTGAGAAAAAGGTTACGAATTTTATGAAAAGAAGCGACAATACAATAAGAGCGCACCTTGTCAGTGCGCTTTCATTCGCTCTGCCGTTTTTGACACTCCAACGGGTTATCTAGTGGTGTTGATGATCGAAGAAAATAACCAAATAAAACTCTCAACTTAATATTAAGCATAATATTAGTGTTAATACTTTAGATCGCTTAGTTTAACAATTTATCTCTTATCTACTTCAAATGTAGAATGAAAATCTATCTAGAATAGGAATGAATACTTAGTAGATCTTGAGGTTGCTACACTACACACATATTCGGGTCGGCAGTATTTGTTGAACAACAAAGCTGACCCGACGCAATAGGGGATCGGACTATTTTTTTTTTATTTATTTAAAACTAGCGGCCGCCCGCGGTTTCACCCGCGTGGTTCCCGTTCCCGTGGGAATATCGGGATAAAAAGTACATATAAACCTTCCTCTTGAATCACTCTATCTATTAAAAAAAACCGCATCAAAATCCGTTGCGTAGTTTCAAAGATTTAAGCATACAAAGGGACATAGGGACAGAGAAAGCGACTTTGTTTTATACTATGTAGTGATGTTCTTAGAAATATCACAAAACACAACACAGGTATTTTTTTTCAAATATTTTACATATTTTCGAAGCTATTAGAGCATCAAACTTCCTTATTAGACAAGAACAGCGCTAACTACGTGTGACCTCAAACGTAGGTAGCGCCACAGTCCCGCTCTATAAAATATCGTTTAAGAAAGAGATAGCTAGAGTCACGGTCGGTCACAATCACAATTCAACAGCTCATTACTTGCTTGTTATCAAACAGATTTAACTTTATTTTTCACTTTTAGTATACTTTAATGTTATATTTTTAAATGTCAGTTTTCAATATTGATATAATAATATCAATAATAGTAATAGGGGATTGCCTTATTACTTCACTCATTCGCCCGCCTCCAATCGGCTAGTAACGGCTAGTTCATTCGGGTCGACTCATCATTTGATTCGGAAATATTTGTCATGTGCATCTCGACATTCGACTTTGTCGATTAACACCGACCCGAATATGTGTGTTGCAACAATTGGTGATGTGAAAAAAAAAACATTTTTTTAAATTTTTTTTTAAAAAACTTTATTAACAATAATATTGATATTTAATGGAAAAACTTAAAAAAACTTTTTTTTAATTAATTATAAGCAATTAAAAATTGCAGAAATTTGAAAAAAGATCACCCGGCTATAAACGCTCCACGATTAGCTGTGACGTCACAATGTTTAAACTATTTTCCAACAGTACCACAGAGTTTACGTGGTAAACCATGGTCTTTTTTAAAATAGCACTTTTTTTTTATAGGTTTATATTTAGGCTTTAGCTTCTTTTATTAAATATTAGTCAGTCACCATCACATACATTGTTAAAATACCAAATCATAGTAGTTTGAGCACTTAATAGTGTTATGGAAAAGGAAATATTGAAAAGTTCGTTTTCAATATATACCCGAACGAGGATCGAACCCGGGACCTCTAGAGATAGCGGCACCTTGAAAACCGGTGCGTACACCACTCGGCCACGGAGGTCGTCAAATGTCGTCAATGTTAAAATAAAAATCCAAGATGGCGGCCAACTTTTTTTTTTGTGGGCCAATTTTGATGAAACTTGATATTTAGTACTATTTTGACAAGAAAACTGTAACGCAATGTTAAAAAAACCAAGATGGCGGCCAACTTTTTTGTTTGTGGGCTGATTTCGATGAAACTCTGTTTTTGGTACTATTTCGTCAAGAAAAGAGTAACGCAATGTTAAAAAAATTTAAAATCCAAGATGGCGGCCAACTTTTTTGTTTGTGGGCCGATTTTGATGAAACTCGATTTCTAGTACTATTTTGACAAGAAAACAACAACGCACTGTTAAAAATATAAAAAAATCCAAGATGGCGGCCATTTTTTTTGTTTGTGGGCTGATTTTGATAAAACTCGGTTTTTGGTACTATTTTGACAGGAAAAGAGTAACGCAATGTTAAAATAATTAAAAATCCAAGATGGCGGCCAACTTTTTTGTTTCTGGGCCGATTTTGATGAAACTCGATTTCTAGTACTATTTTGACAAGAAAACAACAACGCACTGTTAAAAATATAAAAAAATCCAAGATGGCGGCCATTTTTTTTGTTTGTGGGCTGATTTTGATAAAACTCGGTTTTTGGTACTATTTTGACAGGAAATTAGTAACGCAATGTTAAAATAATTAAAAATCCAAGATGGCGGCCAACTTTTTTGTTTCTAGGCCGATTTTGATGAAACTTGATTTCTAGTACTATTTTGACAAGAAAACAACAACGCACTGTTAAAAATATTAAAAAATCCAAGATGGCGGCCAACTTTTTTGTTTGGGGGCTGATTTTGATGAAACTCGGTTATTGCTACTATTTTGACAGGAAAATAGCAAGAATGTCAAAAATGATAAAAAATCCAAGATTGCGGCCAAATTTTTGTATGTTGGCCGATCCAAAATTTTAAGCTCGTCTCAGAATCGGTAAGTGAACAACTTTCTACTAGAAACATGGGTCGAAATACGACAAAAATTTTTGGACTTCCCATACTAAATCGATCGTGTAATCAGTCTGTAAGCCTAGCATGACCACCCAAAACTTGATATGTATCGCATGATGATAAAGCGATTTATTGACATTCAAACGTCAAAACCCATAGTCTTTTGACAGTTAAGCCGGATAACTTATCATATCATATCGCGTTTTGGTTAGTCATGCTAGAAATCGAGTTGCATCGAAATCGGCCAGCAAACAAAAATTTGACCGCCATCTTGGATTTTTTATCATTTTTGACAATGCGTTGCTATTTTTCTGTCAAAATAGTAGCAATAACCGAGTTTCATCAAAATCAGCCCACAAACAAAAAAGTTGGGCGCCATCTTGGATTTTTTTATATTTTTAAAAGTGCGTTGTTGTTTTCTTGTCAAAATAGTACTAGAAATCGAGTTTCATCAAAATCGGCCCACAAACAAAAAAGTTGGCCGCCATCTTGGATGTTTTAATATTTTTAACATTGCATTGCTGTTTTCTTGTCAAAATAGTACTAGAAATCGAGTTTCATCGAAATTGGCCAACAAACAAAAATTTGGCCGCCATCTTGGATTTTTTATCATTTTTATTAACCGTATCAAAATCGGTTCAGCCAAACGTGAGATAATCACGGACAAATATAGGTAAGTACTTACATACATACAGGGTTAATTTTTGAACACCATCCAAATTTTTAAGCTCGTCTCAGAATCGGTAAATGAACAACTTTCTTCTAGAAACATGGGTCGAAAAACGACAAAAATTTTTGGACTTCCCATACTAAATCGATCGTGTAATCAGTCTGTAAGCCTAGCATGACCACCCAAAACTCGATATGTATCGCATGATGATAAAGCGATTTATTGACATTCAAACGTCAAAACCCATAGTCTTTTGACAGTTAAACCGGATAACTTATCATATCATATCGCGTTTTGGTTAGTCATGCTAGAAATCGAGTTGCATCGAAATCGGCCAGCAAACAAAAATTTGACCTCCATCTTGGATTTTTTATCATTTTTGACAATGCGGGGCTGATTTGTATGAAAAGTCAAAAAAATTATGTCGTATTTCGACCCATGTTTCTAGGAGAAAGTTGTTCACTTACAGATTCTGAGACGATCTTAAAAATTTGGATGGTGTTCAAAAATTAACCCTGTATACGGATCAAACTGAGAACCTCCTTTTTTGAAGTCGGTTTATATACTAAAACCTTCTCCTAAATGTAACAAATACTTTCCTGAAAACCGCATCAAATTCGGTTCGGCCAAACGCGAGATAATCGCGGACAAACATACATACATACCTACATACATACATACAATACAGATTAAATTGAGAACCTACTTTTTTTGAAGTCGGTTAAAAACCACTACCTAAACTTGAAATTTTTTATTTTAGTAAGGCTGCATAAAATGGATATTATGCTTTTGTGCATAAAGTAACTTCTTTTAAGACTACACAATACAGCTTCATTTACGTGATATTATTTTTATGAAATTTAGGTTATATCTTAATTTAATTACGACATATGAATTACTTTTTTAATTCATAATAAGGATTAATGCAGGGCGTACATTTACTTAAAAAAATAAAACGCAAAAATTTTTAAATAACTTGGCATTACGGCTCATACCATTAGTCGAACGTCACATAGTGGAAAATTAAAAAAAAAAGGGTGGCGGGAAGCTAATTAGTTAGTCAAACAAAACTAGAAACTACATATGTAGCTAAATTTGTTGTGTTGCGGTAGAAAATTCAATAAGTTATATGAAAGTTATTAAACAATGTCTTCGAGTAGTAATAGTGACGAACAAATAATGATTTCGCCTGAGACTTTAATGGAAAGAAGTGCGAAAAATGTATTTGAACAGATATTGCCGTCTAAGTTGAAGAAAATCTATCTCAGCACATAACTACGAAAGTTTTATGATTTGGAAGAACCAAAAAAAACGTAAACACGTTTGCGGAGTGTGTTTTGTTAAGCTATTTTGACGAATTGTTGGAATTAAAATTAATTAAAGTTTCTTGTATATGCTTAATCCTTGTTTTATTTCCTTGCAATCGAAGTGAAAAGCAGAGTGTATTTATTTTGGAGTCCAGATAAAAAAATATTGACTGAACTCTACTTATTTGATTATACACTAGGATAAATAATAATTACTTACCTAATAAAAATGGTGTTATGAAATACTTACATCGAAATGATCTTCACAACAAAAAAAAATTTTGTTTTGGGGTTATGACGGTTTACTGCTTGGAACCATTTGTTCCGACGTTCTTGGTCTTGGGGAACATTTAAAAAAATTTGGTGTCTAGTTCTTTTTGTAGTATTTGTACACATGGGTACGAAACAAGAACGATAACATTTTAGGTTCGACATTTCAATAGGTATGTATTTGAGTATATAGAACAACCAACACTGTACTTATGTCAAACATCATTGACTTATGTCAGTTTAAACTGCAATGAGTGAAAGTTAACATTATGACGTCACACGCGCTCGTGTTTGTTCGGGAGCTGTTTTAGAGTGTCTTCGGTTCTGGATTCAAAAACAAATATTTATTTTGATATAACTTTTGAATTATTGCAAAAAAAATTAAAATAAAAACACTTTGTTACAAAACTTATATATGATCTTTCGATTTATCGCAAGAAAAAAAAACAATTCACATCCCTAATTATGTTTTAAATACTCTCAAACGAGGGAACAGACGACGGCAAATCGAGCTATAATGAGCTAGAACGAGCGTACGCTGCTGTAACTCACTAAGTAATTCGGGTGCGTAATGAATGATATAATTTCATTTGGTATAATTTCATTTCAATAACGTTCATATGACATAATAAACGTTTGTCATAACAACACTTCAACTAATTTCATTTTACATAATGTTCATTTCATATAATCATCATTTTATATAATATCATTTAACATACCGCTCATTTTATATAAAAATATTTTGTATAAAGCTCATTTGTTATAACGGTCATTTGATATAATTTTAGTTCATATAATCATTATATGTAATAATTTCATTTGATATAATTTTGTTTTATATAATCATCAATTTAGTCAATTAAATGTATTCAAAGATTCAAAGATTCAAATTTGTTTATTCAATTTAGATTGTTATTTACAATACTTGTGAACGTCATAGAAGCTACGCCATCGGTTCGCAAACCCTACAGCGGGAGGCCTTGGAGAATAGAGTATAGTTTAGGCAAAGGAGCAGGGGGCACGGGGGGTACAGTGCGCTCGAATGGGGGCTCGGGGGGCGAAGCCCCCCACCATAAAAAGCCACAACTGTGACTAAACAATTTATAATAGGTTAGGTTAGGTTAGAACTGTGAACAAAACAAAGTTATTCGTTGATTATACTAAATGAACGTTATATGAAATGATGTTATGTTATATAACCATTATGTGTTGTAAATATTATACAATGTAAGTGTTATAGTAAATGTTTATTATATGAAACGTTTTTATATCAAATGTTCATTATACGGTTTAAAATTATATATTTTGAATTTATATCATTCGTTGATTATACAAAATGAACGTTATATGAAATGATTTTATGTAATGTGTTGTTATATTTTGTGAGTATTATACGAAATGTTGTTATATCATATATTACACACCCAAGTAATTCCATTATTATTTCCACTCATAGAAATTCTTCCACAAGCAAAAGACTAACGGCAATTTCAAGTTAAAAAAGAATGGTGTTGCCAAAACAAATATTTTTTGACATAGTGTCCAAATGTTTATTATGTTCTGTTCCTCCGTTTGCCTATACAATTTCAATTTCGTGCATTAATATAATTTGGTGCAAATAAATAGTAGTTTTGATTGTCCGTTTTCAATAACTACTTTATTAAATAATAATGTATATGTATTCATCGAAGTGTATTAAATACAACTAGTACTTTTAAAGCTTGAATGCTTATTAGAAATATGTTTCAAAGTATAATGGGCTTAACATATCCCTTGTTTTCAAAATGTGTTCAAGTTCATAATGTGCAATATTATTTAACTCATTCGTCGAGACAGACAATGAACAAGATTAGTAAGTTATCATAAACTTACTAATCTTGTTCATTATCTGTCTCATAGTCTTATATAACAGTTATCGGGGTTTTGAACTTCAGAGATAGAAAACTCTTAATAATTTACATACTTACTTGTAACCCTGTCTTCTTATTTGAAAATATATTTTTAAGAGATAATAGCCTGTCAAGTGTAAATTGCCGATCCAACGGCGGCGCGGAGTCCGTCGCCACGCCACCGTTCTTGTATTCTTCCACTTTTTAAGCGACTTAAAAAATGAGGTTATCAGAAATTGGATTATATTTGACTCTAACGTCCTATTTAGGTTTCCAAATACGTACTGTGCTAAATTTCGTCAGTAAATGTGTGTTTGTCCACGAAATTCTCGAAAACTAAATGTCATATCGAAATGATTCTTTTTGACTTATATTAGGTGTATTCCAACAACTTTCATCAATATCACTTCAGTAGTTTATGAGATATGGGATATTTTTTGGTACAATCTACACAAAAAATTGAGAAATAAAAAAGTAATTAAAAAAATTAAACCGACTTCAAAAAGATACGTGTCAACTGAAAGGAAAAAAATAAAATCTTTCAAGTACTAATGGTGCCAGAGATAAAAAGAAATAGCCAGAAAAAGGCCCTACCTCAAAAAGGTAGGTACCTACTTTATTTAAAGATATCATTTACTTCTCTTAGTTGACAGGTACTTTTTGGAGTCGGTTTTTCTACTTTTTATGTTAAATTATTGAAAAATGAGCTTTATTGTTACGGTCCAAAATTAGGTCTTTTTTTGCCACTCGCCGACTTATACTTGACAAGCTATAGGTGTTATTTCAAATAATAGTTTGCTCTTATAAGCTTAAGGGCTGATTTTCCAATCCTCTGATAAAAGTTATCAGACAGTTAAGTTAATAACCAATCAAAGTAAATGTCAATCTCAAAGCAAGAGAGATATGAATGACAATTGCTTTTCAATTTGGAGGTATTAAACGATATCATACGAATAATTTTTATCCGGGCATTGAAAAATCGGCCCTAAGTTTGCTTTATATAACGTGATCTGGCATTCTTTCTTACTTTGTTGCAATTCACAATGCAATTTTTATTACTTACCTATTGAAAATATTGAAAATGAATTTATTAGACAAAAGCGCCGTCTCAACTCGAACCCACGACCTTTCACTTCATTTGCTTTCTAATACTTCATTTTCAATATTTTCTATTATGTGTTATCATCATTTTGTATGTTCATTGACTGACAAAGCTATGTCATATTGTATATTGTCGAAGTAGATATGTTTCGAGCTTTCGATTATGTAGTTATTACGTTTTTGTTTACAATAAACTAATGTTGTACTTACACACCAGCAATAGGTCTAAATCCAGTAGGGCTCGGCGCAGACAGAACGGAAAATCCTCGCGGAAGTTTTTGGTCATTGAAAAATTAACCATGTTACCGTAGCCTAAAATACACTTCTCTGTTAATATTCATACAATTTTGTAATTTAGGCTATGGTGACATGGTTCATTTTTCAATGATCTCAAAAATTTCCGCGAAGATTTTTCCGTTGTCTGCGCCGAGCCTAGCAAGGATTATATCTCAACGCCAGTAGAACGGTAGTGGTTTCCATTAACTATTAATGTGTATTGTAAAGATTTTGTTATCATACTTATTATTAGAACGGTGCCATATAGTAAAAATGATTATTAGGAATTGTGGTACTTTTGGATGATTATAACATTCCAGATAAATCAATATTTAATATCTTGGCTTAGTGTACTTAGAAAAGTGTTCTTTTAACTAAAATCAATTCATACAAAAAAATAATTAAGTCGTAAGAGTCAATGTAGATGGCAATTCTATAAGATTCTTAGTCATTGTCTATTTATATTGTTGTACATGAAATTGTACTTAGAACTTGTATTATTGTTATTTATAGTGTTCGAGTAAAGACCAAAATATTTAAGTCATCAACTTATTAATTTAGTCCTAAGACCCCTTATTACAAAACGTGGACTAAAGTTAGACCTGTAGGGCTAGCACAACTTGAGCGCGACTCGAGTGACAAAGAGTCGCGGGCACTTTCAACCAATAAGATCGCTCGTAGATAGCGCGCGCGACTTAAGGCAAAGTGCTGATTGGTTGAAAGGAGCGCGACAAAGAGTCACGCTAAGTTGTACTGGTTTAAAATTCATGCTAATTCTGTCTTTCATTTGGAAAATGAAAGTGACAGCACCAGTTTAGTACCAGTTTTAAACCAGGACTATTTTAGTCCACGTTTTGTAATAAGGGGGTATATGTTTTAAGTGTGACTAAAAGTTTCTTCAATGCAACTATATTGCTCAGCTTAATTTAATGTATAATTTATATAAGAAGCTCAATTCTTAATAACGCACGTTTTTGGCACGCTTAGGAAGAAAAATATTTTTCAGTTCTTTCAAAAACAATTTATTGTTCCACCATCATATCTAAAAAAATATTTTACTATGATTCTTACAAAGTGTTATTATAGAATTGGGCACAATGTGATCGTTGCTTTTTGGTAACATTATTAAAGTTTATATTTTATTTTTGAATTGGTTTCCAACTGTTGATTAAAATAAATTTGTATAATGTTTTGACTTTTTTCTTTATTATTTCATAAATAATAAATCGTGACCTGTCTTCCAAAATAGGACAATAATATTATATAGAAGAACTAAATAAATAGTTTATTGACTACTTTTAGCAAGGTGTTACTCACATAATAAAGCTTTGTGTGCTATAATAATAGTTTCATTTGTGCGTAGAAATAAAACAAGTTGTAGTTTATGTACTTTATTTACTTTTTTTTATACATTTGTCACAAACTACAGAACTGCGACTCTACTAGTCAAGGTTTTCGTTGGACCAAAATGCTCCTGAACCTAATATCAACATAAATAAATCTATGTATTATTATTACAGTAAAATTATAATTTATATTAATTTTATAATTGTCACGATAAAAGAATATTACATAAAAAATCTAAAATCATATACAAATAATCTCTCTTATTGAAACTACAGACGAAAAAAATCGAAGCAGTATTTTTTAAATGGAAAAACATGATGTTTATCACAATGTTATGGACACTTACTTCCCCCCAGTAGATTCACTATCAAATATACATAAAGTTACATTAAAGATAAGCATTTTTTATTTCAAGAAAGCAAAAGGCTTTTAAGTTAGCTACTTACATAACTAGTATCAAGGCCAAATTCATTAAAAGAAATAAATTTGAATAATCTACAAAAGCATTAAAATTGTTAAAGCACCGTCTAAATTGAATATTGTCATGTATAAATGATTAATCCGTCTATTTAATTAATTTTCGTTGATTAATGATTAAAATTCATTAAAAAGACATGGCAACTTCTTTGGTTCCGAATATTATTACTTGATCAGGATTAAATGGAGTAGAAACTGAATAACTAAAAACCTAGTGCTTTATTGAAAAAATTAAGTTAACATTAACCCTCCATTGACGCAGAACATAACTTCTCCATTCAATTGAAGTCTACGATAGGCGAATGCCCGCAGAAAATGAAATAATTTAGCTAATAACTTTCCAGTTAAATGTTAAAAAAAACTCAAAAATAAATATTACAAAATTTCTAGAAAGATGAAGCAACTAATTGCAGTCATTTTTAAAAACGCTTAATAATACTCAGTACATCTTATGTTAGTCAGTACATTTTCAACTAATGGTTACTTTGCAATGATTCAAAACAAGAGAAGTATGTTTTGCATTAATGGAATGTGCACATTTAAAATATATTACAATTTATTAAAAGTAAAATTAATACGAGTTCATTAGCACACTAGAGTAATAATTAATATTAATCAATAATATCAATATCAGACAACATCACATACATTGTCCTGATCCCAATAAGACACGTGTCGTCTGGGGTCAGAAACAACGACGGTGCCACAGACAACAAGACCCTGAACAAATATCTATGTGCTTATGGCGATATTACACGGTTCACTTCTGCCTTTCGATTTGGATGAAGCAACCAAATTGAACAAAGTAAACGTAAAATAGAATCATTCAATGTCAATGTTCAATCATATACAATCAAATCAAACACAGTTGAAAGGATTGATTGCTTAATATTTTCACTTTTGCGTTCAACATTCAATGCAACTGAAAGAAAGTTAAACGTGTAAACATAAGAATTGAATGATTCACTTTATAATTTAGATAGTTCACTTTTTACGATACGTATAAACAGCATTATCTTTCACTTCTCCGCCTTCCAACCAAACTGAATCAATTTGGTTGAACCGTGTAATATCGCCATTATCAAACAGAGTTTTGTTCCGGGAGTGGGAATCGAACCCGCTATCGCAACGTACGGTTAAGATTTCATCACTCGAGAACTCATCCAATTTGGGTCGTTTTACAAACCATTCATACTGAGGCAAGAATTGTAATTGACTCTTTCGAAAAAACTGAAATTTGATATTTAATCATGGCCAGTTGCCATAATAAAAGAAATATTTTAAATCTTCAAAAAACTATAATACGATGGTCCTGCCATCTTTTGGCAAATATTTCTGACGAGCTTTGAATAACGGAATTCAATCACAATTCTTGCCTTTAAAAAAACGCGAGCATTCGACAAATTTCGTGCCTCATTAGTTTGTGATTGTGTAATATCAATAAAATAACATCCCATAAAAAATTAAGATAATTTAGTAAAAAATGCATTTATCAAAAACAATGAAAACATCATTAAACCTTGACTTTGTCGTTTCTTCGAAGTATTGTATAAAAACTTTGCTTTATAAAAAATGTGTTTGAAAAATTTAAAACAGCAAGCTTAGTAGGTGCCTACTGCTTACAAAATCTTCATTCCTAATATCTAGTATTACATGATTAAAGGTTAAATACAGTGATACGCATCAGCAGTAATTTAAAATCAATCATGTTCACAAATAAATATGTTAATAAGAAGTTTATTAAGTATTTTAATGCAATGTACTTTTGATTGACAAAATAGTTATCAAGGAAAATGATTTGATTACCAAAACTTGTGTTTATTACAAAAAAAAATACAATTAGCCTTTAGGCAACCTGCTTCAAGAAAAAGCAAGATTAGAAACGCAATAGACGTATAACATTATTACAGTTCGCAGTACGTGTACGTATAATATACGCAGTACATGTCCGTATACGTTTATTATACGCAGTGCGTCCACGTATACGTCGTACGTCTAAATCGCGCGTGCACATTCAGTTCGTCACAAGCACAGCGTGATATAAGTCGACGTTTCCATGTAGTTTGAAGCGGAGGATCCTTGGGCATTACAAAGCACATTACACGATCACAAAGCGGGTTACGCGCTACGGGATCCAGCCCACCACGTAGCTGCGGCTGCGCGTGAACTGGCTGATGCGACGCACGCGCCCGCCTATAGACAATAGAACCTTTAATATGGGATAAACTAGGACAGTGGACAGCACATAAAATCATGTCGACTTTGATTCACTCTTATAACATATGCAATAAGAGTGGTTTTCGTAGTGCAACTGTTACGCTGGATGTGCTTTCGACTGTTATGCAAGTTAATCCTCTCTGGCGGTGAAGCAAGATGACATGTAATCTAAAATATTTTTGGGCAGAACAAACATAACGATCTGACCAACATGTTTTGGCAGCTCATTTTGACTGTTGTTATAAGAGTAAGTACTCGTAGAAAGCCTGTCGGCCTAGCATGAGCGGCTTTTATCACGCGATATGATATAGCACGTCATGCTGTTTTGTTTACCCCACTAAGGTGTAAGCAAGACAGCATGACGTGCTATATCATATCGCGTGATATAATTATGGTCATGCTACGCAGGCTGGATGACTTATCCTACATTTAATACTATTTCAATTCGATATACTTGACCCTCTTTAGGCAATGAATTCGAATATGAAACATACTTACAAGTTACAACCTTACTGCGATAATTTAAAGCGAAACATGTTGTTTTTAATTAAATCATTGTATTAATACTCACTATGAAATAATTATGTTATGTAGAGAAAATTTCTGTAGAAATCTGTTCTGTAAAATTTTATCGTTACACTAAAAAGGGTTGTAACTTAAAGAAAGTACCTAACTAAGGTGTTAGAATAATAAAATTAAGCTCATTTGATAATTTAAATTAGTTCAGCGAAAAAGTAGTACCCTCACCTATTTATTTTTCACTCAAAGCATTGTAAACTCATGTTAAATGTTAAAAGTAAACTCAAATATCATGACATTAGGGTTGATTTCTTGTTTAATACCTATTACTACGTAAATTGATATTTTTATTATAAGGCAGTGTTAAATAAGCTTTAGTATGAAATTTATGTAATTTAAATTTAAAAGATTCATCCGTTCTCATCCTGTGGAATGTGATGTTGAACCAGCTTTGGTGCTGCATGCCAAGAATGCAATAATCAACAATGAGGGTCGAACGTGCAAGGAAGGTAGAAAACTAGATGCAATCACATTATCATTTATGTATATTACAACCTGTTGTATAAATAAATCAAAATAATATTAAACTATCACCAACAATATGCGGGCATGTCTATAAAAATGCCACACTGCGTATTAGAAAATAAGTTTTTTCTGTTTATTTCAATTAATAGTACATGATTTGAAACCTCTAGAGAAAAATATAACTGATTGGTATAGTAATACAAGCGAAAAAATACGTAAAACAAAATGCCTTAAAAATGAATTACCTGTCAAAACCATTGAGATAAAAGAATAGAGGAGACATCTCAACTAGAATCTTTGCAACACGAGTTGAGTCCACGTGGACTCAACTCGTTTAGTCTGTGGCAAGCGATAGACGCAACAACACGTGTGTGTACTCTGTTCTATTTATTTAAAAATGCCGATATGTGGGTTGAGGAACTGTTTAAATAACTCAAAAAATACTAATAAAGCCCAAGGAATTACTTTTCACTAGTAAGTACTCACTAAAGTATCTAATAACATGCTACTGAGTAATTATTTCATTAGGTCGCCGAAAAATTAAGCGACGGCCATATTTCGATAGAGTCATAGATTAACAAAATTGGTTATTTTGTGTTGCAGAAGTGACAGTTTAAACGTTTTAGGTACTAGGTTTTAGGTGATTACTTGGGTTCAGGTTTTGATGAAAGTTTGATGTTTTTTTGTTATTGAACATTTGAACATTGAACTTACATTTATACTGCAAGTTAAATAAACGCATGTAAAATAATTAATAGTATTCATGTATTTAAACGTATATAAGTACCAAAAATAAACTCGATTAGTAAGTATTTCTCTCACGATGTCAATGTTTAATCTTAAAAAAAAAATTAATTAAATAAAATATGAATTCTCATAAAATGTTGTAGGCAGAAAACACGCACAAAAGCTATGTCTGTTCTGCAATGTTTGATCTATGTCTGGTTGCACTACTATTGGTTGCCGCTTTCTGCACGGGCGCTTTCGATTGGTCGCGACGAGGCTAACTTTTAGCTTAGCAAAAATACTACATGATTTTTGTTTCGGATAGCTTCTCTAGTACGTTAGTACATTATAACTCAATGGTCAAAACCCATAATTAAACCCAAAGCAGTGATTAAAAAATCAATTTATGACCAAATGGCGTGAGATGAAATTTAGCGAATTTTGAATTTAATCTTTGTGACTTACCACGCGCGACATTTCAGGGCTCTAAGCGTTGTTCTGGCTCCGTCGCTGCTGGCGTACTGAAATGCACACACACCGACAAACATCAAGGGGTTGAATATACATACATAGTTGTTGCTGACGTTCACTTGGCTTTGACTAGAATTAAACTACAGTTGTTAGCATTTTTATGGACCAGGGGCCCGTTTCTCAAAAGCTTGTAGCTCGTAAAACAAGTGGAAGTCCCTTTCTAACAATATCTGTCAAAAAGTGACATCCGCTTGTATTACAAGTTACAAGCTTTTGAGAAATAGGCCCCTGATGCCAATTCTTCAAGGAACTTTTATTTTTTACTAAAACTAATGACATATATAATCCAAATGCAACCTTTAACCAGCCTTTTTTAAGAGTGAACTGCCACTCTTGTAATGAGGTTTGAATTCCTGCTACACCTCTTGAAACCAATTCTTATTTGTTCCCAGAAATAAAAGAGGAATGTACTACTTTATTTTATAAGTATAAATTACATTATATAAGTATAAATTACAAGAATAAAAAAGAAAGATTCGATATTTCAGAATTACAGGTTTCGTCAGAAGCCGTTAAAAAGTGAATATCAGCAACTCAAACAAGGTAAACGGGATACATTTTCATCACATTGGACGGTTCATATTCAGAGATATTCACAAAAAAATTCAGATAACACAAGTATTATTGTATTGCACGTCGAAAACATGCCATGACAGTGGCGTTTAGTAGACAAACTCATTCCTGTAAACATACGAGTTAGTATCACGAAGGCATGCGAAGTTAGTTTATCTATGCATTCTTCTCAGATGACGGATTCAAGATATCAAATAGTAGTTACTCAGCTTAACATAGGCAAAAGGCAAAGTTTTCATTTTTTCTTTTATTTGATTTTGTCTTCAACCTATGGTGATGCTTTTTCAGCTGATCATATCACAATGACTTGAATGAAATAACTTCTCGTATTTTTTCAGTGTAACATGCAATAGTATGCATTTTCAATGAAAGGGTAGTAGCAAATTAGGGCAATGTATGACAAACTTGAAACACACTGTATGTCTATCCTGTCTCAATTGGGAGCCCGCTACCGGGTCTAAGCTGAACTCAATTAGCAGAAGCCTTTTCGCTGTGAAAAAAACCTTTATTTTCCGCGAAAATTCATAGCACGGCAAAATAACTGAACGGCCATAGTTACAGCATTCGTGCTAATAAAATTGGACTTTTACCGATGATTCTGGCCGATTCTATATATTATCATTCGGTTCTACGCTCCCCTCTCGGCTAAAAATTAAATTGTTAACGGTTAAAATATTATAAATTAAAATAAAACACATCAAAACAATTAGTGTTGTTGAGTTGGACATGTATAAGTCTTAAAGAATGAGAGCAGATTTAGAAACAAGATTGAATAGTTATACTGAGAGATAGTATAGAGTAAAACGTGTTAATTGTTAAATGCGTCATTTATTGTTTAAATGAGGCATTTTAATACTTTTTTGTTGTTTAAATGTGCAATTTTACTGTATAATTTTCTTTTGAGTAAACTTCCGTGAATGTTACTAAAAACAATATGCATTAACTTTAGTATCAAGAAGACTGCAAACTAAAATAAAAGACTAATAATAATAACAAACGATTTTCTGGTCAAAAAATATTTAAATCGTCTTTTCATTAAAATGTGACCTAGCCATCTAGCTACATTCACGTAGTTTCCAAATAAAACTGCACCGTGTATAAGTCTCGACACTCCAATCATTCGGAACTAATAAGCTGGAAGCGAAGGTTGTTAACGTCGCCGTGCCAAAACGTGCCCCAACGGCTCTGACCTTATTTGATCTTTTGATTATTGGCTACGCGCCCCCTTTTGCAGGTTGTTAAAGAATCTGAACTGAAGTCGCAGCGTAAGGTCTTTCCGTACTGTAACCGAACAAGACAAATACTGTGACTGTGGGAACACAAACGTCACACGGTGTCGAGTGCTACCACTAATCCTGTAAACGTTAACTCGAATCGCTTTCGAAGGAGGTCCCATTTCGAAAAAGAAAGATCAAAGAGTTTAAAAAACTCTTTCCCCCTTATTCCAAAACGTGGACGGGACTACAGCTGTTAGACCTGGTTTAAAATTGATGCTAATTCTGTCTTTCATTAGGAAAATGAAAGTGGCAGCACCAGTTTAGTACCAGTTTTAAAACAGGACTATTTTAGTCCGCGTTTTGGAATAAGGGGGTTTTTGTTGATTAAAAAAGAGAGTATCTTCCTTGGGAAAGGTTATTCGAGTTAACAGTGAAAATCTATGTCTACTACACATATCAGGGGCACGCGTGGTGTGGTGGGTGGTGGGGGGGTGTGGCGCTACTCACGAGTGGGGGTTGGGGTTAAAGTCGGGCAACTCTGCGCGCACGAACTCGGAAGGTTCCGTCGGCTGTTCTAGGGAGACCTCTGGTTTTTCGGGCAGTTTTTCTGTCGTTTCGACCTCTTTGGCGGGTACAGTGATAGTATTCTCGACGGTTTCTGTGATGACTTTGGGTTTGACGTCTGTGGGGGTGACTGCCTCGGCGCTCGGGGGCGTCATGTTGAAGAAATCGTTCCCGATGCCGACGGCCGGCGGCCGCCCGCGCGGCAGCCGCAAGCTTAGCGACGCGCTCGTTTTCTTTTGGACGCGACAATCTGATCACAACGCCTCCATTAAGAGCCATTTCGCAATTAGAGCCATTTGGCAGTTGTCTCGCTCGCCCAATGCAACATTTTCATAGATTGTGGAAAACACATTGAGTTTTTTAGAAAAGTGTTTCATTATGTCACTACAACACAATGTTACGGATATTTTGTATAAGTTATTTTATTCATTCAATTAAGTATTGGTTAGAATTAGAAAGAAAATTTTCGAAAACTTTAAGCTCGTAATTCTATTATTATTGCAGTATAGACAATGTTGAAATATGTTTAATAATGTATAACAATTAGCGTTGTAGGGACATAATGAAACACTTTTCTAAAAAACACAATGTGTTTTCCACAACCTTTAAAAATGTTTATTGTGCGAGCAAGACAATTGCAAAGTGCGATAATATGGCTCTTAAGACAGTGAAGAATCAATTTTATGTCTGTGCTGAAGCGCCGATCGATGCTCGGATGCACTCAAACCATCGTCGTCTCTGGAATACTTTTTCTCCAGGAAAAGGTAGCATGACGGTTAATCTAAGCTGGGTCTAGATGAGCCGTTAAGAAGCCGAGGATGCTGGATGGAAAACTGCCCGTTGCCGTTATATGTGCATGTGAGGGCGTCACGTCTATCGAAAATGTTATGCGCTATATTGGGTACATAAATACCAGTGATGCCCAAAGACGATGATAGAAAAAAATACTTCGATTTGACAAAAAATCGAATTCAGAGACAGCATCGTCCAAAGTCACTTTTTTAAATAATGTAACGGTTTTATATCCTTGCCATTATAATTCGAATCTTATGCCACTGGTAATTATGCATCAAGTCGGGGGGCACGCCATAGTATGAAGGTATTTACTATCTCGCGGCGTGTCGCCGACTTCGCCTCTTCACGCCGCCATCTGCGTGCATCATTGAACATTCAAGTAAGCTGCATTCGACTTTCGTCCTTATTTAGTTAGGCAAAGAGGACTATATCAAGTCAGGGACAACTTAAAACACTATCTATATCCCCTAGTCATCATAGACAGTATATTAAACATTTTTAACACAGACAGTATATTACACATTAAATTCAATTTTATTGATGTTACTTATTTTGTTCTTAAACTCAAAAGTATGCCAAACATGTCAAACTTATAGACATCGCAGCTTCCAAATAATCAACAAATTAACAGCGAAAGCGCTAAAGTTTGCTCTTTAAAACAAATGTTTAAAACTTTGTGCACAATATCTAATGCAATATGCTTGCTTCAAACAATCGTGATGTTTCAATGTAAAATGTAATTATGACTGACTTGCTGACTGCAATCGCAATGACTGTTTTGATATGTGCCGTGATTAAAGCATCATTGTTGCCTAGTGAATGATGAAATAAATAACTAAAATAATTATCAACATAACACAATAAAATAGAGATTTTCAAGAAGTTAAAGAAGCTCTAAATCCTTGAAAAAAGCACATTAATACTTAAATATAAAGCTTAAACGAATACCAACATTCAATAGTTCGATAAAAGCACGATTCAATCAGAATTTGTATCTTTCTTATTTCTGTGGTATAATCTCCATAACTTTACTGACGTATGGTAAAAATTTCGCTTATCGAATAGAATAAAGGCTGTAATTTAAACTGTTCTTATAATAAGTTAAGCAAGTGGTTTATTATGCATGTCAAAGATGTACCATATCTTTCAGTACAGTTAATTGGAGGAACACAATAATATATTACTGCATACGTACACGTTACAGTACGTGTGTATACGTACGTAAGTGCGTACGTGTTGACTCGATCATAGAAATGGATAATAACGACCAAGTCACTAATAGTGGCTATTCCTAATGATTTGCGTTGCTTGACGTGTTCTTCCTGCGATGGTCTTAATCGCCGCTAAGCAAGCTTCAGTTGGATTTTTTAATTCTAGATCTTCCGAACTACTAAATAAACATAAAGCCTCTAGTCGCTGCATGTGCAGTCGTCAAAACCTTCCTCAAGTCCTTAGCCAAGAGGCTAAGGACGAGAATTAATTTTAACAGCAATATGTATTCTTTATTCGTGCTAAAATTACGCTGCAAGTAAGCTTAGGCTTTCAATATATTATGGGCTATGGCCAGACACTTGTGTGAGTGAGCAAGGGCCGTACCGCCCAAGGGTCGACGGCATCGCTATTGTGACATATTGCTACTTCTTTTTTGCACCAATAAAAAGTTATCACAAAAGTGGCAATGTATCACATCCATTTGTCAAATTAAGCCGATAGCGATGCCGACGACACTTGGCCGGTAGCCCTACAGGTGGGCATTTTATCACATTGGCGATTTGCAAACGAGTATAGCGCGTTGTCATCGCTTTGAACTCGCTCTCTAATCACAATCGTGCTCGAACGTTCTTCGACGTCAGGCGGTTGTGGGCTCGCTCCAATGCGCGTTGATCAGTAAATACCATTCACAAGAGTCGTATCTCGTTTCGTAACCAATATACGATGATGCACTGCCACTTGGAAGCTGTCCTGCAGCCTTAAAGATGTAATGTGAGCTCATATTTGAGCGTTTTCGTCGTATTATAATTTTGTAGCCAGTTCTAAAAGGACATTTCCGTTTCGTACGTATACGTCGGCCATATCGTAGGTATACGGGGTCAATTTAAAACACTATCGAAATTTTTAAGTTCGACTCAGAATTTGTAAGTGAACTACTTCTCCTAGAAATATGATATTTTTTTTACTCAGTCACTAATCATTTTTTTTTATAAATCAGACTGATCAAGCGATCGATTTAGTATGGCAAATTAAAAAAAAATATGTTTTTCGACCCTATTTTTAAGAGAAAGTTGTACAATAACCGATTGTGAGTCGATCTTAAAAAGGAGATCAGTCAAATTGGACCAAAAAAGTAAAAGTGCCGGCCAACGAAAAAAAAATGCACATTACTATTGTAAACAGTGTAACGATCATTTTTTGTTATGACGTCAACAGTGAACGATTAGCGGCCAAGCAGTTATTCAAGTTTGAAAAAGACATTTTTTCTTCATTTTCAAACTTGAATATAGCTTGGCCAAAGTGCAGCCAACAAAAAAAAATTGCAGATTACTATTGTTAATAGTGTAACGATATTTTTTTGTTATGGCGTCAACAGTGTACGATTAGCGCCCAAGCAGTTACTCAAGTTTGAAAATAACATTTTTTTCTTCGTTTTCAAACTTGAATACAGCTTGGCCAAAGTGCGGCCAACGAAAAAAAATTGCATATTACTATTGTAAACAGTGTAACGATCATTTTTTGTTATGACGTCAACAGTGTACGATTAGCGGCCAAGCAGTTATTCAAGTTTGAAAATGACATTTTTTTCTTCATTTTAAAACTTGAATACAGCTTGGCCAAAGTGCGGCCAACGAAAAAAACATTGCAAATTACTATTGTAAACAGTGTAACGATCATTTTTTGTTTTGGCAACAACAGTGTACGATTAGCGGCCAAGCAGTTATTCAAGTTTAAAAATGTATTTTTTTTTTCTCTTTATTTTCAAACTTGAATACAGCTTGGCCAAAGTCACTTTGTGTTGTAGTCAATATCTATTTTAAGGGACATATTTCCTTATTCTGGCTCTGTAGTGTACTAGACCTTAGTTAAAGTTACTATTTAGCTAAAAGTATTGCAGTATTGTTTAGTCGATTCACGTACCCAGCAGGTGGGACGTTCGTGGGTCAGTTATAATGCTGACGAGGAACTGATCTCAATGTAATAACTTATATTCTGATAAACGATTACATTTTACGTGGTGAGTCAATCCGTTTTGCGATCGTATTTATACCAAAAATAATGACATTTTCAAACTTGAATAACTGCTTGGCCGCTAATCGTACACTGTTGACGCCATAACAAAAATGATCGTTACACTGTTTACAATAGTAATGTGCAATTTTTTTTCGTTGGCCGCACTTTGGCCAAGCTGTATTTAAGTTTGAAAATAAAGAGAAAAAAAATTCATTTTTAAACTTGAATAACTGCTTGGCCGCTAATCGTACACTGTTGTCGCCATAACAAAAAATGATCGTTACACTGTTTACAATAGTAATGTGCAATTTTTTTTCGTTGGCCGCACTTTGGCCAAGCTGTATTTAAGTTTGAAAATAAAGAGAAAAAAAATTCATTTTTAAACTTGAATAACTGCTTGGCCGCTAATCGTACACTGTTGTTGCCATAACAAAAAATGATCGTTACACTGTTTACAATAGTAATATGCAATTTTTTTTCGTTAGCCGCACTTTGGCCAAGCTGTATTCAAGTTTGAAAATAAAGAGAAAAAAAATGTTATTTTCAAACTTGAATAACTGCTTGGCCGCTAATCGTACACTGTTGACGCAATAACAAAAAATGATCGTTACACTTTTTACAATAGTAATGTGCAATTTTTTTTCGTTGGCCGCACTTTGGCCAAGCTGTATTTAAGTATGAAAATAAAGAGAAAAAAAAACATTTTCAAATTTGAATAACTGCTTGGCCGCTAATCGTACACTGTTGACGCCATAACAAAAAATGATCGTTACACGTTTTACAATAGTAATGTGCAATTTTTTTTCGTTGGCCGCACTTTGGCCAAGCTGTATTTAAGTTTGAAAATAAAGAGAATAAAAATACATTTTTAAACTTGAATAACTGCTTGGTCGCTAATCGTACACTGTTGACGCAATAACAAAAAATGATCGTTACACTTTTTACAATAGTAATGTGCAATTTTTTTTCGTTGGCCGCACTTTGGCCAAGCTGTATTTAAGTATGAAAATAAAGAGAAAAAAAAAACATTTTCAAATTTGAATAACTGCTTGGCCGCTAATCGTACACTGTTGACGCCATAACAAAAAATGATCGTTACACGTTTTACAATAGTAATGTGCAATTTTTTTTCGTTGGCCGCACTTTGGCCAAGCTGTATTTAAGTTTGAAAATAAAGAGAAAAAAAATACATTTTTAAACTTGAATAACTGCTTGGTCGCTAATCGAACACTGTTGTTGCCATAACAAAAAATGATCATTACACTGTTTACAATAGTAATATGCAATTTTTTTCGTTGGCCGCACTTCGGCCAAGCTGTATTCAAGTTTAAAAATAAAGAGAAAAAGAATGTTATTTTCAAACTTGAATAACTGCTTGGCCGCTAATCGTACACTGTTGACGCAATAACAAAAAATGGTCGTTACACTTTTTACAATAGTAATGTGCAATTATTTTTCGTTGGCCGCACTTTGGCCAAGCTGTATTTAAGTTTGAAAATAAAGAGAAAAAAAAATACATTTTTAAACTTGAATAACTGCTTGGCCGCTAATCGTACACTGTTGTCGCCATAACAAAAAATGATCGTTACACTGTTTACAATAGTAATGTGCAATTTTTTTTCGTTGGCCGCACTTTGGCCGTGCGGTAATCAAATTTGAAAATAAAGAGAAAAAAAAATGACATTTTCAAACTTGAATAACTGCTTGGCCGCTAATCGTACACTGTTGACGTCATAACAAAAAATGATCGTTACACTGTTTACAATAGTAATATGCAATTTTTTTTCATTGGCCGATACTTTTACTTTTTTGGTCCAAACATGTATGAAGCGTGACTGATCTCCTTTGGATAATGTTTGAAAAACCACCCTGTATAACGTCAGCGGTATACGTACTCCGTTCGATGTACCGAAGCAGGGTGGGGTTCTGCTCCACCAGCGACGTGATCTCCATCTAGTCTTGTTGTACGTACAGTACAGTACACTCACTCCGGTCGATGTTCCGCTGCAGGTGGGGTTCTGCTCCACCAGCGACGTGATCTCCATCTAGTGTTGTTGTCCGTACAGTACAGTACACTCACTCCGGTCGATGTTCCGCTGCAGATGGGGTTCTGCTCCACCAGCGAAGTGATCTCCATCTAGTCTTGTTGTATGTACAGTACAGTATACTCACTCCGGTCGATGTTCCGCTGCAGGTGGGGTTCTGCTCCACCAGCGACGTGATCTCCATCTAGTCTTGTTGTATGTACAGTACAGTATACTCACTCCGGTCGATGTTCCGCTGCAGGTGGGGTTCTGCTCCACCAGCGACGTGATCTCCATCTAGTCTTGTTGTATGTACAGTAAGTACACTCACTCCGGTCGATGTTCCGCTGCAGGTGGGGTTCTGCTCCACCAGCGACGTGATCTCCATCTAGTGTTGTTGTCCGTACAGTAAGTACACTCACTCCGGTCGATGTTCCGCTGCAGGTGGGGTTCTGCTCCACCAGCGACGTGATCTCCATCTAGTGTTGTTGTCCGTACAGTAAGTACACTCACTCCGGTCGATGTTCCGCAGCAGGTGGGGTTCTGCTCCACCAGCGACGTGATCTCCATCTAGTCTTGTTGTATGTACAGTACAGTATACTCACTCCGGTCGATGTTCCGCTGCAGGTGGGGTTCTGCTCCACCAGCGACGTGATCTCCATCTAGTCTTGTTGTATGTACAGTACAGTATACTCACTCCGGTCGATGTTCCGCTGCAGGGTGGGGTTCTGCTCCACCAGCGACGTGATCTCCATCTAGTCTTGTTGTCCGTACAGTACAGTATACTCACTCCGCAGGCTTATTACCGATCTTAAAGTGACAGTTGCAATCGCGACAATTAACAATTAATCGCTCCCAAAACACATATTCGTATTACGGAACGTAGATCGCTACGATAGCGCCACAAGCGAGCGATTTGTGAACTAAAATTGCATGAAAGCACTCGTACCGTACTGTACCGATTGCAAACCAATCGCAATTAATAGCAGTCGCGTTGCAATTGTACAATTAGCAACTGGTTGCTTGTTTTGGTAATAAGCCTGCCGGTCAATGTTCCGCGGCAGGGTGTGTATGACAAGTGTTTGTGTCTTGCATTTTTGCTTTATTTTGTACATTTTTCTTCTAACTAATGGCGAGTTTAGAAGAATTATCACCCAAGGAAGCCGGAGCGATCGATTTAGACCAGGCGAATTATATAGTATTTGCTGCCTTATTTCGTATATGGGCAGTACGTATAGCTGCCTTATTTGAAGAGTAAGTACACTCACTCCGGTCGATGTTCCGCTGCAGGTGGGAGGCCACGCGGTGGCGCGCGTCGCTGTACTCCAGGTGCAGCCCCAGGCGCAGCAGGGTGGGGTTCTGCTCCACCAGCGACGTGATCTCCATCTCCGTCTTGTTGCCTAGCACCTGCGACCGCTGTGGGAGAGTTCGAACATCAATTTCGGTTGCAAAACACTAACGATCAGAATTAAAAATCTATCCACAGATAGAGATAGGCATGATCCAGATCAGTTGCCAGGCGACACCTAGCAACACCCAGACGACTGGGTCCGTTACGGCGAACGCTCCGATAATCAGAAATATGCCGGGCTTTAAATTAAAACGGATAAATCGAGCCCCAATCAGGCCAAAATGGCAAACAACGATTCGTGATGTCCCAGGAACATCGATATCTTCCAAATAACTTCGGCAACTAGTACAATAAGAAATTAGGTTCTTCGTAATTTATGTTTTAAGTTGAAGCCCGGCATCGTTCCGATTATCGGAAAGTTAGCCGGTAGGACCCCTGTAGTTAATTCATTTTTTTAGTTTCAAACGTTGCATAGCAACTAATCTGGATCACGCCTATCCCTATCTGTGGATTCAATATTAATTCTGGCAGTAAATTCGTATAAATTAATAATTTTATGACTGCTAAAAAGAAAACTATTTAGAGAGATAGTGTTCAGCCCATAAAGACAAGTGGCTTTCTATTATCGATATCGAAAGTAGAATAAAAAGAAAATATATGGGATCGACATTACTAGTCACGTGACATTTCGATCGCTAGTGTCAATCCCATACGTTCGCCTTTCTATTCTACTGGCGATAGCGATAATAGAAAGGCACTTGTCTACAGGGGCTGGATAATGTACTTTTTAATACACCAGCACGGGTAGCATGATGAACTCGAGATCGAGAAATGTTTTATCTATATCGAAACGTCAAAAATGACATTTCATCGTAGACAAACCAATTGTTCGGCTGTCAATTATAGACTTTCGAAGTAAACAAAACTCTTTTCGGGTTTGTCATACTACTCGTGCTGGTGGGTCAGTGTCTCACCCGGTTAGAGGTGAAGTTAATCTGCTTTACAAAACACAAGAAAGACTTGAAGAGTGTACGTTCTGAGTGACAGCGCACCGCATATGGCGGATTGCGGAGCCGATTTACACTTGATACGTGTCCTTAGTACACGAGGAAAAGTGCGCGCCCGGTCGCACACCGGACAAATTCAAACGTGTCGAACATTTGTTTAATACGCCGTTCATGCCGCCTGCGCGGTGCGCCATCACTCAGGACGTACCCTAAATAGTAAGTGGGCGGGGCGCGCGTACAAAACCATTTTCTTAAAACAGCAACACTATCCTAAATAATAACAATCTTCAATTTTGATTTTCTTTAAGTAATCATGGTAATAACCTTTTTTATTCTACACTTCCGGTACAAAATGACCTAACTCTAACCTCTTTTTTGTATTCTGTGATTTCCTTCCACGTCGAGATACCTTGTAGCCACATCGCCTGGTTGGAAGCGCGGAACTCCTCAACGCAGGAAGTAGGTAGCAGCACACGAACCAGCACCACAACTCCCGAAGGCGATATAAAGTTGGTCTCCGTTGACCATACCCAAAGCGATGTTGATCGCCAGTGCGTCGGCTAAAAGCAACGCCGTGCGGTCGTTTAGACCGACGTTTACTAGCGACAGCACTTCCAGGTGGGTGTTGGTGATGCTAGAGCTGATACAGTCAGTATCTAACTCGATACAGTCAGTGTCATTCCTAGATAAAGTCGGTAACTCGCCAAAGTCCATCGTTCAGACCGACGTTTACGAGCGACGGCACTTCCAGGTGGGTGTTGGTGATGCTAGAGCTGATACAGTAGGTATCTACCACGATACAGTCAGTGTCATTCCTAGATAAAGTCGGTAACTCACCAATGTCCACCGTTCAGATCAACTTTTACGAGCGACAGCACTTCCAGGTGTGTGTTGATGATGCTAGAGCTGATACAGTCAGTATCTACCTCGATATAGTCAGTGTCATTCTTAGATAAAGTCAGTCGGTAACTCACCAATGTCCACCGTTCAGACCAACGTTTACGAGCGACAGCACTTCCAGGTGTGTGTTGGTGATGCTAAAGCTGGTACAATCGAGATCTACCTCGATAGTCCTAGATAAAGTCAGTAACCCACCGGACACGGTTAATGTCCATCGTTCAGACCAACGTTTACCAGCGACAGAACTTCCAGGTGTGTGTTTTGGTGATGCTAAAGCTGATACAATCGATATCTATGTCGATACAGTCAGTGCCATTCCTAGATAAAGTCGGTAATCCACCAATGTCCACCGTTCAGACCAACGTTTACGAGCAACAGCACTTCCAGGTGTATGTCGGTGATGCTAAAACTGATACAATCGAGATCTACCTCAACACAGTCCTAGATAAAGTCAGTAACCTACCGGACAAGCTTAATGCACTAAGAAACTCACCTGGTTGGAAGCGCGGAACTCCTCGACGCAGGAAGTAGGTAGCAGCGCACGAACCAGCGCCACAACTCCCGAAGGCGATATAAAGTTGGTCTCCACGTTGACCACTCGCAGTGCGCTATTGATCGCTAGCATGTCGGCTAGAAGCAGCGCCGTGCGGTCGTTCAGACCGACGTTTACTAGCGTCAACACTTCCAGATGGGTGTTGATGATGCTAGAGCTGATAAAGTCAGTATTTACCTCGATATAGTCAGTGTCATTCTTAGATAAAGTCAGTCGGTAACTCACCAATGTCCACCGTTCAGACCAACGTTTACGAGCGACAACACTTCCAGATGGGTGTTGATGATGCTAGAGCTGATGCAGTCAGTATCTACCTCGATATAGTCAGTGTCATTCTTAGATAAAGTCAGTCGGTAACTCACCAATGTCCACCGTTCAGACCGACGTTTACTAGCGACAACACTTCTAGATGGGTGTTGATGATGCTAGAGCTGATACAGTCAGTATCTACCTCGATATAGTCAGTGTCATTCTTAGATAAAGTCAGTCGGTAACTCACCAATGTCCACCGTTCAGACCAACGTTTACGAGCGACAACACTTCCAGATAGGTGTTGATGATGCTAGAGCTGATACAGTCAGTATCTACCTCGATATAGTCAGTGTCATTCTTGGATAAAGTCAGTCGGTAACTCACCAATGTCCACCGTTCAGACCGACGTTTACGAGCGACAACACTTCCAGATAGGTGTTGATGATGCTAGAGCTGATACAGTCAGTATCTACCTCGATACAGTCAGTGTCATTCCTAGATAAAGTCGATAACTCAACAATGTCCACCGTTTACGAGCGACAGCACTTCCAGGTGTGTGTTGGTGTTGCTAAAGCTGATACAATCGAGATCTATCTCAATACAGTCCTATATAAAGTCAGTAACGAACGCACGGGACACGCTAAATAACCAGTTGAATGCACTAAGAAACTCACCTGGTTGGAAGCGCGGAACTCCTCAACGCAGGAAGTGGGTAGCAGCGCACGAACCAGCGCCACAACTCCCGAAGGCGATATAAAGTTGGTCTCCACGTTGACCACTCGCAGGGCGCTATTGATCGCCAGCGCGTCGGCTAGAAGCAGCGCCGTGCGGTCGTTAAGACCGACGTTTACTAGCGACAACACTTCCAGATTGGTGTTGATGATGCTAGAGCTGATACAGTCAGTATCTAACTCGATACAGTCAGTGCCATTCCTAGATAAAGTCGGTAACCCACCAATGTCCACCGTTCAGACCGACGTTTACGAGCGACAACACTTCCAGATAGGTGTTGATGATGCTAGAGCTGATACAGTCAGTATCTACCTCGATATAGTCAGTGTCATTCCTTGATAAAGTCGATAACTTACCAATGTCCAACGTTTACGAGCGACAGCACTTCCAGGGATGTGTTGGTTATGCTAAAGCTGATACAATCGAGATCTACCTCGATACAGTCCTAGATAAAGTCAGTAACGCATCGGACACGCTAAATAACCAGTTGAATGCACTAAGAAACTCACCTGGTTGGAAGCACGGAACTCCTCAACGCAGGAAGTGGGTAGCAGCGCACGAACCAGCGCCACAACTCCCGAAGGCGATATAAAGTTGGTCTCCACGTTGACCACTCGCAGGGCGCTATTGATCGCCAGCGCGTCGGCTAGAAGCAGCGCCGTGCGGTCGTTCAGACCGACGTTTACTAGCGACAGCACTTCCAGGTGGGTGTTGGTTTTCAAAGCTTCGAATAGCTTCTCGATCTTCTCGTCGCTTATGTTCTGAAAGCGAGCAACAAAAACGTTAACAATGTAAAGTCAACAGCAAAAACAAAACTTGCAATTGCAACCTTTTAAAATCGAGTTTGAACTTGTAAAGTGTTACAACAATAGGTTCATAATCCCACTTTACAGTTTACGTATTTGGAAATGGTATTCTAAAAATTTGATTGAATCAGGCGTCACTTGGCGGAAGTCCCTAACCATTGTGAAAAACGAAATATATGTAGCTTACTTCCGAAAAAAACACTATTTGGTGTTGGTTTTCGCACGAACTGTCTCCTGGGGATGCCCCGGGTTGGGGCGAAACACGTGTAGAGTGGTCTAATCGGTGAAAATGCAAGGTGTATTGCTGTCTTGCTAAATGCAGGTATTGTGCACTGGTATTTTCGTGGTGCGCATGTGCAATTATTTGCGGGCGGGCGGGCGGTGTATCTTGCATATTGTGTTTTTTGCGGAAGTAAGCTACATATTTTTCGTTTTTCACAATAGTATTTAAGAAAAAATATTTTATATTTTTGATTTTAATAACTGACTAATATCTTCTTAAATAAGAGATTACCTTAATGTTATTCCAATTGAGATCAGTCAGTTTCTGGTCATTTTCCTTTACTCTTTTAACTGTGTCGTCGGGGTCCGTATCGTTGGGGGGGTCCATTGGGAAAATCTGTAAAAAAAACATAAAAATAGGTAAAAGTCTGTATTTTCTTCTTTCATGTACAAAATTCTTACGTTAACAGTAACAATAGTGTCGACAATAATAGTATATACACAAGATCATAAGTGCAAGAAAATTTGCTTCTTGTTTTAGCAGAACTGCGGAGGACACTTTGAAACAATCCCTGATCTACTATTTGCAATACTGCGTAACTAACTACAAGGTGATTAACTTTACAGGACATAAACAAAACTTCACACATTGTGTATTACGAACAAAAATTTCACCTAACTAAAATATTATATGGTTTTTTTTGGGTATTAGGCAATTAATCAGTGGCAAAAAAGAATCGGTTTTTGTAATGATTATACTGTATTACTAGGACAGCGCGGAACGGAAATTTAAATTTCGCTACTTTTTGCAGTAGCGCTCGACCAAACGTATGTACGTCAACCAGTCGTTTACGAAATCGAATTCTATTAAAGTCCATTCGCTTAGATAGTGTCGCTCTGCCACAATGCCGTGCGGGTGTACCGACACTATCTAACCGAACGGACTATACACCCGTTTTCATGCATTTTTGTAAAATTCAAAATCTGTGTTGCAAATAAATTAATATTCTTTAATTGTTTCAAAATCACAGAGAAACTTAAAAAATATAGCAATAAGTAAGACAAACACTTGTCATATGATTGTCAGTGACGATATTTCGCAGCCATAGACTAATAAAGATGATAAATTCTACTATATAGTAGAAATAAGAAACGAGTGGGTCTGGCCACTCGTTGCAGAATTCATAGGTGTGATTATTAATTCGCATGCGAATTTTACAATTTCAAATGCGAACTCAAACTCGAGCCCTACGGAAAAACGTCTCCAGCGCTATTGCAGTATCGTCGAGGAATTATAACCTTTTGTTTGGTGGCCTTGGTGATGCCGTCCCAGCCGAGCCCCACGGGCTGCCCCTTGTTGAGCAGCGACGCGTGGTACTGCTCCTGGTTCATCATCGAGTGGAAGCCCAGAATGGCTGCAACAACAAAAACAAATGTAAACTTTCATGGTCAATGTCACTATAAACAGGCGTCAGTCACTCGATGTACTTGCGCGCTTCTCTCACCCGCACTATCGGCGGTGCGCCATCCGTAGAATCGCAGATTCGCAAAAGAGCTAGGATATATGCGATAGAAAGAGATGCAACGTCTGGCCGTTCCTAATTAATGCCGTACAAGCTGAATTACACTTTATTGCGGTTGCTATTTATTTAAATGGTTTAGCGGAGTGCAGCTTCTGTACTTGTTCAATTATTTATTCTGTGCTATAACTATTATGGAAAACGGGATGTTTACCATGTTTAAATTGAAATGGCGTGTCAACTGCGCCGCAATATCGGGGACTCGACAAAAAAATTAACATACATACTCACGCCTGTTTCCCATGGGGGTAGGCAGAAACTATAGACACTTTACACACACTTCTTTCGCTTCATTCAGATCCTCATCTCATCAATCTTTTCATACATGCCTGGCGATTCTCACACATATTTAAACATGGTAAACATCTAGTTTTTCATAATAGTGATAACAAAAACAAATATCGTCTTTTTATAAAACAATGATGTGTTTACCTTTAATTTAAATGCATATACGATATAATTAATAAGTCTGATGTATTTTGTAATTGTTATTTATGTATTTAGTTGGTAAGCCTTGTTCAATAAATATAAATATAAAAATATAAATATATACTTTTGTCACAATCATATTATTATAGCTAAGATAATGTCTTGAAATAGTATTCTCCTTATATGCACCCATAATGCGCGGTCACATACTCGTCGAATCGCAAGGAAAATCGCGAAATAATGGCGAGGGAGGTAGTATGGTCAGGCGTCCGTCACTCGCTCAAGGTCGCGAGATAAGTGCCTACCGCTTCGCGTATATCTCGGGATACAATTTACAGCGGGCCGTTCGCCGTACGCCCGCCCGAGTGCGATAGAATATATGCGATAGAAAGAGATGCAACGACTAGCGTTCGTAATTAGAGTCATACGAGCTGAATTTTACTTTAGCGTGTTGAAGTTAGAGTTGCTATTTGTTTAATTGGTTTCGCGGAGTGCCGCTTCTGTTCTTGTACTATTATTTATTCTGTGGTATGGTCGCGATGTTCGTTATGCTCCTCGCTTCACCGCGAGTCTGTGAGCGAGAGAGTGTAAGCGAGATCTGCGAGAGAGAGAGGTTTAAACGCAAGGCGCATAGTTTGGTTGGCCGCACCATAAGGAAGGCCTGTGCCCCAGCAGTGGTCACATTGAAATGGTTGATGATAAATGGTTGAATTTAAAGTAACTTGAACGTACTTTGTGAACATAACAACTTATGGTCGGTCCACACGGCGGCGACTTATGATCGATACTAATCATAAGTCGCCAGCGAGTCGCCATCGATCAAAGTCGCTGCGTGTGTACTGACCATTATGTAGCAGAACGAATACAATAACTGTATAAAAAGTTATTAACAGAAGGTAACTTCATTGAATTAAGTACCCAAAGTTTGTAAACCACACTATAGATAAAATAACATAGGCTACCTTTTGTTGGGGAAATATCGAAGAAACTGCTAGTAACATAATTTTGCCCACATGCATAGTAAGAAAATTGATTGATTTGGTCGGTTTTACATAACAAATTTTCATTATTCAGAAGTGTATTTTAATTTGGTCAGTAATTTAACTTGTTAATTTTCTAGAAGACTGAAACCCTTTTACCTTAATGTAACAACAAAAGCGAACAATACTAATAACTAGGTTAATAATACAAGCATTTTGTCATACACCGAATTGATGAAAACGCCGTTTATCGTCGCATTGCTCCCGGCCAGAATGTTTACCGGCGGCACTGGCTACATGCCAGAGCGTCATAAATTCCACGATCTGATACTTATTACGAGACTCTACTTTTTGCTGACTGAGTAGTTTTATGTTTTACTAGCTGACCCGGCAAACGTTGTTTTGCCATATAAATTTTATTGGACACGAACTTCGTATCAACTGCCTGACACAATGTCACTTATTAAAAAAAAAGAAATCCTAAGCGGCAAAAATGTCAGTGATTACATACTCTTTGACATACCTTCTCTTTGGAAGCGGCTAAGAAATGACAGTTGTGTGAAGTATGACAGTTTAACGGTTTTCTATAATTACCATTTTTATTTTATAATTTTCCTGTATAAAAAGTAGCCTATGTTACTCTCCAGCTCTCAAATTATCTCCATACCGAAAATCTCGTCTTTCCGTTGCTCCGTTTTGACGTGAATGACGGACAAACAAACAAACAAACAAATAAACAAACAAACAAACACACTTTCACATTTATAATATTAGTATGGATTGTATCTATGAAAGTTAGTAAGTATAGCCCATTCGCTTAGATAGTGTCGCTCTGCAACAATGCCGTGCGGGTGTACCGACACTATCTAACCGAACGGACTATACCTATGTATTTACCGCAAAACAAGTAGGGTTATGTTTTATTGAATCTATGTATGTATTTGCCGCAATACAATGTGAAAGGCAAGTATGCAAGTGAGTTTTTAATAACTGAAAAATAGAAAATGTAGTATTAAGAAAAAATCGACCCGTCTCACAACTAGCTCCGATGGGACTCGAACCCACGACCTTTCGCTTTCCGGGCGACTGCTCTAAATACTTCATTTACTATTTTTCAGTAATAAAAATTGCATTGTGAATGCAAAAAACTAAAAATTAAAATAGAGTTTTTAATAAGTAAAATTTATCTCTTGATGATTCAAGTGGATAAAAGATTTCTAGGGTGAGATATCGTTGGATTTGTCTTGGCAACCAACATGTCCTAGGATAGATAACGTCAGAAAGTAACAAATTGACGGATATGGGACGCCTAATAAAATATAAAATAGGATAAATGAACTGGTTTTTAAAGATGATCAAATATACGCAGCTCTTAGGCCCTGCGCACGAAACCAGCGGGTCCCGGGCGGCGGCGGCGGCGCAGGTAAATTGTTCATTCATTGCGCGCTCTTGACAGACGTCTAGCCACATAAGTCAATGTGACGCACCAACTGATGCACAATTCTCCCGCCGCTGCCGCTGGTTTCGTACGGCTGTTTCAAATAGCTTTAGTAGTTTTAAGTATAAAAGCTCATAGTTCGCTATACCCTATTTGTATACTTGTTATATTTTGCAATATAACAAGTAAATATTAATGAGTCCTGTTACTCTATTTAGTATCATTGTAAGTGAATAAGTAGGTCAGTCCTGTTGCGCATATTAGTATAATCAAGCAATGATATCATTTGGTTGTTAGTCAGTGTTAATAACTGTCAAAGCAAAATCAAATTTATGGCTTGGGTACACAGTTTTGTTTGTATTGACAAAACCTGATATAATGTTGACTTTATTTGTATGAAAATCACCATAAATATTGTATTTTAGTAAAGTACTTAGTACTTTCCATGCGAAAATTGAAGATTGTGTTATCTTTTGCAAATATTATCATGATAAATGTTCATCTATCAGTTAATTTTAATACTTATCGCTTGTTATTTCGAGATGCAACAACAAAAGTCAAGTTTGAAAATATTTGCTTCAAAAGTATACCTACAATAACAAAATTTGTTGCCTACCAAAAGAAATTAGTTTAATTTGAGCAACAGACCTTTTTTTCTTTTTGTATTTTTATGATAAGTACCTTGTTAGAATTAGTATAAGCATTATTGATAGCTCTTGAAGCGCCCTTATTGCGTACCAAATAAGAGTTGATTTCGTAGAGCGATAAGTACGTACTGAGTTTTATGTGCGGGGACTGTTGTAGGCACAGCAGTAATGAGCTTATTGTCTCTTTCATGTTGAATGTTCAATTGGCTCTTACTTAGTGATGGGCAGTTGATAAATACTCAAAGAGTAAATACTCGGATATTTATCGAAAATGGATAAATACTCGTTTTTATCCGTTTTTATCTGATATTTACTCAAAATCACGGATAAATATCTTTTTAGCTGTATCCACGCACAACTTTTGTTTTACTGGACTAGATTTGACGAATGTGGGCCGCTTTTTATGGAACTCGGTTTTTGGAACTATTTTGACAAGAAAACAGCAACACAATGTTAAAAATATTAAATAATCCAAGAGTGCGGCCAACTTTTTTGTTAGTGGGCTGATTTTGATGAAACTCGGTTTTAGGCACTCTTTTGGTAAGAAAACAGCAACGCAATGTCAAAAATGACAAAAAGTCGAGTTTCATCAAAATCAGCCCACAAACAAAGAATTTGGCTGCCATCTTGGATTTTTTTATTATTTTTAACATTGCGTTACTGTTTTCTTGTCAAAATAGTACCAAAATCCGAAATCAAAGTACCAAAATCTTGTCGTAATAGAGTCGGGTATACCACTTTTTTTTTTTCCAGCGAAAAAAATACTTTGTTTTTCATATTGTCCTTTATTTTCGACTTTTCAAAAATAAAAATTGCATTGTGAATGCAAGAAGAAAAAAATATAAATAGCTTGAAATATTAGATAGTTCTTTTGCTATTATTCATTATTTGTAATTTAAAAACGCAGAAACACATATTTTATCTTAAAAATCTTTTTGGATAAATACTCGAGTAAAAATGGATATTTATGAGTATTTATCCATTTTGAGTATTTATCCGGATAAAATCCCATCACTACTCTTACTTAGCTTCTAGCTATTAGCCTATTTAGTTTACGGGGTTACTCATAAAGTTTACCGACTTCCGGACGGCTACGGCCGGCCAGTTCGGAGCTCACCGGCTGCCGACGTTATCGCTCTAGCTAACTAGCCTTCAATTGAACATAGTTCCGTATACACGAAGCCAGAGTTTGTATTTCGAGCAATATGGATAGCCCGCAGTGGTATGAATACTTCAAGATAATTAAGTTTATAGTGAAATATAGCCCATCCCACATCGATTTACGCTGGAGCCTAGATGTAAGCAAACGCTTAGTTCGTCAGCTTCAAATCAAGAGTTGAGAGTAAAATACATGCCTAATTGAATTTTCTCATCATCGGGACTTATCAGAAGTCTCTATTCATAGTCTTAGGTGAGCTGACGTACGAACTTCATGTTTGTTTATATCCACGGACGATTCATTTGGAATGGAGTATAATTTATGTCATTTTCCTGTTGGATGTTCAATTCGCTCGTATATTTAGCCAGTAGGGTAGGTGATGTGGTATCAATAGTTGTATCCCATTCTTCTTTCCATATACCCCTTCCTGATCGCAATCGAAAAACGTCATTCTACAATTAGTGACGTATGAACAGTAGGTACTTTCATAATGGCCCGCACGTGCGCATGAGTGCTCGGCTCAATAAATCAAAAATCCTTACTTCACTACATAGTATAAAACAAAGTCGCTTTCTCTGTCCCTATGTCCCTTTGTATGCTTAAATCTTTGAAACTACGCAACGGATTTTGATGCGATTTTTTTTAATAGATAGAGTGATTCAAGAGGAAGGTTTAAGGTTTAAGGGTAAGGGTAAGACTACCAGTGTTAAGGGCACCTCGGTAAATGGCTCCCCCTACCATGTTATACAAGCGAATTTGCAGCGCTGTAAGTTGGCAACTGAGGAAGCACTGCTAGAAGCAAGGGAAAGGGGAGTTTCGTTTATGTTGGTCCAGGAACCGTACATTGGGGGGGAGAAAACCATGAAAGGCCGTCGAGGAACACGGGTATTCCAGCACGAAGGGGACGAGACTGTAAAGGCTGCGATAGTAGTGCTTGATCCAACTATCGACATAATATTGAACACCAAGCTCACCACACGCAACATCACAGTGGTGGAAGCTCGCACGACAGCTTGGAAGGTCATCCTCGTGTCATTTTACTTTGAGCCTGATCAACCCATCGAGGGGTACCTGGACCACATAAAAAAGATAAGGGAAGAAACGACAACGAAAAAATTGGTGATAGGTGGCGATGCAAACGCCAAGAGTACATGGTGGGGGAGCCCGGTTATCGATAAAAGAGGAGAGGCCATGGTAAGCGCCCTCGACGAGATGGAACTGCAAGTGATAAATAGTGGCAATATCCCCACATTTTACACAGTAAGAGGTGGTAAAACATATAGTAGCTATGTTGATGTCACTGCATGCTCTACGGACATGCTGGATCTGGTGGTAGACTGGACTGTTCAAGAGGGTCTCACAAGCTCGGACCATAACGGCATTACTTTCAGTATACTTCTTAGGAGAGCAACCGGCATGCTGATAAATAGAACAACTAGGCAATTTAATACTAAAAAAGCTAATTGGACCCAATTTCGTGAGAAATTGGGACAATTAAAATTAGAATATAACATTACGCCGCAAAAAATAGAGAAAATCGCCACCAAAAAAGACCTGGACGAAGCAATAGAAAACTACACCAAAGCGATTACAGAAGCATGCCAAAGCTCAATGCCGAAAAAGAAGAATACTGAAAGTCTCAAAGTGCCGTGGTGGAACAACGAGCTTGATAAGATGAAGAAGGGAGTCGCCACCAGAAAGAACAGAATTCGATGCGCTGCACCGGTCCGAAGGGCAAAAGTAGTGGCAGAGTATGTAAAACATAAAGAGGAGTATGAATTAGCCGCCAAAAAGGCACAAATAGACAGCTGGAAGGAGTTTTGCGCAAAGCAGGATAGGGAAGGAGTATGGGAGGGAATATATAGGGTTATAGCTAGAACAGCAAAGAGGAAAGAGGATCTCCCCCTGGAGGAGAGAGGACGAGTCTTGAATAAAAAAGAATCGGCGGAACTCCTAGCCAGCACTTTTTATCCAAAAGACCGGGAAGAAGAGGACAACGCACACCACCGCAGCATAAGATCAAAGGCAGAAAGGGTGAACGTAGAATCGGACGAGGTCCAACAAGACCCACTGTTTACCCAAACGGAACTAGAAACAGCCGCCAAATCTTTTAACCCCAAGAAGGCCCCAGGTGCCGATGGCCTCACCGCTGACATATGTCTACAGGCAATAAACGAGGACCCAGCCACAGTCTTGCAACTGTTCAACAAATGCCTGAGTCTAGGACACTTCCCAACATCATGGAAGGAGGCGACAGTGGTGGTACTGAGGAAGCCAGGCAGAGATAGCTATAAGACCCCAAAATCCTATAGACCAATAGGTTTACTACCGGTCATGGGCAAGATATTTGAAAAAATGTTAATGAATAGAGTAAAGTACTACATCCTACCAGGTATCAGCAAATGCCAGCACGGATTCATGCCCCAAAGGAGCACCGAGGACTCTCTCTATAATCTCATGCAGCACATACGAGCCAAACTAAATGAAAAGAAACTCGTCACACTAGTGTCTTTGGATATAGAGGGAGCCTTCGATAGCGCCTGGTGGCCCATCATTAGAGTCCGACTGGCGGAGGAAGGATGCCCAAGAAATATTAGGAGGGTGGTAGATAGCTATCTTTGCGACAGAAAGGTTAAGGTGAGATACGCCGGGGAAGAAGTGGTGAAAGAGACGAACAAGGGCTGCGTCCAGGGCTCCATAGGAGGACCAATTCTTTGGAACCTGATGCTCGATCCACTCCTTAAGGAACTGGAGGGCAGGGGACACTGGGTGCAGGCATTCGCCGACGACATAGTCCTCGTTTTCGATGGAGAGACCGCTCAAGAGGTAGAGGGGTGCGCCGATGCCGCTCTTCGACGTGTCCTGACGTGGGGTGTCGAAAACAAGTTAAAGTTCGCACCACATAAAACAACCGCAATGGTAATAACAAGGAAACTGAAATACGACACACCACGTCTGAGCATGGGGGGGATGAGCATCGGCATGTCCAAGAAAATAAAATTACTAGGAGTCACCATAGACAGCAGCCTGACATTCAACACACACATTACAAACGTTTGTAAAAAGGCTATAGGCATATATAAACAACTAGCAAGGGCTGCCAAAGTTAGTTGGGGTCTTCATCCCGAGGTGATCCGCGCCATCTACGTAGCAACAGTAGAACCTATAGTTATGTATGCGGCCAGTGCATGGGCACCGGCAGTAAACAAGCTGGGAGTACAAAAACAGCTGGCGGTACTGCAGCGCGGCTTTGCCCAAAAACTGTGTAAAGCATACCGTACAGTCTCACTGAACTCGGCACTGGTGCTTGCTGGGATACTCCCTCTCGATCTTCGCATACGCGAAGCGGCCTCGTTATACGAAGCCAAGAGGGGGGTGCCCCAGCCCGCACTGAAGGACAGAGAGGTGGAGCGGATGGCCCCGGCGCTGGAGGCCCCACATCCAGCTGGGTGTATCGCCTGGAGCATTACAAGCCTGATAGACGAGGAACAGCTGGATAGTAACAGCAATGTTGACATCCGAATATATACGGATGGCAGCAAGATTGAGGGCCGAGTTGGGGCCTCGATATCCATTTGGAATGGAAATACCGAGACCAAGGCCCTCAAGCTTGCGTTGCCAACCTACAGCACCGTGTATCAGGCCGAGCTCCTGGCGATATGCCGAGCTACAAAAGAGATGCTAAGATACAAACATGATAGCTTTGGTATCTATAGCGACTCAATGGCTGCCCTGCAGACAATTACAAACATCGATGCCCTGCACCCCTTAGCCGTGGAAGCGAGAAAAAATATGAGCATGTTAAAGCAACAAAATAAAACTATTGCCTTATTTTGGATAAAAGCCCACGCGGGGTTACAGGGCAACGAGAGAGCCGACCAGCTGGCAAAGGAGGCTGCATTAAATAACAAGCGAAAGCCGGACTACGATCTGTGCCCGATTTCATTCGTTAAGCGAGTCCTGAGAGAGGCCACGCTTAATGAATGGAATCATAGATATGTAACCGGCCAAACAGCGGGAACAACTAAGATCTTTTTCCCAGATGTAGTCACTGCCTATAGCGTTGTACGAAAAATAGAAACAGATAGTGTTACAACTCAACTGATGACCGGCCATGGTGGGTTCTCCCACTACTTGAAGCGGTTCAAGTTGAGGGAGAGCGCATCATGTATATGTGACCCAGAAATAGACGAGACCGTACCCCACATAATTACCCAATGTCCCGTATTTGGAAAAGAAAGGCACGAAATAGAGCAAAAGTTAGAAATAAAATTAGAGTTAGGTAATGTAGTAAATATAATGAAAAGTAAAAGTAGAGATGAATTCATTGAGTATTGTAAGAAAATAGCTAGTAAGGTAATTAAAAGAAACAAAGATTAGGCAAACCATGCTAACAAAATATAATTGTATATTTATGAGTAGCATGGAAAATCTGAAAATAAAAATAATAGTGTTTATTGCTTAAGATATACAATAAAAATGTAATTAGAAATTAAGAAGACAAAGTGTTTACCTAGAAATAAAAAAGAAATTGGGACATCATAAGAGCCCATGAACCCTTAATGTAAGAAAAGTAGAAATGAAATATGTAATTAGAAAATAAGAAAAAGTGTAAAAAGATTGTAAAATACAATATAAGAAAAATGTAAAACCCCTGTAAAACCAAAACGTATTAAACTGATTGTCCCAAGTACCTACTACAAGAAATATAAATAAATAAAAAGTAGAGTAGGCAGGCATCCCACCTGTTATAGTGAGAAAGAGGACGAATGACAGAAAGAACACGTATGCGGAATGAAAGTGCGAGAAGAAAAATAGCGAGAACTGGTATGTAAGAGAAGCAGTAAACACAGACTCCAACCTTATGCTGGAGATATAAAAATTAAAAAAAAAAAAAAAAAAAAAAAGAGGAAGGTTTATATGTACTTTTTATCCCGATATTCCCACGGGAACGGGAACCACGCGGGTGAAACCGCGGGCGGCCGCTAGTATATTATAAATGCGAAAATGTCTGTCTGTGTGTTACACAATCACGCCTAAACTACTGAACCGATTTAAATGAATTTTGGTACAGAGATAGTCTAGAGCCTGAGAAAGGACATAGGCTACTTTTTATTCCTGAAATATCACCTTCCCGCGGGATAACGTCGTGTAGTACACGCGGGCGAAGCCGCGGGCGGAAGGCTAGTATTCCTATAAAACAAGTTGTGAAAGTGATCGTTTCGCGGAGACTTGGACAACCCTGCACCTTGTAAGTGCAAACCTATTTTATTTTGGCCGCAAATCTTAAGGCTTCTTTTGGTCGCCACGGGGTGCTTCATCGCAAGATCTTAAGTCATTGCAAAGCGTGAACTATAGTTAGGAATATATATATTAAAGGAAGATACAAGTATGTACTCGCACGTACCGGCCAGGTCGATGATCTCCTCCTGTGAGGCGCCGGTGAGCGCCTGCTCGTACTCGTCGCCGAGGTCGATTGTGATCTGTTCCTCCGCGTCACGCATCTTCTCCTCTTGCGGCGGTGGGATCCACTGGAACGACACACAAATAGTATATCAAGAACGACACTCAAGTGGACATCTTTCTCAAGTATAGTTAGCAAGGGATGAATGAATGTATTCGTTGCATGTATTTGCATCCCTTTCTAGTTGTACTCTGTGCGTCCACGCGCACAGTGAGACCTCATATAATGTTATGTTTGTGTCTTCTCTATGGTTAATGGGAAACAAAGTTTTATGTGTCTCGTAGTTTTTACTGAATCATGTCATCAGGGCATACGATGGAGCTCGGTGGCTATAAGGTAAGCAACATCGGTAACCGAAAATGCTACTCCATACTTCGGTAACGCACTTTAAAGGTGAATGCACACTTGTCCGCGGCAAACGAAACGAATTTTTGGATTCTGTACGAAAATCGCGTCAAAAATTCGGAAGATTCGGCTCCGGCACAGGAGCCGTACTCTGAAACGCAAATCCGAAACTTCGGTTAGCCCCGTCTCTTTCACTCGATTCTGTCACAACTGGGGAGTGAGCGGGGCGGGTATAACGAAGTTTCGGGTTTTGCGTTTCAGAGTAGGCCCTCAGGTGTACAAGGTTTTATAGGATTTAATTTAAAGAATTCTAAAACGCGTGTCGTTTGGCTTGCCGGATAAGTGTGCCTTCACTTTAAGTCCGTTGTTAAAACCCAAACGGCCCCCTTATTCAATCACTCACTTCAGAAAAGATAAAGCTCAGAATTCGCATCCGATTCCGTTGTCAAACGGTTGTGAACCAGGGGGGCCCAGTAGTGTGGACATGTACTGTCGCTTTCAGACATATAGTAGCTAAGTTGGCGAGATCTTCAATTATTTCGGAGCAACAAAAATATAAAAAAAATCGTAAAACTAGGTAAGATTAATGGCATCAGAACATGCAATTAGGCATACATATAAGAGCAGCGACTTTTCAATAAACCACAGATCGACAAAGGGTATCAATGCAGCCAGGGTGGTCATAAAGGTCTAAGCAATAGGGTATTTTACTGTTGTTGAAATGTAGATATTTAATGATGACGTTAAAAAATATTGCAATTAAGAATACCAAATGTGAAAAAATAATTTGAGTCTGTTTTATAATAAAAGAATTATAGTCTGTTTGATTTTGACTATAGCTGTCTCTTTCTAAAACGAAATCTTCTATGGCGTGACTATGACGCTACTAACCCACTGACGTCACTAAGATAGCGTCCTGTCCTTGTCTAATTATAAAGTTTGAAGTCTTATATCTTTGAAAATATTAAAGATAATTCAAAATGAAAACTTGTTTTGTGTAGCTAATATTTCGAAAAACATTTTAAAGAAATAAAAAAAAATCAGTAAAATACCGTATTGTTACAAATCTGGTAATAAGATATATATTTCTTCATACCTTTATCTAGAATCGTATAGTTTCAGAAACACGATTTTATGATTTTGCCTCGACACTTATTCTTTTCGAAAAGATTCAAGATTATTCTTAAATGGGGTTACAATACTATTGGAAATTGGTTTAATCAGTGGACACCAATAATATTCAGGATCGTATAGAGCAATTTTTAATACGAAGTGATTTTGTGTATTTTTTTTGCCTAATCTGCAAAATCGGTCTCGCTCCCGCGCGCGTCGTTTTCCATTGCTATCTCGCTTCAGCATATTTTTTCCGAGTATCGCCTTCACTCTAGTTTCAATATATTAAAATGCCGAGAAAAAAATGAAAAGTTCAAGTACCAAAGCGGAAACTTATTAACTGAGTTTTAACTTCTAATGGCTATTGAGTCACTAATGGGCGAATGACCTCAAATTGTGTCACTGGTTACACAGCAACACCTCGCTTTATCACTAATTATATAGTGATATGATCTTTTTCTCTGAACTAATATTAGATACATTAAGTTACGGCAATAGAGATTAGTATCATTTTGGGATCATTCCCCCACCACTGCAACTGTGGTAATCAGGTGGTGGGGGATCATTCCCCAACCACCAGATTACCGATAGCGCCAGCTAATCCTCTCTGTGTTATATTGTCGTTTTTTTTTCTTTTTTGTTTGTTAGATTGTGATCAGCTGAACAGGGTGTCGAGTCTGCTAACGTTAAGTCATAATCGTATCTCATTGTAGTGCATTTTTACACACTAGTTACAAGAAATGGTCACAACACACACTACATTCACATCACATCATACAGTCATAATTCTTGTAACTAGTGTGTAAAAAAGTTATTTGTATAAATTTCATTTTCATGAGAAGCTTTTTATCTGACTGTACTTAAATATTGTGTTGTCATCTAAACCAAACCTATATACAAATTTTCAGCTCCATCGGACACTGGGAAGTGGTTCAAATTAAGCTTGCAAGATTTGTCCACCACTAACTAACTAAATAACATGGCAAGTTAAGGGCAGGATCTTCCAAAAACTCTGTCTTTGTCTTTTTCCTTACGTGTGAAGAGTAATGAAAATAACCTCACTTTTTCATTTTTTCAATGTTTTTGTTGTTATTTTGAGCATAAATTCACTTTTTGAAAAAGTAGCCTGAGTCTACAATATGTCATTACCTATTTTTATATATACTATTCGTGAATGATAGATTAATAATCTAAGTATAAAACCAAAAAAATATAAAAATAATGAAAATTTTCTGTGTATTTAATTTTTTTTATTGTCGAGTTACGATACGAATATCGTGTTTCTAGCCACAAAATAATCAAGATCGTTTATGAAACTTCAACATTATATTTTTATCTGCTCATAATAAAGAATATTTGATTGTTTACTTTTGAATCAAAAATAGGTTGATTTCGATAATTTGGAAGTACGTGCCCTTAATAAAAAGCTTGTAAAAAGCACTACAATTGAACGACAATGGGCGATTTTCTGAAAGCTCAGTCACTAGATGGCGCTGTCCCACCTATGCAGTTAGAAGGAACGGAACGTTATAAATTTTACCTTGACGCGACTTTTTTACGTAAAACGGAACGTCAGACAGATGTTATTTATTTACCTAAATCTTTAAATTTACCTATTTTGTTTCTGTTCCTCACAGTAGTACTTATTTAATATATTATTAGTTTCCTTAGGGTTTTATAAAGTAATTAATTTAAATTTGTTTCATACCAAAATATACCATAGACATGTACATACTTATTCAACGCCATCTAGTGCAGCAATTGGAAGCTTTTTTTTTAAATGGCCTCTCAGAAAATCGCTCATTGAAACACGATTGAGACACGATTATGACTTAATGTTAGCAGAAACCCTGATGAGTTGTGCATCAGCTTGAAGAGCGCGCATCCATCGATGCGGCTCCCCTTATGCATCACAATGTATGATGACGATATTATTTTTTAAGAGCCTAAATAGATTTACCTTCTTTCCTCGTACGACTCCTGCTACGAAGGGCTTCACCTCAGGCCGGTCTGGCGTCTCCAGGGCCTGTTTGTTAATGTGTTCTATCAGCTTCTTGCGGTTGAGCGGGCCCGTTGGGTCCTTCTCGCACGCGTAATTGTTGCGAAGTGAGGGGGGCAAACAATTGTCCTGAAATTATAGAGGGTGGATTAAGTCTATGGTCACTGTTTAGATATTTAGAGCTACGCTCACTTTGTGCGCGTATTCGTCGGAATGTTACTCGTACGAACATGCACGAATGATCCCAACCTCAAGTGCTATGGGTGCGCGCAGACTGGGTGCAAGTTAGTCGTACGAATAATACGTGCGTCAATTTGTGCGACCTGGGGCCCTACCGCCCAAGCGCCGTCGTCGTCGGCTTGAAGCCGATTACGACGCATCGTGCCTTTCTTGTCATACCATACTAAATGTGTTAAGGCATGACAAGGATGGCACGCAGGGTTGCATGATTTAAATCAAGTTGATTTAAATCACGATTTTTGTTGCATGATTTTTTTAATAAAAATAACTGATTTAAATCAATATTCGAAGAAACAATTAATTAAACGCTTGGAGGTTATATTTATCAACTAATGTTCGAAAACAATGTTAGTACAAAGTACGATAGGCGCAAGCTAAGTTATTTATCACAATATAAATCAAAAGACAAAAAATTTCGGTTTAAACTAACAAACAAAATTTACACTCGAAACTCAAATAGTTTTTTTATGGTTGATTTTACTTTTAAATTTTTCTGGCGGTGTTGTACACCAATTCTATTTAAATAAAAATTTTGCCCTCAAGAAAAACTAGGGTAATTAGTAGTAGTATAGTATTGGAAAATCTAATATAAATAGAAAAAAAACAAATTAATCAAAAAATCACGATTTAAAAAAAAAACATGTTTTTTTTTAACCCTGGGTACGATAGGGGCGGTAGGGGGGCTGGTTCGCACGTTTACGTATTCGCATGCAAAGTGAGCGTAGCTTTTCAGTTTTTTTTCTTGTTTATTTACGTACAGGGCGATTCATTCAAACTTAATGGCGGCGGTCGTAAATATAGCCGTCTAGAGTACCCCGCAACCTAGTCCCTTCCACTCATACAAATTGCGTACTGTGCAGCGACTTGCGCCGTATTTGACAGACGCCAATAATTTGGATCGCACTGAATTAGATACTTAAATTATCGAAGAAAATATTTACCTAGTTTAAAAAACTAAAAACACACACTTTTATAGGTAAATATTTTTTTTACTTTTTAATTTAATAAATGGCAAGCTATGGATGGATGGTAATCGATTTCACAGTCCATTCATGTGTCTGCCCACCCCGTTAACATTATAACTCAAAGGCGTGATTGTATTTATTTAGTTTTAAAAATTCAAGTAGAGTCTATTAGTTACCAGATGCGCGAGCCGAACCCTTACTTCCTCCCTGCTCCATCATCAGACCCTCACCACCAAGTGTAGCGAATAGGTCTCATCAGAACGAAACAAATAAGCCCATCTCGAGGGGTTTCCTAGTGGTCATTAAGGAGTGCCACGGACTTCCTCCCTGCTCCATCATCAGACTCTCACCGCCAAGTGTAGCGATTAGGTCTCATCAGAACGAAACAAATGAGCCCATCTCGAGGGGTTTCCTAGTGGTCATTAAGGAGTGCTACTGACTTCCTCCCTGCTCCATCATCAGACCCTCGCCAGCAAGTGTAGCGAATGGTCACATCAGAACGAAACAAATGAGCCAGAACTCGAAGGGTTTCCTATTGGCCATTAAGGAGTGCCACTGGCTTTCTCCCTGCTCCATCATCAGACCCTCACCACCGAATGTAGCGGATAGGTCTCATCAGAACAAAACAAATAAGCCCAAACTCAAAAGGTTTCGTAGTGGTCATTAAGGAGTGCCACTGGCTTCCTCCCAACTCCATCATCAGACCCTCGCTACCAAGTGTAGCGAATAGGTCTCGTCTGAACGAAACATATGAGCCCAAACTCGAGGGGTTTCCTAGTGGTCATTAAGAAGTGCCACTGGCTTCCTCTCTGCTCCATCATCCGACCCTCACCACCAAGTGTAGCGAATAGGTCTCCTCAGAACAAAACAAATGAGCTAGAACTCGAGGTATTTCCTATTGGTCATTAAGGAGTGGCACTGGCTTCCTTCCTGCTCCATCATCAGACCCTCACCACCAAGTGCAGCTAATAAGTCTCATCAGCACGGAACAACGGAGCCCAAACTCGACGGGTTTCCTAGTGGTCATTAAGAAGTGCCACTGGCTTCCTCCCTGCTCCATCATCAGACCCTCACCATCAAGTGTAGCGAATAGGTCTCATCAGAACAAAACAAATGAGCCTAAACTCGAGGGGTTTCCTAGCAGCCATTGAAGAGTTCTATTGCCCACCTCTTGACTCCATCATCAGATCAACTCGATGGTAGCAAATTATTGTATTGTCATCGGATTCATATAAACTTGCAAAGTTTCAAATCAATTCGAGAATTAGAAGTAGGTTAAAATTGAATTTCAAGATTTTCTTACATTGTGACTTAGTTACAAGTGAAGCTAATAAAAGTGTGGTAAAAAATAACCATTTGTTTACATTTATTTAGGATCTAAACCTAAAATCAAATAGCGGGAACGCACCGCCAAAATCGGCGCCGCCAGGCTAGTTTAAGCTTTACTGCCTATTAGAGACTACCCAGGAGCTGCCGTTTTCGGCGATGTGGCGCCACAACGCAGTTATGGTGTCTTGGCTAAAATTATTCTACATGCACAGAAAAATCTAAGTCGGACACTACATAACATCAGAGGACAGATGCAATACAAGCATACATCATGCAAGACAATTAAATGAAAATTATAAAGGAGGCTTATGTTTATGTCATACCCTGGTGCTCCATGTAAGTAAGTAGTAAACACAATTTACAAACATATCATAAAGTAATATGATGTAAAATAACAAGTAACTCGTTACATATGAAGTTTATCATAATCTGAGGTTAGTTATGAAAGAAGTTAGCAACCATCCAATGCAATATGATAAAACAAGTTAGTAAAATATTTAATGTAACACCCATTTTGAAAATTGATTCATATAAGTATAGGTTTATTGTTATGTACTTTGTCATTGTTGTGATACCAGTAGAGTACTATTATAATATATTCTGTGCCAGTAGTTAGTAATATTTTACTAGGTCCATAGTTGCTCGAAGCTTGGTTAGGGTTAAATTATGGATAAAGTAAAATTAACCGGCGGTCAAATTTAAAAAGCGTTGTTGAAGAAGCGGTTACTTTAACGAGCAGTCAAATTAGACATTTAACGGCCGGTCAAAATAACCGAAAGGGTGGGGGTGGTTTAAATTTTGACATTAGTAATTAAGGGAAGTATAGGAAAAATGTGTGATAGTAAAAAACCACGAGCCATATAAGTAGCTTTCAGGCGGGATTCGAACCCGCGCCTCCGGGAATCCGGCCCGATGCTCTGACCAACTAAGCTACCGAAAGGCCGTTTGTGCACTACCACTGAATTTTACCGATCCGGAAAAAAACGGATGCTTGTATTTAATTAATAACTAATATAAATGATTAATTATTAAAATACAAGCATCCGTTTTTTTCCGGATCGGTAAAATTCAGTGGTAGTGCACAAACGCCCAAAGGCCTACACGACTCGTCGAATTTTGCTACCACTTGTTACGCTGTAGGCCAGCGTTGCTTCATCAATGTGAGGAAACCCTCGCATCCGAAAGAAACATTTTTACAAATGTTTAACAATCGATTAAGATGAAACAGCCATATTGAGATTTTATATTATTTTTATGCACTCACAATCACTCACTCAGAGCATCGGGCCGGATTCCCGGAGGCGCGGGTTCGAATCCCGCCTGAAAGCTACTTATATGGCTCGTGGTTTTTTACTATCACACATTTTTCCTATACTTACAAAATTGCATTGTGAGTGCATAAAAATAATATAAAATCTCAATTAAGGGAAGGTTAATGAAATAGTACAGATAACACTTTTAACCCAACTTATTTTTCTTTGACCGAGGTCAAAATTGACAATGGTTAAATTTTAACTTTAACTTTACTGTAATGTACGAGCAACCGGACCTTAGGGTTAAAAGTGTTGTCTGTACTATTTTATTAATCTTCCCTTAATTACTAATGTCAAAATTTAAACCACCCCCACCATGTCGGTTATTTTGACCGCCGTTAAATCTGTAATTTGGCTGCTCGTTAAAGTAACCGCTGCTTCAACAACGCTTTTTAAATTTGACCGCCGGTAAATTTTACTTTAACCATAATTTAACCCTATAGTTAACGTAACCAAGCTTCGAGCAACCGGACCTAAGTAAAGAGAATACTTATTATAGTCATGGAACTAACATTTCAAAAAGGTGATCTCATGGGTCACACCTTCGTTAGGCTAGGACCAAACATACTACCAACAACCTCGATGATAAGCATAGTAGGTACTTATTTGATAAGGAGATAAAAGTAAAGTAGTCATTCTTTTATCAACAACTTTGTTTAATGAAGACCTTTCTAAGACAATGGACATAATGTTTATTGCTGATAATAACAAGTGTCCTACTTTAGAGTATAGACTGTCCCTTTTGGATGCTAGTGCAGTGGCGTAACGTAACTATACCGTTTGGGGCCCGTGGCAAATTCACTACATATTAAATTTGTTTGCTGGATTCGGGGGCCCCTTTCAGCTGGGGGCACGTGACATTTTGCCGGCTTGCCACCCTGTACAATGAGATTATTATAAGTATAGGATGGGTTGTTGACAAACTTCACTCTATTATCAGTTCGCAAAAAAGTGAAAAAAAGAATAATTATTTGCATCTAGAAGTTGGATATCTACATCCTAAGGGCGTTTGTGCACTACACTGAATTTTACTTATCCGGCGGTCCGTTTTTTTACGGACCGCCGTGGCATGAAAAACACGGATGATTGGCTTGTGCACTTGTCCGGTTTTTTACTGGCCGGGGCAGCGCAGTGATCTCTTTGAAACTACACTCTACGGACGCGTTTTAAACGAGAGGAATAATGAGTTCCTTGGAACGTCGGCAATTACTTGCTTTATTGCTTAATGTACGAAGACGTAGAAGACAGAAAGAATTTTGGGTTCATCTTCTTATCAGTGAAAGGTACCTTTCACTACAGGGTCATTTACCGAAATCACAAATTGAGGCAGGATGAAAAATTATTTTTTAACTACTATCGAATGTCTACAGCCTATATAACAAAAAAAAGTTTCATCAAAATCAGCTTAGTAGTTTTTGCGTGATACACGGACAACAGACAGACAGACAGACAAACAAAAATTTCAAATACCCTATTTTTGGTGCTAGATATGAGATAGATACGTGTGAGAAATAATATTAATAATAATAAATAAATAACTTCTTACATTCACACCAATTATCTAAGCCCATTTAAGAAACTGTATCATGGAAAACTTGATAACGGATAAATAAATACTTAAATACTTTTTGTTTGTAAATACATACATATTATACATAGTTAACACCCAGACCAAGACAAATAGACATGTTCATGCACACAAATATTTGTCTTGTTCGGGAATCGAACCCGAGACCACTGGCGCAGAAGGTGGGTAGCCTACTTCTGCGCCAAATCGGTCGTCAATCGAGAAAGGCGCTTGAATTTATTTTGGCGTGCGTTAATTTATTTGCGATAACTCCTAAGATATTCATTTAAATTATATGGTGTAAAAGAGTAAAATAATGTGCATGAAATGCTTAAAGCAACTAACGTATTTAGATTGATAAGGGTTAACACTGTATCCGTTTAAATAGCTTTCCAAATTACCGCATTGTTCGTAACCATTTTTAAGAGATAATATGGCTATAATATGCTATCCTTAAAAGATAGACATATGCTATCGCGGACTTTTTTGTAGATCTATAGAAGAAGAATATCCCAACATGCATTATTTTTTTAAACCTCGAAAGGATTAGGCAGCGTTTTTGCAGAAAGCTCCCGGGCGGCTTGCCGTTTGCCGGCACTTTCGACAATTATCGTTATATTTCTACCAATTTACACAAAACTTTCATAAATTATATATTAAAACCTTCCTGAAGAACCACGCTACCTATTAGTGAAAACCGCATGAAAATCTGTTTCGTAGTTTAAAAGATTTAAGGGACAGACAGACGGGAAGCGACTTTGTTTTAAACTATGTAGTGATATATGATTAAAATACAACCATCCGTTTTTTTTCCGGACGGTAAAATTCAGTGTGGTGCACAAGCGCCCATATGTTTTTCATATCTGCCATCGGTCCGTAAAAAACCGAACCACGGAGCTACGGAGTCCGTAGCTCAGTGGTTAGAGCAGTCGCCCGGAAAGCGAAAGGTCGTGGGTTCGAGTCCCATCGGAGCTAGTTGTGAGACGGGTCGTTTTTTTCTAAATACTTCATTTTCCATTTTTCTTAATAACCTTGTTTATAATACCCGTCCGTCAATAAGACGTCAAGTACCTACATTATTTAATTTTTTGGTAAAATAATTGTTTCAAAATCAAGTAAGTATTAGAAAAATGTACGGACGGACCCTTCTCACAGTTACAGAGTCGTTCTCTCAGTACAGTTCAGTGGTTAAACCGTTCGCCAGGACAGAGAAAGGTCGTAGGTTCGACTCCCATTGGAGCTAGTTGTGAGAAGGGTCGATTTTTTCTTCTTTCTTCTACTTCATTTTCAATAATAAAAATTGCAGTGTAAATTCAAAAACGTTTTTTTTATGTTAGTGGGTACCTATGTAATTAAATTTTTCTTTAAAAAGAGCCAATTAAATCACTCATGCAGGAATCTAACACAATATAATCACATAACTTATGTTAAATGCTAGTATAAAAAAAGGAATTCCTTGTATGTAACAAAATGCAAATTTCGACCCATGAAAGCTGACTGATAACTATGTAAATTTTGCAAAGTGTTAAATTTAGTAACTGGAGCGTCACTTACTTGGTGTTTATTTTAGCAGCTAGTTTAAGCAGTATGTATGTTATGTATTATAATTATAACAATAGTATAAAACAAAGTCGCTTTCTCTGTCCCTATGTCCCTTTGTATGCTTAAATCTTCGAAACTACGCAACGGATTTTGATGCGTTTTTTTTTTAATAGATAGAGTGATTCAAGAGGAAGGTTTATATGTACTTTTTATCCCGATATTCCTACGGGAACGGGAACCACGCGGGTGAAACCGCGGGCGGCCGCTAGTTATAACAATAAAAGAATAAGTTTTGGTATTGACTATTGAATAACTTCACAATATTGAATTGTAGTTTTTTTTAAACTTAAGCTATAAATTGGATACTCCTTTTATGTATTATGTATTTATTATACCTGTACCAGACCAGGAGAATTCACTCCTCAATACCTTATAAATACATAATACCTACATATATAACAACAAATTGATTACAAGCGTGTGTGCGTGTGTGTGTGTGTGTGTGTGTGTGTGTGCGCGTGTGCGTGAGTGAGTACAGTTGATAATGGTAATCAAAGTTGGACTTATCCTATGATTATAAGCATCTCAGCACAAATAACCATGTCCAGTCATGAGCAATAATATGTAAACAACATAGGTAGGACTATGTCATATTCCAATATTAAATGACTTGTGGCACACCAATAGTTTTGTTTTGAAACGCTTCAATGTGGCAAAAGTTCTATACTGTTTTTATATAATTGCTTGCGAGTCTTGTGACTGTCCATAGTACAAGCATAAAACCTATACCGATACTACAACAAATGCAGATTACAGTTTCATTACTTTAAATGATAAAGTTCTGAATAAATGGATGCTCTCACAATAGTTCAATTTACTGCCTATTATTATGACTACATAATATCATTAGGACAAAATAACAGTACTAACTTAGCAAATAAGCAAACAGCCACTACATAATAATGAGACACATAATTTGAAGTAGTTACCAAGCCAAGGTGACCATGACAATAACATGAAGAACCGTGAGGATGCAATGGCCTCCAAAACCAATTGACTAAAGCCTGCTAAATGGAGTTATTCTTTACAATTTGCAAGCCAATTTCAAACAGAGAAATATTGTAAGAGTTTAGTTTTAAAATTGGATTTATGTAGAAAACATTTTCATGTACTTTAATATTCTTGATACATTTACTCATGGAACAAAAAAGACTCTTGTTGATTGAAGGAAAATGACAATGTTCTTTGATAGAGTGACAAAATAAATCTAACTAGGCTAACTGGACAACTAAAGGGTTATTTATATTTATACATAATTTAATTGTGCTGGTTTATGAGTTACATTTTCCTTATTTTATTTTTAATACGAGTTATGGAATTGTAGCCTCATTCTATATTTTTACTTTAGCATATAATATACAACCATTGTAAGGTAGTTTAGTACAAAATGTTTATCTGTAGCAAAAAGTGATTACAAGATATGAGATAGCCACTAAGGAGTGTTTTCTACACAGATGACATAACCATGCACACAAACATAAAGACTGAATCAAATCAACCATATAAGCTAAATTACTGGCTAAAACTACAATACATTATAAATATTATAATGTAAGCTAATGCCAGGACTTTTTGTTTAATAGTAGATTGTACAACAAGTGCATAAAACATACCATTCTACCCGAGACATATATATCCAATTCGATAGGATTATTATGGATAGTCAATTCGAGGGTAAAATGGGTTTTATGTACAAGTTATACACTCTGCTTTTCACTTCGAGTGCGAGGAAATTAAATAACAATATTGCAAATAGAAAAAATAAAGACTTCGCCATATAGCTGGCGGGAAGACCTTCTTTTTCTTTTTTTTTATACATGGCAGTGGCAGCACAGTGACTTTAGCATAGATTGTAGTCCATAATGCTCTTGAAATACTTATTTCTTATAAAACTCATTAATTTTGCCTAGTTTTATTAATTTAACATGGATTGTGTACAACATTAAAAAAACAGAATAAAATAACAAGTTTATTTAACGAAGTTTAATTGCGTGTGTGACTGTTTACCTGACGACCTTTGTCTTAGAGTCTGAGACTTAGACGAAGATTTCACTTTATGCACTAGAGCATAAAAAGCGATTTTATGCAGCCTATACCCAACATAAACATGAACTTTACGAGCATGAGAAGTGAAAAATTTATTAAAAAAAATATTGCCTTGCATGTACAATATGTTTTTAACAAATACAAAGTTGTTGATACAACCTTGATGATTTGTTTTGTTAAAGTATAGTTAATCAAAAATGGAAAATGAAGTATGTAGAAAAAATCGACCCGACTCACAACCAGCTCCGACGGGACTGGTTGTGAGACGGGTCAATTTTTTCTATTTGCTATCTTGGAGCATTTGCTGTTACCAAGACATTATATAGTTTTACACAAAAATGTAAGTAATGATAAGTGAAATCTAATGTTATTCACACGACGTTTTATCTATACTAATACTAATAATAATATTATAAAGAGGAAATATTTGATTGTTTATTTGTTTGCATGGAATAGGCTTTGTAACTACTGGACCGATTTCGAAAATTCTAAGACCTTTAGAAAGCTACATTCTTCCCAAGTGACTTATGCTATATTTTATCCCGATATTCCCACGGGAACGGGTACCACGCGAGTGAAACCGCGAGGATCCGCTAGTGTTTAATAAGGTAAGAAAGAGATTAGGCAGACAAGAATAAGTGCAAGTTAATTATGAATATATTAAAGTAGTTAGTGGTTTTCTCAAACAGATAAATAGGTTATATAAATGTATAAAATGTCAAACATACTTACATCTGGATCAACATCCTTTGCTAACAGGTTAAGTTCCTCTTGTGTGAGCTTCGAAAGCAGCTCGTCGACGTCCACTTCATCGTACTGCGAGATATCTCGCCCGAACAGCTTGGCTGGCGTCGTCATCGTCGTCGTTTTCGTCGATGATGACTTCTACAAACACAAAACACTACACTGAACAATTTTGCTCACACAAAACTTAATTTAATCAATGTTTCTGTAAGCAGCCGGCAATAAAACAACACATTGATATCGATAGGTATTACGAGAGTCGTAAAAAAGGACGGTATCGCAATAGACTCAGAATATAACGCAAGTAATAATAAATTCGTTCATTGATATGATATGGTAAGAAATTTTGACAATCCACTTTCGGCATTCACCACACCCACGATTTAATTGATTAGACACCTTTTATCACTAGTTAAATTACTTTGTTACGTTGAAATATCGAAACTATATCCAAATGACTGATTTCGTTTTATATAATTAACAATCTTACGAATAAAATTCTTGCAATTTGAGCAACAAAATCAGCAAATGTCACAAACGCCCCGCAAGAATGACAATTACAAACTAAAATAAAAAACCCGTGTCAGAAGAGGGCAGGTATACGTTTTATAATATGCAGTGTAAAAGAGACAACAATAGCTAGGGAGGGGACACTATGGTCAAGTCAAGCAAGAAGTGGCGCATCGCGCGCGGCAGAAAGGTGAAACAAGTATAGCGCGAAATAAAGTGCTAAACAATAGTTTTCAAGTAGCTGTAATATCTTACATTTGAAATTATAATGATAATAATCACGATATAATTTAGTCACTACATACGACTTAAATAATCTTAATAATTTTATAAAACTAAATAAAGAATTAAGTGGGTAGTAGAAAATGCATCTACGGTATACCTTGAAGTTATTAGTACTCTATGCCTTGAAGCGTGATTATGATAACGATGAGTCAGTCCGTGGTCAGTCCAGTCTTAACTAATTTTTCGCATTGAAAAATATAAGACAGTAAAAAATAAGGTTTTAATTAGGTATTGTACTACGCACTAACTTCTCTACTCGAATCACGTTATCTGTTAACTAACAAACCGATTAAACAACATTTGTGTAATTTTTAATGTCCCATAGCCCATAGGCCACACAGGCCTCCCTTATGTTATGAGAATATAGAATACAGAATTAGGGGAATGGGGCATATTCTTGGGACTACCGGCAAAAAAACTTAACTAAGTAAACAAGTAAGCTTAATTAAAGGGCTTCATTTTGATATTTTAAGTCCATAAGGGCCCATGCTCATCATATTTTTAGCCGGTAGCCCTCCTGACCTAAGTACCTACCACGCTGACACCATACAGACAGACTGATGTGATTGATGACATTACAAGTGCAGCTAAGACCAAAGGCATGGCTTCCGATCCGAAGCATGGCGGATCACGACTAGCGTTTTGGTCACCCATCCCGTGACCGAACATTGTTAAAGTATCTTAATCGCTTCAATCGCAGGCCGACTGAGTTATACCTACTGAACTATTTTTATCTACATATTCTTAATAACTCAGTTTGGTGAAAAGTTGTAGGTATATGCACCGTTACCGTCATACATTCAATTCATTACATTAGACATGACGTTTTCCTCGGTTAACTGTTGCTCTATATAAGGATGATTACGCAATGGCTATTTCGTGCCTCGCCTACCTAATGCTGTTATGAACCGTGACCTTTATAATAACAGCAAGCATTGTCATATCAATTTAGTTCTTGGGCAGTGACTGCGATATCAATGAATGGTAAATTTATTCTACTATGACTCCTGGGGGAGAGGAGCACGTAAGTACCTACCTACTACTTTTCAGCAGATGTCTGCTGTACACGGGTAAAGTAAACGGTAGAGTAGAGTGGTAGAGTATTAACTATACCACAGCCATCTCTATCGTCTTCTACAAGCCATGCGCATAAAGTTGACAAAATAGTTTTAAGTGAACCGATTTGACAGTTTTGACACCGTTTGCACCGTTTGACAGGTAAACAGCGAGTAAACCTCGAGTACTGAATCCTATGGAGATGGCATATCTTCTATACATCTATACAAATAAATAAAATTGGAGTGTCTGTTTGTAACATTAAATAACCGCTTTTTACTACGTGCATATGATTAAATATACGTTACATATACCAAAATGACATGTTTTACAGTTTTTGTCTGTCTGTCTGTTTGTTCCGGCTAATCTCTGAAACGGCTGGAACGATTTTGACGGACCGATTAATACGACAATTAAAAGTAGTTTAAAATTTAATTCCAAGACTTTCTTACATTGTGACTTACTTACCTCACTTTTTCGTAGGTATGCCACCTCCATAGGATTTAGTACTCAGAGGAGTAAACCGGTTCACAGCAATGTTGCCGTTCCGTATCATAGCATGGCTTGTAGAAGACGATAGAGACGGACGGCTGTGACTATACCATGAAGCTCGACTTAATACTGAGGTAACTGGAGAGTGTAGTACGATCAATTTTTTGTCCACCACAAATTACACAGTGGCTGTCTTCCGTCTCACCTACACTTTAAAAAAATACGTATGGCCATATGAGACAGCTGACAGCCACTACCTGCCACTACCAAGGAATTTATAAGTACTACGTACAACCACTACATACATAAATGTCAAATTTGCTGGCGACACTTTTTTATTCAGGGTGAGAGCTCCAGTTACCTCAGAGTATTAAGTCAAACTTCATGGACTATACTAATGTACATCATTGGTAGAGAAAAAAATTTGGTAGAGTTTGTGTATATATTCTTTGGTAGAGTAGAGTATAGTCCCACACTTCTGTCTGTTCCGGTGAAAGCCGTGACAGAGGAGCCACTTGCAATACGAAATTAGCTGTCAAAATGGACTGTCGAATGAAAACTGTTTTAGTTCCAAAGATTATCACCGGAATAGAAAAGCTTGTCGCACTATAGCTAGGCTAGCACCGCGGGCAAGCTACTCTACCGCTCTACTCTACCGTTTACTCTATCCGTGTACAGCAGTCTTTATAGCGATATTTGCAAGATTCAAGACGATAGTAAAAAAAGTACAAAGATAGTAAAAAATAAAGTAGGTGATGATGGTGATAAAAAGGCGGAGCTAAATGCGTGATAATTATTTTATAGTACAGCTAGCTAACCTACTATAACGCAAAAGTAATTATAATTTAAATAAATAAAATACCCAAATCACAGAATATTGTGTTCCTAGCCAGCTATTTGACATTGAAACTTTCATTAACTTAGCTGTGAACTTTTCACCTTGACATTATATTGTGTTTGGCTATCTATAGATAGACTGTTTATAGTGGCTAACAATAATATCGTTAGTAAAAATATCGACAGAAATAGCAAATTAATAAAGAATTAATTAAACGTTTTAAAAGTTACACAACATGCTACTAATTCTATATTTATTGGTTAACTACTTACATGAATGAGTTATTTAAATTTTTACTTTTTTGCAATGCAATTTTTATTATTAGTCCCATCGGAGCTGGTTGTGAGACGGGTCGATTTTTTCAAAATACTTCATTTTCCATTTTTCAATACTTGGTACATGAGTTATTTATTTACGAACTATTTTTACCCTAACCATGGCATTATTGAATTAAGTTTTACCCACGTGGCCGAATGGTGTTCGCAACGGTTTTCAAGGCGGCGGGCGGGGCGCTATCTCCCGACCGGGAATCGAACCCGAGACCTCTGGGTTCGATTCCCGGTCAGGTAAGTATTAAAAACTAACTTTTCAATATTTTAATACCCGTCGCCGCGTCGTTGTTACCAATTTCCATAATACTCTCTCAACGCTCAACTCAGGCTACAGTGGCACAAGCTTTTCTGTTCCGGTGACAGCCGTGACAGAGGAGCCACTTGCAATACGAAATTAAAATGGACTGTCGTATGAAAACTGTTTTAGTTCCAAAGATAATCACCGGAACAGAAAAGCTTGTCGCACTATACATAGTTTGGTATTCAAAAAATGTATGTGATGGTGTCTTCGATCAACTTTTTTAAACGGAGAAAAAAGGTTACAATTGTTACGATCTTACATTATAAATGACAAGAAGCGTTCCAAGTTTGAAATACCCAAGGAATTTATAAGTAGAGTGTGTGTCAGATAACTCTGCGCGTGACTGGCGCGATTTTGGCGCTAGAGTGTGTGTCAGATAACTCTGCGCGTGACTGGCGCATTTTTGGCGCTAGTTACAGTGCATTTTTTTGTTCTAATGTTATAGAAAAGATTAGTATTCGATTTTTACCGCGTGCAGACTTATCTGACGAGCACTCTACTTAAACTTCAACTTTTATGGTGAATTCAATTTTGGCGCTAGTTACAGTGCATTTTTTTGTTCTAATGTTATAGAAAAGATTAGTATTCGATTTTTACCGCGCGCAGACTTATCTGACGAGCACTCTACTACGTAGAAATACGTTAGTATTATTGACACTGTCAAAATAATCTACTTATGCATATAATTTATACTCTCAAGTGAGCGTTCGACGCTTGGCCATGTCTGTCACTCCATCTATGTATCTAGAACTTATCTAGAACTAGGTGTTATTGTTGATCGAAGGATGGTGTCCAATATTTATTATTATTATTATAAACTGCTGAATAACGAAAACGATTAAATCATCACCTTTTAACTTGTACTGGAAAGTGTAGATAAAGTAGAGTCTACCTACCTAACCTAACCCCGACTCATTGTCGGGTCGTGTGAATTTTGTTATAATTTGGTCTTGCATGTTGAACGTTCTTCATTGTGTAACCGCTATTATATTATGTTACTTAAACAATGTCAAAGAGTTCAAGTAGTTACATAACAAGTAAGGCGCTATAGTCATCATTATCATCATCATCATCAACTCCTTATCCCAATGCTATTTTGTGTCGGGACAGTAGTCAGTATGTACATCCTTCCTTCTCCTCCACTCCATTCCACTATGTTACCCGTCCCGTAATTTCATCATTCAATCATTTCTCATTCATATCATTAGGCACACAATCTATCCATCTTTTAAGAGGTCTTCCTCTCCCTCTCCATCCATCCACATTCATGTCCATCAACTTTGTAGTCACCTTCTAATAACATGTCCGTAAATTAGACCGGGCCCAGTCCGACCCTGGGACCGTACTCTGAAACGCAAATCCGAAACTTCGGTTAGCCCTGCCCATTTCACTCGATTCTGTCCCGACTAGAGAGTGAGAGGGATGGGTATACCGAAGTTTCGGGTTTTGCGTTTCAGAGTAGGCCCTCTCTTTATGTGGTTACTAGCTTTTGCCCACGCGTTGTGCGTTTATTTTGAAAGTAACGGATTACCAATATAAGTATCAAGGTAGGTGTTTATTTATCAGTAGACCTTTTTTTTTGTTCCATGCTCACTTATCTTCTGACATAGTGGTTCGGAGTCTTTGTTCGCTTGGTTTTTACTATCAATTAACATGCACTATGAATAAAAGCAATCTACCCTCCAAAATGGTGTCTCCACCTTCAACCTAAATGGAAATTCCTTTACATACTGAAACACCTCGTAGCACCGCCTGTATAATGGAAAATTTCCAAAACCCTTTCTTATTGCTCACCTACACCATGGAAGGTATATCTACCCTCCAAAATTGGTCCCTCTGCCTTCAGCCCTATTAAAATCCCCATACATACTGGAACACCTTGTAGCATTCTGTATAACGGGAATTTTCCAAAATACTTTCTTAATGCTCACCTTCACTTATGAAAGGTATCTACCCTCCAAAAATGGTATCTCTACCTTCAGCTCTATACAAATCCCCATACAAACTGGAACACCCTGTAGGCTACAGGGTGTAGCACCCAGTATGACGGGAATTTTCTAAAATCCTTACTTAGTAGTCTTTCACTTATACAAATGCCCATACAAACTGGAACAACCTTTAGCACCCTGTATAACGGGAATTTTGCAAAACCCTTTCTTAGTGCTAACCTACAGTATGAAAGGTATCTACCCTCCAAAAATGGCGTCTCCATCTTCAAGCCTATTCAAATTCTCATACAAACTTGAACAACCTGTAGCACCCTCTATAACGGGAATTTTCTAAAATCCATTCTTAGTGCTCACTACATAATGAAAGGTATCTACCTACCCTCTAAAAATGGTGTCTCTACCTTCAGCCGTCAGGGCTGTACGCCTATCCCAACAATGAATGAATCAATCAATTTAGAGTTTTATATGTATAGATAGTCCTGGCTTTAAACCGAAATGTCCTGGTATTTCTACCTTCAAATCCTGGCTTTCAAAGTTTGGAGATAGCAACTCTACCGTAACTACATTGAAACATTCTAAAAAGTGGCCGAGTTTTTAGTAAGTACTTCTATTCAGAAGTTCAAAGAAAAACTTACTAAAGTTTAAAAGGCTTTATTTTAAACAAATTAATATTATAACCATAATTTATATGTCTTCGGATTTCTAGTTCATACAACAGAGAAGAAAATTCACATCATGAAGATTGATTGAATAATAACCGCCTCTGTGGTCTTGTGGTTCACACCACCGATTTCAGACCCAGAGGTCCCGGGTTCGATTCCTGGGGGGTACCTACATATTGTATTCGGTTTGGTTGGTGGTAGGACTCGTTCTTAGTCCTACGGGTCCTACCACCATCTTATCTAAGGCTGAAGCCATAACCATGATGTTTTCAGCATTATTGTGTACCGTCAGATATATAAGAGATAAGATAGCTAGTGCCTCAGTGCTTGAGGATTCCGGGAGTAGTGCGCTTCCACCTTCAGCCTTATCACCACTTAACATCAGACGTAATAAAGGTTAATAAAGTGCTACCCCGTTGTGGATAAAAAAATCATAAACAGTATGAACTTTTATGAGAATAATAAGATAAGTAGGTAGTTTATTTAAGTTCTCTGATGAAATTCTCAATTATATATACGGGAGTGCACACGTTAGTATGGGAGAGCACCATTTTAGGTACGGCCTTTTAACAGCTCATACTTAGTACCTAGTACGACCCCTGATATGCTGCAAATATGATTAGAGGACGGTTCTCACTTCTAAACGATTTGGATTAGGCGATGAATCCCGACCGAAATAGGCACGCTAACGCTTGCTCGGCCGCGCGCGATACACTTCACGCGGACGCAGCGGCAGCCGGCAGTGAACTGTGAACGCGCGAGCGGCCCGCGAATTGAAAATCACTTAAAATTCGTTTAAAATTTAAATAATAAATATTTTACACTTATGACGGCCGGAATCCCTCGGCTAATCAAAGACAATTATTTTCGTATATTTTTCATTAACTAAAACCAAGTATACTGCAAGTAATACGATATTTGGATTACGATTAGACGTATGTTTGGGATTTTATTTGACACAGTTAAATATCACCAATCGAAAAAAAACGGCCGGAAGCACTAGATAAATAACTGTAAAATAACATATATTTTTTCCAAGTTTTAAGTACTTGTGATTTGCGAGTAATCCATAATTTAAAATACCCTATTTTGGGGAATGCCCGCCTTATGTAGATATTTCAAAGGGGACGGGAATCACTGGGCACACAGCTGTTGCCAATAAAACAAAGTTACCTATAGTACGTATGTAAGTATATTTTCAAGATCCGTGTGCCTATTAAAATGTCATCGTCCTAATTACTAAATTAATAGAACTGATGTATACGACAGTGATTGAATGGTACAAATCAATAAGCGGCTTTTCCTGTTGACTACTCAATAGAATACTAAACGAACGAAGCCATTGGCATATCGCCAGTTAGCTAAAAATTGTGATCGCTTAACACGGGGCAAGTATTCTTAGCTGACCACAGTCACTCGGCCACTGGCCTTCCGACCACTACTGTTGAGAAAACGCGGAAAAAGAAAAAGTTTATTTTTTCTTTTTCATATTCATTCATATTCTACCATTGACCTACATCATAGGGATGCGCACTTGTCTGTAAAGTTAAAGGTTGACGACCTCCTTCCTTACGCTGACCTTATTACATAAATACCATAGCCACTTGCAATGCAATATCAATGTCAAAGAAAAAAGAAAATTCGTTGACGTAAGCTGCCAAGACAGCTGTTTTAGAAAAACCCATTGTTTACACATCCATTAAATCCTAAAAAGTTGGTTAAATGAAAAGAAAAATCTAATTAAACACCATGTCTTTGCCGTTCGGGCCGCCGCAGCCGGTATCGCCTCTTATCCGAGGCATGAGGTTCGCTTTACTAATTGCCGGAATTATATACGCGAGAGGTAAACAGACGCTCTACAACTCTTTGGAGGCTAAGCATCGTGAGGAAGAGGCCAAGAAAAAGATTATTCGTGATAAGGAACTGGCAATGCTGAGAGCTAAGATTGCAAGAGAGGAAAGGGAAACTGTTCGTCTGTTCGAAACTGGGAAACTGTTTGAACCAGGTACTTACCTACCTACTTTGAGATTTCAAATTAATGTTATGCATTTACAATGCAATTCAGTCCTGCAAGTAGCTTTCAGGCGGGATTCAAAGCCGCGCCTCCGGATATCCGGCCCGATGCTCTGACTGACGATCTACCTAAGCTACCGAAAGCACAGAATAAAATATAATTCTGTGCTAAATATAAATATTAAGTATATTATAATAGTTGCCAAAAGGCTTACACAACTCGTCGAATTTTGCTATCACTGTTTGTTAACGCTGTAGGCCAGCGTTGCTTCAAAAGAAAAGAAAAGATTTGTATTTTTGCTTTTTTGTTCGTAATAAATAAACTTAAAAACTACTAGACCGATTTAAAAAAATCTTTCACTATTAGTCCATGGAAATAGTACATTTTGCCTTGCGTTAAATGAGGTAGTTCTGATTTTTTTGTATGTTTGTAGTGATGAGATAGTAATGTCAAATCCAAGTTTTCCACCTCGAAAGCCTTTCGGATCATTGTTAAATATTTAAAAATCCAATAAATTTTCTGATTTTTTTTTCAGTTTTTGACAATTTTGACCTGTGTTACGGCAAAAGTTACTATACACGCTTTAAAATAAACTAAATTTGCAATAAAACGATAATAATTTGGTTTTTGTAAGTCAAATAGCTTTTAAGATAGCGCTATTTAAAAGTTTGCAGAAATTAAAAAAAAGGAAGTATTACAGTTTTTTTAGTTTTCGTCATTTTGACCCATAGTAGTGGGCTTATGGCAAAAAAAATATATTAGTTATTAAAGTCTATTATATTTCCAACAAAATGAGACCAATTATTAGTAATATTAAATTACACTTGATAGTACCTGAGACAGCTGTTCAGAGATATTGAGGTAAGTAAACAATTATGTAATAGACGGGTTTGCAAAATAAAGTACGCCCTAAAGAAAGAAGGATCTGGGAGGTGGTGGGATCAATTATGTACATTGTATGTATATTTTTGATGGACCAGGCACGTCCTCTGAATACACAGCACACTTGCTGAGGTATAATTTCTTCATCGAACTGCTCAGGAAGGTCAAAATCATCCTTTGATGGTGGGTTATCAATCAATGGTTCATCAATGTCATCACACATCAGGTCTGGTATGTTCTCGCAGGATTGGCCAATGCAGTAGTTGCAAACAGCCTAACATTTGAGATCTGCTTTCCTGCAACCACATTACCACATCTGCTGGTACAACCTTACATCTTTGGTATGCTTTCAAGGTGATTAAGGTTTGCGTGTCATTAACATGGTAGAACGGGAACGCCTCCCAGATCCTTCGTCCTTTAGGGCTTACTACCTTTAGCAAACCCTTCTATTACATAATTGTTTACTTACCTACCTCTATAACTTTGAACAGCTGTGTCTCAGGAACTATCTGGTGTAAATTGACATAATTAATCTCATTTTATTGGAAATTTAATGGACTTTAATAACTATTAAAAGCTTTTGCAATAAACCCACTGCTAGGGGGTCAAATTTGACAAAAAATAAAAACACTGTAAGTAATACTTCCTTTTTTGTGATTTTGCAAATTTTAAAATAGCCGTAAGTATGTTAAAAACTATTTCGCCTTTTTTTTATAGTGAGGGCAAATACTGTCTTTATGTATACCACACGGCATGTTGGACTCAGTCAGACACAGGGCCTGTCCCTCGCCGCGCCCAGCCCTCCCACCAAGCCTAATAGGCTTCGCGTGAGGGCTGGGCGGTTACAAAAACTAAATTATTCTCTTTTTATTGCAAATCTAGTCTACTTTAAACAGTGCATAGTAATATTTGCCGTAACTCAGATCCTTGGTGGTAAAAATTGACAAAAACTGAAGTATTTAACAATGATCCAAAGGGCTTTCGAGGTGGAAAACTTGGATTTGTCAGTACCATCTCATCACTAAGTACTAACATATAAAAAAATCAGAAATACTTACCTCATTTAATGCAAGGCAACACCACTTATTTGGTACGATTTCCACATTACTATATTAGAAAGTTACATTCTTCCTGAGTAACATGGGCTATATTCCCACGGAAACGGGTACCACGCGGGTGAAATATTTAATATTATTCGTGCTTGTTTTGACAGAATAGACCTTATAATCCCTTCAGTATAGTGACAGCTGGCTAAGGTAACGCCAGTAGTCACGAGAAGAATGGGCTGCAGCCATATTTAAGCTAGCGTTTAAAAGAACTTTTGAACTTAAAAATATTTTTTGTATCAAGAAATAACCGATTTGGCGCAGGGGTAGGATACCCTGCCTTCTGCGCTAGAGGTCTCGGGTTCGATTCCCGAACAAGACAAATATTTCTGAGCATGAACATGTCTATTTGTCTTGGTCTGGGTGTTTATTATGTAAGTACTTAAGTATATTAAAGTATGTATTTAGAAAAAAAAGGGTAATCTAGTTTCTTTCTTTATCACAGTTCCTTACGAAAACTACTTACTTACTTATGAGCTAGATAATTGGTGTGGTTGTAAGAAATTAGCTTTTTATTATAACTGTACGGAGCCAGGTAGGGCAGGGCAACAACAACACTTCTAGACAAGTAAATATCAATGCCATTTCCAATTCAATAAGTCTTTTTTACCCACAGGTGTTATGGATGGTGGTACTGGTGGTGAACCACCACCAAGCGAACCAGAAAAAGCGTGCCCCAACAAGAAGTAAAGCCGCGGTTACGGCAATCTATTGTAAATTTTTTATCAGGAAATAAAGGTATTGTTTTTACTTACATAGTTTACTAATTGAATTTTATTGGTATACTCAAGTAGAATTATTAAATAGGAATTCTAGTCTAGATGAAATCGCAGGCTTCCAATATTCCTCTCGTCGTTGATCAGAAGTTTAAAGGGCCGTCACTTAAGGCCTAAAGCGGGTATTACACTACACGGTATTCAGGGCTAGTAAGGGCCCTAATTCAGAATACATTGCTTGTTTTGATTGCATCACTTGCTAAAAAGGAGCTCAAAGAAAGCAATGTATTCTGAATTAGAGCCCTAATTAGCTCTGAATAACGTGTAGTGTAATACCCGCTTCAGGGCCTTTCCTCACAGTTTTACATACAAAAACTGAATATCATGGCCGATTGCGACCAACTGACAGGCCGTTGCGTGCTGGCCGAATGATAGTCTGTGGGGCCCATAAGTATTATCACCACAAAATTTTAATTAGTACAAAGATTGAAAAGTACAACATCGACTCTACTAAATTGTATGGAACAGCTGATAAAGTGGTTCATATTAATGGATACTATCATCCCCTAAAATCTTTATACTAATTTAAATTTAGTAGTGTACCTAGGTATATACCATATTCGAACTGGCTACAAACAATGTAAGAAAGAAAAAGAACTGTCCAAGAATAGCTACGGAATCACAATCACAAAGGTTTTACCTAAAAATATTGAAAACTTGGTTTCATAAAAAGCTGATGAAGCACGTGCCGCAATAAAAAATATGACGATCGACCGGGTCAGACGTGGAACAATAAAAACCACTGTTTATCGCCTTTACCGACTTTCCAATACGTTTGAAAGAAAAAGTAAATTTTCACTTTTCCCATCAGCGGTTAGATGCATCGCTTTCATGGCATTGTGTACTAAACAAACTTGCGTATTCATACGTTGTGTTAAACTTTCTTCTACACTAGACTATATAGGTACCTACCGACTAGTTACAAGGCGATTCCCGCTGTCTACAACAAAACAGCATGTAACATTTGAAACCAAGAATGTCTTTCTGCGCGTGATGTATCGAACCTTGGTTATTTAGAACGCAACATTCACATTTTATAAACTTCGTAACATGTTTGTGCCTAGTCTTTATATTTACAAAGAAGGGTGCAAAATGAACCAAGAAAAAACAAGATATTATGTCGCTAGCCTAATAAGATATTAATTGATAAAATAGTCACTCACGTATTATTAGTGGTTTCTATAAGAAAATCTTTGACCTATTTTCATCGCACCTAAACACAGTTCAAACATAATTTCCTTAGTTTTGAAGCAAATATTTTTTTAGACATGTAAACAAAACAAACATTAATGATAACAAGTTCGGTTCGGTCGAAATTACTTAGATGTCATAACTAGGACATATAGTTGGGCAGGCGTACCGATTTTGGCCACTGTACCGGTTTTGGCCACTTTTTGCTGTAAAAGTTTTCTAAACAACTTTTAGCCATTTCTGATAAAGGCAATTAAAATAAGGTATTTTAAGGCAATAATAACAATCGTTAGAATTCCTTATGTCTTAAGATTTATTTTCAATAAATTACATTTTCTGTTTAAAAAAAAGGTTTTGTATGAAAATTTTAAGAAAATCGTTTTGGATGAAATACTTTATAAACCTTTGTTTTTTACAATTAAATTGTTGTTTTGCAATTGACTGGTTTCTAGCGCATTAGAATATATTGATTTTACCTGGGTTTGGTTTTGATTTTTCGCAGTACTTGCCAAAACCGGTACATTTGGCACCTCTCACACATTTTGTATTATATACAAAAAACTATTTAACTTAAAAAAAAAATGAAAAGTGTACCTTTAAAGCTAGATAAATTATCTATAATTTAAGATATAATTTGTGTCTTAAACACCTAAGACCATTTAGTACTTAGTGCTTAAAAGTCAAAAATTCCTTAAAGTGGCCACAAAGGGTACCTCTGCCCTACTTGTCTAGAAAACGTGGAAATGGAAATGGTAGAAACACGTTTGCTGCTGGCTTCATTTTCCGATTCTTAACACGAAGCTACAAAGAGAAAATGTGTCATTCTAGTAAATGTTTATATTGACACGTTTTGATGTGAATAAAACCAAGTCTTCTCATTTCCCTAACAAAACAGAAATATCGTGAAAACGAGCTGGCTGTTAGGTAGGTAGGTAGTTAGCTGTAGGTATCATTTTTACCTGAAATTCGTTCAATATAATTTGCTCGCTATCGAAAAAGAACAAAGAATATATGAATGAATGAATGAATGAATGAGAATGCATAATTAATTGAATGAATAATGTGTGAAACAATCCAATAATGTGTGAGACAATCCAATAAAGACGTGCTCTATAAAATTATTACTTAAAATTACCTAAGTACTTTATACCTATCGAAAAATATGAGAGAATTTTGTACATAAAGCGCATGATTTCGTCTCATTAAATAGTGCTGTAATTATATTGCCCTAAGTATTTAACCCGCGTGGGTAAGGTAGTGTTCCCGTTGGAGAATAAAAATAAGTACCTAAGTAGGTATATTATGTAGAAAAAGTTATTTAATAGAAGTAGCAAAATCATGGAGCGGTGGTGTAGGCAGTATATGTTCAACCAAAGTCTTCTTAATTAAAAAAAAACCGCTACTGTATACGAAGTGTCTGTTAATTCGTTGCGATTGCCGATGTTTCTATGCCTCCAATGATGTTCATTGACGGAGAAAGTAGGGGCTGGGTCAGTGGACCCACTTACGTAATGTTTACGTTTCCGGTAATTTTACGATTAGCTCTCAGAATTCTCATAGAGCCTCACTATGTTGTTGACATTAATTTCGTATTTCATATTATGATTAGTCAATTTGAGTTTGCACTTATGTTAAGTAGCATCCTAATTTATGTAAATTTGACATGCAATCTGTGAATTAATAAATAAATAGATCTCATATTTATGCACAGAATAACTTATGAATTTTATTAGCTTTCCGCCTGCGGCATAGCCCGCGTTGACTACACGACGTTATCCCACGGGAATGTGATATTATTTCCGGGATAAAACGTGGCATATTTTCCTCTCCAGGCTACAAAGTGTGTCCCAAATTTCAGCCAAATCCGTTCAGTCGTTATGGCGTGATTACAAACATCCAAACATCTAAACTTTCACATTTTTATTATAAGTAGGATGATACATAGATTAAACTTATTTCTCATGTTTGTAGAATTAGAATGAATCCTTTCAAGTTTCTTAATAATAATACTTAATAAAAAGCTTTATTGCACACTACAAAAGAAATACAAACAATTAGACACAAATGACAAATAGAAAACAAACAATAGGCGTCCTTATTGCCTTATTATGGCAATCTCTTTCAGACGACCTTGGGTGAAAGAAATAATAAATAGCTAGGAGAGCAGGGGAATTCTTGCATAAACAAGATAGGATAAAGTGTGTATAGAGAAAAAAGATGATCTATATAATACCTACAAACATCCAAACATCTAAACTTTCACATTTTTATTATTGTAGGATGATACATGGAATAAACTTATTTCTCATGTTTGTAGAATTAGAATGAATCTTTTCAAGTTTCTAAATCATAATACTTACTAATAAATAATTAATAAATGATAAATATTTTTCTTACAATCACACCAATTATCTAAGCCCGTAGTTAATTTCTTAAAAAACTGTGTCTACGTGAACTTGATAACGGATAAATATATACCGTGCAATTTTTTTAACAATCCAAACTTCAGGGGTAGGTCATGTTACGTATTTAGAATAAATTTCAAAAAAAAAAATCATAATTTTATTTTTTATTTTTTTTTATGTTTACCTACTGTATTTTTATCTTACTGTCGATGTTTTGAATATTAAAATAAAACTTTTCTAACAATTTAGAAAATTAAAACAATAAAAACAAAGATAATAATTTATTATTAAATTCCAATTCTTCATGGGTTGAATTAAAATTCGCACAACACTAGCGAGCAATCAGCTGTTAAGGGTTATTGACCTTTGACCGCTCCTTTCGGAATAGTTACCACCCCTTTCTCTTTTATCTGTGCTCCTGGTTATTGAACACATTATTGAAATGGGTTCCGGACATTTTTCGAAATTTTATTTTAAAATGTTAAGAGTGAAATCTCGTTTTTACTTATTATTCAAAACAATAATAATAAAAAAGCAGGACATTAGTTTTTAATCAACCATGCACGAAAGTCGGTTTAATTTTTTTAAACTACCTACATTACTTCTTAATTTTTAGTGTAGATGTACCATAATAATAGCCCATATCTCAAAAACTACTTACTCAACCGATTTCAATAAAACTTAAAACTGTTGCCTAAGTTGGAATTGGAATACCCCTGATTAAAAAAAAACAACTCGATATGACTAAGTTTTTGAGAAATTTGTGGACAAACATACACACACGAAATTACATACATACATACCTACATACAGGTCAAACTTATAAACTCCACCGTTTTTGGTTAATAAATTGGTTATTTAAATTTTTACTTTTTTACATTCACAATGCAATTTATTATTGTTGAAAAATGGAAAATGAAGTATTTTGAAAAAATCGACCCGTCTCACAACCAGCTCCGATGGGACTCGAACCAACGACCTTTCGCTATCCGGGCGACTGCTCTGACGAGAGCTTGTCTGTAAAGTCAGTTGACGGACGAGAATTTTACGTGATAACAATATGCCGCTGTTTCTCTTCTACTCGAACGCTTAGGCTTTCGTAAACGGAACGTGATGATACTTTTTCGGGAGTGCAGCCAACGTTCATCCTACTTCCTACTTTTAATATTATAAATGTGAAAGTTTAGATGTTTGGATGTTTGTATTTTTGTTACTCAATCCCGTCCCGTCAAAATGGCTGAACGAATTTGGCTGAAATCAGTTGGACACACACATTTTGGGACAAATTGCAATACTTTGTAGCCTGGAGAGGAACATAGGCTACTTTTTATTCCGGAAAAATATCACATTCCTGCGGGATAACGTCGTGAAGTTCGCGCGGGCGAAGCCGCGGGCGGAAAGCTAGTCAATTTATAAGACGTTATCACGTCAAAAACATATTATTTTGATGTCAGAACAAAATGGGACAGCTCTTCAAAAATAAAATCAATCGACATCAAATCGTAAACATTTTACATGTCTACCAGAAATAATTTTTGACCTTAAATACTCTAATTTCGAATTTACGAATTCGAAATTAGAGTATAGAGCTAAGTTGAACCGGTAAAATAACCGAAATTAAAAGTAACAAAGTTCATGATTACCAGGAGCTCATAAGTGGTTGTGGCTTGTGCGTAATAAAACGGAACCCTAATTTTCTCTAACCAATAGACCTGCTGTCTACTACAATATCGGCGTCATCCATCTCAGCACAGTCTCAGCGCGACGCTACCGCGAGTGAAAGAAACGGCAAATAAATAATAACAATATCTAATTCCTACTTGCGCCGTCGTCGCCGCGATTTTAACGCGAGTGAGAGAGAGGGCAAATAGTTAATAACAATTTAACAAAATCCTTGCGCCAACGGGAACACGACGAGCCTAGTGTGGGTATAAATGGGTGTTGGCCGCCCGGCCGGCACTGGGCCATTGGCGCAAGCATTTCGCTAAATGTCATTAGACGGTCCGCCCTATTAGGGTAATCGTAGTATAAGTTCCGTTATCATAGTATTTATTTTTTATGTACTTACCGAATGGAAAGTAAAAATTTGGTTGTGTGTTTAAAAACTTCAATTATTCGAGGAACAGAAACAAAACCATGTTTAGTCTCGAAAACTTACATTATTATCTTATCATAATTTACAGTTTTTACTCTGTTTCATTTACACATAGGTACAGTTAATAACCTTATGCTCGCATCTTAAAATCAAACAATTGAATTCTATTTTTATTTTCGCACAGACGTTATTATTAACATCATTTTTATACTCAGCCCCGAACGTTTACTAAAGCGCCCCACAGATGGATCAGTTCGCCTGTCGGCAGCGGCCTGTCAGTACCCCTAATATCAGTTGATTTATACCGTCAACGTTTACGAAAACTCGGATGAACTGCGCATGTCGGTAAAGCAGTCAAAGGACATGAAAGAGATAGAGCGATAGTTTTCGTTTACGAATACAGTTTGCCAAACTCATACTAGGGGTACTGACAGGCTGTTGCCGACAGGCCGACTGATCATCTGTGGCCTCCTTAACTCTAGTATACGATGATAAGAAACCACAGAATTAGATACGAAACTCCGGGTCGTTGAGAGGCCGTGGGCCGGTAGTTGGATCTATCACCCTAGTACCAGGAGCGAATGTGACTGGAAAAAAATGTGCATGATGTGCATTCACACATTCACACGCACACAAGGAAGTCACTCACACGTCCATCACCGTCAGTCGTTCACGGGAAGCACCGAAAAAGGTCGCACTTTCGGTACCTACTTGTTTAGCTTAAACGGTGAAAATTATTTACGATTAGAAGCAAGTTACTATGAATGATATTCTCAGTGTAGTGCCTGCCCGTGTTGAGTTACGTTTGTGATGAAAAACCAACTGATATTCCAGCACGATGATGGTGCAGTGCAGCGGCAGCACCGGCCCATTTGGAATGTGATGTTGTACCTACTTACTTACGTTAGTAGTTAAACGACAACTTCTCTCAGTGGATTCTTATTGTGGAAATAAAAAAAAACATTGTGTTGTGTATTCAAAATAGTGTGTGTGCAAGTGTGCAACAGAACAACAAAACGACATGAAAGTTTGCGTAGTCATATGTGGTCATATTGAGAATGTGAGTGAGTACCTACCTAGTAAGTACCTACATTTGACCTACGTGGGTCAGGCCGTAGATTTTGCCACATTCGAGGGTACAAAAGTCTCCGCCTCATATAATTTTAAATATAGTACTCTTAGAAATTTCTCAATCTTATCATCGTGTTGCCTAAGAAATAGCAAACCAAGGCAGATATAGATATTTGGATAAGTTTATAGATTTGGAAAACTATTTGACATTTCCCTCCCAAAAGTGACGGATTTTTTATAAAAACCGCGAATCCGCATTGGTAGGTGTCCAGCTTAAACATCGATAAAATTATCATTTTTTAACTTATTGATGAGCTGTTTGATTTGACGTTATAAAATAATAATAAGGTTGCCATTCCTTTAATATTTTTGCGTATTTCCTAAGAAAAAAGATAAGTTTTCGGCAATAAGATTTTTTTTTTGAAAAACCATTTCTTTGCGCTACCTATATTGCGCAACCATTTTCACCCATATTATGGTTTTAAAACATTTATTAAGATTTTGTTTGAGTGCTGGCATCACCAAAGAATCGTATTCTATGGTCAATGCAGCGTTGACGACCATATTTTTTGACATTTCGGTGTCAACTCCGATCAAAGTGAAAAGTGTCGCCTACTTTGCAGAGTGCATTTTTTGAGATTTCAAGGTAAGTTTTTGATAAAAACTTATAATTGTTGTTGCGCATGGTTTAATTAGATGTGTGTGATCTGTATATGTTAAATTAGCCTTGTAAAATAGTATATTTTAAGAGTTATAATCGATTTCATTTGCGCCTCGGTTCCGCAAAACTGCCTTTATGCCACTTTGCGATACCGGTTGCGTAGAAATTGCGCCACTTATTTTACGCTATTGAATAAAAGTGCATGCACACAAGGTTTTCAAGTGTTTTTATTATTTTGAAATTACTTTTAGCTGTAATTCCGCTAAAAAACATGACTAGCATTACTATTAATTGATTTGTTAGCTTTTATTAATATTTTATACTAGCTTTCCGCCCGCGGCTTCGCCCGCGTGGACTACACGACGTTATCCCGCGGGAATGTAATGTTTTTCCGGGATAAAAAGTAGCCTATGTTCCTCTCCAGGCTACAAAGTATATATGTCCCAAATTTCAGCCAAATCCATTAAGCCGCTTTGGCGTGATTGAGTAACAAACATCCAAACATCTAAACATCCAAACATCTAAACTTTCACATTTATAATATTAGTAGGAAGTACAGGGTGTTCGGCAGAACGTTAAACATACGAAAATAGGGGTAGGTGCGGTGGTCTGCTACCTAACCAGCCCCAAAGATTTTACCTAGGTCCAAAGTTTTTTTTATTTTGTATTTTATAAGTTTTGGAATTTCGTCACTTTCATACTAACTTTTAAACCCATCTAACTTTTTTCTTTATTGACAGATCTATTTTTTTATTATTTTTGGCATCTTAATAGTTGGCAGGTCCTTTTAATAGTGATACTTCAAGCAGGTTGTTGCTAGAGTCAAAGTAATGGACTCTCAAACATTGAAAAGAGTTGAAATAAATTTTAAAGTTGTATTATATTTATACATATAATTAACAATGAATAATACCAAATACCTCCATCTAACAAATTAAATGTATTTTTTTTGTAAATTGAACAAATCTTACATACTTACTAGTTTTTGTCATTCTGTTTAACTTTTCATTGTGCACAATATATAAAAAAGAATTACTCATAGGTACATTATTGTTAATTATTAATTAAACATACTTACATACCAACATCGTGTTTCTTTTTCTAGTTTGATGAAATTCCTCTTGTTAGTACATGTTTGTTAAATAAAATCACATTAATGTACGTGCTCCTTAATAATTTTGCGCTACCATTTCGCGCCACTTTGTGCGACCGACTCGTAGAAAATTTTGCGTCACCATTGCGCTATTTGTGGCAAAATCTACGGCCTGACCCACATACAATTTTTGCATCGACTAAACTGTTTTGTCGAGTTGTGTGTGTGGTTCTCGTGATTTCTACACAACTAAACCGTTTAATTAAGCTTTTTTACTTTTTTGTCGAGCAACTATCGAGTTGTGCGATATGCGCGCTTCAATCTAAGGCTTCAATGTACCTACCTATTCCTATAAATAAAAAAACATAATAATGATACACAACAAAATAGTTGTTCAACTAAAAGTTGTATGTATGCGCTAGCTCTAGTCTTGAAATTGTGTTTTTACGTAAAAAAAAAAGAAAAAGAAACGACACTCCGACCGAAATTTTGCTAGGTAGGTAGGTACTTAGCTCATAGTCAAAATTGAATTAGGGTTAGACAGTAAAAAACCTTTTGCTATTTGCAATTTTATTCATCTTTCAAGGAAATAACTAAGTGAAATCCGATTTGTGATCGATCATTAGTGATGTGAGCAGAATGACTTCTATGATTAGGATTTATCCATTGGATTTATCAGAAAAAAACGAACCATCCTCCGCCGGGAATCTAACCCGGGACCTTTTACTTTCCGGCCGAATGCTCTGATCGCTGAGCTACGGATTCGTTAGCTGCTCAGCCGGCCATTTATTTAGTTCAACTTGCTGTCGTGAAACTTGTGATATTGTCGGCGCGGCGCGGCGTCGCGTGCCGCCACCGCCACCCGGCCATCGCTCGTCGGCAGTCTGCCGAGTACCAGGCTAACAGAAGGCCGGTAGAGATGGTATGCTATCAGCTGAATAGGGCATTTACCTCAATAGTGTGGACCAACAACAAATGTCGATAAAGAAATAATACTTGGAAATAAGAGTACCTACTTACAAATTTCAATGTCTCAAAATTTTGCCCAACATAGATGTTCCCTACCTACACTTCACGCTCCTTTTGTATGTATACCCCCCTTTCGATAACACGTTGTACTCATACATAATGTCATACTTACTAAAAGTAAAAAAAAATAATTTTTTTTTTTGGAAATTTATTCTAAATACGTAACTTGACCTACCCCTGAAGTTTGGATTGTAAAAAAAATTGCACGGACTTTTTGGTTGTAAATACATACTTAATATATACATAGAAAACACCCAGACCAAGACAAATAGACATGTTCATGCACACAAATATTTGTCTTGTTCGGGAATCGAACCCGAGACCTCTGGCGCAGAAGGCAGGTAGTTTACCCCTGCGCCAATTCGGTCGTCAAAATAAAAAGCTTTATTGTACACTACAAAAGAAATACAAACAAGTAGACACAAATGACAAATAGAAAACAAACAATAGGCGGCCTTATTGCCTTATGGCAATCTCTTTCAGGCGACCTTGGGTGAAAGAAATAATAAATAGCTAGGAGAGCAGGGGAATTCTTGCATAAACAAGATAGGATAAAGTGTAAGTATACTAAAATGTGCATAGAGAAAAAAGATGATCTACTTATACATATAAATAAAGATGAATGTTGCTAAGCAAGCACAAAACTCGAGAACGGCTGGACCAAATTCGGCGAATTTTTATTCATATGTTCAGTGTGTTTGTTTGTTTGTGTTTCTCTTCTTCTTTGATTTTTGGTATGCAGATAGTTTGGGAGCTGGAGAGTGACATAGGCTACTTTTTATCCCGGAAAAATATAACATTCCCGCGGGATAACGTCGTGTGTCCACGCGGATAAAGACGCGGGCGGAAGGCTAGCCAAGTTCTAAAATTGTTAATCCCTTTTGCTGCTTTGCCACTAAAATTGTAATCGGTTTTAAGCCAACTTAAATTAAGGAAGATTTTCTATAGCTGGACTGCTCGAGGCTTTATTTCTCAGAGTTATAGAAAGGATGGTTCTAAAGCTCTAGTCTTTTAACTATATTTTGTAATTGATAAACTAGTACTTAGGTACTGACTGTCTTGTAGTTTAATAACAATTCGGATTATTCAGAGTTAGGTAAACAAGTATCTAGGTTTAACAGAGGCCCCGTTTGTGGATAAAAAAGAACTGCATGTGCGTGCATCTAAGAAAAGTATTTTCTCATGAGAATAAATAAATCGATCTGGACTGGAAGCCACGCATTTTTGTTGTAGTTATTTTCCATGAAAAGCGATGAGACACTCATAATATTTGACAATAATCAACAGCACAATTTATAATAAATAATAAATAAATAAATAAATAAATATTTTCTTACAATCACACCAATTATCTAAGCCCGTAGTTGATTTCTTAAGAAACTGTGTCTACGGGAACTTGATAACGGATAAATATATACTTAAATACTTTTTGTTTGTAAATACATACTTAATATACATAGAAAACACCCAGACCAAGACAAATAGACATGTTCATGCACACAAATATTTGTCTTGTTCGGGAATCGAACCCGAGACCTCTGGCGCAGAAGGCAGGTAGATTACCCCTGCGCCAAATAGGTCGTCAATAATGATTTACTTATGTGCATGTATAATGCTCTCGCAACAAAACTTTTCGTTCTGCGCGGCTGCAGTAGCAACGATGCAATGTTGCAGCTATTTCGAAATGTTGAAAATGGTGACGAGCATTCGGAGCATTATAATTATTCGCCACATCTTTTGTAAAACAAATTGCATTCAAGTTGCTTTTCATACTGACGGACGCGGGTTCATTACGAAATGACTCACAAAAGTGTTTATTTACGAATTTAGACGATGCATTTGCCAACAAAAAGCATTTTAAAATTTTCTTGTACGAGACAGCGGAGACGGTGCATCATGTTTAGTTTAACATTAGGTAATTTGTATGCTGAAATACAGGTTTTCACTAGTTCGGCAGCAAATGCTTCATTGTTAAATAATAATACATAGCATTTATTATAGACTTAAGTACCTATTTAAGGGTGACTTTCACCACGATATTTGAACGCGATTAACGCTAAACGTGTTTAAAATGTTATTTCTGTCTCTGTCACATTCAAACAGGTGGCACAGACAGAACTATGTTTTAAACACGTTTAGCGTTAATCACGTTTAAATATCAGTGGTGAAAGTCACCGTAAATGTAAATCTTTTTCTGGTAAATAAAATTATTATTAATTAATTTAAATTCGCTTTCTTATTACAACTTTAAAGCTTGCTTTGTGCTTGATCGATCTTAGCAAAGAAATGCTTTTTTCATATTTTTATTAAGTACTTATCCAATTAAGTAAAAATCTCACTCAAAGTCATTTATTCTTTATCTTAAAATCTAATAATAACACTGATGCATATCGAAGCATTGCTAACAACTGCCAAGAAGCTCAACAGTTTTATTCATCACCTTTTATGGTTAAGCCATTTATACAGAGATTATAATAAAGATAATAAGTGAGCTGCCATCACTTACGGTCCCGTTACGTGTCAAAGACACACCCAACATAGTAACAGCGTGGCAACAGCTCATTCTATGAAGCGGTTTTGCAACTAGAAAAAATTGTTACAGTGAGTTCCAAAGAACTGAGTACAATATATTCCGAGTGGGCCCTCGCCCACGGCGACTTTTTGTAGCGATGCTATCGCACGTTTACGAGACGCGCGACAGCATCGCTACTAATGCGCGACAGCATCGCTACTAATGCGCGTCGGCATCGCTACTAATGCGCGACAGCATCGCTACTAACGCGCTACAGCATCGCTACTAATGCGCGTCAGCATCGCTACTAACGCGCTACAGCATCGCTACTAATGCGCGTCAGCATCGCTACTAACGCGCTACAGCATCGCTACTAATGCGCGTCAGCATCGCTACTAACGCGCTACAGCATCGCTACTAATGCGCGTCAGCATCGCTACTAACGCGCTACAGCATCGCTACTAATGCGCGACAGTATCGCTACTAATGCGCGACAGCATCGCTACTAATGCGCGTCAGCATCGCTACTAACGCGCTACAGCATCGCTACTAATGCGCGTCAGCATCGCTACTAACGCGCTACAGCATCGCTACTAATGCGCGACAGTATCGCTACTAATGCGCGACAGCATCGCTACTAATGCGCGTCAGCATCGCTACTAACGCGCTACAGCATCGCTACTAATGCGCGACAGTATCGCTACTAATGCGCGACAGCATCGCTACTAATGCGCGTCAGCATCGCTACTAACGCGCTACAGCATCGCTACTAATGCGCGACAGTATCGCTACTAATGCGCGACAGCATCGCTACTAATGCGCGTCAGCATCGCTACTAACGCGCTACAGCATCGCTATTACAAAAAGTCGCCATAGGCGAGGGCTCTTACTCTTTCAAAGGAATTTTTGTGCCATTACTGAATCGCGTTCGCATCGCGACAGAAGCTCGGCAGTATCGCGTTTGCATCGCGACTGAATCGTGGTTATGTGAGCGAGGGCTCACAGGCCACAGCTAGCGACCGCATCGCGACAGCATCGCTCGCTTCTAACGCTACAAAAAATCGCCGTGGCGGGCGAGGGTTCTAAGTTAGTCAATTTGCAAACGTTACTATCGCTTTTGCGTTAAAGTGTTATATACCTACTCTAAATCTTGTTGCTTTAACTATAACGTACAATCTATCTGTAACAATTTTACTCAAACGCGATAGTTTGCGTAGGTATTTACTAACTTACACTCCGCCCTCCGAAACCTAACCAATACATTTTTTGACGAGAAAACTCAACTTGTCTCCAGTCCGAGCAAATAAGAAAGGAAGAAGTTATTTCAAGTGTAAAATATGTCTGCTAGTTTTGAACTGAACTTAGTAAATATGTAACCTACTTATTATTTATCCAGTGACTGAATTCACAGATATCAGTGGTAAGTATTTTTGACTTGAATAAATGAATTGGTTGATGATACGACCCAAACACAACCATGTGGAAAAACAAGCAAATTTTTTTAAAACGACTGAAACAATATGAGGTTCTGTGTTAGACGGTATTAATTAACTAGTTATAAGTATTAAAATAATTGTGTTACAGAAAACCTTTTCCAGTGTCCAAGTCCAACTGTCCATATTTGTCAGTTGTCCTACCACTTTAGTTTTTGTTGAGCTTTCTCGTCACTCGGAGACACATTGCTATTCTAGAGTTGCTATGAGGAAAGTGAGAAGAGATAAGTTGTACCTACGTACGACGCGTTGTGAATTTGAAAATACCGTGTGATGTGATAATTCACAGACAATCCTAACTTCTTTTAAGTTTCTCCAAGGCTTTATTTACTTGATTGGATCTATGAAAGTACTTTTTTATGGACTAACAAGAACTTTAAAATTAACTTTACCATTAACATAAGTAGAAGGTATTTACCTCCCTACATTTATAATTATTTTAGATTTTTTCTTAACTTATGTAGGTCGACACTTTTCATGCTATCAGGCAGGTTTTCAGCAAGATTTACTGGCAGGTTTTGGTATATATTGTTCCTTTTTTTTTGAACTTGCAAACAAAAACTTCTGATCACGTATATGATTAACCGTTAAAATTTATGTTTTTTCCACTTTTCCTCAATCACTAAAAGTTTTGATTTGTTGAGCGTCACCGCCTAGCTAGACCGTTGCATTATGCTGAGCTGAGATACAGCCATTTCAACAAAAACCATAAATAATTATGTGACCCTTGGTACAATACATACACTCACGACTTTTATCCCCTAAGGATCCAGAGACTATATAGGCAATAGTGCGCGTTTCATCAAGCAATACTGCACAATGTATGTGCTCAGTGTGACAGGTCATCTCCACCATAAGCTGTTGGCTATATACCAAGTTCTAAGTCAATTAGTCGCATTTTACGACACCCAAAACCCAAAGGAAGAGATGAGTTGGTAGTATTCTAACGAGCCGCTACTACCTACCACACGACTCTTTGTAATAATGTTTGGATTTTTTTGAATAAACTATTATCTATTCAATGTTATTTCTAGTTAAAAATAGGTATTTATTTCGTAGCCTCGTATTTCTTTTCGATTTCTTGCACCTTAACGTTGGGGTCACAGCGATCCACCGTCTCGTTAAGGTAGTTAGACACGCTGCGCTGTTATTTCATGCTCCAACTGTGTTTGAGGGTGAGGGGACATAAAGCCATACAAAATCACTATAAGTGGCGTCGGTCACGCTCTATATTAAATAATGGTTTTAAGGTTTCTTCTAATAGTATGAGACTAATCGCGCTAATTTTGAATTAGCGCGATTAGTTTCATAAATTAATTTTGGAGGATTAACATTAAGGCGATACTCGGAAAAAATGTGCTGAAGCGAGATAGCAATGAGAAAACGACGCGCGCGGGAGCGAGACCGATTTTGCAGATTAGGCAAAAAAAAACACAAAATCACTTCGTATTAAAAAACTACAGCGATTATTAAAAAAATGCTTCTATACGATCCTCAATATTATTGGTGTCCACTAATTAAACCAATTTCCAATAGTGTAAGTAACCCCATTTAAGAATAATCTTCACTTTTCGTATTTTTTTGAGGTCTTTTCGAAAAGAAAAAGTGTCGAGGCAAAATCATAAAATCGTGTTTTTGAAACTATACGATTCTAGATAAAGGTATGAAGAAATATATATCTTATTACCAGATTTGTAACAACTGTAACCGTCCTATAGTTTTAAATCAAAAAGTCCATATTTTTCCGAGTAGCGCCTTAAGGCAAGTTTATTACGCCTGTTCTTCTTGTCAGCTAAAAAAGTCTTGAATGGGCGGTAGGAAAATGTAGACGATTCATAAGTATTTATACATACCTATTTATTATGTCGAAGACGTCGAAGTGAATAAATATGTTTTTTTTTATTTTATTAACGTCATACTTTATTTTGATGTTGTTGCCATATTAGAAAACTGATGTTTTTGAAGTAAAACCATGTTTTCTTAGAACTATGGAAAAAATACTAATGCCTACCTAGTTGGTGGTCATTCAATTCCATCACCACAACATCAACCTTTTTTTTATTCTGAAAATTTTGAAGATGTTTTTATCCAACATCAACCTCGTTGTTTGTTTATTTTATCGAAAATCTAAGAATCAGAAAAATTCGAAAGTCAACCTGTAACCACCTTATTACAAAACGTGGACTAAAATTAAAAAGGTTTAAAACTGGTACTAAACTGGTGCTGTCACTTTCATTTTCCAAATGAAAGACAGAATTAGCATCAATTTTAAACCAGGTCTAACTTTAGTCCACGTTTTGTAATAAAGGGGTACCTAATTGTTTTTTTTAGGATTCCAATTTTCATCAAATTTTCTTAAGAATGTCTTTTCCAGTAAAGTACAAGCTGCGAACTTGATGTCACAGTAGTTGCGTGCGAGTCCCGTTACTTATACCGGTCGATCTCCACAATAACTTGCATTTAACTGCATCATAATGCAAAAAGGGTCAACGGACTTCGGGACGGGCCTAAGGCTTGTACTTAGCTTTAAAACATTAATAATTAATTAATAACTTCTTACAATCACACCAATTATCCAAGCCCATGCTAATTTCATTAAGAAACTGTATCATGGAAAACTTGATAACGGATAAATATATACTTACTTAAATACTTTTTGTTTGTAAATACATACTTAATATACATAGTAAACACCCAGACCAAGACAAATAGACATGTTCATGCACACAAATATTTTTCTTGTTCGGGAATCGAACCCGAGACCTCTGGCGCAGAAGGCAGGTATCCTACCCCTGCGCTAAATCGGTCGTCGAACATTAGTGTATAACTAAACAAATATCACAGTCTAACTACATTAGGTAGACTTAGACTGTGCTAATATTACAAAGAGTTAAAGTTTCTTTAGATATTGGAAGTAATATCCAGACTGAACAAATTTTGAAAATGCTTTCACCGATAAATAGAAAGAAGTATTTATATTTTGTCCCGATATTCATGAGTACCTACCACGCGTGCAAAGCCGCGGGAGCATGTGTGTGCGTGACTATATGTCTCATAATGTTACGTAGATACATACAGTCTAAACCTCACGTCATTACTGAACTTCATTAGCTCGTAGTGATTACAGTGCCACAATCTGTTCTGTTCCGGTGGCCAAAATGTGAAACAAACGTATTTTTTTTAATGTAATTTTGCTGTCAAGTTGATGTCCAACCATAGCGCTGCTGGCGGCTGAAGTTCTTAAAGTCAGGGCCGGTTAAATTGCTATAAAAAAAAGAAAAACGTACGTAGCGCCGCTGTCACCGGAACATAAAAGGTTGTAGCACTGTAGGAGAGCTTAACTCCGCGTTTATCAAACGAAATAGTGTGAAAACTTGAACAATATCCATACTAATATTATAAATGTGAAAGTGTGTTTGTTTGTTTGTTTATTTGTTTGTTTGTTTGTTTGTTTGTTTGTTTGTCCTTCTTTCACGTCAAAACGGAGCAATGGATCGACGTAATATTTGGTAAGGGGGTAGTTTGGGAGCTGGAGAATAACATAGGCTAAGTACTTATTATTCCGGAAAATTGAGTAAAAATTTTAATTTTCTATGAAAAATCGTTTAAATGTCGTACCTTCGATACAAAACTGTCATTTCTTCCATTACCGTTTCCAAAGAGTATGTAATCACTGACGTCTGCGCGGTCTAAATCGAATACTAATCTTTTCCATAAGCTTAGAATAAAAATGAACTGTAACTAGCGCCAAAAATGCCCCAGTCGCGCATGCGCGCAGAGTTATCTGACACTCACTCTACTTCACAGAGTAATTTTTATATGTAGGAAATAGAGACCAATCTTGGGCCCCTTTATTGGTAGTGTGTAACTAGCGCTATCTGTTGTCTGGTCTAGGCAACTTTTGGTGTATAAAACTATAATTTATATGGCAAAACAACGTTTGCCGGGTCGGCTAGTTATAAAATAATGTACTTATTGCTTTTGATATTTTAAGAGTAAAGTTAACAGTATATTATGTATGTTATTTTTTTTTTTTTTGAAAAGTTAACATAGTTTTTGTCGATTTTCCAAAACTTTATTAGAGAACGCTACGGACCTACACAACAGCTGGGAACATAAATCTAAAACCTCTCTTTAAAAGCTTTGCACTTCAGTTTTGAAGCCATAAACTTTTTATTGTCCATTCAATATTTTTATTTGAATAAACTCATTATCTCAGCCTACGCATATGATGCCAAATTAAACATATTCATGTGCGCGTAAGATTTTTATAACGTATCATAAATTATTTTAAAATTGATTGCATCAATATTCACTTCGAAATATATTATGTTATCATTTTTGCTTGGTGTGCTATTTGACATTTCAAACCTCATTAAACTATCTACCTAATTCATTAAAAATTTATTATTGGATAAACTTATTTTATTAATACTATTCACATGGAACAGAATATAAATATTTCAAGACCATGATGATATGATATTAATCTTTGTAAAAAAGTTGTGAGAAAAGTAAGAAAAACATAACTTAAAAGAATTAAAGTTGAAAGCACTCTGCCTTGGATGGAAAAACCATAACTTTTGCTAGTTAGCACTTTGGTGTCACACAAATTATAGCCAGAAAAATCCTTTTGTGCACAAAAACGTTTGTTGCAACTTCGGCAACAACAATCTGTAGCGTTACCTATGGGTAAAGTATTATTCCCTTCCTTGATACCTAATTGGGTTATTCAAATGCAAAAAAAACCGACCACCTGTTTTTTTAAGCACGTATCATTAGGTCACTGTATAATTAATAGTTAAATATTCATAATTATGCATTTTAATATCCTTTTCATATGTTATTCAACGTGTCGGAAACCGATGGTGGATGCGTTACATACTAATTGGAACACGGTCGGCATCACAAATCGATCGATATTTCTTTCGTATCGATCGTGAGTTACGATCGTTACGCTCTCCACCCATTTTACAATCGGAAGTGAATATATAAGTTCCTTTTACGGAGTTAAACGTCAGGGTGTTCCGCATTTGAGAGAATGCCTTAAAATTCTATAGTTTCGGTTTGAGACCTAACTAGACTAATGTTCTCTGAACACAAACTGGTTTATTCTTTAACTGGAAAACTACATTCGGAAAATGTTCTGAATCTTTGTAAAATGTTATGTTATTACCTAATAAGGGTAGGTAAGGTAGTCAGTTTCCTACTAACTTTATAAAATAAGTAACTACTATTATTGTTATTGTCGTTAGCTGTCACTAGGATCATTGTTTGAATAGCATAGAATATCAAATCAAAAGATAAATAAAGTATAAGCTGTCTACAGAACCATGCCGCATTGAAACATTTCTAAATTTATAATTGGTGGGGCGTCAATGCTCCCCTCAAGGGGGGGCGTCAATGCTCCCCTCAAGGGGGGGCGTCAATGCTCCCCTCAAGGGGGGGCTTATTTTAGTACAATATTTGGATTAAGTGAGGGTCTTTGATTCGTGACGGCTTCTAGGGCCTGGGTTCTGAAGGAGAGGTGGTATAGTATGAACGAGTTCTGAACGAGTGAGGTAGGTATTCCGACCCTATTCAATAATGTAGAGTTACATTCGTATGACTATGACCCATGATATTATTGGGAGCTTTAATAATAATTATTACTTTCCTGTTAAACCTAAGCAGTCGAAGTAATTACAGGGAATTTTCGCACCAAAAAAGCGCAAATTTCTTGATTGAATTAGTTTTGGTTATTTATTACTTGTTATTATTATTATTTATTTGTTTATTATTATTTATTATATTTGCTTCAAATTTTGGTGTTTTTTAAATATTTTTAATTAAAGTATCTACCTCTTGATCAGCTTCTTCTTCAGCAACAAAACAACAAAAAAGAAAATCTTCAAGTACTGAAATAACACCAATTTTTACGGATTCAATCACGCGTATATTTTATTTTTTTCAATGAACAATACGCGCAGAAATGATGTGCTCACTTTAGGTACTTTTTTGGCAGAATAAGAAATCAGAGCTTATGTTTCAAGTCCTTAGGATGAGGCTTATAAGCTGTTAAAAGCTCGCACTGTTGTCGTATTTCAGAATTAAATTATGACACAAAAAATAGATAAGTAGTTCGTTTTAGTTTGAAAAAATATGAGAAATCTGTAAATAGACAGAATAATTAAAACTACCACGAAATATTAATCTGCATTTTCAAACTTTTAATTGACATTATAAGTGACATTCATTGAGATTAACAAAACTTAAAATGTGTTAAAACACGACCTTGACCAAGACGATCCTGAAGAAACACTTCAGAAATAAACAAAACCATGGTTGGCAGATAAAATGCAAATCATAACATACCTGAAGTATCTCCCCAAGATACTATTTATATTCGGATACAGCGATAAAATAAATAGAGTAGTGTGGACATTCCTTTGTGCGAGACACCCCAAGGTCGGCCGATACGCCCACTGGCTCGATAATAATATTTTGACTCACTTCCTACCATTTTGTGGGTCTAGGTGGAGGAGACTACGAAATGTCTTCCTATTATCTCTATCAAGCGCCATATGATTGTGTTTATATTAAACTAGCGGCTGCCGCGGTTTCGCCCGCGTGGTTCCCTTTCCCGTTGGAATATGGGGATAAAAAGGGAAAAACACTTATTGCAAACAAGAAAAATTACGTATAAAGGGAAAGGATTAAGTAGGATTTTAAGCCCGCATATCTATGAAGATAACTGCGTGACTCTCCTTTTGCCTGTATCAGAGAATAACGTAAGCTTAGCATACGCGGAAAGTGCTCGGTGACATGCTCTTGGAGAGGCCCTATGTCCAGCAGTGGAGTTTAAAGGCTGAGATGATGAACGCAAGCATAGCTATTTCTCACATGAATAGTATACTCACTTTTCAGTACTGACTATGTACTGAAAAGTCATGACTATTCCTACCTGCGTGGATATGTGTGCTATTCCTATCTCTATCAGAAACCGTAACGCGAGAGCTTAATGTGCTTATTTTTCTCATGAAAATTTTTAGGCCTACATTAATAATTATGAACATTTATTACTAAGTACGATTGTCTCCTAGAATCTCCTGAGCAAATGGGAAATTTTTAAGGGATATTTCCCATTTGATGGTCTGGTAACAACCTTACAACGTGCAACCTTACATACAATGCAAATTATATCTTCTAATATTAACCGCCTCTGTGGTCTAGTGGTTCACACCACCGATTTCAGACCAAGAGGTCCCGGGTTCGATTCCCAGTGGGGGTACATATTGTATTCGGTTTGGTTGGTGGTAGGACTTGTTCTTAGTCCGCCTGGCTAGCTACCACCATCTTATCTAAGTCTGACGCCATAACAATGATGTTTTCAGCATCATTGTGTTCCGGCAGTTAGAGATAAGGTAGCCAGTTCCTCATTGATTGAGGATTCCGGGAGTAGTGCGCTTTCACCTTCAGCCTTATCATCACTTAACATCAGGTGTAATGAAGGCTAAGTGCTACCCCGTTGTGAATAAAAAAAAATATTATAAGCATTTGAACTATTAGTACTACCTACTACTATTCGATTTTAGTATGTATTGTAAGGAGGCTTTTCACGAATTTTTCTAATGGGAAAACGGTAAGCTTAAGTTTATGTTCATGAAACAAGTCTTCCAAAAATATTTTTTGATTAAACGCTACAATAATGAGAGTACAAAAATAAAAGCAAACACAACGCACATCTCGGTATGATTCACATCCAATTAGGGCTCCACAAAGCAATGCCCCCTTGTCTTGTTGACTCTCCCGCCATTTTGTTTGTAGAAAACGTTTCGTTACGCCAAATCATAGAACTTGGCACTTCCCACCATTATAATGTTATAACGTTATAAAACATTAGCGGCGACCTTTAAATGAGTTTATTGTGTTAATTAAAGCAACGAATGATCTGAATTATGTGGAAGTTGCATAAGGAGAAGCAGAATAAGTAAATTTAAAGGTTTTCCGTGTAGGTTATTCCGTCCGGATTTGTATGTAGATAACTCCTTTTTTGTTTCTTACAGGTGCTCTTTGCTTTGATAGTTCTTACTCTACTTTAAAGTTTATTAAGCCAAAATGAGCCAAATAAAGTGTTAGTTGAGCCAAATTATATATATTCTATACTAATCAATCTAAGGTCCGGTTGCTCGTACATTACAGTAAAGTGAAAGTTAAAATTTAACTGTTGTCAATTTTGACCTCAGTCAAAGAAAAATACGTTGGGTTAAAAGTGTTGTCTATACTATTTCATTAACTTTCCCCTAATTACTAATGTCAAAATTTAAACCACCCCCACCCTGTCGGTTATTTTGACCGCCGTTAAATGTGTAATTTGACTGCTCGTTAAAGTAACCGCTTCTTCAACAACGCTTTTTAAATTTGACCGCCGGTTCATTTTACTTTAACCATAACTTAACCCTAAAGTTAACGTAACCAAGCTTCGAGCAACCGGACCTTAGCAACCGTTGTCTTGTGTGGGAAACCCGCCCCGTTGCATTTATATACATCTACGTACTAAAGTGAAAATTAGCTCTTTATAGCTATATAACGTCGTCTAACCCATTGAGTAGGTACTTATTGAATATCAGCAAATGGTCCCTTTCATCAATTTGTATAGAGAAAATGCGACGGAAAATCTGGAAAAGTATTTGTAGAACAATTTAAAATGAAGTATTTAGAAAAAATCGACCCGTCTCACAACCGGTTCCGATGGGATTTTAATAAGTACTTAAAGTATTTATTGTAGCTAAGTATGTATTGCATTTAGTATACTTAAACGCTTAGTTTTACTTAAAAAAAAATTAAGCATTCACGCTTCGCCGCTGAAAATAATTTACTTCACCCGTCTTTCTACAACCCGTCTTTCAAGTTTAAATGTAAGTAATGTAACTAACGTCTTTGTTTGTCATAATTAATTGGCGCATGCGTATTCAAGACAGTTTACCCGCATTTTGAGTGTTGTGGAGATGCAGATTTAGCTCGGGATTAGTGCGAGACGTCAGCGCGCTTACTCACGATCTGCGTCTGCGCAGTATCAGCAATACCTTTGTTCCGATTGTACTCTGGTCTTGTAGGACTTCGCCCTTGAACTTAGAAAGAAATGTTTATTCCAAGGTCTTCTGGTATAATTTTTATGAACGTTACCTACATGTGATGTGACTCACTGGATTTATGCAATGGGCTTTGACGGCGATAAAAAGCTTTAGAACATAGGTATTTGTTTTGTCTTTAAACGTAAACGTGATGAATACCGAATCATTTAAAATTAACGATAACGGGGACCCTATTGTTTTTGATTTTTTATTAGCTTCCCGATTTTGCTTGCAAATTTATTATTGCATTACTCAAGGCTATTTTACTATTAATATTGTGTGTATGTTCATTCAAGGAATGTCAACATCATTATGTTGCTTTGCTAGTTGTAATTTTAGCTTCAAATCGCAAGCACCGAAATCTCTATGTAGCGATGTCAACGATGCGACGAATAGTAAAATATTCCCCTCAGTCACTAATCTCCAAGGTCGAGGATTGAACAATTTGCATTTCCTCAACTTTAGAAGCTAAGATCGAAGCTTGTAAGCTCTTGTGTAGTAAGAAAAGCTTTTGCACACGTTTCAGACTCAGTTCTCTATAAAATAGCTTTGTTTGTTCAGACGATATAGCAGACGAGAGAGTTTCTTCATTTAAAATGAGTCATCATCATCACATAGATCAGCTGATACAAAGTCTTGTTCAAAAGTTGTAGCTTATGGTGTCTAGTATGTAGAGTGATACTTATGTATGTATTCGACTACTCCCCCATTCAGGACGCTATTGAAGACGAAATAAAGAGTAACTAAGTATAGTTAGTAAGTTAATAAAGTTGCGTACAGATATTAATTGAAAGCAGACTTGGTTCAATGTACACTTTTGATGACGTCATCATTTATTTACTCCGAATGTAACAGAGCAGCTTTGACCTTAGCACGTGAATCCACTGTTTCCGAATCCTAATGCGCTTTCTATTTTAATCAACCTTGCTTTAGTTTTATTTTTAAACGCATAGATTTTGTTTGATTTCCAAAAATGTACCTATACCCGCTGAGGCACGGCCGTGCGAGCTATTTTAGATTCGGCTGCAACTAATTCAATAACGTATTATTTTGAAGCGTACTGCTACACGAGTTTCAGCTTTATTTTGGAGTGTTAGGAATGCTTCTCGTTTGTAGAAATACGGTTCGGCTTAAATTTATTGATGTATTTCGGAGAGAAACGTGTAGTATAGAGCACTCTATTAATACGAAGCATTACAACAAAAAACAAGGGTTTAAATCCTTTGGAACGAAGAATCTTTAGAAGAAATGGGGATTATCAGTTATGAAAATAATTTAACGTTATTAAAAACATCTTCGTAAAGAGACCTAGTACTGCTAGTACCTATAATTCCTAACGTTTTGTTAATTTTATTTAGGAGGTAAATAAAAGCAACTGTTTGTTTATCACATTAATCTCATAGTTAAAATAAATTTACGTCACACGTAAACACCATTTACAATAGGTTTGCAAACTTTTGGCTCACATACAGTGTTTAGTTCTTTCATTCGGGACTGGAGCAATTAGCACCTTTGGCAGCTGTCATCAAATTTGAACCATGAAACGCCACCTCGAACTAGACTGATAATAAGTACCTACAACTCGTTTTAAAGTTCAAAATTGCATAACTATTCAATTTAAAACAAACCGAGATTATGTAGTTTAAAAAAATGCATAATTATGCATTTACCCATTGGTATTTGTGTCTCACGAAATAATACATAATGTATTGTTTTTTTACTGTTACGTAGATGACGTAATGATGTAAAACTTTGAAGAGTTGTTCGACCAAACAATTATTTACGTACTAGTTTTCCGCCCGCGGCTTCGCCCGCGTGGACTACACGACGTTATCCCGCAGGAATGTGACATTTTTCCGGGATAAAAAGTAGCCTATGTTCCTCTCCAGGCTACAAAGTATCTGTGTTCCAAATTTCAGCCAAATCCGTTCAGCCGTTTTGGCGTGATTGAGTAACAAACATCCAAACATCCAAACATCCAAACATCCAAACTTTCACATTTATAATATTAGTAGGATGATGATCGCGGTGTGACTGTCACAGTGGCAGACATATTCAAAATGCTCGAATGTCATTTGTTTTGAATATAATTTGCGCTTGTTTTAGTCGTCGCCAGATTAATAGCGAAAACATGCGACAAAACCTAACCGAGTAATCCTAGATCTAACTATCCAATTATTTTTATACTTAAAAAAATAAAACCGCCTTCAAAAAAATCACATCGATCGTTCGATCACATACCTATTTACCAGAATACAAATAAATTGCCTGCATGATGCACTAAAAAGAGTGAAATAAAAATTATTTTTATAAAAAAATAAAACCGCCTTCAAAAAATCACATCAAAAAGTAAGAAATAATTCCTCACCAAATAAATAACGTAAGAACTTTGAAGAACGGGTTTTAACAAAAACAACAAAAAATCGTCCATGTTTCACGCCCGACTTCAAAGTTCTTACGTTATTTATTTGGTGAGGAATTATTTCTTACTTTTTTGAAGTGATTTTTTTGAAGGCGGTTTTATTTTTTTATAAAAATAATTTTTATTTCACTCTTTTTAGTGCATCATGCAGGCAATTTACTTGTATTCTGGTAAATAGGTATGTGATCGAACTGAAAACCTCCTTTTTTGAAGTCGGTTAAAATACCTTGAGGTATCCCCTTTTTAACAAAGCAAGAATCATCTAAATCGGTTTATAAACAAAGGAGTTATGCCTAAAGATACGTATTAAATTCACATAATGTGGTAACGAAAACGACAGTATTTTCAAGCTTTCCTGAAAACTACAGAACCGATTTCAAAATTTCCAAAAATGGGACCAACTTGGAAACCCACCTGATGTAATAAAGTTTTAATCATTGCAATCGGTCCATCCGTCTTCGAATAATCGGTGGACATACACAAAAAAAAACATACATACAGACGAATAGAGAACCTCCTCCTTTTTGATTTAGAAGTTGCTTTAACAAACTTTCAGACCTCAATCAATTTTATATGCAGTTACAACCTACTCGTATTCATATGAATACTTGTTCCACAGGTTTCTATTATGAATGCACACCTAATACTAATATTAGTATTAGGTGTGCATTTATAATAGAGACCTGAGGAAAATACAGACAAATATCGACTTTTCGATGCAGCGAGGTTCTTGACATCGAAGGGGTTGGACACCGTTTTTACCGCAGTATGAATATGAAAGGTTGCTTCTCATCATTATGTTTTAATTAATATCATTAACGCAAAAGCTTTTCTTCTTTGCTTCACTTATGCACCTACATAGTAGAGTAGACTTGAAGCTTAAAGTCTCTAGACAAGAAGCAAGAACTCCCGGTAAAAGATTAGTGTTTATTTTAAGTCTGTCAAAAAATAACTGCAAACAAATTACCTTAGTCAAAATAGTTATGATCCACATTTCAGTAAAATTTGGGCTTTTTGTTGAACTGAAAGAACCTAGTTTCTTTAGTATGCCGTCGAAGGATAAAGCTATCTTTATAGTGGAGTTCAAAAAATTGGCGTCGCGCCAACACGGGGTCATTTCCCGGCCGTAAACAGACTAAAGTGCAATATTCATTTGTTACTCTTTCTATTTTACCTTGTTTAGTTTACAAATAGTTTGTTTGTTTACACTACGTTGCATACCTGAAATACGTTAACACATTCCTGCTTTGTTTTGGATAGAAAAGTTCTAAAACCTCTGTGCATTTATTATTTACTTACTAGTCCGCCCTCGGTTTCGTCCGCGTGGACTACCCGATGTTATCCCGCGGGAATGTGATATTTTTCCGTTTTAAAAAGCCTACAAACTATCCCCATACCAAAAATCACGCCGATCCGTTGCTCCGTGTTGACGCGAAAGGCGAACAAACAAACAAACACGCTTTCCATGTTTATAATATTAACTAGTATGGATTTTCTCTACTTTACCATCTTTAAGTTTCAAAGATTTTTTTCGCTTACTCTTCGTTGCACACCTTTAGAACCTTATAAACAAGAGTAACGGGACTCAACGCGACATTTATTATGTAGTACCAATGTAGTACATATGTACTTACAGCTTGACGTTTCGGCTATAGCCGAGACGTCAAGCTGTACTACACAATAAATTTCGACTCAACGCGACATTTAATGTCGCGTTGAGTCTCGTTACTCTAGTTTATAAGGTTCTAAAGGTCTGCAACGAAGAGTAAACGAAAAAATTCTTTGAAACTTAAAGATGGTAAAGTAGAGAAAATACATACTAGTTAATCTTATAAACATGGAAAGCGTGTTTGTTTGTTTTTTAGCTTTGTCTTTGGCAAAATAGGCACAAAAAACCGCAGTGCAATTTTCAGAGATGATTTTTCTAGTTAGCCTAGTTTAGATTTCAACGAACTCGTTAGTTTCTTTAACTCAGACAGGTTTTACTTTGATTTTCTTATATTTTTGATCTTCATAGATGCTCTTCATTTTACTAAGGTTACAAAGAACTTTAACCCTTTAAGGCGCCGATTCCACAAAATAGGGTATATTAAATTATGGATTACTCGCAAATCACAAGTACCTACTTAAAATTTGGAAAAAATATATGTTATTTTATAGTTATTTATCTAGTGCTTCCGGCCGTTTTTTTTCGATTGGTTATATTTTACTGTGTCAAATAAAATCCTAAACATCCGTCTAATCGTAACCCAAATATCGTATTACTTGCAGTATACTTGGTTTTAGTTAATGAAAAATATACGAAAATGATTGTCTTTGATTAGCCGAGGGCTTCCGGCCGTCATAATTTTAAATTTTTTATAAGTTAATTTTTAATTGAATTTTAAGTGATTTTTGATTTGCGGGGCGCTCGCGAGTTCACAGTTCACTGCCGGCTGCCGCTGCGTCCGCGTGAAGTGTATCGAGCGCGGCCGAGCAAGCGTTAGCGTGCCTATTTCGGTCGGGAATCCTCGCCTTAACGGACATGCTCGCCATAACTGAGCTGCATGAGCTCATTCCACCATCCCCGTTCTACCACCGAGAATCTAGATGAACAGCGGGCTATCATCCTTACTTGGTCAACATCCCGCGAATGCGTACCAAGCGCTTTTCTTCATCCTTTGTGATGCGCACCGCCAAGGAATGGAATACCCTGCCTGCGTCTATATTCCCGAATGACTACAACCCTAAATTTTTTAAAGCTAGAGTGAATAGGCTGCTTCTGGATAAGCTCGCTCCATCTTAGGCTTCTTCTCAACCCTAAGGTTCAGTGTGAAGCCAAGAGCAAGCCCGTTATACATAAAAAAAAAAAACAAAACATATTGTTTTTGCATGATAACAAAAAAAAAAATTACGCCATTGCAAACTTCAGTCCTTACTTCGGTTACGTTTGTGCATTACGCCCGTTCAGGGTCTAATAAAAAAATACATAAGAGCTATCATAATAAGCAAAAGTTTCAATAAAATTTACATGTGATGTGGTTACAGCCGATATACTAATTTTGCAATGGGGAACTTGCATTAAAATTATTTTGAGAAATTATATTAATAATCCAATGATGATAGCCATTAAAAGTGCATTCGTGGAAGATTTATTCCAAAATTATTATTATTTTGCAAAATATTTTAATGTAAAGTTACGTAAATTGAAACGTGATTTGAAACACCAATCAGCGCGCAGTGACGTCATTCCATTAGTCACTTAAGCTGAGTTCAAAAACATATAGGTAATCATACATTCAAATCATGTCATAAAACATTAAAAATATCTACAAAATGGAAAAAGGCTTGACTAAATTCGACTCGCGAGGTTTGCTTAAGGTTTATAGTTCATAGTGCGGTGGTTATTTATGGAAAATTCAATTTTTTTAAGTGTAGAGATTGCTGTTTACTTTATACACTGTTGATGCAAGATCTAACGAGGTTATGATTTTTACGAATACAAGGTACTTACATCAAAATGATCTTCACAACATTGCAAGGCAGATTTTGAAGAGGGTGAATGTTGTCTTATATAGCTCCTTTCATCCACTTTTCTCTAAGTTTAGGCTCTTGAGGCACAGTTAAAACTGCACACTCTATTTTGTGAGATTTAGCTTTACTTGTAAAAGAATTATCCATTGTAGTAGTAATAAAGTATCGTTTCCTGACTTTTTTGTATGTCAAATAAAACTGAAATAAATTAATTCTGTCTTACAAAAATAATATTTACGCGCCGTGAAAAGTTATGTGCATCTGAAAGGAGTGACCACTGACCACGAAAAAAGAAACAGGTTGAGAGCCTATCAGAGAATCTTTACGCGACATGAAAAGTTATGTGCATCTGAAAGGAGTGCCCACCAAAAGAGAAACAGCTTGAGACCCTGTCAGAGAATCTAGTAAAAAAATTGTTGATTCCTAAGCAAAACTCCAAATAATTCGTATTAATTCTGAGTTGGACACTCAGTTCAGCAACTGTTAAAAATTTACTGTCACCTGTCAAAGTAATTAAGGCATTGTGTGTTAATTATTTTTAAATTCGAATCTAGTAAAGAATTTAGCTTGGTCACTGAGTTCATACAATTTGTGCATTATCGAATCTCTCAAATTTTGCAAGTAAACTAAAGAAATACATAAAATAACTTTAAATATCTAATTGTTTAGCACCTTATGAAGAAACAATGGTACAAACGTTAATAGTTTAATAATAAATGGAATTTATCTATTTTGACAACTAACGACAAACGTTTGAACTGAGTGACCAACGTTTTCGGTTTTAATGACTAGGCTTCGCCACATAGATAAATGAAAGTAAGTTTTAAGTTTTTTTACTCGACTGCGGCGGGCGAAGTCAAAAATTACCTGACTGCGGCGGGCGAAGCCCAAAAAGTGTTACGTTTTTGACCTGAATGTATGTGTTTCTGTTCCTATGTTCCCTCGTAAGTACTAAACGGATAAACTGATTTTGTTAATTGATACGTCATCAGATTCGTCTTAATAGCCCGAGTGAAAATAGAACATCAATATTAACAAAAAACAAAATGGCGGCTTTTAGGCGGCATATTATTCTGTGCATTGTAAAAGAAATATTTTTAAATCTCATCGAGTGGGGTAGGTGTTAAATGAAGAGTTTTAAAGAGCGATTCCATAAACATCTATAACTTGCAGTTTTGTAAATCTCTCCGTATTAATTTATCTAAAAAAGAAAAGAATTTACGAATTTTTAAATTAGTAAGTTCTTACTTAAAAAGATGATTTATTGACAATGAACTAAAAAGTCTAAAATAAAAACGTACCTAGGTAATATTTAAAAAACTAAAAACACGACTGCAAAAATTTACCATTAAAAATGAAAAAAACCAGCTCTTTACTTCTCGGGTTTTTTAGTTTTTTATTAATTATTACCTACGAAATCTTTACTAGAAGTTGGCATATCATCCGTTTCTCTGAGGGTGCCATACTTTTAGAGATTGAATTTTTATTTTTTGTTAAAACAAAATTGACAGATGGTTACCCTCATTTATTACTTTTTTTTAAGGATTTTAAATGCCGCTATAACGTTGTTGTCCATCCTGTCATGCGACAAATATTGGAATGTGAAGCAAAGCGGTAAACGTCGCGAGTGCACAGGTGTGTGGACACTATGAAAATATTTACGAGAAAGTTCAAGGCAATGCGAATGCGGTCGCAAGTATAAAGGATGCAATGCAATGCAACCGACTATCCACAGTCCATCAGTCCACCTGCAGGCAATGGCCTGTCATTGGCCACATTCGCCCACACACCCACAGTTTTACATTAAGAGCCCGCTATATGCCAACGAAAATTAGATTGCTTTACATGATCGTCTGTAATATCAATATTAATGAAAAACTGAATTTCAAATTAAGATGCAGCAAACTTCAGGACTAACACTAGTGACTATGTTACTCAAAATCACGATTACATAATATTTTGTCAATAGAAAGAAATTTCGAAGTTGCCTCCAAATCGCTATAATGAACACGATAAACAGCTAGTATTAATAATACATTTAAATAAAGCTTGAAACTTTTTAGTATAATTACACTATATAGATAAGGCAAGGCTTATGTTATATAAGGTCTTTATAAATAGTGCGCATAATTTGAAGGGGTCAATGTACTCATGCATTCAAGCAACTTTTACTATGGTACCAACATTGAAATCGCAAAAAAAATATCAGCTGTTCCATACATTTTAATCTATTCGATTTAATATTTTCTTTGAAACAGCTGATTTCTTTTTCACGTTTTCAATGTTGGTACTATAGTAAAAGTTTTTTGTATGCGTGAGTACATTGACCCCTTAAAATTATGTGCACTATTTAAGAAGGACCTTACTTATATATTTTTGTTAATAACCTTTAAATATCCTTTTAAAAAAAAGAATTTCCTTTATTTCTTTATTCCGGACCAGCCAAATAGTGCCGGAGAATTATATAGAAATAAGGCAGCATTTACTTTGCAGTTGGCCGTTGCAGTTATTATTTTTGCAAGTGGCCTAGTGCGCGCACTTAAAAACCGAATATCAGGTGGCCTGTTCGACTAAGGACTGCAGGCGGCCTGCCTGCTGAGCTGACTGATACATATACATATGTAGTAAATATAACTCAGTACTTATATTTTCTACCAACATTAACATCTTCATTTAAACAATATATTTATAACAATGTAACAGTATATTTACTCCAGTGTGCAGCAGAAATAAATCAAGTATCAATATAATCAATCAAGCAACAACAAGTATTTTTGCCTTTGTCAATGTTAGAGTTCACAATATTTTAGACTAATGCAAAATAGGCATATTTTCAATACATGTTATTGCGTTTTACGTAAAGTTTACTTAATTTTTAATTACCTTAAAAAACAGTAAAAAATGATGGTAGCCATATTCTGTCAATTTCGTTTTCACAAAAATTAAAAATTCTACCCCTAAGAGTATGGTAAGTACTTAGAGAAACGGATGATAAACCAAGTTCTAGTAAAGATTTCGCTAAAAAACATAAGTTTTCTTTCATTTACCTATCTGGCGAAGCCTAGTCAGTAAAACTGAAATCTTTGGTCACTCACTTTTAGCGTTTGTCGTTAGTTGTCAAAATTTCTTGGTCACTCCTTTCAGATGCACATTGAAAAGTTTGACGTCCTAAGAAATGACGTCACGTCCGGCCATTGAGCGTTTACGCGCGGACTTTGAAATGTTAATTTTTGATTTGCATTAAATAAATAATTTAAGCATATTTCAAATTTTTCGCTTGTGATATCTTCATACAATCCTTAAATCTTTCAGATAGACTACATTTATGAAATAATGCAAGTTCCCTATTGAGGCTCAACCCACACGAACCACAACCACAAACACATCACAACCACACCACGTGGTTGCGATGTAACTGCAATTTAATGCCATCAACATAGTATGTTGGGTTACAAATATAACAAATTTTCGCAACGTACCTAATGAATCATACGAGGTAGGTAGCGCACAGTTTGTCGGTCCAAAACAATGTTTCGAATGGCGCTGCCGATTTAGATGTTTGTGGATTTCGACATTTGTACTTAAATTGATGTTTCCTTCCAATGTTGTTCTAGATCATGCACACATGCACATTCATTTTAGCTAAACGGGCTAGTTTATAGGTCTCACTCAATTTCTACTCAATGGGTAGAACATAGAACTTTGTCACATTATAGAGTTCTGAAACAAAACTACTATGCCAGAGAAGTTATTCAATATTGTAATATGGCATAGTTCTATGTTGTTAACATATTAAATTAACTTCAAAATTAAATAACATCGTTTCATTTCCAACTTCTTAAATGTAGGTATTAAAATTCTTAGTAAAATGGAATAATGCATAGTGAATGCAAGAATAAACAAGATTTATTTACAAAAGTCGACATAATCAATAATCATATTCATATTACCATACATAAATAGAATAAATAATATTACATAAAATGTCGCATCGCCGTTTACATACGGCGTCGTCAGTTTGAATACGCTCGAGGTTCGAAATTCGATTCGGATTCGGAAAATTTATATCAAGACTGTCCTATCTGTGGCGGTATTCTGTCACTATCAAGCTGCGACCCGGAGCTTTGCTCCCGAGGAATTTCGGGATAAAAAATATATAACAACCTATTATACATACATATATACATATACATTTTCCTTGCGACTCCATGTCCCTCTATTTAACAAACCATTTCGAGGTCATCGCAGAAATAAACAATCTTAAAACTAATAGTGCCCCAGGTTATGATAACATCTCTAATGAAATCTATAAAAATCTTAAAACCATTTTAAGCAAACCCATAGCACATTTATGCAATATTAGTTTCGAGACCGGGATTTTTCCGGATATTTGTAAGAAAGCATTAGTCTCCCCCATTCATAAAACTGGCAATACCACTAATTCCTCCAATTTTAGACCAATCTCTTTATTGACATCTTTGTCAAAAATAATTGAAAAACTAGCCGCTAAACGGCTCACTAGCTATCTTGAATCAAAAAAACTACTTGCGCCTAATCAATATGGTTTTAGATCCAAAATCTCAACAGAGGATGCAGTTCTAGATTTAACTACTAAAATATATAAATTACTCGATGACAAGCAAAAATTCATAGGAATATTCCTAGATCTGCAAAAAGCTTTCGACACAGTTTCAATTCCAATACTAATTTCGCGTCTAGAGGATATGGGTATAAGGGGAGTCGCTCTTAAGTGGTTTTCGGATTACCTTTGCAACCGTAGCCAAAAAGTTCGTGTTGAGGGACTACTGAGTGATACTGCACCCTGTAACTATGGCGTTCCACAAGGTAGTATCCTGGGCCCAACGCTATTCTTAGTTTATATTAACGAACTCTGTAATATGCAACTTCACAACGGTAACCTGTTTATGTTTGCAGATGATACTGCCCTTATATTTAGTGGATCCACATGGGAAAAGGTCCGTCATATGGCAGAAACAGGATTATCTAAAGTGACAGCCTGGCTTGAAAATAGCTTATTATCCCTCAACATAAATAAAACCAATTATATTTGTTTCAGCATCATGAGCCCTGGTAAACCCGATAATACCTTTTCACTGTCTATTCACACCTTTCCATGCAACCGTAATATGAACGCTCCAAAGCGTTGTGATTGCTCTAGTTTAAACCGCACTAGTACTATTAAGTATTTAGGTGTAATTATTGATGATCAATTAACTTGGCAGCCTCACTTGTCTCTAATCTCTAGTCGAATTAGAAAGTTAATGTTTGTATTTAAAAATCTACGTACAGTAGCAAACCTTTCACTGTTGATTAAAATTTATAAGGCATTAGGTGAATCTTTACTATGTTATTGCATTTGTGCTTGGGGAGGAGCTGCTGATGTACACCTTCTCCAACTTGAGAGAGCTCAAAGGGCAGTCCTAAAAGTTCTCATGGCCTTACCCTTCCGTTACCCAACCTCAATGCTTCATGACAAAACTAAAACACTAAGTGTTCGCAAATTGTTCTTGTGTCAAATTATTCGCAGATTTCACCAAAAGTCAGTACCCATCATTCCGGTTCCCAACTCTAGATTGAAACGTTATCATGTTCCCTCTTGCAATACTAGATTTGCAATGAGATCTTACGATTTTCTGGCTCCTAGAGCATATAATATGATACAGAATAAATTAAACCTAAGATCTTACTCAAACAGACAAATAAAAGAACCTTTACTTAATTACTTGTTTAAATTGAGTAATGAGGAAGTTCAACGCCTTCATACTCCAATAGTGTAAAATCAAGACACGTTCTTACATAAACTCTCACATATATCCAAAACTATAGGTATTGCATACATACACGCACTATACTTTACTCACTCATATAAACACACACAAACACACACACACACTCACACACACACACACACACACACACACACACACACACACTCACGTCTCCACACTAAAGAATTGTTTGCATGCGTATCTCATAATGTGTAATTTTCATCTTTTTCAATTATTTATTTCGTTTACATACTTTATTAACATCATTAGCAGCAACATAAACTTTGTACTGTATTAAAAGCTACAGCTCTATCCGGGAAGTGAGGACCTGGTGTCTTGTTTTACAGGTTGCAACCCAACCCATTTCAAGCACCAGTCTTCACAACTAGTAATCTAAGACTGATTGTGTTTATATTTGCTGTTGCTTGTTACTACTATTTGTGAAGAAATAAATAAAGATTTTATTATTATTTCCTTTATTACATTTAAAAAACTTACAAAATTATATTTCTAAACATTAAATTTTTACAATGTATAACACTAAAAAATATAACATTTAAAAATACAAAAATGCAGTTCCCCAACGGTAGCAAGATCAGGGTCCCGGCTACCGATGGTTAAGGATCCAGAGACAGGAACCTTCTCACTATACGGGCCGTGTCCAGAAGTACTGCCTTCTGCATCTGACTCCCGATCCATTCACCTAACGCGAGCCTCTTAAGGTGTTTATCGAGGCTCTTGGCTATCAGCCCATGGGCATTATTATTATTATTATTATATAAAATTTCGTCAAATGATCAAGCCGTTTCGGAGGAGTATGGCAACTAACACAGTGACACGAGAATTTTACCTAAGTATATATATTATTAATTGGATTATTGACAACTCTGATTTTATGAGGCATTGACAAGTCAGTCTCCTATCTTGACTCATCGACAAAATAATCAGGTTCGTTGATGTCTTAAGTGTGGGTACCTGTACAAGCTCAGGTACCCACACTTAAGACATCAACGCGTCAAGAATTCACTAGTAAGAATACTTAGTTAATAGATTCACCAAATTCCCACAATTAAATCACTGTCTGGGCATAAACTGTGGCTTTTATCCATTAACAAAGAGGTGAAACGAAACCAATGTTGTTTCTTCACGGCTGTTATGTTATGTATGCTCCACCGATTTCAAGAAAACGAGTGTTTAAAAGTCATATTCTTTGCCAAGGGCTACCAACCTGTTCTTTAAATAGGTACATATATTTTTTTATAAGTCCGTATTCTCTAATGGAGACGTTTAATTTTGTATGGAGCATACTCCAACACCAAATACACCTCACCGAAAGCTAGTTAATGTATGAAATAAGCTTAGGTATTCATAATTATTTTCTTCAAATAAATGTATTATTTTCGTGTATAAATTAACTGAACTAATGAACTATATATCAACTGTCGTAATGGGGGGCGGTATTCTGTCAAAACAAAATGTACTTAGACCCTTCAAATCATCTTCAAATAGGGAATTAACAGTTGGTGACCGGTTTAGGGATGCGTCTGCGCGCGGTCGAAATCGAATACCAATATTTTACCATAACCTTAGAACAAAGAAATAATGTACTGTAACTAGCGCCAAAAACGCCCCAGTTGCGAGCAGAGCTATTGCGGACTCTAGTTTTTTTTGGATTTTTAGTTTAGGAAGACATCTCAAGTTGCAAAAGTGTGTTTCTTTAATTTATTTGTACACTTATAACGATAAAGCATAATAACATTGAGGTTTGAGGTGTAACCTATTTCAATGAAATACATGTATTATATACGTAGCATAGCTTCTATGATAAAGCTCACCGCTCGCTCTAAAGCTTGATCTTTGAATTAGGTAGGTATAATGTCGCTTGCGCTGTCGCTATGTATTATGAAGTTTTTATCGTATTTTTTCAAGTTAATGTTTTAAACTTTTCACTAGTCACTTATCGAAACCAAATAAAGTTGTCACTACCAGCCCTGTTCATACGCGAATCTTCTGTGAAACAGACAAAGGGCCATTCACACGCTACATTCGCAGTTAGTGCGTCATTTTATTGTACATTTTGTACTTTACGACTACGTAATAAGAGCTATAACAAAGCGTATTGTGTTTTCCCGTAAGTTGCGTTTGAAGTTACACACGTTTGATTGTACACGATTGTATATTACGCCTTCCCGTCACGACACGACCTATCTGTTGTATTCGGATTACGAAATGCTGTGTATTTACTACTTGTTGTTGCTATTGTGATTACTTATTATCATGCTTAAGACCATGAAATATAGGTTTAAAAAGTAGCATTTTCCATCTTTGGAAAATAGTAAACATAAAATACTGATAGAAAGAAGTATGGATCACGAAGTAACTTTTTGCTAACTCTATGAAAAGGCGTCTTTGGTAAGATTTCTTGTGATTGTGATTTATTTGTAGTTGTACAAACTTAAATGAATCAGTTGATTCGTAAAAGCTAATGAACTTATATTATTATGAAAAAAAGGTTGTACTTACTCTATAACGACGTATCGTTTTGGAGGGGTTTTTAGTGGTTTGCGTTAGTTTAGTATATTAACAGGTAGCTTTTAACGGTAACGAAATATAAGATTACTATAAAACTCATACCTAACGCTTCTACCCTGACTTTCGGCACAAAACGTTATCATAATATCATGCAAAAACTCTTCAAATATCAAAGAATTTTCTCAATCTTCATCATGAACCTGAGCTCCTGAAGTTTGACTGAATGTATGTAAAACATTGCAGACTCAATTGTCATAACAAAAACTAACCTTTCTATTGTTATCTTATACAGCGTGTAACTTTATGAGTATTAATAAAATTCAGTTAGCGTAACAGGAATACGTTTGTGACAAACAAAAAGACATTCATTAGTCCTAATGATCTTTTCACGAAACACTTATATTATATGACGCGGAAAGTTGCTGTGATAAAACATAAGCGTTTTAACCCGCCGCCGCCGCCGCAAAAAAACAACACAAAACGTCACATTTTGCTCGCAATTAAAACATTAAAATTAGCCAACTAAATGATCTACAAGACGTCTGGGATCGTTAAAACATTACTAGAATTTATTATGTGGCCACCAAAATAGCATTTCACAGGGAAACGTATTGGAATGACAGCCAGTTGAATATACGGAGATAAATACAGAGTTTAGGTGATGAAATGAGAATGAAATATACGGAATAGCATGAGTGTTCAACTGAAAAACTTGAACTTTAGTTTTGCCATTTTGGAGAATTTCAACTGTCTCAAATACACAAAAACGTTTCAATTGAATAAAAGGTATTTTTTTTTTGGTAAAACTGCAGCTATTTTAGTTCGGTCAATGACAACTTCCTGAATGATTTTAAGTGTCAAGTCGTTCGGTATCATAAAATAGTGGACAGTGGAAGAGTTCAGACAGCCAGGCTCGCCTTCACCTTGATGCGAGTGCTGTTTCTCGTCACCGAGAGCATTGGCGATGCCCGTGACACTCGGCCTGCTCCAGCCAAAATAAACACCTCTAACGATGATACACGTCGTATTAAAGTATTTCCAGACGACTGGTAGGTAAAAAACTCAACCATTTTTAAGTAATCCCTGAAATTAATGCGAATTCCGCCCATGGATAGACGGGAGTGTTCAGCGAAAATACTCCTACGCAATGTTTCGATCAAGGGTGCCTTGCCTACAATAGATTCATACTCTCTGCGAAGTATGGGAAAACTGACTAGATTTTAGCCCTTCATGGAACAGATCAATGGAACAATGGCCGAACCCTTACCCCCACTGAGCGAAGCTTCTTCTGCGTGGTGGTGATGGTTTCCACGGTTTCCACCGTCTCCTCCACCTCCCCTTCCTCGCCTTCCCCGCTCCATGGTCCAAAAAACTCCGTCATTGTTTAACTCAATCAATCACTACCACTTTGTTTCACATTCACCACACTTAACCCCTGATCACGTGTCGATTTTCACAAATTTCAAAATTCCACTTGGAGTCGTTTTTCAGTGTTGCCGGGTGCACCCATCGCAGCCAAAACTACAACTCGCGATATTCGTCGAATTTCTCACAGCCAGGCCCGCAGCGCCGTGGAGGCGGCCAGAGCTGGTCTTGTATAAAATCCTACTGGAAAACTGAAATAACTGCGGCGAACAAAAAGCACCAGCCAAAACATTTCACGTGCGGGCGTATTATTAGTTGGACGATCTAGCCGAAAGAGCTAAGTGTCGCTGCGGCCTTTTACACGAATAAACCAGATAGATATTGTTATTTTCCGCGTTCATTATTTTACTCCATGGATTTGTCTCCGCTTTATCATTTGCCGCGCGATCTGAGAATTTATTATGACGTCAATGGCCCTTTACTGTCACCTCTGAATGCTTTTGTTTAAAATCCACTGAACTGTTAATTTTCTCCACAAAGAGCGGATTTGCTGTTTTCGATTCGGACTTATTGATATTGCTTTTGTCACTTTTGCTGAAGACAAAATGTGAATCGCACGCGCATAATTATGAGAATTGGCTCAATTTCAGCATTTTTATTATAATCTAAATCAACGGCGGATATTTTCGTACCAGGGGACAGAGCCACGTCTTCAGAATTCGTACTTTAAATCAGATAAATTGCTGTGACAAAACAGTCATCTGTCAGATCTCTATTGGTGTATTATGTAAGGTCGTTAAATTTTTGTCAGTTATTATAAATACGTTTTTGCAATGATGTTTGTATGACAGTGTTTGGGATTTGTATCTCTGTTACGGCCGGCCGTTAGAATGGATTACATCGCGGTTTTATTGGTTTATAAAGCCAGCGTAATGTTCTAGAGATTTCATTGTGTAAGTATAAAATTTATTTGTGGGCGTCTCTTTTTTCCAACTCTTTTTCAACTCCTACTCATTGTCTTTGACTTTTAGCTGAACTTGCTGAACTACAACAATTTGATGCTTTTCGTGATGTCAGATTTTTCCTGCTGAATTTCCTTTGCAATCTTCATACTTGCATACTTTTCACATTTCGTTGATTGGGTTAATTTCGGTCTAACTAGTAAATAAATCAATAGATATAATATACCATTGATTTATTGAGACATTTTGATAAATAGATTATTATTGACAGACTATATTTTGTTTTTTTTAATCCGGGTTAGCACTTAGCCTTCATCACACCTGATGTTAAGTGGTGATAAGGCTGAAGGTGGAAGCGCACTACTCCCGGAATCCTCAATCACTGAGGAACTGGCTATCTTATCTCTAACTGCCGGAACACAATAATGCACACCATTGTTATGAACCTACATAAACCTTAAGATTTGCAATCATCTCATTTGAGCAGTGCTGCTAAGAAATTTTTAGAAAACTATGAAAAAACAGTGTTGTATGCAACCATCCAACAGCGTAGGCGCTGACAGCACCTCCACTTAATATAAATACGCGGCTCTACACAGCAACGATAAATCGAGACCACGCCTCGGGGATCACAAGCGACTAGCTATTTTAACTGTTTATCGATAAGGTCCCTTATCGCGTGAAACAACAACACTAATTTCAACCATATTTCCGAATCTTAGCAAGACTTTAGAAAAGTAAACCTTATCCACTTTATTTTAGTGGAGATTTTCGTTTATCAGCAGTTCATGTTGGAGTAATTGGCAAATCGATCGGAAAACTCTTTCATGTTCGAAGTAATATGGTAACAAAAAGCAGATGGTGACTGATTGGAGTTCGAACTCATCGGATCGCTTGTGGAAGTCACAAAGGCTTGCTTCAGCTTTATGACTTGTTTCCACCCCTTTGGCGATAGTAAATTACCCACACACTTCAATGGGCGCCATCGCTACAACATAGGGCTGTTATTTTCGTGTAAAATTACGTCACGGTACAAACAAGTTTCTTGAGTTTATGTTAAAGCATGATTACATTGCTTTCATTGTCCAGCAAACTTCAGTATTGTTCTTTTCAGAATTCAACGCAAAAACGACCCTTTTTCATGTCAAGAAACTAACTTCGGAATACCGTGCGGTCAATATCTAAAGTTACTAGCTACATTAACGGAAGATAGATCTTGCAATGCTGAAATAGACAGAGGGAGCCCAAACGCACTAAACACAAATAACCGCGCTCTAAAAATTCTCCATGATGATGAATGCCCATTTTTAAGGTTCAGTCTATGAGGGATATCAAACAGTTGTACCTAACTCTTCTTTGTTGTTAGGCTAACAAACAAGAGTTAGGTACAAATGGATTAAGCTTGGATACTTATATCTGTCTGTCATAACGCGACACTAGTAACTATTTAGTAATCTGTGGCGGCACTGCGAATAGATTCGGAGGTCCCCAAACTTATATTGTCTACTGCCCACTGTGAAAATAAATTATATTTTAGCGCCCCCCATTTTTTTCCTACTTAAAAACCACTATAACTTCAAATTTTTTCATTCGTGGCCTAAACGATTAATAATTGTCCTATTACACAAAAAAATGTATTTATTAATATTTTAAAACATAAAAACCTACAAAACTTTATTTTAAAATTTCGCTTTTTATTTACCGGTAAAAACGCTCTTCGCCATGTTCTGACGTCATAAAATTTGTAACCAACCACTTGACAGTGTTGACAGTGTCATGGTTGTTTACTTACCTTAGGGTAGTTTCACTTATCAAAGATCTTTGTCCAATATGCATTTGATCAAAGAAATTGGACGACTTTGACGTTCAATTTTTACATTCGACATTCTAATTCTTTGATCAAACGTATATTGGACAAAGATCTTTGATAAGTGGAATACACCCGTGGCAAAAGTGACAGTGATGTTTGATTTGTCAAGTAGCCTACTATTGTGACCTATATCAGCGGAGATTAAGAAAACGAGACTTTATTTAGTTTTATTATAACCCGTAAGTGTTAACTAGAGTTTGAGACCTGAGCGCAGATGTGAATTGTGAACACAAAGGCGCTCAGCACGGGTAGCCACTAGCCACTACAATGCCCCCATTTTATTCTGGGTCTTACCGCCCCTCTTTAGGCATGCAGCGCCCGCAAGGGGGGCGTTATCGCCCACTTTGGGAAAGACTGGATAAGAGCATTGTTTCTTCTTGTGGCGTTTGAGTTTCACACTAAATTATGATGAAAAACTTATATAAAAAAAAAGTAGCATGCACTTAATAATACATTGACAAAGGCTCGACCAATTCCTTTTGTCTCGTTGACAATTCAATTATTCTTTGTCATGTGTGAATTATCAGGTCCCTTTGAATACTTAAGACATGAAACAAAACAACTCCTGGCTATTGATTTTCTCACACCTTGTCCAGAATAGTAATTGAATTGGCATAGGTAATGAATTCTATTGAAGAATATGAACTTCTAAACTTAGGCGTTAACTTAAGTTTCATCATCATGTCAGCCGAACGACGCCCACTGCTGGGCATAGTGAAGTTTATTAAAAGCTTAATCATTTCTATTGCCGAAATAAGTGTACAGGGTGTTAGTTTAAACAAGGGACAAACTTCATGGGGTGAAACTACCTATCAATACAAACTGAAACCAAGTGCCATATCGTGAAAAAAAATATACGGCTGTTTCATACAAAAGTGCAATACCGAATGGGCCAAAATGTATGGAACAGCTGATATTTTTTTCGCGAAATCGGACTTTGTCCCATAGTAAAAGTTGTTTGCATTGATGGGTACTTTTATCCCCTGGAGTATGTCCCTTGTTTACTAACACCCTGTAAAATTATGCAAAAACTGTTTGTTCAAAAATATTGTGGGTGTGGTGTAGTGAATGGAAAGAACATTTCTAAATTAGGCAGTTTATTATCTAATATCTAATCTAGGATTAACCTTAATCTAGTAAAGGAAAAATGTGATAGTAAAAAACCACGAGCTCTATAAGTAGCTTTCAGGCGGGATTGATGAAGCAACAAGAAGCAAGCAAGAAGTCGTGTAAGCCTTTCGGTAGCTTAGTTGGTCAGAGCATCGGGCCGGATTCCCGGAGGCGCGGGTTCGAATCCCGCCTGAAAGCTACTTATAGGGCTCGTGGTTTTTTACTATCACATTTTTCCTATACTTACAGAATTGCATTGTGAATGCATAAAAATAAATTAAAATCTTAACTTAATCTAGTATCTAAACAAAAATGTATTTGCGGAGTCAACTCTTTCTGCACGAAAAGTAAAAAAAAACTTAGGTCAGTCATTAAACTAGTGACAACCTTAGCGAAACCAAAAAACCAGTTGATTGTCGTTTAACAAATTCTTACAAAGTAGTGTGCCAAGTCCTAGGAATTTTGTACAACGAACCACACATTAAGATTTTCTAACGTCTTTATGTGCCAAATCATAAGTTTTGAAGCTCCTGAAAGTTTGACTGAATAAAATTTTGTAAAAAAGGCACCTCTGTATAAGTTTCTAAATTCTGAGTCTATTGTAAAAAGTAAAAAAAGTATCAATTTCTTTCTTATATAAGTATAGCCTGTAAAAACAGACTAAAATGCAAAAAAAAAAACATTTCCACAATAGTGTAACACTAACCCTTTACCAGCTGTATCGCAATATTTAGATAGGAGGTCATATTATTTATTTTTTGTTTTATTACTATTATGTACTTAGTTAGCACAAGAGTCGTACATGCATTTACGCTTTTTGTTACACATAACCTTCGAGCAACGCGGGCCTTCCGTTCCGGGACGGAAGACCCGCGTTGCTCGAAGCACATAACTAACTACATAAATTTCAATAGGATGCAAACGACAATAAATGACAAAACAGATCTTAAAAAAGTATAAAATTTTAAACTTTCGCGTTCCATTATAATAATTATAAACAAGAGTAACAGGACTCAACGCGACATTTTATTTTATCATTATATAATAAAATGTCGCGTTGAGTCCCGTTACTCTTGTTCTTAAAAAAGTAGTATTGTGAAATATGAGTTAGGTACCTACTCAGAAGATGGAGTTCTTAATTATTATGAGATTTTAACGACTATCACGATATCAGCTGTTAAAGCGGTCCATTTATTCAACTTACGTGACTTTCCAAAAACACCCTCCATCCGTGATTCTCATTTGTTTACGCAGCCCAAGGTGACTTACCTGAAATCAGAGATCCAAATGAAATACAGGATATGAACAGATTCCATGAAGATAGAAATAGAATCGCGATGGACAGACATGTTGCGTTGCGTGGGCAACATCCGCGCTGGCCGTTGGCTAGGTTAGGGCCGCCATTCGTGCTTTGTTAATTAACAGCTAGTACTGATGCCAAGAGATTGTATCTTGGAACTTGGTTTTTGTGAAAATGTGCAAGTTCATACTGGAGGTCGTACAATGCAAATGTATTAAGGATTAAGGCGCTACTCGGAAAAAGTATGGACTTTTTGATTTAAAACTATAGGACGGGTACAGTTGTTACAAATCTGGTAATAAGATAGGTATATATTTCTTCATACCTTTATCTAGAATCGTATAGTTTCAAAAACACGATTTTATGATTTTGCCTCGACACTTTTTCTTTTCGAAAAGACCTCTAAAAATACGAAAATTCAAGATTATTCTTAATGGGGTTACTTACACTATTGGAAATTGGTTTAATTAGTGGACACCAATAATATTTAGGATCGTATAGAAGCATTTTTTTAAACATCGCTGTAGTTTTTGAATACGAAGTGATTTTGTGTTTTTTTGCCTATAATCTGCAAAATCTCTGCAAGGTCTCGCTCCCGCGCGCATCGTTTTCTTATTGCTATCTCGCTTCAGCATAATTTTCCCGAGTATCGCCTTAAGAAGACGTTTGGGATAAAATAAATGTATTTCTACATCCGCGCTAGCCGTTGACTAGGTTAGGGCCGCCCGCCCCATCGTACTTTGTTAACCGCGCGGTTTGGCCCGTGACTAGGATTACCATACTTCCGGATTAGTCCGAACTTGTCCGGACTTATAGACCTATGTCCGGACTTTGTCCGGGCTTTTTTCCTTCGGGGCCGTGTCTCCCTCGGTGTCTTCCCTAGGGGAGACAAAGAGATGTTGCTAGTGGCCGTGGATCCCCTGAACGGGGGAGACAAAGCCCTTCCATTTATGTAATAATTTTATGGTGGTTTTGTCTCCCTCATCTTTGAAAATGACGAACAAACACGCAAATGCAGCTCATTATTAATGAAATCAGCGTAGAGAGGTTAAGATAAAAATAATTTTTACCTAAACCACAGATTACTAAATAGTTACTATGTAACAGATAGTTCACTCCGCCAAGTCATTTAAATAAATAGCAACTCTAACTATAACGCAATAAAGTAGAATTCAGCTTGTACGGCGCAGGCAAATTACGAACGGCCACTCGTTGTCGTTGCATCTCTTTCTATCGCATATATTCTAGCTCTTTTGGCCGACCTAACTTCTATGGATTTACAACGCCGGCGTTGCCGCCGCGTTTTCGAGCCGACATCAACACGGGGAGTGAAATAGGCCTGCCTAAACCTAAAAATATTTTTTATCTAAACCTCTCTACGCTGTTTTTATAAGCTTAATTATTACGCTTAACTCAAATTTGGTAATTTATAATATACTTATTACTTTTTTATTGAAATCTTATGTTATAATTTGTTCTCTCGTGTTATATGCTGTTGTAGTTGGCATAGTTTTATATTTAAATAAATATGATGTTGATTGTTGGTTAGACTAAGTACCTAGTCTCCAAACCAACCCCAATAAAAACAAATAATTCTGTTGAATGATTAAGGATGAGCTGCATTTGCGTGTTCGTTCGTAATTTTTTCAAATATGAGGGAGACAAAACCACCATAAAATTATTACATAAATGGAAGGGCTTTGTCTCCCCCGTTCAGGGGAGCTACGGCCACTAGCAACATCCCTTTGTCTCCCCTAGGGGAGACACCGAGGGAGACACGGCCCCGAAGGGGGCTTTTTAATATGTCTGGATTTTTTTGGGTTTAGATAGAGTATGAGTAATAAAACTTACATAAATAATAACAAATCAGTCTTTCATCTTTATTATTAACTCCCCGCTCATCTTAAAACAAAACGCTTATCTTAAAACCGCCCCGCCCCGAGCGAGCGTATGTTACTTTATCACTGTTACTAAGTGTTGCACTTTGTGACTTTAATGTCCGGCCTTTTTCTGAACTGTTAGGCTTTTTGTCAGGTCTTTAAAAAATTCTAAATGGTAACCCTACCCGGGTTACTTAACTTCAACGACCACATGCCGAGCGCTCTAACCACTACGCCCCACCGGTTCCTCATTGATATCATCCACGTTGATTGATACCAAAATGTTTGAAAAATGGAAAATGAAGTATTTTGAAAAAATCGACCCATCTCACAATCAGCTCCGATGGGACTCGAACCCACGACCTTTAGCTATCCGGGCGACTGCTCTAACCACTGAGCTACGGAGTCGTGTCGGGTCGGGTCGTTAAGTTGAGTCGGGTCGATATTTTCAAAATACTTATTTTCAATAATAAAAATTCAAAAAAGTAAAAATTTAAATAACCAAAATGTTTATTTGACATAGAATGATCTGTTGATTAAGCTAAGGCACAAAATTTAATAGTTAATCTTAGGAAAGATTTTTAAATGCCCTAGTATTCAATATCCCAAAAAGTTACCTCTACGTTTACGTATTATCGTGTACGATACGATTTTTTTAAGGCGATACTCGGAAAAATTATGCTGAAGCGAGATAGCGATGAGAAAACAACGCGCGCGGGAGCGAGACCCATTTTGCAGATTAGGCAAAAAACACAAAATCACTTCGTATTAAAAAACTACAGCGATTTTAAAATAATACTTCTATACGATCCTAAATATTATTGGTGTCCACTAATTAAACCAATTTCCAATAGTGTAAGAAACCCCATTCAAGAATAATCTTGAATTTTCGAATTTTTAGAGGTCTTTTCGAAAAGAAAAAGTGTCGAGGCAAAATCATAAAATCGTGTTTTTGAAACTATACGATTCTAGATAAAGGTATGAAAAAAATATATATCTTAAAAAGTCCTTTTTTTCTGAGTAGCGCCATAAATGGGGTAGCTTGTATTTAGCTTATTAGTATCTACTTAATAAGATCCATTGAAATTAAGCTCCCTAAATAAAAATAAATATAAAACAAATAAGTAAGCGGTGTGCTAGATTAGAACTGCACAACAGCATCTATGATGCAAAATAATTAAGTACTGAATATAAGAATTAGTACTGAAAGAATCCGAGTCCGTAAACCTCCGTAAGCACTAGCGTGGCGCCTGCTGTCTATAGGTGCGCAGTCGCAGCCGTGACCTATCCTCTGTTTTTTTCTCTATTAATATCTCTCACTCAAATGTCAGCTCTGCCAAGTCTAGCAGACAATGCGAGCTGTTTTAATTACTGTGTAGTGTAACTAGGCACAACATAATACTAGAAAACGTATAAATGCTCAGAAGTGCAAGCTTTAATATTTTTGCTAGCGGCCAACAGCGTTTCCACCAACACACGTATAGATTTTTCCCCGAACCTAGCAGCAAGCCAAAAGCCAAACCCACTGGCCAAACCTAAGTGTCAGAATTTGTAAATAAACTTAGATCTAACATAGTCTATGGTAACAGAGTGAACAAGATGTTATTACACGTATGATAAGAAAAATAATCTTTTAATTTTTTTATCTACAAATCATTTTTTTAATCTGTATTTATTACTGTGCGTTTAAAGTTCATACTTTAAACAACGTGTACCCTACTAATAAGTGTGTATTATTTAGTTCCTTCACTTTAACGCAACTAAACACAGAAACTATTTTTACAAGTAGGGCAGGTGTACCGGTTTTGGCCACATTAAGGATTTTTTCACTTTTAACCGCTTAGTGTTTAATGATCTTAAGTATTTTAGAGAAAATTTATAATGTAGAGTTATAGATAATTTATCGACCTTTAAGGGTACAATCTACAAAGTAAAAAAAAATCAATAGTTTTTTTTATTTAGAACAAATTCTGCGGAGGGGGCCAAATACACCGTTTGCATTGGTTTTGGCCACTTTCATAAAATTACTATATTTATAAGTTGAGTTTATGCTTAGTTGATGTCTTATTAGAGTTCTGGACTAAAACACTACATGGAATAGTATTTCAATCACAGCTAGCTCCTTACTACAATTTTATAAGTATACCTTTATCACTTGATTAAAAGAAAATTAGCTAACAAAAGTGAGTTGTGAGTCTTTTAAAATAAATGAACTTTATGATAGGTTGGAAACTTTCTACTAATGCCAAAGTGGCCAAAGGTGGCACAATGCTAAAATTTCTAGCCCCACTTTTGGCCACTTATTGTTTCCCAACTTTTTGTAAGAACAGTGAAAAAACAACACTTAATCCATCTAGAAGAAACATATTCCAATATGATATAAGTAAAATATTAAATAACCATAAAATAATTTTATTGTAGAAAAAAAAATGATTTTACAAAACCTTTACCCTTAACATTTTGGTTAAGAATTTTACAAAATGGTAACTTTGAAACATAACACGTGTTTATTTCTAAAATATCGTACTACATAAAAAAAGCTAAGTGCTGTAATTATTAACTAAAAGTCCAATCTTTTATTCGCCATTAATAAATATAAGCAATAATTATTTAATTTCTATTTATATAACTTTAAAGTGAAAAGTGACCAAAACCGGTACAGTGGCCAAAACCGGTACGCCTGCCCTACTTACTTATCGCTTACTTAAAACAATGCCAGAAATTATGAAACCAAAAGTAGATTTCCCCACAAAAGGAATCCCAGGGTTCCCAATTAGAATAACGAGCATTTTCGTTAAATATTTCAGTTTAAAAGACGTATTTCTACTTCTTATGCAACCGCAGCACGCAACATTTGCAGCAAATTCTTTTACAAACGCTTCATGCATATGCATTGCGCGTTTCTTTATGCTCTGTTGGAGATTGCAAGACGAAGACAAGTATTGTACTTCAAATCGTATTAATGTCATGAAAGTTTTGCATTGTTCGGTTACGAATGAGAACAGAAATACGAGTATCTACAGATGGATTTTGTATTGTATGAAACTTATTGCATATACTATGCAGTTTCATAGTCTCTCTCAAATGCTAACTGCAATTTTATTAGCACTTGGTGACTTAGGGCTGATTTTTCATCCACAGATAATAGTATAACTAATCAGTCAGTTAAATTAAAACCAACCAAAGTAAATGTCAATCTCAAAACAAGAGAGATATTTTTTATTTATTTATTTAGATTTTCAATTTTGAGATAGACTATTAATTTTTATCCAGATATTAAAATATTGGCCCTTAAAGATGATTAAATTTTAAAAACATTAATACTTGTGTCGGTCGTTAAAAATGTACCTTCGTACAAAAAGGCAAAAACAAATGACGCTATCATAGCGAATCTTAAAAAGCTGTTAAACACAAGATTTACTCAAATACAATTATATCACAGAGTCGTTAACAAATTAGAAAGACAGTTTGACATCTGTAAATACTAATTTTACAAATCAAAAGGAATCAGAGTCGTAAAACGCCCTTAACATCGTCGCGTATTTATCTAAAAATAAGAAATTCCCGATTTCAATGTCATTTGCACTATAAAATGAAAATATAATCGTCGTAAAAACGTACACTTGAATGTTTACAGATCAAATAAATTTCTATAATAAGGTCAAGTATACATAAATGTAAGAATTTTTTCATCTAAATTAAGTATTGCAACGAGAAAATTAAACGTGACCGTTCAAATTGCAAAACACGTTTAGAACATGAAGTTCCCCAAAAGCATACCTACCTACATTGTAGCTTCAAAAAGTAGGTAAACAAACATATTTATTTTTCTTAGACTTCGTGCCGGAGTTAAAATTTATCACATTTAACTGTCATCCTATATTAGGAGCCATTAAATCAGCGTGTAAGTACCTCTAACGCGCTCCTGTTTATGACTATAAGAAGTAAATTATCGTCGAGAATATTAATGCGCCTGGACCCGAGTGGGGCTTGGCATTAGATCCGGTCAGGGTGAATCAGTGACTAGCTCTTGGATTTTCCATGCTTCATGAGGCTGGAATACAAATAATCACTTGTTTTCCATCCAGCCGGCAAGGCATTGGCACCCTTATTGTGTGTATTAAGTTCTATGTGAAAGCGCTCTATCTAACTAAGAGATCTTTAAAAAAAACAAGAGATCACTTAGACCGTTTTACTGTTCAACACATCTAGTTTCTCAAGTTACGCTTTTTAAGAACCTTCGAATTAAATTTTATTGACGTGATAACGTCTTATAAATTGATGAACGCCGGCTGCACGCACGAAAAAGTGTCACGTTCCGCGTGCAAGCGAGAGCGCGGAACAAGCGATAGAGACTATAGAGAGGCACGATCGGCCCAAGCGTTGGCTCTCTTCCACTCCATCCGAGTAGAAGAGCGCACGTAAAATTATCGTCCGTAAACCGACTTTTTTTGCTTAAATACTGGTTGCATCCCCTACTTATATGCTGAAGTTTATTTATTGTATAATTTATCAGTCATTCTATAGAGCCTCTAAATCGGCTTGCCCGAACGCCTGTTAGCCAGCTCGTATTTTATGACATAAGTAGTACCTGTATGATGTAAATTTTAATCTGGGCTATTAACTATTATACACTTAGATTGCAGGTCCTAAGGTTGACTTTAGATCCGGGTGAGCCATTAAATAGCACAGGCATAATTCCATTTGGCACTTATGGCGAAAATATGAAGCACTTTAAAGTTCAGAAGCTTTCGCGTATTTGGGCGTCAAAGATTATTGAGTGCTTTTAATGTTTCCAGATTTTTCGTTTAGTTTCTCAATCGATGCTTTCTAAGAACCCTGGTTTATGATTACTTTTCAGATTTTTATAACTATTTCCATCTCCTACCTTTGCACTGGAGTTGATCTCAAAAATCATAAGCATTTATCAGTCATCCTTTAATAGGAGCCACTAAGTCAGCGTGTTAGCACGCCCCATCATCGCCTGCTTGCCGGCTCGTGTTTATGGCATTAGTATAGGAAGTAAAACTATCATCGGAAATATTTATAGGGCTTTTTATTCTTTGTGTGGTTATGGATTACAAGTGATTGCAGCACTACTTATCAAATTGACACCATAATTATTGCCTTTAAAGTTCTGTTAATTGTGCAATTGCTCAAACAAAGAGATCACTTAGAGGTTTTTTCTTCTCTACATTATTTATTTTCTCAAATAACGCTTTTAAAAACGTTCGAATAAAATTTTATTGATGCTTATACTGGTTCCATTCCTTACTTATATTTACGTAGTAATTATTTAGTAATCTATGCTTATTATGCAGGAGCTAAAATTTACTGTAGGTATTTATCATCCTATAATTGGAGCCACTAAATCAGCGTGTTAGCACGCTCTAACGCGTGTTTGCCAGGTCGTGTTTATGACATATAGGAAGTAAATTATAATCGGGAATATTATTGCGCCTGGACTGGAGATCCTGGGCGGGGCTTGGCATTCGATCTGATCCGAGTGAATCATTAATGACAACGGTCGACGTTCCGTGGGCAGACCCTCTAAAGGTGGAATAATGATCTGGTAAAGGTCGCAGGACGCCGCTGGATGCGGATAGCGCAGGATCGGTCGCTGTGGAGATCCTTATGGGGCTTATGCATTAGGGCTAGTGGTAATGATGCTGAATCATTTAGGTAGCACAGGGATATTTCATGATTTGTGTGGATGTAGGTAGGTACATCAAAGTAAATAAGGAAGTAAAATAACCTCAGGAATATTAATGAGCCTGCCTGGGCGGGGCTTGGCGCTAGATCCGGGTGAATCATTATTTAGGAAGCACAGGGATATTCCATGCTTTTTGTTTATGTTTGTGATCTATTTTTATGTTTTCATGACTTACCTTCTTATGTAGCATTTTGATAGCGGACACTAAATTGTAGGTATGTATGTTATGGTATAGTAATGTTGATTGCAGGACGGAGCTACACTTTGCGTATAGCCAGGCGTCTGTCACTCGATGTACTTGCGCGCAAATCTCGGCCTCACCATAGAAATTAAGTCCGCAAAAGAGCTAGAATATATGCGATAGAAAGAGATGCAACGAGCGGCCGTTCGTAATTTGCGCCTTACAATCAGAATTCCACTTTATTGCGTTAAAGTTAGAGTTGCTATTTATTTAAATGGCTTAGCGGAGTGCAGTATCTGTTACTAGTAAGTATTTAGTAATCTGTGGTATAGCGCCATCTTGCTTACAATATTACTATAACAATGTTTGACAGTAAAGTTCGCAATGGCCCCAGACCTTGACCACTTTGACAATCTTGTCTGTTGCTGTCATGAAATCATCCCACGTGCAGCTGTGCTTTTATTGGAATACCTAGGTATAATTAATTGCACCACAAAAAATAATAAGCTGCACACCTTATTTCAGTATTTTACAGTTCAGTTACAGTTTTCTGTGCGTATTTTTGTAGGTTAGGTAAGGTTAGATTGGTGATCAGTAGAATACTAGCCGTTTTTATTGTACAATTTATGATTTGGATATCTGCTGTAAGTATTTCGCATTTAATGAGTTATACTTTATATGGAAAGTTACAATCTATGAAAGTGCATTGATTCGCATGTCCATAACCACAGACCTGTGCCCATAACAAATGATAATGGCGACTTTCATTTCCATTTCAGGCGCTGTATTGCATTATTAAAATAAACTAGTTCATAACTTTTACATCCAAAACAGCAAACCAATAAATCTATTCGGTAAACAACCACGTACACCATCTCACTGTGACACCAAGGCTGAATAATCTCCCAACAGCTGCGCAGGAGTGACGCGCGCGCGCGTGTTTATACGAACGATGTAGGTTAATGCACATAGCGACATCTATCCAACACGTAACGAACTAACTTCCGGCGAGCTTCCATCGTAAGCACGCATCCAAAAGCACATTTGTATAAAGCTCGCTTTAAAGTTCAAATTCGCTTAGCAACAACAACCAATGAAAGCAAAGCTTCGATGAATACCAATTCGTCAGTTGTGGTGCGGTTAAATTTAGCTTTTGACGTACTGCTTCGGTTAAACGCCTACGAATAGCTAACTACAGATTTAGATGTCGTAGACCGCGTACTATGATGCAATTAGAGTTATCTTTAATTAGATTCACTAAGTACTAGTGTTCATAGACATTACAGTCTAGTCTAATGTGGTTAGGCAAGAACTTCTGGTTTGATATGAAAATTGTTCAGTTTCTGTGAAATTTTCGCTCAAATAGACTTAGGGTACTCAAGTCTACTCAAGCGGAACTTGTGGAATAAGAACTGGATATTGTAATCGTCTCTGATAAGCCCACTAGTATCTTCTTCAAGTACCGAAACCAGCACGATTTCTATACCAGTGCCTACGCTAAATGTTATATTTTTTATGCATTGAGTCGCATATTTTTCTTTTTGCTGGACGCACCATTTAAAATCTTGATGACATATATAATGCTATTGTGGCCATGAAAAATTTATTTCGTGAAGTTGAAAGAAAATAATCTAAAACTATTTCGAACGCTCAAGTTTTGAGTTCACTGTGCCAATGCAATGCAACAAAACTATTGTACTTACCTACAAACCTACTGGGTAGTCAAAATAACTCATCAATGTGTTCCGAAGCTCGGACAATCTTGAGACAATCAGTGCCCGTAGTGTAAGTTTTTATGTCAAAAAACGAAAACTATTTCGATTCCGTATTTATGTCAATTTGTATGAAAACTGTATTAGCGCCTCTAGCGGCGAGTAGCGCGCTTATATAGTTTTCATACAAATTGACATAAATACGGAATCGAAATAGTTTGCGTTTGCTTGACATAAAAACTTACACTAGGGGTACTGTTTATATGTAGGTACTTATTATTCGTGAAAGCATTTCAACTGCGCAGACATAAGCATGGTAGAGTAAACGGTATAGTAGAGCGGTAGAGTACTAAAGTAACTTAACTAACTTTGTAGACCTTTTTAAAAAAAAATGACATTTGTATCAATATATATTTTCCAGATTGCCTTACACATAAAACAAAATCCACATCTTTTCCCAAGCGTTACAAGTGCGAGACGGTGCAACTATTTGCGTACTAGATCCAATATTAGGACGACACTTCTTGGTAATAGTATTTTGATGATGTCCTCAAAAATATACAATAAGTTACCTTTAGCTATTAGGAATTGTAATGATTTTATGACTTTTAAAAATAAATTATTCAACTATCTATTTAATAGACAAGATTTATTACACACTTCAAGATTTTTTTGACAATAAATATTAACTATGACATATTTATAATAATTATTGAGACAAATAAATGAATGAATTGAATTGAGAATCATTACATGAATATATCTTTGATTAATTGAGTTGCAATGTTAAATTTGCTAATAATGAATTCAATTAATGACGAATTCTGGTATTCATAAATTGTATTTATTCTTACTATTATCATGTATAAACTTTGTATGCCATAGAGGCTAATCACAGTAATTGTACTATTATCAAATTTTGTAACACCTTATTTTACCTGTGATATGACAAATAAATGAATCTTGAATCTTGAATCTTGAACTATACTAATGTGGGTAGAGTACTAAATTAATACTACATTAGTATAGTTAGTTTAGTTCTCTACCGCTCTACTCTACCGTTTACTCTACCCGTGTACCGCAGCCATTAGAGAAACAGGTTTAAGACTTAGAATTCGGGTACTACTGGTAAGTAGGTATGCTTTAAACGTTTCAAAAAGGAACTCAGCAAATGCTTGCGATTGAAGCAGTTAAGCATTTGCTGAGCTTAGACTCTTCAAGTTTTCATACTCAAGGAAATCCTCCTTTGTAAAAGACTAGCTGATCTCCGCAGTCTTACCCGCGTGGTACTCGTTCCCGTGGAAATAACATGACAAACGTGCGGTTATAAGAATAATTGGTGAATTTCTAAAATAGGTCGAGTGATTTCAGAGGTTACTTCCTACATACAAACTTACAAAGTGTTTTTTTATATATATACAACGGGGTAGCACTTAGCCTTCATTGCACCTGATAAGGTTCAGCCTTATCTTCACTTAGGAACCTTAGGATCATGGAATAGCGCACTACTCACGGAATCCTCGACCACTGAGGAACTGGCTATCTTATCTCTAACTGCCGGCAATGTTTCAGCATTGTTGTTATGGTGACTTATATAAAATGGTGGTAGCTCTAGGTAGGTAATGGTTAGAACAAGTCCTAACACCATCCAAACCGAATACAATAATATGTACTCCCACTGGTAATCGAACCAGGGACCTCTGGAACTGGTATCGTTGGTGTGTAGGTACCATTCGACCACAGAGGCGGTTAAAGAAGGTTAATAGAAGTTGTTTAGTTATCCAGCTCCAACACTAATTAAGATAACAATAATATAGAAGTACCTATCAATGATAACTTTTGTTTGTCCAATTATTTAACCACCAATCTGAGAATGACAATGAATGTGATCGATCAGGTCACATCGTAATAAATAAAATATAAACGTTGTGTGTGACATGCCAACATCCACAGCTCAATACCACATCGATCAATGATCGATCAATAACTGTATTGAAACGTGTATTAGTAAGTAGATATTTCTTATAATTTAGTTATAAAAATGGGGGTTTCTTGCACGCAAAGGATGTGACATTTACCCTTATTCCTTGGAGATAACCACGGCCAGATGACTGGTTATCTGTAAAGAATTTTTTTCTTTAGATATAACTAGTTATCTCCGAAGAATGTTTTTTTCTTCGTAGATAACTATTTAAAAACAGTAATCTGTAAAGAAACATTTATTCTTCGGAGATAACTAGTTATCTCACAGGATTTTAAATTTCCTTGCAGATAACTGTAACAAAATAGTTATCTGGAAGGAAAATAATATTCTTCGGAGATAACTGGTTATCTCAGCAAATCTCATTTTATTTTTATTTTTTTTATTTTTATCAACTCTTTATACAGTACAGTACAGCAAAAGGCGGATTTAATGCCCGTAGGTATTCTTTACCAGCCAATCGACAATATACAGGGTGTTTCTTTTAAGATGTCAAGCAGGTGCAAGGTGACAGCTTAGTACCATACCTGTTGATTTTACCCACATACATGTTCCACGATTTTTCATAGTTTTGAAGTTTAAAAGTAATTATTTTTTTAATACAATGCCTACATATTTATTGTAGTGTTATTAGTAAAATAATCTCATTATTTTGTCTCTCTCGCAGTTTGAGTTGTGCCTAAGGGCATTAAGTCCGCCGTTTGCTGTATGTGCAATAAAGAGTTGATAAAAAAATCCTCTGAGATAACCAGTTATCTCCGAAGAATAAAATTTTCCTTCCAGATAACTATTTTTTTACAGTTATCTGCGAGGAAATTTAAAATCCTGTGAGATAACTAGTTATCTCCGAAGAATAAATTTTTCTTTACAGATAACTGTTTTTAAATAGTTATCTGCGAAGAAAAAAACATTCTTCGGAGATAACTAGTTATCTCTGAAGAAAAAAATTCTTTACAGATAACCAGTTATCTGGCCGTGGTTATCTCCAAGGAATAAGGGGACATTTAGTGTCCTGACAAAGCCTAGAGAGGAGTTCGGCCTTTTCATCGGAAAAGCCCTCTATATTGATCGAGATGGTTGTCAGGGCGGGCTCTGATAATATCCTTGTATCTGCCATTGTATTGAGAGGATAGTCAGCCTAAACCCTGCGTTACCTGGTTTAGCTGCTTCCAGGGTGCGCCACGTGGAGGCTCCTTTCTTGCACCGGGGTAGGCGATGTGGAGTAAATCGCAAAAGGTGGGGCTTCGCCTCAAACGATGCGTTCGCCTATGGAGCGATCCAAACGATGGAGCACATGATCTGCTGCCCAAGCCTCCACACATCCTGCACTCTACAAGACCTCTATGAAGCCAGTCGGAGAGGGATTGACGTCGCGCACTACTGGCAAAATTTCATATAAAATATCTACCGTTGACACGAAAAGAAGAAGTTATTAAAATGATAAATGAAAAAAGTTTGCACATTTTTTTAAAGTAACTTCGTTTGTCGAAACGAAGTTACTCGTTTGTGCCTAAAACAAATTTTGTTACGAAAACGAAACTGTCTTGAAATAACATTTTTTATTTTCCTAAAAACTTAATCTCTCTAACTGTTTTACTTTCACCTGACTTATTGAAAGAATTGTCTTTTCAATAGAAAGTAATCGTGAAATGCGAGAGTATAATTTTCATCCCATCGATTCGAAAAGCGATGATTGTTTATCTAATAACAGGGTCCAAAACGATTCATTGTTTACCTGTTATGACAAGAGGGTATAAATGAGATTGAATTTTGAACAGCTTCATAACAGGGTCCAAAACGATGAGATTTGAATTTAGAACATAATTGAAGAAGCATTGGTTGGAGTGATCTAACAAAATTTTCAATCCCCCTACGGCACCCCCGGAGATACTTATAAGGAATCTGATGGACATATATTTTTTTTTATATTTTTTTATTTCAAAACTCATTTTTTTTCTTGCCCGACTAGCGCTATGATGTATCCGAACGACAAAGAAAGGTAGGTAGGTAGTTTGAGTTGTCTTTACTGCTTTTCTTATAGAGGGGGATGAAAAGCAGAGTGTATTACTCGGCCGCAAAATTATTTTCACCTCGGGCGGCGTATATTGAATCCCTCGCTGCGTTCAGCTATTCATATATACAAACATCGATGTGTTAAAATATGTAAGTACCAAAGTATCACAATGTCGTCGAATTGACACAGCAAGAGAGCCCGTAAATAAAAGCTTAATCATTCAATTAACAATTACCCGTAGCGAATCGATTAAAAGCGCCAGAACGCGTGAATAATCGTATCTTTCACAGTTAATGACAATTAAAAAAACATTTGAAACCGCCACGGTCCACTTACGACAAAAACATTCGAAAGTAAAAAACTAAAAATGATACTGGCTACTACAAAACGAAATTTCGTTCCTAGCAAAAAAGCTACTCTATGGATATTTTTCTTTTTACTGGCTTTAATATTTGAATATCGAAGACATATTGATGTTTTTGCGGCTATGAAAAATTTAGTTCATGAATTTGATAGTAAAGAAATTTCATCTATTTTATTTAGCTAGCACAAGTTATGAGTTCAGTGTGCCAAGGTAACACAATAAGGAAGGTAGCGTAGCCAAATGCGATCATGTCATATTACTGCGTCATGAATTCATCTACGAATCATGCTTTTTAGCGCAAGCTTTGCCAAATGCATATACCTATATTTTAATTTATTTCTCTATGCATCAGCAAACTAGCAAATATGGTGGGTAGGGGAATCATGAAATTAGGTATCAAAAAACATTACTTATTGAGAGTGGAGACCACAGAAAACGGTTTTTTTTCTCTTGGTGGAGACCCTTACGTGCTGTCACTTTCATTTTCCAAATTAAAGACAGAATAAGCATCAGTTTTAAACCAGGTCTAATTTTAGTGCACGTTTTGGAATAAGGGGGGTTGAAGTTTAAGACTAGAATTTTGCACATGCACCTTGATAACGTTAAAAGACTCGTTGATATCTTTTCTATGCCGGCCTTTGCCGGCTCAACACGTTGGCCAACATTGTGGTCAATGCAACGTAATAGTAGTTTGTTATACAAGGGTGTAATAGCTACTTACAACCGAGGTAAGCATTCTACTTGACATCATTCGTGCGAGGTAAATAAAACATTTATATTGGTATGGCAAAATGATTTTTTTATAAGAGAGAAAATATTTATTTATTCGAATTTATTTGCAAAAATTTTGTAAATGTGCTTATTTTAAATTTAAATACAGTCGTCGCAAGTGAACAAACATTTTATTCGATGAAATGCCGCCATTTTCATTGTTCTCTACAGTAAATAGTTTTCTTATCATTTTATGAAAAAAATTTTGTTTGACCAAGGAGTTTTGCATAGCTTGAATGGTAAAGTTACATACTTTACAATTAGGGCCTAAACTGCGTCACGCGGACGCCCGCGCGGTTCCATACAAAAGTGCTCCGTCGAGGGCCCCGTCACGGGCACCCGTCGCGGGGAGGCGGGCCCCGCGCCCGCGCCTTGTGGCCCGTTTCCCCGCGACGACACGGTCGCCCGCGCGGGTGCCCGCGACGGGGCCCGCCAGCGGGCCCGCGGTAGCACGCAAGGGCTTGTTCAGTCAATAGCGCTATGTGATGCGGTTCCACGGAGCCCGCGCGCGTGTCTACGGACGGAGACCCGCGACGTGTGCCCGTCGCGGACGCCCGCTTTACTCAGTTTAGGCCCTAAGCATTCACCTGCTTAAATTGCAAAGTAATGTAATTTTTTTATATATATGTTTTTTTATGTATTTTTTTTTCTCTAAAAAAATTAAATTTAATTGTAATATTTGCTGTGTAAATCTTCAGCAAAAGGGCTTCACCATAAGCAAAAGGGCTGAAAATACCCCATTAATCATTACCTATCACTCGTAAAATTTTTCACGTCTCATTAACAATGCAGCATGATTCGAGAGCCAAATATCGCAGATTTATTTCCGACGACACGATTTGCACAATCGTATCGTATCGTATAAATAAAGTGCAAACTTTATAGGGCCGAGGCGCGTGCGTTGGCCGTTGAACTAACTCATAAATAAAAATGTTTCGTAACGTAATGCTTGCGTTCTGCGCCCTGCGCCAGAGACTACACCGCGCAATCACGATTTTTGTAATAAAATCATACGGTGCGAATGTGGCTACTGTCAAAAGAACATTAGAAAATAGTATGGAAGAAAATTCGTACTTACCAAAACTGATTTGTTCGTTTTTACTGAGTATTTCACTTTCACTACGAAATATTGGCAGAAATCAGTGAAAATTGGAAAAAGTTATTTGTAGAACAAACTCTCTTCGAAAGTAATCACGAGTACCGCGATATCCACAACAATAGCATAACGGAAAACTTGTTATTATTTTTTTTAGGGTAGGTAGGGCAGAGGTACCCTTTGTGGCCACTTTAAAGGATTTTTTGATTTTAAGCACTAAGTACTAAATGGTCTTAGGTGTTTAAGAGACAAATTATATCTTAAATTATAGATAATTTATCTACCTTCAAAGGTACATTTTTCAAATTTAAAAAAGTAAAATAGTTTTTTGTATAAATAAACCAAAATGTGTGAGAGGTGCCAAATGTACCGGTATTGGCCACTTACTGATAGTTAAACTTTTGTAAATATAGCGAACAATCATATCCAACCCCAGTTTAAATCAATATATTCTAATGCGCTAGAAATCAATTAATTGCAAAACAACAATTTAATTGTAAAAAACAAAGGTTTATAAAGTATTTCATCCAAAACAAATTCCTTAAAATTTTCATTCAAAACATTTTTTTTCACAGAAAATGGGATTTATTGAAAAATAATCGTATGACTTATGGAATTCTAACGGTTGTTATTATTACCTTAAAATACCTTATTTTAATTGCCTTTAGCAAAAATGGCAAAAAGTTGTTTAGAAAACTTTTAGAGCAAAAAGTGGCTAAAACCGGTACAGTAGCCAAAACCGGGGCTTCTGCCCTACTTCTACTTATCCAATTAGCTAAAATTTTTCGAAGTATATCAAGCAATTTTTTAAGTCTTCTCAACTTTGGGTTAGCACTGTTACACTAATATTTTGAAGATTGAGAGTTCAATTAAGTATGTTCCAAATGATTAATCAAAGAATTTCGGATAGATTCTTTTCGTTAAAACCCTTTTCAGTTGACTGGTAGAGAATCCCTAATAGCATTACGTTCTGTAACTGTTGCTGTTCATACAATTGAACCACACACGTAAAATGAGGCTAAAGTAAGTACATCATTGGATTGTATTCTAGATTATGCTACGACCATTGTTTTTCATTGCGTAGTACGGACACAGATTGTTACAGAAAGACCATTATTTTTACGCATGCAGAGAGTAGTGAAGTTGCATAATATCTGCTTTTGTTCTGGGATAGGAAACTTTAAAAGGTTTAATTTAGGATAGATGATACTGATCGTATTCTTGTAACCTTAGCCATCCATACCATCCTACTAATATCATAAATTGTCAAAGTTTGTGAGTATGGATTGATGTATGGATGTTTGTTACTTTTTCACGCAAAAACTACGAAACGGATTTCGTTGAAATTTGGTACACAGATAGTAGATAGCCTGGATTAAAACATAGGATACTTTTTATCCTGATATTCCCACGGAAACGGGATCCACGCCACGCAGGTAAAACCGCGGGTAGCCGCTAGTCCTACTATATAATCCTTATCCTTATCCTTACTTCCTTACTTATATTATAAATGCGTCTCTGTCTGTCTGTGTGTTACACAATCACACCTAAACTACTGAACCGATTTGAATGAATTTTGCTACAGAGATAGTCTAGAGCCTGAGAAAGGACATAGGCTACTTTTTATTCCTGAAAAATATCACCTTCCCGCGGGATAACGTCGTGTAGTACACGCGGGCGAAGCCGCGGGCGGAAGGCTAGTTATTATTAAATGTGAAAGTTTAGATGTTTGAATGTTTGTTACTCAATCACGCCAAAACGGCTGAACGGATTTGGCTGAAATTTGGCACACAGAAACTTTGTAGACTGGAAAGGAACATAAGCTATTTTTTATCCCGAAAAAAAATCACATTCCCGCGGGATAACGTCGTGTAGTCCACGCGAGTAAAGCCGCGGGCGGCCGCTACTAATATCATAAATGTGAAAGAGTGTTTGTTTCTTTGTCCCTCTTTCACGTCAAAACGGAACAACAGATCGACGTGATTTTTGGTATGGTGATAGTTTTGGAGCTGGAGAGTGACATAGGCTACTTTTCGTCCCGGAAAAATGTCACGTTCCCACGGGACGTAGGGACAACGTCGTGTAGTCCACGCGCGCGAAGTCCTTCCGCGGGTGGAAGGCCAATAGTTTGTCATAAATGAGTTTTTAGTAAAAATTTCATTTTAATGAGAAGCTTTTTTGCTGACTGTACTTTAATATTGTATTGTCATCTGAACCAAACCTGTATACAAAAATTCAGCTCCATCGGACACTGGGAAGTGGGTCAAACTAAGCTTGCAAGATTTGTCCCCCACTAACTAACTAACATGGCAAGTTAATAAAAAGCTTGTAAAATAGGAGTAGGAAGTACGTCTTATAATTTTTCATGTCTCATATTCTGAAAGTAACTCCTAACTTGCCTAAAATGCGGGTTGAAAGTGGTATGTGGCGGCCCTAGGGCCGTTATGAAATTAAAAAAAAGGAATAGGAAGGATTTTGTCAAAATCTGTAAGTATCTCTTTGGACATTTATTTACCAAAGATATTCAGGCAAAGTCACATAGCCTTTACAGCCTGTTTTGCTATTATATAAAATAATTAATATCGTAGAATTATTAATTTAATATCTAAAACATTGTTTTTTTTTTAAGAATGCGTTAGGTATTAGAAACAGATATCATTGGATTAAACCAAATGAATCAATCAATCAATCAATCAATCAATGCTTTATTTGCACACAAAAAGAAATACAGAAAGAAACAATCACAAAACAGAACAGTATACAAAAGGCGGCCTTATTGCTAAACAGCTTTTTCTTCCAGGCAACCTTGGGTGAAAGAATAAATAATTACTTATATAAGGACAGAGGGGAGTGGGTGCGCATTTAAGATATTTATGTATTCATAAAATATTATATACGTAATTTAAAAGTATATAAATGATAAGGCAGTAATAGAAATAAAAGATAAGTAAGTATAAATAATTAATCAGCAGTATTGGAAAAGAAATAATTTCGAACTTTATCTCTAAATGACCTTAAAGTTTGGGCCTTCCTGATATCCTCTGGTAGAGAGTTCCACAAACGAACAGCGTGAACCGAAAAGGAATAGGAAAAGAAGTCGGTCGAGTGCCGTGGAACTTCAAGAGAGAGGTTAGTTGCAGATCGCAAAGTGCACTGCGAAGAAGAGGAACGAAAAGAGAAACAGGTTTTGAGGTATGGTGGAGTGGTTGGTAGGAAAAGGATGGAGTAGAGGAGCGTAAGAGTATGTAAGTCCCTGCGCCGGCGAAATGAGTTATTGTAACATAAAAAATCAGGCTATTAATTTCATGGAATTGCATAGAGTACGGGTCAAACACCAAACTAGGCTGTATGGACTTAGTTTCCCTTGCGTTCCCTAAAATAGAGAAAATGAACAAAAAAGTTAGTCTTTCTAAAATTCCGCGGCCATTGGAAAAATATTTTTTACATTATTTCTGTTTATTTTTACTTTCCTCACATTCAAAGTGAAAAGTAGAGTGTTTACTTCGGGCGTATGGACCCATAACAGTCTCGAACTATCGGCGCCCTCACTTCGTTCGTGCGCCAAAACACTCGACTGTTATATGTGCCATACAGCCCTTGCTAAACAATCTACTATTACTTATTTTTATATCGAACAAAGACCTCATTATCAATATTAATTTGTTTCCTAATAGGTACAAGCATATCAAAGTTTAATCAAAAATACATAAATGAATGGAGGGCATTATTAAATTGGACTATTTGTCTGCTCTATAATATTGTATGACATCACACTACGTATAGACAAGGTCGGAAACTTCGATCAACAATAACACCTAGGTCGGAAAACATATTTTTCTAGAACGACCGGAATGTAAAGTCAAGGCTACGTTTAAAATTGACGATTTGAAGATTTTGCATTGCTTTTGTTTATAAATAGTAGTTGGTAAGTAATAATTGTAAAGTCGGGTTGGCTTACAAAAATAATACGTTTGAGTATTCTGGGAGTAGGTAGTAGTGGGAGTTCCACCAGGGGGGTGTCACTCCGCAGTTTAGGTACGTTCGGACGGCGCGCCTGCCGGGCAGGCGTATGGCATAGAAATTAGGTCCGCAAAAGAGCTAGAATATATGCGCTAGAAAGAGATGCAACGACAACTAGTGGCTGTTCGTAATTTGCTGCGCCGTACAAGCTGAAATCTACTTTATTGCGATATAGTTAGAGTTGCTATTTATTTAAATGACTTAGCGGAGTGAACTATCTGTTACATAGTAACTATATTTAGTAATCTGTGGTTCCACCTTCAGCCATAAGTACATCACTAATAAATACATTAATATTGGACACATTAACATCATCACATTCATCACATACTTATTCTAATACCAAACTTTATAGGTTGAGCACTATTATACAGAAATTGGAAACAACAACGGGTATTATACCACATACACCCAGACTCGAAGAAATATTGAAAAAAAATCTATTTAATATTTAGGTACTTGACCGGGAATCGAACCCAGGCCCTCCAGAGATAGCGGCACCTTGAAAACCTGTGCGTACACCACTCGGCATTGGAGGTCGTCAAATACTAATATCAGTGAATGGTCATAAAAGCTTCGCATTTAAAAGTCCCTTAAACGCGTTTTGTGGGTTCTGGATCCTCCCTTCTGGGCCTAAGTTTCCACACAAATAAGCAGGGCACAAATGTAAAATAGGTACTCTTTAAGTCGAATGAGCCTTTTTGTTTGAAGAGGAGAATGCCATCTTCCTTTAATCTCATAAGGACAGATTCTCATATGGACCGATTCTCAAAAAGACAGATTTTTAAAAGGACAGGTTGTCAAAAAACCGAAAATGGTACAGGTGCGGTGCACAAATCAATAGAAGGAAATATGTCGCACACTGTTTTCACAGTAAAAATTTGTAATTTTCCTAAACAAACTTACCAGCTTGTACCTGCTACTATCAGATGTGTCGCGACATTTAGGTATTCCAAACGGCATTTTGGATTCGGTCACACACAACCAGGGCTTGTTCCACGCCGAAGCTAGCCCTCCCACCAAACCTTCGCGTCAGGGCAAGTCGAATGAGCCTAGATTTTTTATTGTATGTATGAACTTTTTGAATACCACCAAAGGATTTTCCTTAGAACTTCCTCTATACAGTTTCTGTCTGATTCGAATCTAGTTAAATTTTTTGACTTATTTTTGACTGCAGCATGATAACAAAATCGTGGTTTTTCTCCGTCATAAAAGTAATCTCGTCGCTATAAACGATATCACCGTTTTGCAACAGTGTGACAGACGGACGGCGGGTGTGGGTGCCATATATTTAATCGCTAATTGGTGCTGCTGCCTGAGCGCCGATGAGAATAGAATATGATGGACTAGATATTACCACAGAATATATAATAGTACACTACAACATAGGTACGTACTAACTTTAAACAAACTGGCTGGTAATTCATCATCATTATCATCTGTCTCCGTTGCTGGGGCACCAGGCTTTCCTTTTGGATGGTTAAGTCGAAAAAGGAGACAAAATGACGTTACTTCTACTTTTTTGCATTCCCAATGCAATTTTTTCTATTGAAAATGAAGTATTAGAATAACAACGACCCGTCTCACAACAAGCTCCGATGGGACTCGAACCCACTACCTTTCACCCGCGCTGGGCGAATCAGAAAGAGAGAGAAAGCATTAGCCCGGACAGTAAAAGTCGTGGGTTCGAGTCCCATCGGAGCTGGTGGTGAGACGGGTCGTTTATTTCTAATACTTACTTCATTTTCAATAGCCAAAATGTTGGTAAGGCCCGGGATTCAAAAATAGGCAGTCAAAGTGCTGTAAAAAATATGTTTGAAAATGGTTTTGAAAACATCCAAAATGATTTATTACATTTATCATAACAATTTTTTTTTACATAGGGCCACCCTTTGTGGCCACTTTAAGGATTTTTTGACTTTTAAGCACTAAGTACTAAATGGTCTTAGGTATTTAAGAGACAAATTATATATTAATATATAGATAATTTATCTACCTTTAAAGGTACATTTTTCAAATTTAAAAAAGGAAAAAAGGTTTTTGGATATGACACAAAATGTATGAGAGGTGCCAAATGTACCGGTTTTGGCCACTTATTGATAGTTAAACTTTTGTAAGTATAGCCAAAAATCAAAACCAAATCCATGTTAAATCAATATATTGTAATGCGCTAGAAACCAATCAATTGCAAAACAACAATTTAATTGTAAAAAACAATGGTTTATAAAGTATTTCATCAATAACAAATTTCTTAAAATTTTCATGCAAAACATTTTTCTAAACAGAAAATGGGATTTATTGAAAAAAAAATCGTATGACTTATGGAATTGTAACGGTTCTTATTATTACCTTAAAACACCTTATTTTAATTGCCTTTAGCAAAAATAGCGAAATGTTATTTAGAAAACTTTTAGAGCAAAAAGTGGCCAAAACCGGTACTGTAGCCAAAACCGGGGCTTTTGCCCTACCTATGTTTTACACAACGTACGCATGAGGCCGCTCATGCCGATCCATGGCATTGTTTATCTGACTACGAGAAGGCCGGATACAAATTAAAAGTTAAAATCAATTTAAATTAGGTTACAAGCACATGATCAACAGGAAACCGACGCCATCGGTTCTCAAAATCCTACCGAAAGAAGAAAAGTGCCGTGCCGGCATGAAGAAACTCGACAAGAGCTACGCTACTACGCTACTACGCCTAGGTGAACCTAGGGTTGCCAGGTCTTGTAACCGAAAAACCAGGCAGGCCAACTAGATTATCCAGACTTTTGAATATCACCCTAAAACACCAAAAAAGCCAAAATTTTGCAGTTTGCAATAGTTACGCTTCTTCATTTAATAACCAGCGAGTTCGCGATTTGGCCAAAAAGGTAAAAACCGGACAAAAACCGGGCAGGCAAAATACCGTCCAATATGCCCGGACAAGCACTCAAAAAGCCGGACCCTGTCCGTCTTTACCCGGACGCATCCGGAGCTCCGGCAGTATTCTAAACTAAGTAGGTAATTAAAGTGTCTTGAAAAATAGGGTTGCCGTGCAGGCATCTTTCTCGTTTCTCGTTCTGACTTTCACCCTATTTTTCAAGAAACTTTAATAAGTTTAAATTACTCATCCTATTGGAGTAGGTAATGAGTATTTTTTTCATTTCTTTAACATAGGTATTTGTAAAATATACTTCTCAATGTCTGCTCAACGATACATCATAGATCTTTGTAAATTGGTCATATCCACCATTCTAATATCATCACTTCATTATAACTCTATGTGTTAACTGTCAACAGAAATGATTAATTATGTCTGTTCACGTTTGACCGATATTATGACAACTATAATTAAATTATAGAGAAAAAGCATTGTGACATACTTAGTTAATTTTAAAGACGATATATTTTCTCTCCTATAGCGTAGCCAAGCAACACAATGAAAAAAATAAAAATAAATAAAAGATACTTTATTGCACACAAACAGAAGCATACATACAAGAAAAACAGTAACAACACAGAAAGGTACAAAAAGGCGGCCTTATTGCTAAGTAGCAATCTCTTCCAGGCAACATTGGGTAAAAGAATAAATAAGGATAAGGGAGAGAAGGGGAGTGGGTGCGCTTTTAAAATATATATATATATATATATAGTATATGTATAAAATAAATGTATAATATTTACAAGGTAAGACAAGAATAGGAAACATTATAAAATAACTAGCTGACCCAGCGCGACTTCGTTCCCGTGGCCCTACCCCCTACTCCACCCTACCCTACCCCACCCCTACCCTACCCTACCCCAACCTACCCCTACCCTACCCTACCCTACCCTACCCTACCCCTACCCTACCCCTACCCTACCCCTACCCCTACCCTACCCCTACCCTACCCCTACCCTACCCTACCCCTACCCTACCCCTACCTTACCCCTACCCTACCCCTACCCTACCCCTACCCTACCCCTACCCTACCCCTACCCTACCCCTACCCTACCCCTACTCTACCCCTACCCTACTTCTACTCTACCCCTACTTACCCCTCCTTCCCCTATTTTCTCACCGCTAAAACCTTCCTTGGACTTCCACGAACAATTCAAGACCAAACTTAGCCAAATCGGTCCAGCCGTTCACGCGTGATGCCGTGACCAAGGGAAATAGGGATTCATTTTTATATATATACACTCGCGAGCAAAAGTATGGAATCACTTACTTGGAATTGACTCTGCGCGATCTTGAGTACTTAATAACTAGTTAAGAATAATAAAAATGGTACCATTTTAAAGGTTAAACTGTTAACTTTAAATTGATACCAAATTCATTTAAATCACATCAGTATTTAAGGAGATATCCCGGATAAGGTGAAGGAGTAAGGAAAACATAAGGAATATGAAAAAATAATAAATAAAGAAAACAACAAAAATTTACTAATTAAATTTTTATTTGTCCTTAAAATCAAGTTTCAATATTTAGTGTTCCCTCCTCTCGCCCTAATAACTGCTCGAAGACGGTTCTTCATTGACCTAATCAGCCTCTGTATCGATTCTTGCGGGATACCTTCCCACTCCTCTATCAAAGCAGATTTCAGCTCATTCACACTTGAAGGAGCAGGATTTCTGGAACGAACCCTCCTCTTCAGTTCATCCCACACGTGCTCAATGGGATTTAAGTCCGGGCTGACCGCTGGCCAGTCCAATGTGGTAGTTGGTAGTCCAACCGACTTCTTCGAGGTATTCAGTTGTGGCACGGGAAGTGTGACAACGAGCGTTATCGTGCATAAGGAGGAAGTCATCACCGATATATCCCGCATAGGGAACGACATGTTCCAGCAGAATATCGGAAATGTAGCGGTCTGAAGTTAGACCGCCTCCTCGTCCCCCGCCAGGAACGAAAACAAGCTCCGTTTTACCGTCGAAGGAAATGCCGGCCCACATCATACAAGAACCGCCCCCATAAGCCACTTTCCAGCAAAACAGCACTGCGCAAATCGCTCCCCAGGCCGCCTGTAGACCCGACCCCTTCGGTCGCTGCCGTGCAAACACATTCTGCACTCGTCGGAGAACAGGACTCGCCTCCATTGCTCAACCTCCCAATCAAGATGGGAGCGAGCAAATTGAAGGCGAGCTTGTCGGTGACCTGCCGTCAGTTTCGGGCCTGTGGCAGGCCTTTTTGGAGTCAAATTAGCTTGCTTAAGTCTTCGACGAACTGTCCACTCGCTGGCAGCTACCCCACGAATATTTCGGAGCTCCTGTTGGACGTCGACACCAGTCAAATGCCGATTTCGGAGAGAGGTTGACACGATAAAACGGTCATCCCTCTCCGATGTGCACCGGCGCCGTCCAGATCTTGGTCTCGGGATAAAGCCACCAGTCTCCCGAAAGCGTTTATAAACTTTCGAAACACAGGACTGGCTTATGTGGAGCCGACGTGCTACAGCCCGCTGGCTGAGCCCTTCTTGCAATAGGGCGACGATTTGCGCTGCTTCTGTAGGTGTAGTATCCATTGTCGTCCAAGTTCAAGGGTCAAAATAGCGGAGATGTGTACCGGTCAACGTGTGAAAGCCGACTGATAAAGAAAATCCGATAACACGTGCTTTTATAGGGGGTCAATAGGCCGCAACTCGCGACGTATCAAACAATTGAAACATATCTTTTTCCTTACTCCTTTACTTAATCCGGGATAGCTCCTTAAATACCGATGTGATTTAAATGAATTTGGTATCAATTTAAAGTTAACAGTTTAACCTTTAAAAGGGTACCATTTTTATTATTCTTAACTAGTTATTAAGTACTCAGATCGCGCGGAGTCAATTCCAATTAAGTGATTCCATACTTTTGCTCGCGAGTGTAGATAAAATAAGTAGTTAACGTAAGTCAGAAGAAAGGAAATAACTTCGAACTTTCTCACTAAAGGACCTCAAAGTTTGAGCCTTTCTGATGCTCTCGGGAAGGGAAATCCACAAACGGACAGCGTGAACAGAGGAGTATGAATAGAAGTCAGTAGAATGCTGTGGAACTTCAAGAGAAAGGTTACTCGCAGAACGTAAAATACACTGCGAAGACCAGGAATGAAAGGAAAGTACCTAGTTCGTAGCAAAAAAATTAAGTAAAAGATTAATAAAAACATAATAAAAAAGTAAAAGTTAGTAAAAGACTAATAAAAAAGTAAAAAACTAGTAAAAAGTAGTTCGTAGCAAAAAAATTAAGGAAACCCCCTTGTATTATTTGGGCTTTTTATTGGCTAGGTAAAATTCGTCCGCCTAGAGTGAAAACATAGTATAAACGTTTTTAGACAAATTACCTATACAGGAGATGGAAAAAGATCACCTGAATTTTTTTATGAGATTTCCCCTAGTGCTCGGGTGAGACGACCATTAGAATATTGAAGAGAGAGCTGCAGAGCAGTAGGTACTTACTTGGTTCTACTCTTGGTACGTTGTTTTGGGTTTATGTTTTAATTGTTGATCTTCTCGTTACAAGGTGTCCTGCCGTAGGATTTGCGAACCGAATGGCGTAGCTTCATTGTCGTTAAACAAACCTAAATTGAATAAGAAAAAAACTCCTTTTTCCTATACTTTCAAAAATTGCATTGTAAATGCATAAAAATAATATAAAATCTAAATTGAATAAATTAAATTGAATTTTGTTTTTTTTTATAATTTTTGTTTATACTTAAGTAAGTAAGTACTTACTCGTAATTCGTCTCCAGCCAGTAATCCGTATTTTTAAAGTTATTCACTTTTTATGTTTTCTGTTGGTTATTGGTGTACCTTGAAGGCGAAATGCGGATTCTTGACTAAAAACATAGTTTGGTACTTCTGCTAAATTAAATGGATAAACTTTCGATATAGACCCCAAAACGATAGATATTAAAATTTTTGTCTGTTTGTCTGTTTGTATGTTCGCTTTTCACGCAAAAACTACTGAACGGATTTTTACCAAATTTTGTGTAGTAATAACTTATAACCCGGGTCAACATATAGGGTACCTTTTATTGCGAAAAAAATTCTTTATATTTAAAAAAAAACGTTGACAAACTTATATTTGCGGGCGTCTGTTTGCATTTTCTGATAAGGCTGCCATTATAGCATCTTACAACGATATCGCACATGGCCATCATCTTAATATTTTGGAAGAGATGGCCACACATACTTAATGTAAAAATATTGCAAATACCAGGTGCGCAGATTTGAGGTTTTTACAAAGCTCTACTCATAAACCAATAATAAAAGTAAAAAATATCTGCTTTTCTCTCAAAATATTTTTTTCATTAGTCTGAAACAAAGATTGGGTTTTACCCATAAAGTTAATATACCTTAGCGGAATATATTAACTTTATGGTTTTACCTGTGGTTTTACCAACATTTTCTTTTGTTTTCACCAAATTTTTGATCCTGCCCTTGTACCTGTACTGTAGGTACACAGTAGGTACCAAGCGGACTAAGTAGTAAGATAAGAGGTGCCCTCGAGTGAACATTTTTAGAAATAACTTGATTGGCCATCTCTACCGTATGGTCATCTCGGAATTACCCTATAGATTACAAAACTCTATTTGTCTCTCTCTATCTATGCCTAAGAATAATGGAATGAATACCAACTAATAACAAATCAAAATGTTTGCAATTTGGAGCAAATTAAGTAGGAGCTTTAAAAGTTAAAAGAACCATGATGCTTAACTTCTTGATTAATTTAAAAATTGCCTCATTTTTCTCAGTCTTTCAATGAGCAATTTTTCAAATACCAATTTAATTCGTCTTATATTTATGAGAGAGTCCAATACACAGAATGTTTATAAACACAATCGTAAAGGCGCTAATTTTTCCGCTATTTATGTGTCGTTAAAATGTCGAAATCGTTATTGGCCTATATTAAAATACCGCCAAGTAAACATTGAAGATCGGACATCGTTCCGTTTTTAAACAAAAAGTATCTATTTATATTAATAGCATTTTCAAGTCGGATCTTAGTCGGATGCTATTTTAGCAAACTATTTAGGTTCTTTTTTTAAATTAGTCATAGACTTTTTTAAGCTTTGCTTTTTCGAAGTTCGAATTACTCACAAGTCAACGACCTCGTGAGTCATTATTTTGGGTAGGTAAGTATGTAATTTCGACTTTAAAAAATTAATTGCTTTTGTTTATGCAACATAAACTTTCAACATGTTAGTGTACCTAATAAAACAATTTAGTTAAGTACTTATTTAAAAAATGGGTGTCTATTTAGAAACAAAGCTCCTTACTTATAAGAAACAAAAACAAGAAGGCAATAAATTTAATATAACACTACTGCCCCTACATTATACTTAATTTATTTATACTTAGGTGAAAGATTTTTTTAAATCGGTTCAGTAGTTTTGATTTTATCCATTACAAACAAAAAACCAAAAAATCAAATCTTTCCTCTGTATAATTTTAGTGTAGATTGACAAAGGTACTATTAATAAATCTGTGACATTGTAGTTTTTGAAAAAGCGTGAGAGGTCTGGCAGCAATTGTTGCAGTTGCAGCATTAGACAACAAATCCATTATCTTGTCAATCTTGTGGTATTAGGTACTTGAATAATGTTCGTAATCCATAAAAGTTTTTAGCTGAATGTTAATTATGGATTTTTTTCACATTAATAACAAAGATTTGTGTATAAGCATGTATAATTTGTGTATAGGCGTGCCGATAAAAGATCCACTGCAAATATGTATTAAAAACACATTAAGTATCTTGATTGCACAGAATAAATTATATTGAATATTGTGACATGTCAATGGGCTTATTTATGACGTTTAATAAAACAATACTACAACTCTCAACGACTACACTGACTGGAAAATTTAAAACATTATATGATAATGATCATCATCAAAAAGATCACAAGCAAAAGACATAAGTAAGTACTTAAAACACTATTGGAAATGAAAAGCGACGAACAAAGTTTTCTACAAAACTATTCTGCTTTATGTGACATAATATTTTAATTGAAATAATTTAAAACGAACAGATTCCATATTAAAGACATTGGCTTAGGTTCGAAACGCCATAGACAATTTTCCACAAAACCCTTCTGCTGAGACATATTTCAAATTATTTAATTAAAACGAACAGGAAATATTTCCATTTTCAAACAAAGGCAATGAGCATCACCTCGACATTGGCGCGCAGTGCGCACTCTATTTCTGCGCACACCCTTGCTAATTTTTACGTACACACGCGTCGTCGCAGCCATATCGCCTGCACGAGGCTATTATCATGAAAATTGTTGGACAGAGAAAACAAATTGTATGAAAAGAAAAAATGTTTTAGAAAAATCTTTGAACTGAAAAAACAGTGGTGGCCCTGCGGTTAATAATATATTTACGCTTCTTTTGGGTAATAATTATGTCATATATGTAAACTTCATCTTTCACGTAACCCCACAAGAAATAATCTAGTGGGGTTAGATCTTGCGATCTCGAGGCACAGAATATATAATAGTCTCGAGGGCCATTTGATAGGGCCATAATTGGCAGCTAACAAAACTCATATTTTTTATTGTAGACATAAGGTTCCATAGTAAAATGTATTCCTAACAACTTACACAATCAACTTTCGTAATAAAATGACATTAACATTTTTATTTTTAGTTTTTGTTTTTTGCATTCACAATGCAATTTTTATTACTGAAAAATGGAAAATGAAGTACCTATTTAGAAAAAATCGACCCGTCTCACAACCAGCCCCGATGGGACTCGAACCTACGACCTTTCGCTTTCCGGGCGACTGCTCTCCGGAAATACTTCATTTTCCATTTTAAATTAACATTTTTGTTTTTAAAACTGACAAGGTTCGATTCCCGGGTTGTGAATGTGTTTTTTTTTAATCTTTGAATGCAGTTTTTCTTAATTCTAAAATCGACGACATCTTTTATAGTTTCATCTCTATCTTTTATAGTTTCAAATTTTCCCATACTGGCCCGTCCCGATGGATCACCCTGTATAGAATCAAATTTTAATCCATTGTCAAAAGATTGTCATATTTGTCATGCTTCACATGCATCACTTACTTACTTATATCTATATCATAAACTTATTTATACTAGAGTATAATAAGTTTATGATCTATATCTATACTAATATTATAAAGAGGAATGATTTGATTGTTTGTTTGTTTGCATCGAATAGGATCCGAAACTACTGGACCGATTTAGAAAATTCTTTGACCATTAGAAAGCTACATTCTTCCCGAATAACATAGGCAATATTTTATGCCGATATTTCCACGGGAACAGTTACCACGCGGGTGAAACCGCGAAGAACCGCTAGTTTATTTATATTGTCATTAAAGTGTCTAGGTGCAATCTATGAATGTAACAAAATAGTTTGTAATAGATGCCAAATGTACCTACATAGAAACCAAACGCTCATAATATAAACATAGTGCTGCATAAATAAGCGACATTGTATTCAATTTTATTGGAGTGAAAGAACCTATTAAGAGGAGACATTGTGTTTACACTATTTGTAACTATTATAAAGTACGCTTTTTAGAGAAAAGTTATAGCTATTAAGCTAAATATAGCCAATCAAGAAAAAGGTTAGATCTTACGCAATCATACCAATGTCGATGAAAGATGGGGCCCGATTCTCAGGCATTCGAACTTTTTCAGTGTTGAAATTGGTATATCGAACATTTTGTTTGTGGTTTCTATTGAAAAGTTAGAACGTTTCAAACAAACGAAACTGTCCCACATGTCAACAAATTCATTTTGACAGCTAAGTTCGTATACGAACATCGATTGGTCTGTACCACTCGTAGCGTTCGACTGCTTTTCGATCGAACTTTTTCGATTGTGAAATTCTGACAATACACAAACTGTGTTATATTTGAATTTAGAGCTTATAAAAGTGAACTTTTCTCGATTGCCTGAGAATCGGCCCCCAGCCCCCTAGACAAGTGGCTTTCTACTATCGAATTCGCCAATCGAATAGAAAGAAAATGTATGGGATTGACATTAGCGGTCACGTGACATTTCGATCTCGAATGTCAATCCCATACATTTTCTTTTTATTCGACTGGCGAATTCGATAATAGAAAGCCACTTGTCTACAAGGGCTGTAACCCCAAGTAGGTTTATGAATTTGTACGTGTAGAACTATGGCGTACGCGTTTAGACTTTTGAAATTTTCACACATAATATGATAGTTAGTTTCATCGTTCCAAAAGCTAAAGTTTGCAGTCAACAAAAGTCAACTGTTCTATAAGCTTCTTAAAATAGGAACAAACACAATAGGTAGCCTTCGGATCACCTTGTAACTTATTATTATTTTGGTCTAAGTATTCCCTTCGTTCTTATTTTTGTGACAAGGAGTTTCTATTACGAGCTGTCTTCTAAACAAAAAAGAATGTAGGTAAAGAAATAATACATTCAGCCAGACATGGGGCTCACTGAGCCAAATAGCTCCACCAATCGATTTTATTTTATTTCTTATATTTATGCCCAATTTCTAAATAAAGGAACCAGTCAAGGTCTTGTGTATAACGTCTAATAATAATTAAAATACTTTACATTATTATATATATTAATTTTTTTAAATACTTATGTATGATCAGTCGCTAGACCATAATCAGGTTAGTTGCAAGGTGTAGAGGTTTGGCGAAGTAGAGCCACTGCTCTATCTCCTTATTACGGCAGCACATTGGCTTTCTTGAGTCTTCCAATCGGGTTTGACTGCAATAGTTTACTGGATAGCGGGTTTGGGTGTCTAGCAATTTTGTTATTGTACGTTCAATACTTTTAAAATGGATGTAAAGCAAAACTGGCCACTTTAACAAAACACCCTTTTAAACCTGTTTGAATGCTTATAAATTGTGTAAAGTCTACATGTAATGTAGGCAGTAGATGGCACGTTTAAAACGAGAACTCCTAGCAAAATTACTCCAGAGAGTGCAGTCAACTGGCGCTAATAAATCAGCTCGAGAACACGCCGAACAAACGCCAAAAACATCGTCTGAATCTGCGGCTGATACGACGCCCAATCCGCTCGTTAATACCCGCCCGCCCCGACAACGAATTGTAAGTCTAGTTTTAATTATATCCGCTGCGTTCCATTTTCGCTTCGCAACGAAACTTTTTGCTTCCGCGAGACCGCGAGCGCACGTCGACCCCAGCTTGTCGAACTATGATAGACGCGAGAAACAGAACGTGACGTTTCACAAATTTTTTGAGACTACAGATTTTTTAATTAACAAAGAATGGACTGGAACTCTTCGTTGTAGATTAGAAAATTGAGAAAACATCATCGAGTGGAAGTATCTGGGTCATTTCTGTCCTACCCATTTAGTTCGATAGAGTAAACAAGCTCATTTAACTGGCTTTGGGTGTTAAAAATAACAGGTAAACAAGATTACGTACACATGATTTCTATCATAAGGGAACAAGTTGTAAACTACCATGTTGCGCATCTTCAATCTCGGTATCCGAAATATGCATCCATGGACAACTGACAGTCTGACAAACAGTTTTATTGGTTTATTTTCCAATCAACATCGGGCCATGCACTCCGTACGTGCGAATGACAGGTCGCGAAGTCTGCAGCATTTTGTTTTTGCGATAAAACTTGTTTTATTTACGAATTAATGGTCGCTGGAAAGCGATCAAACGAACCCGATGTTCCTCGCTCGTCAATTAGGCAAAATCGCACATTTGGCAATGTTCCCGGCCAGTTGTTCCACTCTTGAGATCTGCGTTTGATTCGCGGAACATGCGTGAGCGCACGCCCTTATAAGGAACGGCCCGTATGACCGAATGTAGGACAAAAATCGAATTTGGCAAATCAACTTTTTTAAATTGATGTTTAGGGTTTGTCCGTTTGGTAAAGAATGTCGTTGAATGAGCGATTTTCTGAGAGGCCATTTAAAAAAAAAAAAAGCTTCCAATTGCTTCACTAGATGGCGTTGAATAAGTATGTACATGTCTATGGTATATTTTGGTATGAAACAAATTTAAATTAATTACTTTTTAAAAACCCAAAGGAAACTAATAATATACTAAATAAGTACTACTGTGAGGAACAGAAACGAAATAGGTAAATTTAAAGATTTAGGTAAATAAATAACATCTGTCTGACGTTCCGTTTTACGTAAAAAAGTCGCGTCAAGGTAAAATTTATAACGTTCCGTTCCTTCTAACTGCATAGGTGGGACAGCGCCATCTAGTGACTGAGCTTTCAGAAAATCGCCCATTGGCTGTAGCGAATTCCAACTATTTTATTGCGTTCCGAATTTGTTCTGTCTTGAAATCGTACCTATTTCTTGCGCATGGCGGATGGGGAAATTGTTCGTGTGAGTGACTAAGGTAAACTAAAATACGAAGCTTTAGTTCCTCTTTCTTTTCGTTTGTTTTGTTTTGTGCGGAAGTAGTAATAAAGGATTCAAGTGCGAGGCTCACAATAGAATGGAAACTAACCTTGACTACGTGCTGCGTCGTTTCTTCAAATACCCGCACTATTATTAAACTTACTTCTAGACAATATTTGGCTCAATGGGACGTTCATAATTAGGACACGTAAAATTAAAAACTTCCAACAAATAGATTGAGGATAAAGTTAAATGAGTATTATTAACAAAGACAAGCTCCAGATTTTCATTATAAAAAATTTTTTCTAGCCCCTCAGTAGGTATTTACATTAGTGAACATTTTGAGGTACTCTAGGATTTGTCACAATTACTTTCTCTATCTCTTATATTTCTCTACTTGAGGATCCTCGCGGTTTTACCTGCGTGGGAATATCGGGATAAAATATAGCCTATGTCACTCGGGAATAATGTAGATTTCTAATAGTGAAAGAATTTTCTAAATCGGTCCAGCAGTTACCTAGTTTATTCAATTAAATCTATTCAATGCAAACAAAAAAACAAACAATCAAATCATTCCTCTTTATAATTAAGTATGATACTTATTATGTTTCACGGCTTCATTCTTAGCGATTCGGTTTACAAATGTAGTTGCGCCCCCAAGCGACAGCCTTGCACGGTGGTTTAAAGTTTTTTTTTTTTTGTGTTGGCAACATTGATTTCCCGCCAATTCATACATTTCTCTACTCTGTGGTCCCTAACTTACCTGTTTGATTACCTGTCAAATTCGAATCATTCAGCGTTTCCGTGCTCAAGCCTTCGCACGTCTACTCTACTCGCTGCGAGATACTTTGAACATTGGGGAAGAAAAGGAAACACCATGAAGATAGTGAAGAAGAAAACGTCGTCGTGTTGTACCAGTGCATTACTGAAGTCATGTGTTACCCCAGGTCAGATACTATCATGTTATTGGGCTACTAAGCCACTGAAATTTGCTCGAGGAGCAAGAAAGATACTCGTTCAAAAAGAACTACTTATATGTATTTTCGGATGGTTGCAATTATTGGTCACCAAGTGATGCGTTACGGTCATACCCAGGACAAATACTGTCACGTCATTGAGCTACTTAGCCACTGAATTTGCTCAACGAGCAAGAAAATTACTAAAGAACTATGTATTCCCGGGTTGCTGCAATTACTAAGTGATGCGTTACTGTCATACCCAGGACAGATACCGTCACGTTATTGGGCTACTTAGCCACTGTATTTACTTGACGAGCAATAAAGGTACTCTTTCTTAAAAGGGCTATGTTGTCCCGGTCCCGGATGGCTGCAATTACTAAGTGATGCGTTACTGTCATACCCAGTACAGATACTGTCACGTTATTGGGCTACTTAGCCACAGTTTGCAACCCAGTTCAGTTGCTATATATTCGTATTCGAGAAGTTGAAACCGCGTCGCAGCTCTAGGGATTGTCACCGGTATCGCCGTGCCCATTTCCGGCCGCAGCATGGCCACATCAGAACGAGGCAGCGGCAACGGCCACAACACAAGGGTTGCCATCAATCGTCTCAACTGTTCACTGCTCTTCAGCCGTGGGAAAAAACCGTATGTCACAATATAATGCTGAAGGTCAAAGATAGACTTTTTAAAGATTAAATAATTCCAAATTATTGTAACCTTATAGCAGCTCCTACCTTCAACCCCGAAGCAAAAGCCGCTGTTTCAAAGCCGCTTGGCAAAGAGATATAACAATAATGCTTAAGCAAAAGCAGATTGTGATAGCTTTAAAAAACCTGGTCATAGCCATGGAATCTATATTTATCTTTATTGTATTTGCCTGCGTGGTCACATGGGGTATGCATCAGTTTTCAGAGTGCCGCTATGGTCCCGGGTTCGATTCCCGGTCGGATAAAGGTCGAAAACTAAATTTCGATTATGTTGGTTTCACAATATTTATACTAAAATGATGAAGCATCCAAAAATAAAAGCCTATTAGGCTATACATATATAAAGTGATGTATGTCGCATTTTGTGTGATAGTAAATTCATAAAAACTAAAACTCTATGAAATTTGAGATTAATTTAAAGAATAAATATAAACCTAAAAGGCACCTAAATAGATATGATTAGAATCAATCAGGTTTTTGGTGAAAATGTCTCCAAAAACCAAATCCAGTTTTGAGAAATAGCTACTCCAAAACTGAAATCTTTCATGGAAAGAACACTGTCCACAAGAATCCTTAAGACTTTAAGCCACAGCATAGGAAACCAGCCTACTACGGGGCGAATACCATCTCCGATGCTGCAAGAGGTCACTCAGCGCCTGACGCGCCCGCCGGCTCACGTCAAGACGTCGACATCATGCGCCGCTATCCAGCATCCAGAACTTACCGGTAGTAGACCACGAGGTAATACGTAAGTCGCCTGCATTATTTTACTAATGCATAGTTGGACATTATGCTAATAGCACACGGTTCAACCAAATTGATTCACTTTGGTTGAAAGGCGCGAAAATACAGGCGCACATTGACATTGAATGATTCATTTTTACATTGTTAAATTTGGTTGCTTCATCCAAATTGAAAGGCAAAAGAGAACCGTGTATTTCTGTCGTTACCGATGACCCTATAATATCATTGTGGATAAAAGGGCAAAAAAAAAAACTATTCAATCGCTCATTGCAATTTATAGTTCCAGTGTTTAACCTATGAACTAACTAACCTCGTATAAGAAAATTATATTCAATCTAGATAAATAAATATAAGTAAAAAAGGAAAACAATATCATTTTAAAATGTCACTTTGGGTTACTTAGTTAGTACAGTAACCAAATAGTGACGCCTAATTGCTTTATACTTAATCTCAGGCAACTAGGACTACGTGACATACTCTAAGTAATTACTAAAAACTGTAACATGACGTCTAGATATAGACCTCAAAGACGATTACTTGTTAACTTCGTTAAAGATACAATGATATTATTCTTTATGAGTTCAATCACCTTCCTTTGGTCACTATACAGTTCCGTTTGTCTGTACTTAAATAATAAAATAAATTAAATCATTTTTAAGATTTCATAAACTACCACAGTAATATATTAAAACGACTTAAGTATACCTAATTAATCCTTTTAACACTGGTTGCCTTCATGAGACGTTTTGTTCACCAAGGATATACTAACTTCTCACTAACTTTTCTACTAAACAAATAGACAAAAGTGGTTAAGTATAGTAGGTATCGAAAAAAGAAAATGTAAAATTCTTGCGATTTATTTTAAGAAGTTCGATAAATGTAAATTGCGAGACTTCACAAAGTTCCTCGGGCTTACAACGTTTACTCTTGGCCTGCCTGCCACCTATTATTCCTGGCTTGAATATTTTAAATGCCTGTGTATTATTAATTATCCTAGTTACGAATAAAACATAATTTTATCCCAAAGAACGTAGCCGATAAACGTTCCCGTCTTAGACTCGACCGATCCTCAATAGAAGCCACCCCAGCCAGTTAGCCTGGCTAGGATTCATTTTGCTCATTTTGCAATGAATGCGATGAACCAGAGCACACCAGAGTCTTGTTAGAGCCATTTGAAAGAAAATAATGCATTATTGCACATTAATTCACTCGAGTTAATAACCAAAGTTACGATTGAAATATTATATTACGCAAACCTATGTGTAAAACAAAATAGCTATATTTTACAATAATAAATTTTTGGAAATATTATGTTCGCATCATAGAAACACAAAATATGAAAGTGACGCTGTCTTACTTATGAGGGAAAAGTTTGACCATAGAGAAAACTACTATGACAACTTGTACATTACTGAATAATAAGATTGTTAGCCATTGTAACCAAAATTATCTACTTAAATAACTTGAAAACCGTTCCAGAAGCACAAGCAGTCGAGGCTTACATAATATCCTGGAATAATACTAGTTTCATTCTCATGCTCGCGTCATTACTTATAAAAATTGAATTTTATTGTTTGCATTACAAATGTGTGCATGTTTCAGAGTTTAAATATATATTATATATACATATATTGATATTAGATACTTAAATAAAATAAAAGTCTTTAAATGGAAGACATTGTGATTGTCTTATGTAGGACGACACTGCCGTGGTCCCCATTATTTAGAAAATTATACATTTCTGATAATATACGTATTTTGAACTAAATATTTACTTATTTGAATCTCTTTTCACATGAACACACATCTTACAAGTTATCAGGCAAGCATTACTAAAATGAAAAAAAAAATATATATATATATTCAAGAACTATAGATATTATTTTAACCACTTTGTCACGAAACATGTATAAACAATACGATAGACATATCAAAGCCTGGTTAGCATATTACATCAAATATAGTGAATATTGTCAGAACTAATAAAATATTTATTTTGAACAAACAATTTTGACAAACGATTCAAATTATTGTACAAAATTTTAAATCTGATTTAATATTATTATACTCAATTTTAATGTTAAATAATACTTAAGATAATCAGATCACTGAATCAAGCTATTTATGAAAGGAATATTCAGATAGACCCACAAGGCCTAAGTACCTACAACTAAACTGAGATACTAAATATATTATTTAACTATTTAGCACAAAAGGTTCCAAATGAAGATCTAGATCTTGGAAGTCAAAAAATAAGATATTAAACTGTCTGTTAATAAAGGTCGTTAACTCTGCTGACTTTGTTTACTGCTCATTGCAAGCAATCATTTCCTTGTGAAAAAATAAATAATCTGTACAATCTAGCACAAACAAAAATTGTAATACAAATCCAGACCTAATTCATTCCAACTATGATTAAAAAGACCTTTTATAACACACTCTGATTTCTGTCGAGCAAAGTGTATTGAGGAATATTTAAATAAAACACCAGTTACACTCTTTTTATTAGTTACAAACAATGTTGGAAACGTCCTCATTTATAGGACAAATCACAAACAATAAGTACCTGACTATTGATCGAACGAATCGATATCAGATTGCTGGATGGAGCGAACCTTCATCTGTTTTTGCCTATGTTTACAAAAGAGTAATTATCCAAAGCACTGATGAATTTGGTAGATCAATATTGTTTTTCTTTGATTTGTGAATTATTCTGTAAGAAAAAATACAATAATTTAAGATAATAATGTAGTACCTACATTAATGATTAAAAACCAAAGATCATAAGAAACTTGATGTTATGACAATATTTTCTTAAAACAATGTCATTACATACTTATCTTTTTACAAATTTTTATCACTTTCTCTAAACATCCTACATTTGTAAACCGAATCGCTAAGAATGAAGCCGTGAAACATTATTGAATATCAAACGAACTTACCAAGTGAAGTTCGATCACAATTATGTGAACGGCTTCATTCGACCCTCCCTATTCTATAATTAATAATATCAAGTATTTATTACTTACCCTTCCCTCTATTTGATAAAAATCTATAAAAAGTGCTTTAAACATAATGATTCGAATTTGACAGGTAACCAAACAGGTAAGTTAGGGACCACAGAGTAGAGAAATGTATGAATTGGCGGGAAATCAATGTTGCCAACACAAAAAAAAAAAACTTTAAACCACCGTGCAAGGCTGTCGCTTGGGGGCGCAACTACATTTGTAAACCGAATCGCGTCGAATGAAGCCGTTCACATAATTGTGATCGAACTTCACTTGGTAAGTTCGTTTGATATTCAATTATTCTCCTTATCCATCCATAAATAAATTACGAGTAGGTAGAAATACGGCGTCCCAGAGTTATGGGGCATGAAGGGAAATTACTCTAAATAATGGAGGTAGCGAATTCAACTGAAAGGAACTATTTATTTTTAATTGACATTAAACAAAACTGCACTCACTTCACTTCTGATAAATAAACCACATTTTCCGCTCTATCAAAACAAGTCTGTCTGTGTCTATTGTACGTCACCGAGTAGCATATTATCGCATCTTCCGACCCAATGACGCATGTCCAGTATGAAATATTGCACCAACGTTATTTGCAACGGTTGCCACACTCATTTGTAGATAATATTTACTATTGCCTTGCGTACAGCTAGCTTGCGTATGTACAGCTAGCTTGCGTGTACATACGCAATACCAAAAATAAGCTCATTCAGACGAAGTCGTGGCACTGGACAGCGATGCAGTTTGCAGTATTGCAACACGCGAAATTAAACGTCGAATGCACGCGCATGCAGCGATATTTCCACACATGACTTTATGAATGATGCAGTTTTAGTGCGCAATTCTAGTAATTGAGAAACTTTATAAAATGCTGTTAATATGAAGACTTGCACAGTTAAGTGTTGAGTTACCTAGATAGAATTAGAAAACGCGCCGTCAAAGTGTTGTGAAATATCTATTTTATTTAGCTTTAGTTCTTTATACGACTGAAAGAGGCGATGCTCTTGCTTTTATAAAATACTAGCGGATCCTCGCGGTTTCACCCGCGTGGTACCCGTTCCCGTGGGAATATCGGGATAAAATATAACCTATGTCACTCGGGAAGAATGTAGCTTTCTAATGGTCAAAGAATTTTCTAAATCGGTCCAGTATTTTCGGAGCCTATTCGATGCAAACAAACAAACAAATCTTTCCTCTTTATAATATTAGTATAGATATAAATAATATTATTGTACCTAATACGAATTACGATCACAATAATGATAGGTAATGAGAGTTTTATTTGCTTTACCCGTATAGTGAAAGTTTGCCTCTGTGCAAACTTTAATATTTATACTATTCTATACATTATTTTTTTATCGTTACGATCTCTCTATCAAAATTTAACTCAAACGATACTATAAAATAAAAAAATATAAATATTAGACACCATCATATACATTGTTCCACTCCCAAAACTATAGTAGCTTGAGCACCAGTATTATGGAAATTGGGAACAACGACGGGTATTACATTACCACATACAGACCCGAGGAAATATTGAAAAGTCCGTTTTCAATATTTACCCGACCGGGGCTCGAACCCGGAATCTCTAGAGATAGCGGCACCTTGAAAACCGGTGCGTACACCACTCGGCCAAGGAGGTCGTCAAATCCAGATAGATACGTTAGTTAGCACATTGACAACTTACCTACACTACGGGCACAGAATTACGGGTACTGAATAACTGAACCTTTAGTTTGGAGTATAGTATCAATGTATACAGGATAAATTTTACATCAGTGCACAAATTTTTAGGATCGACTCAGAATCGGTAAGTGAACAACTTTCTCCTAGAAACATGGGTTGAAATACGACAATTTTTTTTTTACTTCCTATAGTAAATCGATCACGTGATCAGTCCGATTTGTATGAAGAGTCAAAAATTTTTTGTCATATTTCGACCTATGTTTCTAGGAGAAAGTTTTTCACTTAAGTACCGATTCTGAGTTGATCCACTATCCAGTACTTATAAGGATCACTCACACGGTGTGAGTGAGTTATACTGTAATATACAGGATAATTTTTTTATCAGTGCACAAATTTTTTGGATCAACTCAGAATCGGTAAGTGAAAAACTTTCTCCTAGAATCACACCCCTTAGGTACTTTATCCCCTTCAATATAAAAAGGTAACTTATAATGTGCGTCCAGAACTCGGAAACTTGGTTAATATTTGTGAACAAATTCATAAAAACGCCATACATTTTCTAAAGAGTATTTTCATTTAGGTTTTACTCATTCAGAAACTAATTATTTCGGTGGTATATGTACCTAATCAACGATCAAAACAAATGAAATTTTCCTGATATGAACCGTTATTACGACCGTTTTATTTCGCTCCACTGGGGTAATTTTTTTATCTCATTGCCAAAAATTCCGAGTAGGTAGTTTCAGAGATTATCGAGTCCAAATAAACCAGGGTGCCTACCATCAACTTTAAGACAGCGATTCAAAAATAGCGCGATGCAGAATAGGTTCCTAAAATGAATTGTTTTCTTTCGTACTCTGACCTTCTAAAAACTGGATCGCAAATGAATTGCTAAATGTTAATGACCGAACGATTTGTGTCCTTTTTCTTCTACCCGTCTCTTTCACTCGATTCTGTCATGCCCGGAGAGTGAGAGGGACGGGTATAACCTGCAGGTGACATGTTAAATCGACCGGGTTATAAGTCAAATAAGAGTTCCTGACAGCTAAGCGGCTGTGAAATGTCATTGATCGATCACTGAATCGCTGTCATTGATATAAAGCTGTCGTGGTACGAATAAGCGAAGCAGATCAGTTTAGGTCCTAAACAAAACCGCAATAAGAGTTGATGGTAAGCACCCAGGGGGCCGATTCTCAGGCAATCGAGAAAAGTTCACATTTATAAGCTCGAAATTCAAATATAACACAGTTTTTGTATTGTCAGAATTTCACAATCGAAAAAGTTCGATCGAAAACCAGTCGAACGCTACGAGTGGTAAAAACCAATAAGATTGTTAAGATTATGGGTCAGGTATTACAATAAATAACTCAATAGTTAATATTCATTTTCATTTATTCAAGTTATTAGTAAGCCTTTGTGATTGTCAAGGATGCTACGCTATTGGTTCAGAAAACCCTACGGCGGGAGACCTTGTAACGAGAAGAGCCAGCAAGAAACTCGCCAAGGGGTGCAATTCTCCCTTCATCAAACACTTTTATTTTCATAAAACACGTCAGACAAATTACATTTTTAAGTGTGAAATGCACAATGTGTATTTGAATTATAACCATACTGATAATAGTTTTAATACATTTACAACAATAGAATATTGTGGCAAAGAATAACAAATTCCAACAGAAACTATTTGATGCTAATTCAAGTTTGTTTCGCATTAGATATCTAACAATTTACAACACCAATAATCTCACATCGATGTAATAAAATACTTAGCTTTGCTTTGAATTCCCGATGCAGAATGAAGCCCGCTTCGCCTTATCCTACCTCCTTTATAGCTCGCTCAAAACAATATGGCCGGTAACACCAAACGGCCTGCTGCCGAGTTTGTTTCCGGCCAATCTGTTATTATTTTTGGTTATAACATGTAAGTTTGAATATAATTATTAAATACAATTATAACTTTATAAAGCCAACATTTTAATTTTAACAACGACATTTGTTTAATTTTCAATTTATTTAATTTTTAATTTTTGTTTAATTTTTTGTTTAATTTTTAATTTGTTTAATTTTTAATTTCATGTGGGACAGCTTAGTTTGTTTCAAACAAACTAAGCTGTCCCACATGTCAACAAATTCATTTTGACAGCTAAGTTCGTATACGAACATCTATTGGTCTGTAGCATTCGTAGCGTTCGACTGGTTTTCGATCGAATTTTTTCGATTGTGAAATTCTGACAATACACAAACTGTGCTAAATTTGAATTTCGAGCTTATAAATGTGAACTTTTCTCGATTGCCTGAGAATCGGCCCCCTGTTCCCTGATTCATAAACGTTCGTAAAGGGCATCGAATTCGAATTCAGGGAGGCTTCCGGCTACATTTTCTTTTCATTGATTTTCGACATTCACTTGTTTTTCTAATATGCACTTATTTTTTCGACTTATTTCTTAGTGACAGAGTGGGACTACGAGTCATGAATCTAAAATGCCACCCTCGGTGGGACTTGTAGTGGGACCACGAACCCTAACTTGGTGGGGCTACGAGTCCGGTGGGACAAAATTGGTGGGACCACGAGTCAAAAATCAAAAAATGGATATGAGCATGGGCTGGGCTTTATTTGATATTTGAAGTAATATTGACATCTGAAGTCCGGTTTATGAAAGGCAGGTTCACATACTTCCTCGGTTTGTTTATTAGTTATAGGTACAGGCATAAGAAGGATATTCAAATACATTAGGTAATAATCATATTATATCACATACTTACATTGAGTAATATACTCGTAACATACGGTAGTAAAATTTGGTACCTGGATAGTTAACATTTATGTAAGTACTATTTACCTACATGCGCCTTACTAGTTTGGCATATCATTCTAAAGCAACTATTTGTTGAAACTTTTCATAGAAACAATTTGTGCCTGAATATTCATCAGCGGTAATTTTTACCTTTAGTAGAACTTTTAACAACTGTCATTAAAAGATAAATGCCACTTTTTGTTCTCAATTTACCTACTATAAAGGTAAAATACAAAATATGGAAATCAAAGACTGAAATCTTCAATGCAAGCAAATATTAGATGATATCGTGACTTTCTCATTAATTTCAATAGACAACATATTCCTTCCGATTTTTTTAGGACATTGACCAAAAGTAAAAAAAAAATGTTTGTTGTTTGTTGGAAGGAACTTCCTTCCAACAAACAACAAACATTTTTTTTTTTACTTTTGGTCAATGTCCTAAAAAAATCGGATTATATCATCAAGTCTACTTTCAAGTATAGGTAGGTACCTAAACAATGCGGCGATTTTTATGGTTTTCGACACAAGTACCTTTACCTACAGTTATAATGCACTCATGAACCTACAGATTCCGACCTTTAATGTTAGTGAAAAATAAGAACGATTGCCAAAAATTCGTGTCTTATGCCTTCAGCTGAAACTTTGGCATGCGAGGACAAAATATTAATAAACAAACAGAGTAATTTAATTGATATCGCTTTATGTGCTCTTGAGAATGTAGATTCACTCTCAATGGCTTGTTATTAACTCGATTAATGAGCAGTTTTCTGCCTAATTGTTAATTCAGAATGCTTCATAGCTTGCGGAACTAATAGTTTAGGTAGTTATTTAAGTTGAATAACAATTAAAACGGGTAAAAAACCACAAAATTTTGAAACGACGGCCATTTTACCCATTATTCTTAGTACCTAATTTATCAACATAAAGTTAGACAAAAACAATTGAAGCAAACTGAAAACTAGAAAACTTGCGCATCTAGCGCCATCTCTCGTGAAAATGTTAAACTAGAGTTTTGAACTGGACTTTTTCAGCATATTTACCTTTTCTCATCCAGAGTACCTGTACTACAGGATATCATTATTTGCGACAAATAACTTCGTTTTCACCCCCAAACAGCTGTAAATTAAACGCAAGTGCCACAGACACACATAAATGCTCACATTCGTATTGTGAATAAACATCGTAATGTAGCAGATAAACTAGGATGTGAGCCAAGACGAAAATATGCCACGGCGCGTTTTTCCATTGGATTTTGCGCTTTGGAAACGGGCAGTAGTCGCGTTGGACAATCATTGTTAATTCACAGATGGAATGTGATAAGTCCGCTACGTTCCTAGTTCTGACTTGTGCTCTTGTCGGTATGCATTATAGGGTACCGTGCCGCGTGCGTCACGCTCTGAAACCTAGTTGACGATAGATGAGACTATTATGATCCGATAATTCAAAAAAGTTATACATATTCATTATTCATATGAGTTCTGTATGCATGTGTGTACACGTATGAGATTCGAAAGTCGCTCAGTTTTTGTGACAAAGTGTACCTATTGCAATGAGAGTGTCCATTGATAGTTGCGTTTGTTTGTGTGTTGGAAGGTCGCACGTGTGTCCATAGCGCATAGGTCGATGCACACCCGTCAAGGTGGGCTCGGTAATTTTCATTCAGTTCCCCAGATCTATTTAAATCGACACAAATAATCAAGTGGCGCATTGAGCGCGCACACTTCCTCCACCGACGTATGTGAAACGGACCTTCGCGTGCCTCAGCAGAGAGTCGAACCACTCGATACACAACTGGGCTGTCATATTCCCGGAATACTTTTGGACATCCGGAAACAAGACGTCTGTCACCGACGAGGGCAAAAGTAAAAGAGGTGTGAGCTCGTTTTAGAATGGCGAGCTTCCTGATGAGTATGGTATGGTGTTCTGCGTCCTGTGCGAGGCTGGTGTTTACCTCGTGTTCACTGTCAAACGTAAACGTGTTATCTGTTATGTGAGCAGGTGCGGCGTCGGCGCCGACGCCGGCTATATTAGTGTGCGCGGGCGGCATTACGTAAACTGTCGTGTGATCCTCACCTCCTCTATCTTGAGGTTCGTGCGGACCACCTTGCGGGTGACCGCGCTCTCGTAAGTCTCCTCGATAGTCTCCGCCATGGTTGCGATGCGCGGGCGCAGCGAGCGACGCGCGCGATTGTTGCGCCGGTACTGATCGCCCGCCGGTTATTTTTAGTCGGCGGCGTGGTGCGGGCCGCGTTACGGGAATCGGGGTGGCGACGGCCGTCGTCGAAGATAGGGGCGTCGAATCGATTCTGCTCCCCCTTAGGCCGATCACACACAACTTCCCTGTCCACTTTGTCAACAAAGTCAAAGAAGTTGAACACTGAACTTTGTTTATGTCACTTTTACAACACTTTTATTCCTACTTTAGAACTGAAACAGACTTTGAACTTTGGAGAAAGGAAAATCTGTAACCAATTTAAGAATAAACTATTTGTGCGCCTGCTTTGTAGCGCCACGCAAGACCGACTGAGGACACAAAAGGTGCCAGGGAACTATTTTACGCTCTCGCGTCAGAGAGGGTAGGCTGGTGTTTGGATCATGCTCACTCGGAAGAAACATTGACACTGGCCTTGTTCAGAAGACATTGCATAGCGGTGAGACCGTTCACTCTTCCAGCCGGCAGACGCGTATGCGCTGATTGATGAGCGTATTTTTTCAGCAAATATCGAAATGGAAAGTGAAATAAAATCGAGCACATGAATTTAAAGAGAGGCGGATCGTCTTGACAGAGTTTAAATAAAAAAAAATTAAGTAGGTACTTCAATAATGTTTTCAGAAGTCAAAGTCATCTACAGTTGTTGTGAAATCTTTAAACAAAGCAAGATGATGTAAATATTTTTGCAACAATCTATTTTTAGGTAATAACAAACGCAGCGAGACTAAAGATTTTAGTTGGCTATTAAAATTATGAAGAAAGCTTATGATTTCGACTGTGACTCGAGTCGCAACCTCAACAGCTCAACCGTGGGAGTGGGATGCGGATGACTAACACTTTTGGTTCTGCTGGTCGAAGATGATTTTTAAGATTATTCAGCTAACCTTCATACCTAAGTACTTCATACTCATGTTTGAAGTTCAAGCATAGCTGTCGACCTTTGTTTGATGATCTAATGATCTGTTTAATTAGGCTTACAGCGCCATACGGGAAGAAGCAAGTGTGTGTGTACACACACTACAGCCTGTAGGGTTAATCAAGGAGGAGCCCTTGTCGCGGTAGTTAGATAGCGCGCTCGGACTACGATCTTAAGAGGTTAAGCAACTTTTGCAATGGTCGGTCACGAGTTAGGTGACCAAAAACTTTCATCTCGAGCTCATCCGTGCTTCGGAAGGCACGTCAAGTCGTTGGTCCCGGCTGCATTTGCACCAATCCGCAGTGGACTCGCGTGGTGTGTCACGGCTCATTCTCCTTATCCATCCATAAGGAAAGCCAGTGCCCCAGCAGTGGGGATATTAAATGGCTGATAATGATGATGATGATGAGGGTTAATCGCCCTCTTGAATCAGTAGACCTTTCCAGTTGGATTTCAATTTGCAATATAGCATTTGCCATGCGGGCAGAGCAGGACCGATCGTTGTGGAGATCCTTGGGGAGGCCTTTACCCAGCAGTGGGCGTCGTTTGGCTGACATGATGATTTGCCTTATTCTTGAGGAAGGCTTTAAGGCAGCTGTTTAACATTACCTACGTCTAACCCTTGGCAAAGGAAAACATTGTAGGTAAACTTTTTTACCAAAAGAAATGTTGCATTGCACGCAAATACACTATCAGGGGGAGTGGGTCTTTTCAATACCATAACTTGAATAATGCGATCAACTATTTTGATTTCGTATTTCGACCACTTGACGGGTAGAAATAGATTCGTCAATCGCCGATATATAGAATTAGATGCTATTGATCGGATTATAAAGTCAGTCACCTCTCTGCTCTCTTATATTTGTATCTTTAAGTAGTTCGTTCGTTTTTAGGGTAACGAGTTGTGTCCGTTATTCATAAACAAACTTCAGCGCGCAAAGCTCATGTAATATTTATGAATTGTTAGTATATGTATATAGGTAGGTACTTTATATTCTTCAAATTGTTTAAGCAGTTTTGAAATTTTAAGTTTTACATAAACATAGCTTAAAACACTCTGTTAAAACGTTATGCATCAGCACGACAGCAATAAATAATAAATAAATAAATTTTGGACACCATCACATACCTACATTCAATATCAAACTACCTATAGTAGCATAAGCACTAAGTATTATGGAAATTGGAAATAACGATGAGTTTAACACCGCATACACCCAGACCAGAGGAAATATTTAAATGTTCGTTTTCAATATTTAAGTACCCGCCCGGGAATCGAACCCGCGGGACCTTGAAAACCGGTGGGCCCCGGAGGTCGTCAACACTATTTACTACCTATATTTAACTGATTGACAGTTGACACTATGTATGTACATTTGGTCAAAATCAAGTTCTACTATGTCAAGCAAGACAATCGGTCTCAGATAAATAAATAAGTGAGAGATAATGAAATTCGAAGTCGATGTCGATACTTTATTAGTTAGACAAAGTTTCAGCAATAAACTACACTAAGTATGACTCCTCGAGTTTATATAGTAAAAAATTATATCAAGGACCGTCGTCGTTTCTACATGCTGAACCCAGCCATTAATATGGCCAGCACTTATAATCTGTATATAGGTTATACTTACCTAGTTGGTAGAAAGAGACGCGTTGGGCCAAGTGTTGACAACTCCTGTCGGGGAAATCATGACGCGAGGGATAAATACTCATTTGGCTCTTTGCTCTGTTTAGGAATAACACATGTCCCGAATCTCGATCCAACTTATACTATACAGCAGAGAATTTCTTACTTTAAGATCGTGTCAAAGAGATTATTTTCGCGTGCACTAATTAAAACACATGATAATGTGAAAGAAGCAAAAGGGAGTGGTTAACTCACGCTCAATGACTAAGCTAACGTTTTTAGCATTGCCTAGTCAATTCTTTGTTTACTTCACAGTGGGATATTCCTACGTATGTCACCTAAGCATTGAAGGGCCTAAACTAGAGTGCGCGCCAGATAAGTCTGCACGCGGTCAAAATCGAATACTAATCTTTTCCTTATGCTTAGAACAAAAAAATGTACTGCCACTAGCGCCAAAAACACCCCAGTCGCGCGCAGAGTAATCTGACACTCACTCTACGTTACGCGGACGACGCCCGCGCGGGGCCCCATCGCGCGTAACTTCTAAGTATTCTCCGTACCTCTATACTAGTAACTAGCGCCACTACGCAACCATGGCCCCGCGACGGTTGCCCGCGCGGGTGCCCGCGTCGTCGGAGCACTTTTGTATGGAACCGCGCGGACGTCCGCTTAACGCAGTTTAGGCCCTTAGAGGTAATTGAATGCAACTCACACTAAGAAACCCTACAGAAGCTTTTTTGTTTTTTTAATTAAAAGTTCCGATCTTGTTTAGGTAATTTTATACAGTAAAGACTGTCCCATTCAAGTTATCGAACTCTTCCTTTTAACTCAAAGATTACTAAGTAATACTAAGCTTAGGTTTTCGCTAATCACCATTGGCAAATAAAACTTTTTGTTATCTCACCTCATCACAACCAAAAAAAATCTTTCTAGTTATGTAAAACTTTGATCTTTGATAGGTATCGAAATATCTTTGCTTCAACGCTTGCAAAATAGTACTACTAGCGCCATCTACTCACCTTAACAAAAAACACGTACGAAAAATAGTATGAGCGAGCTATGTGGGTTCGAGTCTGCCGTAACTATTGTAGAAGCTATATTTAGATTTTTTTTCCAGTTTTATTAAAATGCTCGGTCGAACGATTTATACAAAGATTTGTTGACGACAAAAAGTGGAAGGCCAAAGAAATATTTTATTTTTAGCATTATTTTTGTGTGCAGCACAAATATAAAAAAACAAACATGAGTCATATGATTTTATACTTGTCGTATAGATTGGAATCACAGAACAAAAAAAAAACTTTAGAAATATTAATATTATTAATTACAGGTGCGTGGAGAGCCCTTTGCTCAACGCAGCAAACCCTCCATACAATTTGATGTAGAGGTCTTCTGCGCCAGAGGTCCTGGGTGCAGCCGCGTACGACCAAGCGGTGCCTTTGCGTTGCGAATTTACTATGCGCGCGACTACGCCAAGTTATCCCGTCTGACGCAGCGTACGCCCTTAGACCAAGAACGGCCTACACGGCGCTACTCGAAACTGATGAAACCAGTTAGTAATTATAGTTTTTTTTTATCCACAACGGGGTAGCACCATGAAGTTAATATACTTATCGGAATACATTAACTTTATGGGTAGCACTTAGCCTTCATCACACCTAACCTAATGTTAAGTGGTGATAAGGCTGATGGTGAAAGCGCACTACTCCCGGAATCCTCAATCATTGAGTAACTTGCTATCTTATCTGTTATCTCTCACTGCCGGAACACAATAATGCTGAAAACATCATTGTTATGGCGTCAACATTTAGATAAGATGGTAGTAGCTAGCCAAGCGGACTAAGAACAAGTCCTACCTCCAACCAAACCGAATACAATATGTACCCCCACTGGGAATCGAACCCGGGACCTCTTGGTCTGACATCGGTGGTATGAACCACTAGACCACAGAGACGGTTAAAAAAACAAACAAAATAGTGACGAAGATTCGTAAGTTGAAACCTACACGAAACGTTATTCATTTTCATTACCCGCAGCCCAGTCACAGGGTAAAAAAAAATACTACCCATCAGTTTCCACTTTGCCCAGTTGGACATCAACTTGACAGCAAAACGACATTTAAAAAAACACGTTAGTTTCACATTTTGACCACCGGAATAGAAAAGATTGTGGCACTATAGTTTTTTTAGAGTAGCGAGTAAGCAAAACCAAGTGTGCCCTACCAAGGGATGATAAGTAGAAAAACCCAAAAGTACATTTAAAAAATTTATTCTCTTTACGCAAACTTGTATTATTAATAAAATCCATAATAAATATACATACTTAACTAGTAACTAAATATCAAGGATTTGGAGAGAACATTTCCTTTAGCATTACATTTTCTTTATAAATACATTACATTTTATTACAGGTAACACTGTCTAGATCTCGTTAGATATCACTTGCTCTTGCGCTAATACTTAACAAAGATATTCACGTTGTGCTGCACTGGTTTAATCGACGTGGCTGGAACAAAAATAAAACATGATTGACTTCGGTTTAATGTTTGGTTCTAATAGAAAATTATGGGTGATCTAAAGCAACTTTCGCAAAGGTCGGTCACCGAATGGGGTACCAGAAATTTGTCTCCGTGCTTCGGAAGGCACGTTAAGCTGTTGATCCCGGCTGCCTTTGCAGTCGTCAATACCCACTAAACCGCATTAGGTCGTGGCTCATTGTTTGTTGGGTCATGGGACATTCTTCTATCTAATCCATCCATAAGAAGACCAGTGCCCCAGCAATGGGTATGTCATGGTCAGATCATTGATTGATAATTTCATTATATGGTTGGTAATTTCATGAAATAGTCGTATTTCATGAAATTATCAAAATCCATTGGTCATATCATTGAATGATCAGCGTTTAAAACGATAGGAACAGCTAAACGCATGGTCATTTCATGAAATGGTCAATCGTTTCGTTGCCTATCATTTCGTAAAATAGTTACATTGTGCCCCGCTAGAGGCGCTGATTTCATTTTGTTATTGCGTGTTGTTTCATGCCGGACATATTTTTTATTACAAAAGTTAATATTATTGCGCCATTACAGTTTTAATTCAAATGCGCGTTAGAGTGTAGCAAAGGGGTGCATTTATTAGAAAACTCAAAACTCAATAAAATAAAGAGGTAACAAATGAAATAAAAAAAAAAAAACAAACTTTGGAATCACATGGAAACCTTACATTATTGTCCTAAAATGAAATTAATAATTTCATGATACGGTTGGCCATTTCATGAAATACTCGATTTTTCATGATATGGCCAAACGTTGTTGAAAATATCATTAACATTAAACTTTCAACGATATTGTCAATATAGGAAAAATGTGATAGTAAAAAACCCACGAGCCCTATAAGTAACTTTCAGGCGGGCTACTTATAGGGCTCGTGGGTTTTTTACTATCACATTTTTCCTATACTTACAAAATTGCATTGTAAATGCATAAAAATAAAATAAAATCTCGATATTGTCAATTTTAATGGTTATTTCATGAAATGACCGACAATATCATGAAAGTACCAATTTTATGATCTGACCATGACAGGTACATTAAACTGACTGACGGTGATACTAACATGACGCGCATGGTGTTGGTGAAGCCGGAGCCCTGCTTCCAGCCGGTGACCACTACTACGGAGTCGCCGGTGTTGATGAACCCGCGCGCGCGACCGAACTTCAGTCCGTATTGGACGCGGTTATCGACGTCCTTCAGCCAATCGCTGGCGGCAGATTCTGGGGAAAAATTGATAAATCAATATCAATAAATATGTCCTACTAAAGTACGTTTTATAATTCGGTGCAAAAAAAAAATGTCACTTTCACATTTGAGTTTGGCAACAGGGTGTCGTAAACCTTTTTCTACGTGTATCTTTTTAACAAAATTTAGTGAGGTTTTGGTATTACAGTTTTTTTTAAATCTGCTTATAGGAACTTTATCTTGGATTAAAGCGCATAAGATAATGCAAAATGGGTTAGATATAATAGTAGAGACACAATAGTAACAAGTAACAACGGCTCAAACTTAACAATAAACAAAAACAATAACATAAACAACAAGAAATCTACAAAATAATGTAAAAGAAGCACTGTACGCGAAGCAGATAGGTACCCGCGTAAAGTAAACAAAATTAATCAATCAAATAATCACACACATTTTAAAGTAGGTTTGTCACCCCTGCGTCACAAATATTTTGTGCCTGCGTGTTGCCAGTACGTGAAAAAAATATCCTTCTAACATCCCTTCGAAAAAATATTTTGTTTTTTACGTAAGAGTAATTTCCATTTTTTTACTTTTATTAATAATGTTAAACAAATATTTATCCAGTCAAAGCATGTTTTCAATTAACGGCAATGTTGTTCACAAAATAAAGAAATCTTCAGAATGTGAATATAGAGTTTTAAATGGTAATACTGTTTTCTTTTTTTTGCACCGAATTATAAAACGTACTTTAGTACTACTAATATTATAAAGTTTGTACTTCTGGATGTTTGTCACTCTTTCACGCAAAAAACTACTTAACGGATTTTGGTAGAAATTTGACACACAGATAGTAGATTCAATCTACTATCAATATACATAGGATACTTTTTATCCCGATATTCCCACGGGAACAACCGCGGGCAGCCGCTAGTTAAGAATAAATTGTTACTCATTTCTCCACAGCTGAAAACATTGTATTTTGTTCACGTTCCATGCATTGTTCCATAAAACTTGATATTGTCTCACATTTTTAAATTTTTTTGGGCATTTGAAAAGGTTTTCAAAGTTGTTTCAAATGATTTGACCTATCTAAATTTTTATAATTTTTATTATTATTTATTATTATCTAAATACAGAGGTCACTTTTACACACCGATATAGTGGAAATGATACTATATTATCGGAAAATAATACTATCAATTTTATTTAAATGGCCATGTATGTATGAAAATTTGCCAGTGCCCGTTTTTCTGCAAAGGGGTTTAGTTTCCACAAAATATGTATTATCAGTATCACCTTCGATCATATAAACCCTAGATACAGCGTAAACGTACATAAAGTGAAGCCGCCAACGAATGCTCCATTCGAAAGGGAGCATTAGATCGCTCTCAGTAGTCATTTACCGCCCGGCGAAACGACGCCTAAATGTGCTGAGAATATGCGCAAAAACAATTCGAAAAATGGAAAAATTGAGACGTAATATCATATTTTCAGTCAGTATTGAACGTAAGTATAATTGCACAATTAATTTAAAGTCAAACATGTACTGACATTGAGTCACACCAACACATCAAAATATGACTATAAAAATAAATAAGTACTCGTGCAAGTAATAACAAGTTTTGTTTCATCGAAATCTGTCCAGGATTTCCAAAGTTACAGCGTTGCAAAGTTTCACCAGCTTTTGTAAATTTGCTTTCCTTGCGCGCTATTGCGATGACGTCATGTCGCAGTAACATCTCCGATTGCGGCTGCTGCGGGTGATTTCCGTCCAACTGTACCTACATAGAGTCCGTCAGTGCGCAATCTTCGCGCAACTGGTGCGTATTTGGCGCTAGTTACAGTACATTTTCTTCGTCCTAAGGTTATGGTAAATGATTAGTATTCGGTTTCGACCGCGCGCAGCCGCACTCTAAAACTGTCACCTACTGTCCATTTGACGGCTTCATGGCTTCGTGTTATTGTTGATCGAAGTTTGACGGTTGCTATTTATATTGACAGAATACCGCCCGCCATTACGAAAGTTGATTTAATTTATTAATCACGAAAATACAACTTATGTATTAGAAGGTGTTTTTTCACATGGGCTCAATACAAAATTGATCATTGATCGACTATAAGAAAAATAGATAAATTTATTGTGAAACCCTGAGAGCGCAACTATATAGCCAAAGGAGAATATGAAGGGCCAACTCGCGATGTGACGTCACACGTTAATGCCATTGGTTCACCCGAATTTTCCTCGGAGGCCTATTTTTAGATATGCTGATAACAAAAATCATTGGTGTGACTCATTTCATTATTTATACAAAAACTAGCGGCCGCCCGCGGTTTCACCCGCGTGGTTCCCGTTCCCGTGGGAATATCGGGATAAAAAGTACATATAAACCTTCCTCTTGAATCACTCTATCTATTAAAAAAAACCGCATCAAAATCCGTTGCGTAGTTTCAAAGATTTAAGCATACAAAGGGACATAGGGAAAGAGAAAGCGACTTTGTTTTATACTATGTAGTGATATTGCAATATTCCTTGCCGCGCAACCGTTTCTTCTATTTGCGTTTGTAAGACGGAGATGCAGACATGACGAAATACGATTCGCTGTTCTAGCGTCGGCCGACCAACTGAGCATTCCATGTAATAAGATCGTAAGTACTACCATGCCGACCGAATTTAAATCCAATTACTGTTGCTTAGGGTCGAATATCAAATGTGGTTACGGCAGTATTCGAAATTTAAATATCTATAAGTATAACTACTAATGACAGCGGTGTTGGGATCACTTTTTCAAGCGCAGTTAGTATGGAATTCTGTATCTAGGGTTTATATGATCGAAGATTATCACAGAAATAGGTATTGCGATTCGTAATTTTTATGATTTAGTGCTGAGAGGTTGAGAGGCTGAGAGATTGCACGACGATAGAAGTTTGCGGAAAGATTGAATTAAAGTTATGACGTCGGCTTATTTTAAAACTAATTGTACGAAATCAGCGCTTCCTGTTTGGACTTCTTTCGTTCGGAACTCTAACTGTGTTAGTTACTCCGTAGCTCAGTGGTTAGAGCAGTCGCCCGGACAGTAAAAGGTTGTGGGTTCTAGTCCCATCGGAGCTAGTTGTGAGACGGGTCGGTTTTTTTTCTAATAGTACTTATTCATCATTTTCAATAATAAAAATTGCATTGTGAATCATTTTCGTACGAGTAAAATTCGTACTAATACGTATTCAAAGTGAGCGTAGTCTTAAGACATTGATGCCCGAATACTCGAACGCTACTTAACTTTGGGAGCGTCTCAAGCATGGCCCTGTCGCCTTAAATGTCAAACGTATGACAGGGATGCCATGATGTTTGAGACGCTCCCAAATTTGATTTGCGTTCGAGAATTCGGGCGATAAAAAACTAATAATTGTTCGATTTCACCAAAAAAAAATATGCAATATTATTTAAAAACATAAAAACCTACAAAACTTTATTTTAAAAATTCGCTTTTGTAAAACTGGCATATACGCTGTCCGCCATGTTGGTCGATAAATCATCGGTGCTCCGACGTCATACTAAATGTAAACAAACACTTGACAGTTACTCCATAACGTTTACTGTTCCGGTGGCCAAAACTGGAACTAACGTGTTTTGTTTTTTAATGTCATTTCGCTTTATAGCTGCTGTCCAACCGTAGCGCCGCTGTCACCGGAACAGAAAAGATTGTCGATCTGTACACTTACAAATGATGGATGACAACTATGTCAGTAGAGTCTGCGCCACATAACTTGGCTTTTGTCAGAGGGCGCTGATCGTAGTGGTCGGTCGAAAAAATGAGCCTTATTACCATGTCATAATAGGCTACTTGACAAATCAAATTAAGTATGAAATTTGATACATCGAATGAATATTTCCTTTAGTACTTGGCTTAGGAAAACGTAATATAGCATGAAATAAAAGTACATGATGGATAAGTAAAAATAATTTGAAAAATATATTTTTTAATTTTTTATTTGAACTGATGAAAATACTATCGCCCATGTTGTGACGTCATTGGATTTCTAAATTTGTAAACAAATAAACGTCTCTTTCACTTTTGCTACATATTGGACAAAGATCTTTGATAAGTGGAACTTCTCTAAGGTAAGTAAACAACCACTTACACTGTCAACACTTTCAAGTGGTTGGTTACAAAATTTACAAATTGTATGACATGGCGAAGATCGTATTTATACATACATATGTCAAAGAATTAGTATTATAACAACGTCCCTCTTGCATTATATTAAATTCAATGGCTGACCCACTCCATAACTTAAATGTGATAGATGATATTGACATTGCACACGCTATTATTTGTGATTGCTCTGAATTATCATCTCATGTACAAATAAATAAGAATGACCTTACAATCATATCACAAAATATAAGGAGTAAATATTGTAACTTTGATGATTACTTAATTACTTTATCAAAACTTCCGTTCGAGGCTGACATCTTGGTTTTAAGTGAATGTAGACTAAACTTTAACAAACCAATACCACAACTTAACAACTACATATCACACTCTACCACAAATCCACAGAATCAGAACGACGGGGTAGTGGTTTATATAAAAAAATCGCTATCGGCCAAAGTTAGAGAAGTCGGACTTGAACAGGCTTCATGTCTTCAGCTGACCATATTAAACAGCACTATACTTTGTATATACCGCTCTCCATCCTTTTCAAATTCTAACGGTTTTGTCGATTCACTTTCTCACACTTAGATACTTTGACTAAGCAAAAAAGTATTATCATCACGGGCGACATCAACATCAACATTGCGCCCAAACTAATAGAGCCATCCAGTGAATATAATAACAGAACGTACTATTTAAACGCACTTTCTGAGTTAAGTATTCTAGCCGGACATAACATACCTACTAGAAATAAAAACTGCCTTGACCACTACATGTTAAAGATGAATCAAAACACACAGAAAGCATTTATTGCAGTACTACGCACTACTACAACCAGGCTCTTCAATCTTCACCTATCGCTACTGGCAATCGTAGGAAAGCTATACTATCAGTTCTAGAAGTCAACAATACTATTAACGTCACGAAGAGCTTCCGTCGTTTAGATTTAGCAGTATTGTAATTCAGTACTTCCATAAAACTATTTCAGAGGGCGTTCAAAAGATGCTAAATTCAGTTTGCACTAACTATCATAGATAATGATAGCGCTCAGGGGGCTTCTAATTGTAGTGGTGTTATTTTTGCGACGTTCCACATGAATTCTTACGATTTGGTAGATTTTGTAATTATCAGAGTCATATAAACAATTAAGTCAAAATCCCAAATTCAAGGTACTTAAAAGAATTTTCAACTATTTATAAAGAATAGGAAATTATTACGATGTGATAGGTGTTTTGTCTGTTATTTACTCAAAGTAAAGGCGTTTCTATAATATTTATTATTTCATTACGGTATGAAATTATTTTAGAAAAATGGCAACACTAAACTAAACCGTCATTGCGCGCGGTCATTCAAAATTGTTTTGATTGATAGTTTTGGTGCAGTGAATTTCTATCTTAAATTTATATTAATTCCCTGTGTCTTCTGTCGAGTTGAGAGTTTTCTCCTCCTAATAGTGCGGCTAGACAGAGACTCGTGGTTTAGTTTTAACTTTGGATTGAGACAGGACTTCAGGCATTATGTCGATGTCTAGGAAAAAGTGTTGTGTTCTTGGGTGTTCAGATTCAGCAAGTAAGTAAAGACCAAACTTTTCTTCAATTAACGCTCAAAACAACCAACCAACAACAAACCAACCTCTCCCTCTTTATTTCTAACTTTATACTTTATGTATTGCAATAATTATTTGTGATGAATTATTTTTTATTTTTCAGGTTCGCATCGAACTATGCTATATTCCCGAATCCAGCTAAAGATACGGAGCGTTTTAATGCCGATTCAATCGGCTAAGTAACATTGCAGGGCCTATTCTTAATTTGCCCAGGTTAGTTTTCATCGAACATTTGTTTTACAAATACTTACAAATATAGGTAAAAATTGCATTTTCTATCCTTATTATTAAATGAGATTAAATTTATTGACCGGTTGGTTTCATCTTATCATCATTTTTATAGATCCAGTCAGTAGTAACTCAACCAGTCAACCAACCAACCTTGCCGGCCAGAGAAAAGACTAAAAATCACAAGTGCCCGCTTTGGCTCTAAACATTGTTCGTCTTTGTAATACCTATCCAACGACACCAACTCATTGCTATTGGTACTAGCACAGCCTTAATACTACTGTGGTACTAGTCTATATAATTTGTGGCTATTGGGTAGGAACCCAAAACGCCCTCCTTCTAAGAAATTATATTTTCATGTTTAAAAAGAGGTGTTTTTTGTTTTTCAGATAAAGTAATTCTGCCTAAAGAGTGCAATGCAACAGCAAAATCGTAAAATGGAAGTTTCATTAAGAAAAAATTGCAACGCCTCTCCTCGGACCCGTCACGCCAAAATCACAGCACAGCACCATAAAGTGTGGCACGATCACGATGCTAAAATTAAGTAAAAAAAAAAGAAATTTGACGATGTTACTACAGGTAAATCTGAGATTGTACCTACATTTATGAAAATTTTGTGTGTATGTAAGAAAGCATCGTAACTAATTCGTTTATAAAGGAAAGTGATGTTCATAATTTAAATACAAGAATTAAGAATAAGCTGTTCCAAGATTAGGTCGGTATTATAGAACAACACTCAAGTGGAGATCTCTTCTCAAGTAGTTAGAAAGGGATGCAAATACATGCAACGAATACATTCATCACTTGCCAAGAAATCTCCACTTGAGTGTCGTTTATAATACGGACCTAATTGAAAAAACTAGAGGCTCGTTTTTGGGGAAAGGCAGACTTCTATAATAAAGGTCCACAAGATGTAATTGAATTTATTCATGTTTATTATGTTTGGGTATGAGAACATATTTCTCTTAAATGTTATTTAATAATATTGTATAACCTGTGCATATGCTTTATGCAAATTGTTGTAATTTTAACGACATAAGTTTTTTTGTAAACTTCTTTACGAAACTGGCAAGTTTATTGCGCCTGTGTTTCAGTTAAAAAAAGTCTTGAATGCGGTAGGAAAATGTTAACGATTCACAAGTACGTACATGTGTATTATTTTTATGTGAATAAATATGTTTTTGATCTTTTCATCTTATCTTTATGTTTTCATTTTCAAACTAAGAATTAATAATTAGCTATCCTTGTTGTTGTTTAAAGTCATCCAACTGAACAAAGGAAATCTGCTAAAAATTAATAATTCTTAGTATAATGCCCCTTCTATAAGTAAAAATAATAAAAATCATTAAAAACTAAATAGGCTATACGTGCGTATCCATAGGTAGAACGTAGTAGTCCCAAAAAACAAATAAAGGGGGCGCTAGGTCCAAACAAAATAGTTGCCATTTTTAGCCGCCGAGAGAGGTCTCTATTTCCGTATATACAAAGGTACTTTGTGACTACAACTGATCATTTTACTACTTTACTTTCTTTATCAAAAACTAGAGCTAAAAAACGTGCTAATAAAACCAAAACCATTACTGACTACAAGCAAGCTTTGAAGGAATTTCAACAAAAAAATATTTTGGAACTTTTATTTTCTTAACGACCCTACAGCTGTAACTTACCGTCTTATTAATGAAATTAAAACTTGTGTCGAAGCTTGTACAAAAACTGTAATTATTCCTAAAAGTCAGCGCACGATGCAACCCTGGATCACCCCAGGAATTTTACGATGCATAAAAAATAGGAACAAAATGCAGAAAAAGTTACTAAATGACAAACAAAACGAGATATTAAAAATTACATACACACGATACCGGAACTATTGTAACACTTTATTTAAAAAACTTAAATGGAAATATGAGCGTGACTTACTCTCCAACTCTGGCAACAACAATAAACTTTTGTGGAAAAATATAAAAAACAAAATGAACTAATTAAAATAAAAAATAATCCCAAAGAATCTGTAGAATACATAAATAACTATTTCGTCAATATAGGAAAAGATATTGCCAGTAAAATACAGCAGGACACCACTACTAAAAATAATGCTACTCAAAACGCAGTGGACCAGATGATAAACTCTTTTGTACTAGTGGACGTCGATGTAAATGAAGTACATAATATACTCATGAGTTTAAGGTCAAACAGCGCTACAGGCTGGGATAATGTGCCGATCAACTTTCTGAAACTCGCAAAATATGAGGTAGTTCTAGTGATCGCCCACCTTGTAAATTTATGTTTTGATCAAGGTATATTCCCGGCTCCTTTAAAAAAATCTATTATAACCACAGTCTATAAAAGCGGAGACACAAATGATGTGGCCAATTATAGACCGATTTCAGTTTTAACAGCTATTTCCAAAATAAAACCTGACTCTTAGCGTATCTTGATAAATATGAAATACTATCTGCCTCACAGTATGGCTTCAGAAGTGGAAAATCAACCGAAGATGCAGTTCTAATTCTAAGTCAACTAGTTACGACATAAGTTCATAAAGGTAATAAGTGCTTATCGGTGTTTTCGGCTTTCGACACCGTGTCCATACCTCTACTTGTACACAAACAAGAGAAAATTGGAATAAGGGCTACTGCACTTGCTTTGTTCAAGAGCTATCTTTCAGAAAGAAGACAAATGGTAAAACTAAATTCACATACCAGTGGAGATGCAATAGTGTCGCATGGTATTCCACAAGGGAGTGTTTTAGGGCCCACTCTTTTTTTGATTTACATCAATGACCTCTGTTGTCTTAACATCAAGAATGCCCAAATCTTTTCATACGCTGATGACACGGCTCTAGTATTCCTTGGGGAAACTTGGGATGCCTTACGGCGAAATACAGAAAATGGCATGATTCTAGTTGACAATTGGCTAAAAGACAATCACTTAACCTTGAACACCACTAAAACCAATCTGTGACCAGTACAAAAACTCGCTTGACTGTGCTTGTTCTTGCCCTTCCATAGACAAAAGTAACAGAACAAAATACTTAGGAGTCATTATTGATCAGCGTTTATCCTGGCATCCGCATATTGATCAAGTCACCAGTAGACTAAGGAAGCTGGTCTGGATATTCAAGACCCTACGACATGTGGTGCCGGGGGAGCGGGTGGCGGTTAGTAAGGACTCCTCAAGAAATATTATTAAGGAGATCTATGCTGCTCTTGTACAATCGATTCTCACTTACTGCATCCCTGTTTGGGGTGGTTCGTGTAAGACCAAAATGCTAGAGCTGGAACGAGCACAACGCGGATTACTAAAGGACATGCACTTTAAAGAAAGGCGTTTTCCAACTGACAGTCTTTATAAAACTAGCAAAGTTCTGGCCGTCAGAAAACTGTACATTATGATGACTCTATTAAGCAAACACAAAGCAACACCTTACCTTAACCCTACAGTATTCAAGAGAAGGAAAAATAAAATATGTACAATTCTAAGCAATATATCAGTCGGTCGGCTTATCTTTATAATAAAATTAACGAAAAAATAAAATTCCACGATAAAAATATTCACAAATGAAAAAAACTTATATTTAGTCACCTTATCCCACTGAATTACGAAGAAACCGAAAAATAATTAAATTAGGACTACACAACATTATCACAACACACTACACTATACATCACACTTCACTACACTTTATTACACAAATACACAAAACACACAACAGTAAAATAACTTTTATTAAATAGCATTATAAGAAACAAAGTATTGTCAGTAATCATAGTAATTGTTTAGCTATGCTTTTAAATTAGAAAAATATCTTATGAAAAAATATAAGTTTAATAGTTTAAGATATTGTAATATTAGATATGAAAGAGCGGAGTCACCTGTTACAGGCATTCATTCGCTTACCAGGTGACTTCAATCACTTCACATAAAATGTAACCAATTTGTTAACGACAATAAACTTATTCTTATTCTTATTTACCGGTTAATAAAAAGCGAAATTTTAAAATAAAGTTTTGTAGGTTTTTATGTTTTAAAATATTAATAAATTCATTTTTTAGAGTAATAGGACAATTATTAATCGTTTAGGACACGAATAAAAATAGGGTCAAGTAGCCTATTTTAGTTCCAGATCTTGACACGTGCCAAGTTATGTGGCGAGTACATTGAAGTTTATTTGTATACAAATCCTATGACGCATCATGTCACACATCATCACATCATGGTCGATAGTGTCATGTTTTCATCAGTTCAAATAAAAAATAAAAATATATATTTTTCAAATTATTTTTACATATCCATCATGTACTTTTATTTGATGATATCGCTTTATTACGTTTTCCTAAGCCAAGTACTAAAGGAAATATTCATTCGATGTATGAAATTAAGTATGAGTTAGTTAAGTAGCCTACCGCTCGAAGGATTGCATCATTGAAGTGGCAGTGGGCGGAACATATAGCGCGAAGAACCGATGGCCGTTGGGGCGGAAAGGTTCTCGAATGGCGACCGCGTACCGAACGACGTTCCGTGGGCAGGCCCCCTACAAGGTGGACCGACGATCTGGTCAAGGTTGCGGGATGCCGCTGGATGCGGGCAGTGTAGTGGAGATCCTTGGGGTGGCCTATGACCAGCAGTGGGCGTCGTTCGGCTGACATGATGATGAGCCTATTGCTGTAGTAGGTAACACACCTTGGTACACTATGGGCAGCGCCCGCCGGTGGGATCACACACCTTGGTACACTATGGGCAGCGCCCGCCGGTGGGATCACACACCTTGGTACACTATGGGCAGCGCCCGCCGGTGGGATCACACACCTTGGTACACTATGGGCAGCGCCCGCCGGTGGGATCACACACCTTGGTACACTATGGGCAGCGCCCGCCGGTGGGATCACACACCTTGGTACACTATGGGCAGCGCCCGCCGGTGGGATCACACACCTTGGTACACTATGGGCAGCGCCCGCCGGTGGGATCACACACCTTGGTACACTATGGGCAGCGCCCGCCGGTGGGATCACACACCTTGGTACACTATGGGCAGCGCCCGCCGGTGGGATCACACACCTTGGTACACTATGGGCAGCGCCCGCCGGTGGGATCACACACCTTGGTACACTATGGGCAGCGCCCGCCGATGGGATCACACACCTTGGTACACTATGGGCAGCACGCCGCGGTACAGGTGCGCCTGGCGGGCGGTCTGCGCGTGCCGGGTGACGGCGATGATGGGGCAGCGCGGCCGGTACTTGCTGAGCAGGTGGGCGAGCGCCCGCCGGTGGGATCACACACCTTGGTACACTATGGGCAGCGCCCGCCGGTGGGATCACACACCTTGGTACACTATGGGCAGCACGCCGCGGTACAGGTGCGCCTGGCGGGCGGTCTGCGCGTGCCGGGTGACGGCGATGATGGGGCAGCGCGGCCGGTACTTGCTGAGCAGGTGGGCGAGCGCCCGCCGGTGGGATCACACACCTTGGTACACTATGGGCAGCGCCCGCCGGTGGGATCACACACCTTGGTACACTATGGGCAGCGCCCGCCGGTGGGATCACACACCTTGGTACACTATGGGCAGCGCCCGCCGGTGGGATCACACACCTTGGTACACTATGGGCAGCACGCCGCGGTACAGGTGCGCCTGGCGGGCGGTCTGCGCGTGCCGGGTGACGGCGATGATGGGGCAGCGCGGCCGGTACTTGCTGAGCAGGTGGGCGAGCGCCCGCCGGTGGGATCACACACCTTGGTACACTATGGGCAGCGCCCGCCGGTGGGATCACACACCTTGGTACACTATGGGCAGCACGCCGCGGTACAGGTGCGCCTGGCGGGCGGTCTGCGCGTGCCGGGTGACGGCGATGATGGGGCAGCGCGGCCGGTACTTGCTGAGCAGGTGGGCGAGCGCCCGCCGGTGGGATCACACACCTTGGTACACTATGGGCAGCGCCCGCCGGTGGGATCACACACCTTGGTACACTATGGGCAGCACGCCGCGGTACAGGTGCGCCTGGCGGGCGGTCTGCGCGTGCCGGGTGACGGCGATGATGGGGCAGCGCGGCCGGTACTTGCTGAGCAGGTGGGCGAGCGCCCGCCGGTGGGATCACACACCTTGGTACACTATGGGCAGCGCCCGCCGGTGGGATCACACACCTTGGTACACTATGGGCAGCACGCCGCGGTACAGGTGCGCCTGGCGGGCGGTCTGCGCGTGCCGGGTGACGGCGATGATGGGGCAGCGCGGCCGGTACTTGCTGAGCAGGTGGGCGAGCGCCCGCCGGTGGGATCACACACCTTGGTACACTATGGGCAGCGCCCGCCGGTGGGATCACACACCTTGGTACACTATGGGCAGCGCCCGCCGGTGGGATCACACACCTTGGTACACTATGGGCAGCGCCCGCCGGTGGGATCACACACCTTGGTACACTATGGGCAGCGCCCGCCGGTGGGATCACACACCTTGGTACACTATGGGCAGCGCCCGCCGGTGGGATCACACACCTTGGTACACTATGGGCAGCGCCCGCCGGTGGGATCACACACCTTGGTACACTATGGGCAGCGCCCGCCGGTGGGATCACACACCTTGGTACACTATGGGCAGCGCCCGCCGGTGGGATCACACACCTTGGTACACTATGGGCAGCGCCCGCCGGTGGGATCACACACCTTGGTACACTATGGGCAGCACGCCGCGGTACAGGTGCGCCTGGCGGGCGGTCTGCGCGTGCCGGGTGACGGCGATGATGGGGCAGCGCGGCCGGTACTTGCTGAGCAGGTGGGCGAGCGCCCGCCGGTGGGATCACACACCTTGGTACACTATGGGCAGCGCCCGCCGGTGGGATCACACACCTTGGTACACTATGGGCAGCACGCCGCGGTACAGGTGCGCCTGGCGGGCGGTCTGCGCGTGCCGGGTGACGGCGATGATGGGGCAGCGCGGCCGGTACTTGCTGAGCAGGTGGGCGAGCGCCCGCCGGTGGGATCACACACCTTGGTACACTATGGGCAGCGCCCGCCGGTGGGATCACACACCTTGGTACACTATGGGCAGCGCCCGCCGGTGGGATCACACACCTTGGTACACTATGGGCAGCGCCCGCCGGTGGGATCACACACCTTGGTACACTATGGGCAGCACGCCGCGGTACAGGTGCGCCTGGCGGGCGGTCTGCGCGTGCCGGGTGACGGCGATGATGGGGCAGCGCGGCCGGTACTTGCTGAGCAGGTGGGCGAGCGCCCGCCGGTGGGATCACACACCTTGGTACACTATGGGCAGCGCCCGCCGGTGGGATCACACACCTTGGTACACTATGGGCAGCGCCCGCCGGTGGGATCACACACCTTGGTACACTATGGGCAGCGCCCGCCGGTGGGATCACACACCTTGGTACACTATGGGCAGCACGCCGCGGTACAGGTGCGCCTGGCGGGCGGTCTGCGCGTGCCGGGTGACGGCGATGATGGGGCAGCGCGGCCGGTACTTGCTGAGCAGGTGGGCGAGCGCCCGCCGGTGGGATCACACACCTTGGTACACTATGGGCAGCGCCCGCCGGTGGGATCACACACCTTGGTACACTATGGGCAGCACGCCGCGGTACAGGTGCGCCTGGCGGGCGGTCTGCGCGTGCCGGGTGACGGCGATGATGGGGCAGCGCGGCCGGTACTTGCTGAGCAGGTGGGCGAGCGCCCGCCGGTGGGATCACACACCTTGGTACACTATGGGCAGCGCCCGCCGGTGGGATCACACACCTTGGTACACTATGGGCAGCACGCCGCGGTACAGGTGCGCCTGGCGGGCGGTCTGCGCGTGCCGGGTGACGGCGATGATGGGGCAGCGCGGCCGGTACTTGCTGAGCAGGTGGGCGAGCGCCCGCCGGTGGGATCACACACCTTGGTACACTATGGGCAGCGCCCGCCGGTGGGATCACACACCTTGGTACACTATGGGCAGCGCCCGCCGGTGGGATCACACACCTTGGTACACTATGGGCAGCGCCCGCCGGTGGGATCACACACCTTGGTACACTATGGGCAGCGCCCGCCGGTGGGATCACACACCTTGGTACACTATGGGCAGCGCCCGCCGGTGGGATCACACACCTTGGTACACTATGGGCAGCACGCCGCGGTACAGGTGCGCCTGGCGGGCGGTCTGCGCGTGCCGGGTGACGGCGATGATGGGGCAGCGCGGCCGGTACTTGCTGAGCAGGTGGGCGAGCGCCCGCCGGTGGGATCACACACCTTGGTACACTATGGGCAGCGCCCGCCGGTGGGATCACACACCTTGGTACACTATGGGCAGCACGCCGCGGTACAGGTGCGCCTGGCGGGCGGTCTGCGCGTGCCGGGTGACGGCGATGATGGGGCAGCGCGGCCGGTACTTGCTGAGCAGGTGGGCGAGCGCCCGCCGGTGGGATCACACACCTTGGTACACTATGGGCAGCGCCCGCCGGTGGGATCACACACCTTGGTACACTATGGGCAGCGCCCGCCGGTGGGATCACACACCTTGGTACACTATGGGCAGCGCCCGCCGGTGGGATCACACACCTTGGTACACTATGGGCAGCGCCCGCCGGTGGGATCACACACCTTGGTACACTATGGGCAGCACGCCGCGGTACAGGTGCGCCTGGCGGGCGGTCTGCGCGTGCCGGGTGACGGCGATGATGGGGCAGCGCGGCCGGTACTTGCTGAGCAGGTGGGCGAGCGCCCGCCGGTGGGATCACACACCTTGGTACACTATGGGCAGCGCCCGCCGGTGGGATCACACACCTTGGTACACTATGGGCAGCGCCCGCCGGTGGGATCACACACCTTGGTACACTATGGGCAGCACGCCGCGGTACAGGTGCGCCTGGCGGGCGGTCTGCGCGTGCCGGGTGACGGCGATGATGGGGCAGCGCGGCCGGTACTTGCTGAGCAGGTGGGCGAGCGCCCGCCGGTGGGATCACACACCTTGGTACACTATGGGCAGCGCCCGCCGGTGGGATCACACACCTTGGTACACTATGGGCAGCGCCCGCCGGTGGGATCACACACCTTGGTACACTATGGGCAGCGCCCGCCGGTGGGATCACACACCTTGGTACACTATGGGCAGCGCCCGCCGGTGGGATCACACACCTTGGTACACTATGGGCAGCACGCCGCGGTACAGGTGCGCCTGGCGGGCGGTCTGCGCGTGCCGGGTGACGGCGATGATGGGGCAGCGCGGCCGGTACTTGCTGAGCAGGTGGGCGAGCGCCCGCCGGTGGGATCACACACCTTGGTACACTATGGGCAGCGCCCGCCGGTGGGATCACACACCTTGGTACACTATGGGCAGCGCCCGCCGGTGGGATCACACACCTTGGTACACTATGGGCAGCGCCCGCCGGTGGGATCACACACCTTGGTACACTATGGGCAGCGCCCGCCGGTGGGATCACACACCTTGGTACACTATGGGCAGCGCCCGCCGGTGGGATCACACACCTTGGTACACTATGGGCAGCGCCCGCCGGTGGGATCACACACCTTGGTACACTATGGGCAGCGCCCGCCGGTGGGATCACACACCTTGGTACACTATGGGCAGCACGCCGCGGTACAGGTGCGCCTGGCGGGCGGTCTGCGCGTGCCGGGTGACGGCGATGATGGGGCAGCGCGGCCGGTACTTGCTGAGCAGGTGGGCGAGCGCCCGCCGGTGGGATCACACACCTTGGTACACTATGGGCAGCGCCCGCCGGTGGGATCACACACCTTGGTACACTATGGGCAGCGCCCGCCGGTGGGATCACACACCTTGGTACACTATGGGCAGCGCCCGCCGGTGGGATCACACACCTTGGTACACTATGGGCAGCGCCCGCCGGTGGGATCACACACCTTGGTACACTATGGGCAGCGCCCGCCGGTGGGATCACACACCTTGGTACACTATGGGCAGCGCCCGCCGGTGGGATCACACACCTTGGTACACTATGGGCAGCGCCCGCCGGTGGGATCACACACCTTGGTACACTATGGGCAGCGCCCGCCGGTGGGATCACACACCTTGGTACACTATGGGCAGCACGCCGCGGTACAGGTGCGCCTGGCGGGCGGTCTGCGCGTGCCGGGTGACGGCGATGATGGGGCAGCGCGGCCGGTACTTGCTGAGCAGGTGGGCGAGCGCCCGCCGGTGGGATCACACACCTTGGTACACTATGGGCAGCGCCCGCCGGTGGGATCACACACCTTGGTACACTATGGGCAGCACGCCGCGGTACAGGTGCGCCTGGCGGGCGGTCTGCGCGTGCCGGGTGACGGCGATGATGGGGCAGCGCGGCCGGTACTTGCTGAGCAGGTGGGCGAGCGCCCGCCGGTGGGATCACACACCTTGGTACACTATGGGCAGCGCCCGCCGGTGGGATCACACACCTTGGTACACTATGGGCAGCGCCCGCCGGTGGGATCACACACCTTGGTACACTATGGGCAGCGCCCGCCGGTGGGATCACACACCTTGGTACACTATGGGCAGCGCCCGCCGGTGGGATCACACACCTTGGTACACTATGGGCAGCGCCCGCCGGTGGGATCACACACCTTGGTACACTATGGGCAGCGCCCGCCGGTGGGATCACACACCTTGGTACACTATGGGCAGCGCCCGCCGGTGGGATCACACACCTTGGTACACTATGGGCAGCGCCCGCCGGTGGGATCACACACCTTGGTACACTATGGGCAGCGCCCGCCGGTGGGATCACACACCTTGGTACACTATGGGCAGCACGCCGCGGTACAGGTGCGCCTGGCGGGCGGTCTGCGCGTGCCGGGTGACGGCGATGATGGGGCAGCGCGGCCGGTACTTGCTGAGCAGGTGGGCGAGCGCCCGCCGGTGGGATCACACACCTTGGTACACTATGGGCAGCGCCCGCCGGTGGGATCACACACCTTGGTACACTATGGGCAGCACGCCGCGGTACAGGTGCGCCTGGCGGGCGGTCTGCGCGTGCCGGGTGACGGCGATGATGGGGCAGCGCGGCCGGTACTTGCTGAGCAGGTGGGCGAGCGCCCGCCGGTGGGATCACACACCTTGGTACACTATGGGCAGCGCCCGCCGGTGGGATCACACACCTTGGTACACTATGGGCAGCGCCCGCCGGTGGGATCACACACCTTGGTACACTATGGGCAGCGCCCGCCGGTGGGATCACACACCTTGGTACACTATGGGCAGCGCCCGCCGGTGGGATCACACACCTTGGTACACTATGGGCAGCGCCCGCCGGTGGGATCACACACCTTGGTACACTATGGGCAGCGCCCGCCGGTGGGATCACACACCTTGGTACACTATGGGCAGCGCCCGCCGGTGGGATCACACACCTTGGTACACTATGGGCAGCGCCCGCCGGTGGGATCACACACCTTGGTACACTATGGGCAGCGCCCGCCGGTGGGATCACACACCTTGGTACACTATGGGCAGCGCCCGCCGGTGGGATCACACACCTTGGTACACTATGGGCAGCGCCCGCCGGTGGGATCACACACCTTGGTACACTATGGGCAGCACGCCGCGGTACAGGTGCGCCTGGCGGGCGGTCTGCGCGTGCCGGGTGACGGCGATGATGGGGCAGCGCGGCCGGTACTTGCTGAGCAGGTGGGCGAGCGCCCGCCGGTGGGATCACACACCTTGGTACACTATGGGCAGCGCCCGCCGGTGGGATCACACACCTTGGTACACTATGGGCAGCGCCCGCCGGTGGGATCACACACCTTGGTACACTATGGGCAGCACGCCGCGGTACAGGTGCGCCTGGCGGGCGGTCTGCGCGTGCCGGGTGACGGCGATGATGGGGCAGCGCGGCCGGTACTTGCTGAGCAGGTGGGCGAGCGCCCGCCGGTGGGATCACACACCTTGGTACACTATGGGCAGCGCCCGCCGGTGGGATCACACACCTTGGTACACTATGGGCAGCGCCCGCCGGTGGGATCACACACCTTGGTACACTATGGGCAGCGCCCGCCGGTGGGATCACACACCTTGGTACACTATGGGCAGCGCCCGCCGGTGGGATCACACACCTTGGTACACTATGGGCAGCGCCCGCCGGTGGGATCACACACCTTGGTACACTATGGGCAGCGCCCGCCGGTGGGATCACACACCTTGGTACACTATGGGCAGCGCCCGCCGGTGGGATCACACACCTTGGTACACTATGGGCAGCGCCCGCCGGTGGGATCACACACCTTGGTACACTATGGGCAGCGCCCGCCGGTGGGATCACACACCTTGGTACACTATGGGCAGCGCCCGCCGGTGGGATCACACACCTTGGTACACTATGGGCAGCACGCCGCGGTACAGGTGCGCCTGGCGGGCGGTCTGCGCGTGCCGGGTGACGGCGATGATGGGGCAGCGCGGCCGGTACTTGCTGAGCAGGTGGGCGAGCGCCCGCCGGTGGGATCACACACCTTGGTACACTATGGGCAGCGCCCGCCGGTGGGATCACACACCTTGGTACACTATGGGCAGCGCCCGCCGGTGGGATCACACACCTTGGTACACTATGGGCAGCGCCCGCCGGTGGGATCACACACCTTGGTACACTATGGGCAGCGCCCGCCGGTGGGATCACACACCTTGGTACACTATGGGCAGCGCCCGCCGGTGGGATCACACACCTTGGTACACTATGGGCAGCGCCCGCCGGTGGGATCACACACCTTGGTACACTATGGGCAGCGCCCGCCGGTGGGATCACACACCTTGGTACACTATGGGCAGCGCCCGCCGGTGGGATCACACACCTTGGTACACTATGGGCAGCGCCCGCCGGTGGGATCACACACCTTGGTACACTATGGGCAGCGCCCGCCGGTGGGATCACACACCTTGGTACACTATGGGCAGCGCCCGCCGGTGGGATCACACACCTTGGTACACTATGGGCAGCACGCCGCGGTACAGGTGCGCCTGGCGGGCGGTCTGCGCGTGCCGGGTGACGGCGATGATGGGGCAGCGCGGCCGGTACTTGCTGAGCAGGTGGGCGAGCGCCCGCCGGTGGGATCACACACCTTGGTACACTATGGGCAGCGCCCGCCGGTGGGATCACACACCTTGGTACACTATGGGCAGCGCCCGCCGGTGGGATCACACACCTTGGTACACTATGGGCAGCGCCCGCCGGTGGGATCACACACCTTGGTACACTATGGGCAGCGCCCGCCGGTGGGATCACACACCTTGGTACACTATGGGCAGCGCCCGCCGGTGGGATCACACACCTTGGTACACTATGGGCAGCGCCCGCCGGTGGGATCACACACCTTGGTACACTATGGGCAGCGCCCGCCGGTGGGATCACACACCTTGGTACACTATGGGCAGCGCCCGCCGGTGGGATCACACACCTTGGTACACTATGGGCAGCGCCCGCCGGTGGGATCACACACCTTGGTACACTATGGGCAGCGCCCGCCGGTGGGATCACACACCTTGGTACACTATGGGCAGCGCCCGCCGGTGGGATCACACACCTTGGTACACTATGGGCAGCGCCCGCCGGTGGGATCACACACCTTGGTACACTATGGGCAGCGCCCGCCGGTGGGATCACACACCTTGGTACACTATGGGCAGCGCCCGCCGGTGGGATCACACACCTTGGTACACTATGGGCAGCGCCCGCCGGTGGGATCACACACCTTGGTACACTATGGGCAGCGCCCGCCGGTGGGATCACACACCTTGGTACACTATGGGCAGCGCCCGCCGGTGGGATCACACACCTTGGTACACTATGGGCAGCACGCCGCGGTACAGGTGCGCCTGGCGGGCGGTCTGCGCGTGCCGGGTGACGGCGATGATGGGGCAGCGCGGCCGGTACTTGCTGAGCAGGTGGGCGAGCGCCCGCCGGTGGGATCACACACCTTGGTACACTATGGGCAGCGCCCGCCGGTGGGATCACACACCTTGGTACACTATGGGCAGCGCCCGCCGGTGGGATCACACACCTTGGTACACTATGGGCAGCGCCCGCCGGTGGGATCACACACCTTGGTACACTATGGGCAGCGCCCGCCGGTGGGATCACACACCTTGGTACACTATGGGCAGCGCCCGCCGGTGGGATCACACACCTTGGTACACTATGGGCAGCGCCCGCCGGTGGGATCACACACCTTGGTACACTATGGGCAGCGCCCGCCGGTGGGATCACACACCTTGGTACACTATGGGCAGCGCCCGCCGGTGGGATCACACACCTTGGTACACTATGGGCAGCGCCCGCCGGTGGGATCACACACCTTGGTACACTATGGGCAGCGCCCGCCGGTGGGATCACACACCTTGGTACACTATGGGCAGCGCCCGCCGGTGGGATCACACACCTTGGTACACTATGGGCAGCGCCCGCCGGTGGGATCACACACCTTGGTACACTATGGGCAGCACGCCGCGGTACAGGTGCGCCTGGCGGGCGGTCTGCGCGTGCCGGGTGACGGCGATGATGGGGCAGCGCGGCCGGTACTTGCTGAGCAGGTGGGCGAGCGCCCGCCGGTGGGATCACACACCTTGGTACACTATGGGCAGCGCCCGCCGGTGGGATCACACACCTTGGTACACTATGGGCAGCACGCCGCGGTACAGGTGCGCCTGGCGGGCGGTCTGCGCGTGCCGGGTGACGGCGATGATGGGGCAGCGCGGCCGGTACTTGCTGAGCAGGTGGGCGAGCGCCCGCCGGTGGGATCACACACCTTGGTACACTATGGGCAGCGCCCGCCGGTGGGATCACACACCTTGGTACACTATGGGCAGCGCCCGCCGGTGGGATCACACACCTTGGTACACTATGGGCAGCACGCCGCGGTACAGGTGCGCCTGGCGGGCGGTCTGCGCGTGCCGGGTGACGGCGATGATGGGGCAGCGCGGCCGGTACTTGCTGAGCAGGTGGGCGAGCGCCCGCCGGTGGGATCACACACCTTGGTACACTATGGGCAGCGCCCGCCGGTGGGATCACACACCTTGGTACACTATGGGCAGCGCCCGCCGGTGGGATCACACACCTTGGTACACTATGGGCAGCGCCCGCCGGTGGGATCACACACCTTGGTACACTATGGGCAGCGCCCGCCGGTGGGATCACACACCTTGGTACACTATGGGCAGCGCCCGCCGGTGGGATCACACACCTTGGTACACTATGGGCAGCACGCCGCGGTACAGGTGCGCCTGGCGGGCGGTCTGCGCGTGCCGGGTGACGGCGATGATGGGGCAGCGCGGCCGGTACTTGCTGAGCAGGTGGGCGAGCGCCCGCCGGTGGGATCACACACCTTGGTACACTATGGGCAGCGCCCGCCGGTGGGATCACACACCTTGGTACACTATGGGCAGCACGCCGCGGTACAGGTGCGCCTGGCGGGCGGTCTGCGCGTGCCGGGTGACGGCGATGATGGGGCAGCGCGGCCGGTACTTGCTGAGCAGGTGGGCGAGCGCCCGCCGGTGGGATCACACACCTTGGTACACTATGGGCAGCGCCCGCCGGTGGGATCACACACCTTGGTACACTATGGGCAGCACGCCGCGGTACAGGTGCGCCTGGCGGGCGGTCTGCGCGTGCCGGGTGACGGCGATGATGGGGCAGCGCGGCCGGTACTTGCTGAGCAGGTGCGACGAGCGGCCGCTGGTGGTGATCACCACGATGGCCGAGGCCATGCAGATGGCGGACGCTTCGACGGCGGCGATGGCGACCGCGTGCGCTTGCTCGATCGGGGCGTTTACCTGCAAAGTTTGGGGAACTTAATTATTGCTGTTTTGAAGGCACAACTTAACTTAATTTCGAAAGGGTAACAATTAACCGATCGACTAAAATACTTTTTTACAAACAAAAATACAAGGTGAGCGACTAAATGTCAATAAATGACAGAGACAGAAAAACGTTTTAAACACGTTCAACGTTAATCGCGTTTAAATATCAGTGGTGAAATCGGGCCTTAGGGCAACTTTCATCACTGATATTTAAACGTTATTAACGCTAAACGTGTTTAATACATAGTTCTGTCTCTGTCTTCTGTTTGAATGTGACAGGGACAGAAATACGTTTTAAACACGTTTAGCGTTAATCGCGTTTAAATATCATTGGTGAAATCGGGCCTAAATGACAGAGACAGAAATACGTTTTAAACACGTTTACCGTTAATCGCATTTTAATTATCAGTGGTGAAATCGGGCCTTAGGGCGACTTTCATCACTGATATTTAAACGTGATTTACGCTAAACGTGTTTAATACTTAGTTCTGCCTCTGTCATCTGTTTGAATGTGACAGGGACAGAAATACGTTTTAAACACGTTTACCGTTAATCGCATTTAAATTATCAGTGGTGAAATCGGGCCTTAGTCGCCAATCTGACCTAACCTAAACCTATTTTATTCGCAACTAAACCTAATATTTTAGTTGGTAAATCTAGTAATTTTTAGTCGGTCGGTTTATTATATTCCATTTCAAAATACACACATATTTTAATACTGTTTTGATCATTGAATTTTTCGGCCTCCTTGCAGATGTTGGCCATGGTCAGCACACATTCCAGCGGGTAGTCGCCCTTGGCCATCTCTCCCGAGAGCATGACGCAGTCAGCTCGTGGCATTATACTAATAAAACCTATTTTCTTATCTACTTAATAAAATAAAAATAAAAAAAAATACAAAAAAAAGATATTTACATTTCTTACATCCGCTACCAGATCGATGAACAGCTGCTTAAGCCAAATAGCTGCTTCGGCCTCCTTGCAGATGTTGGCCATAGTCAACACGCATTCCAACGGGTAGTCCCCCTTGGCCGTCTCTCCCGAGAGCATGACTTAGTCAGCTCGTGGCATTATACTAATAAAACCTATTTTAATTCTCTATTTAATAAAATAAAAATACAAAAAAAATCTTACATCCGCTACCAGATTGATGAACAGCTGCTTAGGTTTCAGCACGTAGCATTATACTAATAAAACCTATTTTCTTCTCAACTTTATATAAAAAAAAATAAAAAATACAAAAAGATATACATTTCTTACATCCGCTACCAGATCGATGAAAAGCTGCTTATGCCAAATAGCTGCTTCGGCCTCCTTGCAGATGTTGGCCATGGTCAACACGCATTCCAGCGGGTAGTCCCCCTTGGCCGTCTCTCCCGAGAGCATGACGCAGTCAGCTCGTGGCATTATACTAATTAAACCTATTTTCTTATCTACTTAATAAAATAAAAACTAAAAAACAATACAAAAAGTATTTACATTTCTTACATCCGCTACCAGATTGATGAACAGCTGCTTATGCCAGATAGCTGCTTCTGCCTCCTTGCAGATGTTGGCCATGGTCAGCACGCATTCCAGCGGGTGGTCACCTTTGGCCGTCTCTCCCGAGAGCATGACTTAGTCAGCACGTGGCATTATACTAATAAAACCTATTTTTCTTCTATATTTAATAAAATAAAAATACAAAAAAAAATCTTACATCCACTACCAGATTGATGAACAGCTGCGTAGGTTTCAGCACGTAGTATTATACTAATAAAACCTATTTTCTTATCTACTTAATAAAATAAAAATAAAAAATAATACAAAAAAAAGATATTTACATTTCTTACATCCGCTACCAGATCGATGAACAGCTGCTTATGCCAAATAGCTGCTTCGGCCTCCTTGCAGATGTTGGCCATGGTCAACACGCATTCCAACGGGTAGTCGCCCTTGGCCGTCTCTCCCGAGAGCATGACTTAGTCAGCTCGTGGCATTATACTAATAAAACTTATTTCAATTCTCTATTTAATAAAATAAAAATACAAAAAAAATCTTACATCCACTACCAGATTGATGAACAGCTGCTTAGGTTTCAGCACGTAGTATTATACTAATAAAACCTATTTTCTTCTCAACATATAAAATAAAAATAAAAAAATACAAAAAAAGATATTTACATTTCTTACATCCGCTACCAGATCGATGAACAGCTACTTATGCCAGATAGCTGCTTCGGCCTCCTTTCAGATGTTGGCCATAGTCAGCACGCATTCCAGCGGGTAGTCACCCTTGGCCGTCTCTCCCGAGAGCATGACTTAGTCAGCTCGTGGCATTATACTAATAAAACCTATTTCAATTCTCTATTTAATAAAATAAAAATACAAAAAAAACTTACATCCACTACCAGATTGATGAACAGCTGCGTAGGTTTCAGCACGTAGCATTATAATAATAAAACCACTTTTCTTCTCAACTTTATATAAAAAAAATAAAAAAATACAAAAAGATATTTACATTTCTTACATCCGCTACCAGATCGATGAACAGCTGCTTATGCCAAATAGCTGCTTCGGCCTCCTTGCAGATGTTGGCCATGGTCAACACGCATTCCAACGGGTAGTCGCCCTTGGCCGTCTCTCCCGAGAGCATGACGCAGTCAGCTCCGTCCAGGATAGCGTTGGCGACGTCGGAGGTTTCCGCGCGGGTTGGCCGAGGCTTCTTGACCATGGATTCCAGCATCTGGGTGGCGCAGATTACGGGTTTGCCGACCTGTGGTGGAGTTGCTTGTGTCAGAAATTGTGGTGAGTTTAAGAGAAATTAGGGAAATAAGTTTGTTGAGATGCCGGCGACTGGTCAGCGAAAATGAGCCTCCCATACAAATGAAATACCAAAATAATTAAAAAATTGAGCTTTTTTCAGTACTTGGGATGTTATTCAGATTAAGACAGCATTCCGGGAGTAGTGCGCTTCCACCTTCAGCCTTATCACCACTTAACATCAGGTGTGATGAAGGCTAAGTGCTACCCCGTTGTAGATAAAAAAAAATATATCAACGTCCCTATTAAAATAAGAAAACAAAATACCGTTCCCGACCCGTACTTATGTACCCAATTAAAAATAAATGCAGTTTTGTATGAGAAATGTAATTAAGCATTATTTTTTTATTGGGTAGATATTTTGGATTTTTATTTCAATAGAAACCTAGATAAATACTGTTTAAATCCAAATAACATCACAAGTACAGTCAATCATATTCAAATTTTAAATTATTTTGGTTTTACGTTTGTATGGGAGACTGACGCGTCGCAGGCCACATTGTTTCACAATGTCCGATTAGGAGATACTTTCCAGTTTAATTGACACTTTTGTATGGACTATCTGCCAAGTAACAGCTAATGAGAACTTACTTAAGTCATTGTGAAACAAGCCCTTAATAATTTAGTAAAACTGCAATAAAGAGTTAAAATTAGACGGTTTTTAAATAAACTTTGTTTTAAACACATCAATAATAATTATTAGTAACTACAAACATTGTAGTTCATTCTTTAATACGAATCGTTACGTAGCAGGTTTATGGTTACTTGTAGAATAGGAATAAAGTTGTATGAAAATCCATAATCATAACTTACTAAAAACAACTATAAAATTTAATATGTTGTGTTGTTATACATTTTGTGAGACTAAACTAATGTAAAATAACAATATTATAATTAGAAAAGAGATACATTACCCTGTTGCAGCGCGCAATCATTGTCTTCTGTGCGAGGAACACCTTCTCAGGAGGGATCTCAATACCGAGGTCTCCTCGAGCAACCATGATGCCGTCAGATTCCTGACCAACAGAAACATATTCATTTGCCTTTCTCTCTTATACCAAAATATATATTTGCAGGTAAACATGGATCGAGGAGGTGGCGCCGAATTTAAGGCGCTACTCGGAAAAAGTATGGACTTTTTGATATAAAACTATAGAACGGTTAAAGTTGTTACAAATCTGGTAATAAGATATTTATTTCTTCATAACTTTATGTAGATTCCTATAGTTTTAGAAACACGATTTTATGATTTTGCCTTGACACTTTTTCTTTTCGAAAAGACCTCTAAAAAAAAAAGAAAATTCAAGATTATTCTTAAATGGGGTTCCAATACTATTGGAAATTGGTTTAATTAGTAGACACCAATAATGTTTAGGATCGTGTAGAAGCATTTTTAAAAAATCGGTATAGTGATCGGTATAGTACGAAGTGATTTTGTGTTTTTTTGCCTAATCTGAAAAATCAGTCTCACTCCCGCGCGCGTCTTTTTCTCATTGCTATCTCGTTTCAGCATAATTTCTATATCGCCTCAAACTCCAAATTCGGCGACAGTAAGTATGCAGTTGTTTGACTGGCGCCAGCTCTGGATAGGCATAACAAGGATATTTTTACACGAAGCCAGCGTTGGATTGTCAGCGATTTCGGCGCTAGCTACTGGATCCATGTAAATCCTACTTCCTACTATATCCTACTAATATTATAAATGTGAAAGTTTAGATGTTTGTATGTTTGTTACTCAATCACGCCAAAACGGCTTAACGGATTTGGCTGAAATCTGGGACAGATACTTTGTAGCCAGGAGAGAAACATAGGCTACTTTTTATCCTGGAAAATATCAAATTCCCGCAGGATAACGTCGTGTCGTCCACGCGGGCGAAACAGCGGGCGAAAAGCTAGTCTGCCATATAGAAAACTATGTTTCGGATACTCGGTCACAAGTTCACAACTACATTACATTGACGAGCAGTAGGATCTGGGACGTACTCTGTAACACAAGTCCGAAACTTCAGCTAGCCCCGCCCCTTTTACTCGATTCTGTTATGACTGAAGAGTGAGAGGGGAGAGATAACGAAGTTTCGGGTTTGCGTTTCAGATTTGGCCCTCTGGTTCAATATTTCGTTGGTCCAATAGCATGGCGTTGCATGTTGGCCGGGCCTAACTAAACAAGTTGCAAATTGCAATTGACAAAAAATGCTTAGCACTATTTAAAAAACCCAATCCTTTAAAATTCAAATCACGCTTTGATCACCAGGTCAACATGGACGAAGTTGCTACCAAATCGTATGGTTGCTAACTGATTTAACAACATGATAAATTATCGTACGTAAGAATATTTTGTGACTCACTAACTTACATATTTTTCACGATAAATTGAATACTCAGTAACTCTAAAACCGGTTAAATCCACCAATGTTACAGATAAGATACTGTTATCGAGTAGCCAGCGACTTTTCAGTACAAATCAACAAATAAGAGTAGGTATGAGGTCACCAATCGAACGAAATCTAACCTACAAAAATACTGAAATGCACACCTAAATATGCAGCAAAACATTTTTGTCACGCATGAAAATAATATTACTTATAATAAGAAAACTACTTAATTGTTTTTTTGGACACTTGTCTATTGCTTTGTTTCGCTTTGTTTTAAGTTTAATTAACCTGTTTGTTAATTCTAATGGAAGAGCAGTGACCTCCTGATACAGGCATAATTTTTTTCTTACCAGGAATACCATCTCAACACTGTAATCACCTGGTTTGATGCCGAAATAAAGCATTTTGTTTTTGTTATCTCCATACAAGCTACCATTTTTTCTAATTCGCAGTCCTGCGCTAAATATCGCAATACAAAAAAGTCATCAGCGTGCCAAGACGCATAAACTGAGATATGTTAGATTTCTATTGGTTGATGGGGACACAAATTTGCGTGGTCTTTGCCGTCAAAACTGAAAAACTAATAAAGAAGCTATAAAACTAAATGTTAAAAATGACTTTTAATAGTACTCACCGCAATAATTTCGTCCAGGTTCACCATACCCTGGTGGTTCTCAATCTTGGAGATGATCTTGATCTGTTTCCCCTTCTCGCCGAGGATTCCGCGGATCTCTTGCAGCGCCGCGCCGTTACGGATGAACGAGGCGAAGATCATGTCAACCTGAACGACAAAGAAGAAATATCATGAGTTGTGAAATCGTATTTTTCTCACTAATGCTCTAAAATGTTGAAAATCACCATTTACTAAGAAACTAGTATTTCCTCGCAATTTGAGAGAAAAGTTTTATACAAGCCTTGTACTGGAAGTTATTTGCATTGCCTCGAATGATTATAGCCCTCGCCTGCAACTCGGGCTTCAAATCATCCTCGACTCAGTTTCCCGTTCTCGGCTGTAATGTACTAGTCATCTTCATCACCAGCAGTTTTTAATAACCCCACTGCTGGGACATAAGACTTTTATTTTGGATTCTTTTTTTCTTGACAGTCAAAAGAATTAGATGTCGGTCGAGATTATTAGTCTCGAGTCATTTCAGTCCTTTAGTCAATTAAGTCCTTCGAGTCAAGTGTAAGTCCGAATCGGCAGCATTAACTTATTTGACTTGATTTCAGCTAAAGACTCAGAGGACACAATCCCGAGTTCTTTTAAAAAGACTCAGTGAAAAGTTTCTGTAGTCATGACTGGACATGACAGGACTCGGATTCAAGTTTTTAAAAAGAACTGAGTCTTCAAATAGAACTGAAGTTCTTTTATTACTTAACTACTACCTACTACATTAACCGCCGCACTCAGAGACGTCAATTAAAAATTGGCATTAATTTATCATTCCTACTTTATTCAATACTGGACATAAAAAAGAGACTGATAGAGATTTAATTATCAATTAAAGTTAATTGGCGTCTCTGAGTGCGGCAGTAAGACTTCAGAACTCGAGTTTCTCAGAACACTAATCTTTGAGCTAGTGCTAGTACAAATTCGTATGTGAACTAAAAATAACGTTGTTTTTTCCCCAAACGAAGAAGTTATGCAGGTACCAATTTAATTAATTTATTAAAATAAAAAAAAACTAAATATTTTATGGTGTTAAATCTGTTCGAATCCGGTCAGGTATTAAGAAAGTGTCATTTTATTATCACAGAACAAACGCTAGTACTTATTTTACTACAAACTATAATAACTTCACATGTATTGAAAACGCGTGATGTTATTTTTAATTAGCTAACACAAATTTAAAAAAGTACCTATATTTCCATTCATAATTATCTAAACATTTCTTTTGTTTATTTGAGTTATTACATAAACTCATTTATATTTAGCTAACAAACAAGGTCATCGCTCGTCGCGTATCGGCCAAAACTGACGTCACAGAATCAGAATAATTGCGATAAGATTGAGAATCATAATATTTTACAACAAATAAGATTTTATTGTTGTTTGATAAGAATTATTTTACAATTACCAATAAAATACACGTGGGTATATCGTGTTTATATATGAAGATCACTCATCAGATTCGATGAGACAGAGATAATTTAGTGGTTTATCTTTTCAATACTTTATGTTATTGACACTGATCATGATACGTTCATGCTGGTGCCACATGATAGATGTTTTTTGAGCGATAGTAAAAAGTTGATCTGCCTAGACACTTGAAGATTATACTGTCTGCTATCACTTCACAACAAGACTGAGTGAATGTGCATTATATTACACTTATAATTTTCCACAAAGTGGCCATAGCCTACGAGATGTTTTTCATAACTTTGAAGTACAGTCAGGGAAAAAATCTTTTCTTCTTTTCTTACTTCTGTTCGTGTGGCTGCGTCTCAACGTTCACTTGCAGTATATAGGGATAGGGATCCCTATCTCTAATTGCTTATGCACTACCCTAGTTTAAAACAACCAAATCGTAAAAGGGTCTGCGCTGCGCGTGAATGGCGAGGCACCAGCCTCACAAAAGAAGAAGAGGAGGTGGTTCACAGAATTTGTCTGTGTTTGTTTTGTACCTACTATGTTAGTACGGTTTAATAAGAATATTAGCTGTGTATGTGTGGCATTGACATCAAATTCGATGACGATTCATCTAGAATTATATCATTACTAGCTTTCCGCCCGCGGCTTCGCCCGCGTGGACTACACGCGGGAATTTGATACTTTTCCGGGATAAAAAGTAGCCTATGTTCCTTTCCAGGCTACAAAGTATCTATGTCCCAAATTTCAGCCAAATCCGTTCAAGCGTTTTGGCGTGATTGAGTAACAAACATCCAAATATCTAAACATCCAAACATCTAAACTTTCACATTTATAATATTAGTAGGATATTAGTAGGATAGCGAAGTCTGTCTCTTTTCAACGTGATCAGCCGGAAGCGATAGAAAATCTCAGGCGCGTGGAGGCGCCTACCGTGGTTTCGAAAGGTGTGAGCGGGATTTCCAATGTAAACTGTCCAAGTAGCGGTGTCGAGCAATGTACGAGCGGGACGACGCATCCTGTGACACGGTTTGAGGCCACGGAATGCACTGCGGTTTCGAATGCACCGGCGGTAACTGTTAATACCTGCGCGCGCGCCGCTGAGGTCACTGCCTTGAGCCTTATCACTCGCACTAATGACGAACAAACAGCTGTTTCTTTTGTCGACAAGGTAAAATGTAATCTAAATAACTTAAGCAAAAGCCAAAGTGATAAGGGCCGTACTCAGGTTCCGGAAGGGAATAATGAATGGCAGACTGTGCAGTCTAAAGCCGCCAAGAAATACAAACTCATTGGGCAAAAAGGTCGTGCGTCCACAGCACCCGATGTGAAGTTTAAAGCGGCTGACGTCAAAGTTCCGTTATTTATTTCTAACGTAAGTAAAGATACAAGTGATCAGGATATTATTAGTTATATTAAAGATAGAACAAGTGAAACAGTGTCTATTAAAATGATAAAAATGAAATCTACCAAAAAATATAACGCGTACAAAGTGTTTGTGTCGAAAAGTAAGCTAGAGCTATTTTTAAAGGATGATTTTTGGCCGGATGGTATTACATTCAGGCGTTTTGTGCATTTTACGTACGGGACTAAACAAGATGGTGTAAGTAATAGCTAGTTAGTATTTTTATTTTAATGGATAGTGATAAACACTGTAAAATAAGTAGTTATAATTGCAAAAACTTTAAAACATCAATTGACGATGTTCGGAATTTATGTAAAATGAGCAATGTCCCCTACAAGGTGGACCGACGATCTGGTCAAGGTCGCGGGAAGCCGCTGGATGCGGGCAGCGCAGGACCGATCGTTGTGGAGATCCTTGGGGGAGGCCTATGCCCAGCAGTGGGCGTCGTTCGGCTGACATGATGATGATGATGATGATGAGCAATGTAGTGTGTCTACAGGAGACCTGGCTTCTCGATCACGACATTCCATTATTGGGAACAGTTTCATGTGAGTTTGAATACACAGGTAAGTCTGCTGTTGACACATCTGCTGGCATTCTAAGGGGGAGGCCATACGGTGGAGTTGCCATTCTTTGGAGAAAGGGAATTTTCGATACTGTGTCGGTCATTGAGTGTAGTAGTAAACGATTAGCTGCTATTAAGGGCACTACGGGCGGCCGTACTATTTTAGTTTTTTCAGTTTACATGCCAACAAAGTCTTATAATAACTTACCTATTTTCACTGAAGTATTGGGCGAAATTAGTGCAATTGAAGCAAGCAACGACGTTGAAACTATATTTTTATTAGGTGATTTTAATGCTCATCCATATGAAATTTTCTATGATGAATTAAGTAATTTTTGTACGGATCGATCTTGGGTCTGTGCTGATGTAGAAACATTGCCAGCCGATTCGTATACATTTATTGACCAGTATCACGGAAGCAAGAGCTGGCTGGACCACTGTGTGGTCTCTCAGTCAGCTTGGCAAACTGTCGTGAATGTAGGGATAATGGAGGATGTGTTTGTATCGGATCATCTACCTATTTATGTTGATTGTAACTTAAGTACAGTTAGGCCTAGGCTGATGACGTATGGCGTGCCGCGAAATGCAGTAATTTGGGGAGAAAGAGATAAATCTCAGAAAAATTGCTATCATGATCTCTGTCACAAGCGCTTAAGGGATATTGATTTTCCGCCTGAGTTTATCGATTGCAGCCATGGGTCATGCAGCTTAAATGATCACAAGATTGTGTTGGAAAGGTATTATGAACATATTATTTCTGTGTTGCGGGACGCGGCTGTTCAAACCAAACAAAAAGTTAGAGAAAAACCTCGGAAAAATAGAGTAGTGTGTGGTTGGAACAGCCACGTGAGGGATGCTCATCTGGAGGCCAGGCTTAGTTTCCAGTTATGGGTTTTGCACAATCGACCATCATCGGGCCCAATATATGAGCGGATGTTTGAATCGCGTAAGATTTTTAAAGGCAGACTGCGATGGTGCTTGAATAATCAGGAGCAAATTAAAATGGACCGAATAGCAAAAATGAGAGCCGATAAAAATTTTAGTAGTTTCTGGAAATCTACTGGTAAACTGGAGATTAGGCCTGGCCTGCCGGCGAGTGTCGAGGACAAAAGTGATCCTAAAGAGATCGCAAACTTATTTATGGAGCACTTTATGGTGCGATCTCCTCTTGGACCGTCTACAGTAATGCCCGGGGCTGAGCCCGGCGTGCGTGAGGACGAGCCACTGCTGAGATTTACAACTGCACAGGTTAAGACTGTAATAAAAGGGATGAGCAGAGGCAAATCTCCTGGGCACGACGGGCTTAGTATCGAGCACCTGAAGTACGCAGGTGTCCACTTGCCGAGGGTCCTGTCTTTGTTCTTTAATATGTGTATTAGTCATTCATATTTACCAGCTGAATTAATGAAAACCACTGTCGTGCCCATTGTGAAGAACAGGACAGGAGACATCTCGGATAAGACCAACTATCGCCCCATATCCCTTGCTACCACGATAGCTAAAGTGTTGGACGGTTTGCTTGATTCTTGTTTGCAAAAGTATTTAAATCTCCATGACGCGCAGTTTGGGTTTCGGCCTGGATTATCAACTGAAAGCGCAATACTGAGCCTCAAGCATACTGTCCAATACTACAAAGATAGAAAGACACCGGTTTACGCATGTTTTCTAGACCTCTCCAAAGCCTTCGATCTCGTTTCGTATGATGTGCTTTGGAGGGTGGTGGAGGACAGGGGTGTCCCGGTGTCCATGTTAAATATCTTTCGATATTGGTATGCAAACCAGATGAACTATGTAAAATGGTCGGACAGTCTCTCTGAGCCATACAGGTTGGAGTGCGGAGTGAGACAGGGTGGGTTATCGTCTCCTAAGCTCTTCAACCTGTGTGTAAACGACCTCATAGTGGGGCTCAGCAGCATGCGTGTTGGATGCCGTGTGGGTGGTGTTAATATAAATAACATCAGCTACGCGGACGACATGGTGCTTCTGGGCCCGACTGTGAGGGCTATCAGGGAGATGCTACAAGTTTGTGAGACCTACGCTGCGTCACACGGTCTTGCATACAATGTGACAAAAAGCGAGTATATGGTCTTTAAGGCCGCAGGTAAGCGTCCCGAAACTTTCCCTCCAATCACCCTAAACGGACGTGATTTAAAGCGGGTTTATCATTTTAAATATCTAGGGCATTACCTTACCGACGACCTTAAAGACGATCTAGATATAGAGAGGGAGCGTAGGGCATTGGCGATACGTGGCAACATGTTGGCCCGCAGATTTGCTCGCTGCTCTGAGCAGGTAAAAATAACTTTGTTTAAGGCGTACTGCCAGGGTCTGTACACGGGCGGTCTCTGGACCAATTACAACAAAAAATCGCTGAACACCCTGCGTATACAGTATAATAACATTTTCAGGATGATGTTGGGACTCCCTCGCTTTTGCAGTGCATCAAGCATGTTCGCACAATGCCAAACAGACGGGTTTCATGCCGTCATTCGGAAGAAAGTGGCGTCACTGCTGGGGAGGGTGCGTGGGAGTAGCAACAGCATCCTGAAAACCATAGCGGATGATCCATACGCGCCCATCTTGAGACACTTCGCGCGGACGATGACCGCAGTAGAGGATAACTCCTCTGGGTGTTGTCCGCGCAGGTGGCCTCTGAGATATTAATATTAATCAATTTTTAATTAATTTGTACCTAAATTTACTAACCCTTATTTTTAAGTATCTTTTGTTTACTAACACATGGATCTTTGTTGTCCGAAATAAATGAATTTGATTTGATTTGATAACTGCGTGGCTGTGTTTAATGAATCCCATATACCTGAGACAACTTATATTATAGACTAGCTTTCCGCCCGCGGCTTCGCCCGCGTGGACTACACGACGTTATCCCGCGGGAATGGGATATTTTTCCGGGATAAAAAGTAGCCTAAGTTATTCCTTATTACATCAGCTACCTGCCAGTGAAGTCCCGTCAAAATCGGTCCAGCCGTTTCAGAGATTAGCCGGAACAAACAGACAGACAGACAGACAGACAGACAAAAATTGTAAAAAATGTTATTTTGGAATATGTACCGTATATAAAATCATATGCATGTAGTAAAAAGCGGTTATTTTAATATTACATCAGACACTCCAATTTTATTTATTTGTATAGATAAGGTAGAAGTTGTTAAATACGTTCTGTAAGTATCATGATTTCAATGACTAGGTACTTCATACGGAAATAAATAATTGTTTTGCAATCTGTCACATTTCCATGTGAATTACTTTCTTTCCCTGCAACTTATTTGTGTTGATATCTTAATCATTACGAGATTCGATTATGGGATGGGTGACAGATGGATGGCAGCATGGTACCCCGACCCCGACAGCAATGAGAGCTTGCTTTTTACATTTTAGTTCGACTTTGGCAGTCGTTTTTTTTATTTTTGAATTATTATTTACCGTATTAAGATATAAGAAAATCAATCATCGTGGTAGAAAGTACAACACGTCCTAATCTTGAACTCCTTCATATTTTTGCACGTCACCGGCATCATTCAGTAGTTTATCTGTTACAGTCCACGTCACTTGAAAAAGGCCTAGGGTCAACACAGAAACACATAAAAATAGCAACTGTTGATGATGAAATATCTCTGTTCAACATTTTTCTAACATTTTCGTCCTTCCTTTGTAACCTTGTTTATGTAAATTGCTCATCATCTCGAAAGAGTATTTGAGAGATATTTTTTATTGACTTAAAATGTTTATTGAAATATTATCAACACAACATAAGTATTTATTTTCAGATATCTTGTATATTTTCAGCGATATAGAGCATCAAACTTTTTAATTAGACAAGGAGAGCGCTACCAGCCAGTAACGTCACAATCATGCTAGTAGCGCCATACTTTCGCCATTGAAAATTTCGTTTTAGAAATGAATAAATAAGAATAACAATTAAAATAAATAAATAAATAAATTCACATTTGTTATTCAATAATGTTATGTTTCTGAATGTCATAATTAAATATCTACATTTCAACAACAGTCAAATACCCTATTGCTCAATTTATTGATCTGTGGTTAACGATGTTGGTTCCACGATTAGTAAGTAAGTATAGTTGTTAATGATTTCGAAAAAAAATTGTATTGTGTTACTGTTTGTTTGACCCAAATAAATAAAAAAAACTAAAAATAAAAAAAAAAACATTTACTTACGTCCTGTTCGACGCCGAAGAGTAAGTCAGACTTGTCCTTCTCCGAGACAGCGGGCAGGTCCACCGGCAGGCCGGGCAGGTTCACGCCCTTCCTGGACCCCAGCGAACCTGTCGGGAATATAACGTCAGTTATTCAACGTTATTTCATCAAAACCATTTAGGTAGAATTAATTTATTAACACACAAGAGAAGAGATGGGACGAGACACGAGTTGAGATCAAAATCGAATAAAGATCGAAAAATAAAGAATTTCTTTAACTTATTATTATCAATTTAATAAAAAATAAAACTGAGGTTGCGTGAAATAGTAGCAGAGTCAAAATGAAATTTTGCATGAAACAGCAGCATTTTAGGTTACTTCCACAGAACACGCGAATTGCGTTGGAAATAGTAAGTGGACGAGACTTGAGAGACTCGAGAAGATAGGTAAATACCGTACAAAATTTTACATTTGTACGGTATTTACCTATCTTCAAATTACCGTGACAATCAGACCCCCAACTCCTGACCAAATCACCATTCTAGTAACGATTGTAGCGCCAAACGAGTAGTGGTTGAATACCGTTATGTCGTTCGGCTGACATGATGACTACAAAATTCACGCAACCTCAGTTAAGGAAATTCCTTACAATTTTTTTTTACAATGATGTTCTAGCTTACTCATATTTTTACAAATTACATGTCGTAAAACAGTCCAAACAAAGATTGATTTCAATTGCGATTCAAACTTCCTCATCGTTTTACTTTTGGTCCTTCCAGCCGATATAAAGCAAACTAATCTAAGTAAGTATAGGTATCAATATTCTTTTGTACTTAATACTTTCGAAATTAAATTACACATGAAATCTGACATTAATAGAATCTGGCATTTATAGAATTTGGCATTATCAGAATCTGGCGTTTCTAGAATCTGTCATTTGTAGAATCTGCCGTTAATCGAATATGTCATTCATAGAATCGGGCGTTCTAAACTCGTCTGACATTTCCAGAATCTGACATTTGTCGACTAATCCGTTTTATATATTGTTCGTTATTTCATAAACTAGTCTTATAAAATAAAATAAAATAAACTATAGCTACAAAAAAAAATTAAGTATTAGAAAAAGTCGACCCATCTCACAACTAGTTCCGATGGGGCTTGAACCCACGACCTGTCCGGGCGAATGCTCTAACCTAACCACTGAGCTACGGAGTCGCTAACAGTCAGCGACTTTTCTTATAAGTACTCCATTTTAAATTTTTCAATAATAAAGATTGCATTGTGAATGCAAAAATAAAAAAATATTTGATATAGCCAGGCGTCCGTCACTCGCTCCAGGACGCGAGATAAGTGCCTACCGCTTCGCGTATATCTCGGGATACAATTTACAGCGGGCCGCCCGCCGTACGCCCGCCCAAGCGCGATAGAATATATGCGATAGAAAGAGATGCAACGTCTAGCCGTTCGTAATTAGAGCCATACAAGCTGAATTTTACTTTATTGTGTTGAAGTTAGAGTTGCTATTTGTTTAAATGGTTTCGCGGAGTGCAGCTTCTGTACTTGTACTATTATTTATTCTGTGATATACTACTAGCTACTTATTTGTGCCACTGCCAACTTACCTCCATTCTCAATAGTGCAAACAAGAGCGTCTGAGGTAGCCGACTGGCAAATGACTGAGATGAGGCCGTCATCGATGAAGATCCTGTTGCCGGGCTTCACCACGTTGGTGATGTTCTTGTAGTCCACAAACACGGTGGAGGCAGTTCCCGACTCTTGGAACATCGGGTCGGTGGTCAACTTGATCGTCTCGCCCTTCTTTAGTTCCACCTCTGCGGAGCCGCCCTGTTAAATAGTTTTTATGATAAGTAAAAGGCTGGACTAAGTTCAGCAATAAGACTAGCTTTTTGTGCTGCTTTACAACTCAATTTTCAAATCTATGCATTAACAAAATAGTAACGAAACCATATCTGTATATGGAATATATAAAAAAAAGTTATAACCATAAAATCTTACTTCTTGTCAAATTTCATGATTCCCGGTGAACGGGTAGTAGGTACCCTACAGGTTTTGATTACCTCGCGAGCGTCAAAATATGCGGCCGTTATGCCCGGTTAACATTATCTTTAGGAGAGTGCTTTAGGAGAGTACTTTAGTAGAAACCTGTAAACGCTACTCACTTCAGTACGGTTCTACTTTAAAATCAAAATAGGATTGGTTTTTATTTTTACCTGCATAAAGCACTCTCCTAAACACTACGATAATGTAAACCGGGCATAACGCCTTTTAACGTGCTTTCTTCAGATCATACATAGAGCCAGAAGAAATACTTACGCCTTCTAACAGTCCAGTTCTGATCTCAGGCCCCTAGGTGTCTAAAGCGATGGCGAGCGAGAACGGCATGCCAAACTTGGCGCTGTGGTTCTTCTGGGCCTGGCGGCAGTTGGCGATGGTCTCGGCGTGGTTCCTACAGATCACACATTTAGCCTGACAAAGTACTTACGCCTTCTAATAGTCCAGTTCTGATCTCAGGCCTCTTGGTGTCCAAAGCGATGGCGAGAGAGAACGGCATGCCAAGCTTGGCGCTGTAGTTCTTCTCGGCCTGGCGGCAGTTGGCGACGGTCTCGGCGTGGTTCCTTCAGATCATACCTTTAGCCCGACAAAATACTTACGCCTTCTAACAGTCCAGTTCTGATCTCAGGCCCCTTGGTGTCCAAAGCAATGGCGAGAGAAAACGGCATGCCAAGCTTGGCGCTGTAGTTCTTCTCGGCCTGGCGGCAATTGGCGATGGTCTCCGCGTGATACTCGTGAGATCCATGGGAGAAGTTCATGCGGGCCACGTTCATGCCGGTTTCCATCATCTTCTCGAGCACGGCTACATCGCGGGAGGCGGGTCCTAGGGAAGAAAACCAATTGGGGTTCAGAGTATGTAACATCAAAACAGTAAGGCTAGCACAACTTGAGCGCGACTCGAGTGAGAAAGAGTTGCGGGCACTTTCAACCAATCAGATCGCTCGTAGATAGCGCGCGCGACTTAAGGCGACGTGCTGATTGAAAAGAGCGCGACAAAGAGTCGCGCTAAGTTGTGCTAGACCTACTGGCATAAGAATTTTATCGTTTTTGAGTGTCAATAATGTCAGTTAATGTTTGTGCGTAGCCGTCGCTACAACTGAAGCGATGTGAGTGCATGGCTACAACTGATACATGTATGGTATCAGCATGCGTGGATGCGCTTGAGTATCAGTATTCAGTACTAATGGTCTGTTTCTGTCTTGAAAATGGGTTGGAGTGACCGAAAGGGTGCGCAAGGACTTTTCAGTAATTACAAGTGAATGTAAAATTCGGTTAGAGCTGTGAAAATATTAAGCGCGAGCGAAGCGAGCGTGCCGCGTCAGTTCTGAGCGACATAAAGCTTTTGTCAGCACTTAACGAAGATCGCCGATTCACCCTAGTCCAAGGACATCAAGGTCTGATGAAGAGGCTGAGTAGGCCTCTTTCTTGATGATCTAACTTGAATATATCTTTCAGTTCAAAAGGTGTTATACAACCATTGCTGCAGTAATATAATATTTTTTTTCAACTGCTCTCACCAACAACTGATGGATATCAAACTGAAAGCGATCGCAATAGATGTGGAGTTAGACAATAGCATCCTGGTACTCATTTACCCCAGCTCTTAACTGTTCTGCCAATAGTTTTTAGTTATCTAAGGTTGGTACTCACCAATAGTACAGATGATGCCAGACAGTCGCACGTAGGACGCCTTGGAGTCGATGTCCAACGCACAAATGTGCTGCAACTGTGAGCCGACGTTAGCAGCCGCCAGCTGCATCGCGGGCTTGTCTGCTGAGCCAGACTGCAAGGGAAAGTGAGCCTTACTGGATTGTTTTACGATCGACTGTCGTTAGAGCAACCGTTTATTAAATGTACACTCAGGGAAAAATTCGGTGAACCACTTCTTACTTCTTTTCGTGTGGCTGGTGCCTCGCCATTATCGCCTAGACCCTTTCACTATTTGGTTATGTATTAAACTAGAGTAGCACAATGCATAAGCAATTACGGATAGGGACTCCAAGTGTACAGTGAGACGCCAGCCACACGAAAAGAAGCAAGAGGTGGTTTACCAAATTTGTCCCTGGCTGTACAAGCTCATAATAGTGGTTGTTGCTTCTTTTTAACTGGTATTTGATTTGTAGCTAAATAGCCTTCTATAGAATTAGATATTATTGTCTAAAGGTACCAATTGGGTACACCCAATTAAATATACAATAGCAGACAGCGCGCGGTAAGCGAGCCTGCCGCAAGCTAAAGTGCATCTACAGAGCACGACATTAAGTCCATATTTGACTGCTCATACATTGGTTGCCGCTCATACAGCGGTGCGTGCGGTATAAGACCTGAAAACCTGAATGAAATTGATGCATCCTACAAGGAAAAGTGAAAGAAAATAGTATGGCAGACTCCACGATCTATTTGCTGCATTGATGACAATATTTTATGAACCCAATATAGAACATACATAATAAGGTGATGTAGAGATGTCTAATATCATCACTACAAAAAGCACACACATTGCAAAGATAAATAAATAATAAATAACTTTACATACTACATTCACACCAATTATCTAAGCCCATTTTAATTTCATTAAGAAACTGTATGATGGAAAACTTGATAACGGATAAATATATACTTAAATACTTTTTGTTTGTAAATACATACTTAATATACATAGTAAACACCCAGACCAAGACAAATAGACATGTTCATGCACACAAATATTTGTCTTATTCGGGAATCGAACCCGAGACCACTGGCGCAGAAGGTAGGTAGCCTACCACTGCGCCAAATCGGTCGATGAGTGGGAATTGTTCATAATTACAATCTTAGTTGTATTTTCATCAGCAGCAAGTTGGAATACACACCATGCTTACAAAACAAGATATTGGGTCAAACAAGATATTGGGCGCTCGCCACACGGTAAACATAAGCTCGTAATATTTTGTCTTTTATAAATAGAAAGTAAGTGTAATATGTGTAAATTTTACATAGATCTGTTCTTAATTGCATAAATCTCTTCTGTAATTGTTGGTGAAACTGTGACTCTGTGATTTAAGTGTATAAGTGAAAAAAAAACTTATCGGAATTTATGTTCTAATTTGTCTTCCTAAACATTATAAACACCAAAGTAAACAAAGTAGAACTATGATACAAGTGCTTAAATGAATTTTGAACACCAAACAGTCTTTTAAATTGGGACTTTTAATAATTACAACCTCTAAATAATTAAATAAACGTTAAGTTTTTGAACACCCACGCTATTTCTGCATCGCGCCATATCGTCATAGTAAAGTACCTATATAAGCTACTGTACACGGGTCTATTGAGTGAGAGCGCTGTTGCTTCAAGAAAACAGTCAAATTAATATCACTCTATAAGTTTATACTGCAAGATGGAGTCTACTTCAGACATAATTAATTATTGCGAAAGGTGCAGAAAAGAAATAATTTCCCGCAAGTTTTTGAAATGTAAGATTTGTTTGAAGTATTATGATTTACTTTGTACCAATGTCAGCGAAAAACGATTCTATAACACTATGAACCAGGAGCACAAAACTAACTGGGAATGTGAGAAATGTTTTAATAACAAGAAAATGTATGAAAGTGACGATCACGCACCATCGAATATCACTATGAGAAAATAATCTACAGTATTCCCGTTGCCTGCAGCGGCCCCGTCTTCAGCCGATAGTGATAATCTAACCCTCGTCAATGAAATTCGTCTCCTACGACAAGAATTGAAAGGTACAATGACTGAAATCAAGACTGAAATGCAAGAGTTTAGAAATGTCATAGCCGGTGTCACATCAGCTGTCAGTGTATGTACTAGCCGCATTGACGATCTCACTGCTCGCGTAGAAATTGTAGAACAAAAACAAGATCAAGTCAGGACTTCCAACGATGTTTCCTCGCTCGAGCAGACGATTTCTGAACTTAAATTAGATTTGAACGATCGCGACCAGGAGATGCTTTCAAATGATATAGAAATCTCGGGAATACCAGAACAGTCTAACGAAGGCTGTATCCACCTCATGCTGAGCGTTGCTGCTAAACTGGGAGTGCCGCTGGACGAACGCGACATCGTGAGTGCGGAGAGAGTAGGCGTGTCGCGAAGAGGACGCCCCGCTGAGGATGCTGCGGGGGCAGCGCGCTCGCGCCCTATGGTGGTGCGGCTGGCGCGGCGCGCGCAGCGCGATCAGCTGTTGGCTGCGGTGCGAGTACGTCGTAACATTACTACGGCTGGCTTGGGTTTGAATTCACCCGACTGTCGTATTTACATAAACGAAAGGTTATCGCGATACAACCGGCAATTATTTTATAAGGCCCGTACAGAAAAATCAAGAGCAGATTGGAAGTATGTTTGGACCAGCGAAGGAAAAATATACATTCGCAAAGAACATGGTTCACCTAGATATCGTTTACGTTGTGAAACAGACATTGCAAAGTTTTTTGGATGAACGTGGTGTTCGTGGTGTCTCTTACTCTGATATATTGCTATGGTGCTAGGGAGTTACTCAGAGGATGTGTTTATTTATTATTTATTCTGCAACATTGTTTAACAATAACCAATTGTTTTAATGTTATGCCGAATCGTTGTTTTACTTGTTTTAATAATAAAAAGTTTAAGTTTTTTAAATACCAATATTATGAACATTTGAACTTTTTAAATTTGATAAACTATAACTTTGTAGAGTTGCTTATAGGATGTGTTTATTATTTTTTAATTTTATGTATTGTAGCTTTTTTTAGAATAACATCTGTTTTAAATGCTAACTTGAATCTTTATTTTTCTTCTTTTATTAAGAAAAGGTTTAAGTCTTATAAAGTCCAATTAGGTTATTTTAAGTTTTTAATGTTTCTCTTGGATGTAGTGCTTATATTATATGGGTGGTGCAAATGTTTAGTGTTTTATAATGTGCATGGCAATTTAATGCTTTTTTTAATTCCTTTTAAAATAATTTACTTGCTTTTCGACATAGGAAATGTTAATCTCAATACTTTATGCTTAAATTGTGTTATGTGTGTTATTTCTTTATTGTTTGTGACTTTGGTGGGCCTCATAAACTATATTAACATTTCGAGGTTTCGAAATAGGCTAAATCGTTTTTGCTACTGTTTAATTTTCTGCTCTGGTATTTGTGCATTGACCACAGTTTTTTTATTGCCAGTTGCACGTGAAGAAAGCCAAGATAAGATCGTTATGGCTTGTTGTTATGTGGAAAAGCTAAAAACTGTTCGAAAATTTTGCAATGATGACTAAAAACTGCTTCAAAGTTGGTCTTTATAACCCAGGTTCTCTGGGAAATAACCATAACGATCTTATTGCAGCAATTGAACACCATGCTGTGGACGTCCTGGCAATAAACGAGACATGGCTAAGACCAAATGAAGAAGGAAAAGCTCCCGTTATACCCGGCTATACGCTCCGCAGTGTACCCCGGCCGGATAGTGTATGTGGTGGTCGTGGTGGGGGGGTTGCTTTTTACATCCGGAAAGGTATTCGAGTAAAGATGTGTGATCATCCTGTAGTTACGACTGTCGAACTACGAATGTGGCTTAGACTGAACATCAATGGTGTTAGTATTGTAATAGGTACAGCATATCGTCCTCCACGCCTTAACGTAGATACTTTTTTTGATTCTTTAACAGATACAGTCTCTAGTTTAGGTTCATTTGATAAAATAATAATTTTAGGTGATTTTAATATTGACTTATTAAATAGTAATAATAATAATAAGGCAGAGTGTGACAAGTTTAAAGACTTTGTAGACATTCACAGTTTAAGACAAGTAGTTACCACACCAACGCATTTTACTGATCATAGTGAAACACTACTGGACGTTGTATGCACAGATGCACAGGTTCGCGACGTTTTGACTGATATTATAGGGACTAAGTCATCATATCATGCCTTAGTCTGCTGTGAATTTAACTTTAAACGACCTAAGGTGCCACCGAAAAAGGTAAGTTACCGTCCACTGAAAGAAATTAAGGACAGCTGTGATTTTAATAATGATCTGAAGTCTATGCCGTGGCAGATGTTGCTTCAGTCGTATAATATAAATATAATTATTGCGGAATTAAACACATGCCTGCTTAGTTTATTTGATAAACATGCTCCTATCAAAACTGTGGTAGTTAAGCAACATTCTCATCCTTGGGTAACGGATAATATTAAATTGATGATGCGCTTAAGAAATGAGGCACATTTAAGATACAAACGAACTAGGAAAGATGTACATCATGAATATTATAAAAATTTGAAAAACTTTGTCAATTCGAGTATTATCAGAGAAAAAAGTGCATTTTTTAAACATAATATTAACAATGAAATACGTGACCCAAAGACATTCTGGAAAAATTTAAAGTCGAATGTGCTGCCACCTAAATCTGATATGGATTTACCTTCCCATCTCAATAATGCAGAACAAATTAATAATCACTTCTTGGACCTTCCAGGTGACAATAGTACTTATCCAATTATCTCATTTAACATATTTTGAATTTAATAGGTTTAGTTCATCCACATTTAGTCTCAGGTGTGTTAGCCAATCGGACATAGCCAATATAATTTTTTCTTTAAAGTCCAATGCTCAGGGCACTGATGGTATTTCTTTGAACATGTTACTAGAGACCTTACCTGATTCACTCGACACAATAACTGCTTTAATAAATAGATCCATCATTACTTGTACTTTTCCTGAAGCTTGGAAAATAGCAAAAGTACTACCGTTTCCTAAAGTTACTTGTCCTAAAACATTCAAAGATCTGCGCCCTATCAGTTTACTGCCTTTATTGTCTAAAATCTTAGAAAGAGTGGTGCAAATACAGCTTGTGGAATATTTAGAACGTAACAATATTCTCCCTCATGCTCAATCAGGCTTCCGGAAAAATAGAAGTACTACAACAACTTTATTAGATATCACTAGCAGTATCTTGGAGTCACAAGATGCTGGTATGGGTAGTATCCTTGTTTTACTAGATTTTTCCCGCGCTTTTGATACTATTAATATACCTCTACTTATGTCTAAATTGTCTTTTTACGGTTTCGATGGTCCTACTGTGAAATGGTTCAATAGTTATTTGAGTAACCGACACCAGTATGTAGAGGTTCAAAGTAGTGATGGTAGAAAATCATTTTCATCTCTCTCCTCTGTCACACGTGGCGTACCACAAGGCTCCATTTTAGGTCCTATACTATTTATTTTATACACTGCAGATCTTGTAAATAATATAAAACATTGTAAGTACCATTTATACGCTGATGATGTTCAACTTCATTTGCCTTGTCACCCTAATCATGTTCAAAGTGCTGTAATTAAGATCAATGAGGATTTAGAAAACATCAGTAAATGGTCTGTCGATAATTGCTTGATGTTAAATCCAAGTAAAACCAAATATATGATTTTGGGTTCAAAAGGTCAAATACACAAAATAGGTGCTGCAAATCCAGTTATCAAAGTGGATAATGAGCCTATTTGCTTCACTCATGAAACTCGCAATTTAGGCGTCTTTCTAGATTCTGAATTGAGGTTTGAAACGTACATAAGAGAAATAGTTCGTAATTGCTTTTACCGTCTGAGAATCCTATATAAAATCCGTAACTACTTATGTACAAAAACTAGGCTACTATTGGTGGAATCTTTAGTACTATCTAAATTTAACTATATGGACAGTGTGTATGGGCCTAGACTTTTGTCTAAAACTAAAAACCTAATACAAAAAGTACAAAATGCCTGTGTCAGATTTTGTTTTACGATTCCTCCTAGAACTCATATATCGCCCTACATTAATGATGCAAATTTGTTAAACATGCAATCTAGAAGGGATGTACATTTATCTTTACTTTTGTTCGGTATTATAAAAACCTGTAAACCGCTATATTTATATGAAAGACTTGTGTGGTCTACTCGAACCCGCCTCGCTCAACTCATAATACCCACTCACCAGACCACTGCTTTCAAGGGTAGCTTCAAATATGCTGCTAGCAAGATGTGGAATAATATACCACCACCCATACGAAACATTTCTACGTTGTCATCATTTCGTAGACATGTAAGAGAATATTTTTTATGCCTGCAGCTTAATAAAGCTACATAACTTCTTTTGGTTCAATCTTGTTTAAATATGATTGTGTTTTAGTTAGTATTGTACTGCGATGTGTCTGTGTATTTACCTTGCCTACTTATATGTTTTTCTGATTTGGAAGTAGTTAATTATCTAATGTGTTTTTCTGCTTTGGAAATGAATAGTTTATCTGCAAAAACTGGATTTAAAATTTACGTCCCATACATTTGTTATTTCACTTTCTTGTTTTAGTTTATTTCATTTTGTTTATCGTGCTATGGAGAGTGCTATCTCTACATCTTGGACCCACCTGAAAATCAGCGTCACACTATTTGCTGTGGCATAAGCTGAGGTTGGGTCCATTTCGGCTAAAATGTTTGTTTTTGTTTATGTAAACAACCTTGTTTGTATGTTTTAGTCGAATAAACTATATTTCTTTCTTTCTTTCTAAATATAGGCGTCTGGTAAAATTTGCTTTTAAACATAACTGGAAAAGTTTGAAGAACACTGAAAAGTCTAACACCTTTATATAACAATACATTTTTAAACATTAGAAACTATTAAACACTAGAAACTATTAAAAAATTAAAAATCTCAACTCAATTTTGAGTGAAATAACATCTAAAACTTTATATCACTGACTAGACTCGCTTATGTTACAAATAATGCAAATATCAGTACTATTTGTAACTTAACAGGGAACCATTGAAACATAATATTTGAGCGAGCAATATGAACTAATGGGCATGACATTGAGTTCTAGTTAGTACAATGCGGTGAATATAGACATCAATAGAAGACAAACTCTCGTGATATGTTAAATCAAAAGAAAAACTAAGTTGTAAGATAAATAATACTAGTTATTTAAATTTTTACTTTTTTGCATTCACAATGCAATTTTTATTATTGAAAAATGGAAAATAAAGTATTTTGAAAAAATCAACACGTATACACGGACCGAGCTCCGATAAATAATACTAGTAAGAAATACTGACCACCTTTTTGGTCTTGTGGTAAACGCCACTGGTATTAGACCTAGAGGTCCCAGATTCGATTCTCAGTGGGGGTTTGGTTTGACTTTGTGGTAGGAATTGTTCTTCATCTGAATAACTACCACCATCTTATCTTAGTCTGTAGCCATAAGAACAATGTTTGTAGCATTGTTGTGTTGTGGCAGCAATTACAGATAAGATAGCCAGTTCCCTTAGTGGTTGAGTATCATCATCATCCACATCCACTGCTGGACATAGGCCTCTCCTAATTGAGTAAAAAATAAATACTATTCCCCAAGTACCCACCCCAGGTGGGATTTGCTTTTTTTAATAAGATTAAGTAGTTTATTAATTAAGAAAAAAACTAAGTTATTGTAACAATATAATAATCTTAGGAAATCGTATTTTATAGTGCGTCCTATTTTTCTACATGGTCAAGCAACTAAGAGCCTTGAAACTAACAATTTAGAGCACCTTTACCACAAAACCAAAAGGTTTTCAGAGTAGGAAATATTATTGTCTCATCAACAATAGCCACTAATTAGCAACAGACATCTACACATAAGCAGTAAACATTATGAACTTACACTACAGTAGTGTAAGTTCATAATGTAAGTGTAAGTCATTGGTAACATAGTAGAGAATTTTTCAGCATTTGGTATCTACGACAGGAATCTCAGTAATGTAAAATATTGTTGAACACCAAAAAAAATATTGTTGAACACCAAAATTGAATGAGTTGTTTGTTTGTTTGTTTGGTTTTTTGTTTACTCGTCAAAACATTCATTCAGAATGATGAACATAGTGACACCTATTGAGATTTATAGTAATTTTATTAAAAAGAGTCGAAATAATGTGCAGAACAAAAGAGAGAAACTATTGCAGTTAAGGATAAGTATTATTTATATAATTATTAATAATTTGTAAATGTTTTTATCTCCATTTTTGTACACAGTGTTTTATAGTTAGTAGTGATTGGTGGTAACACTAACTAAACCATATGCAGTAAGTAAATGTAGGACTTACCTGCCTACTGAAACAATACAGTGTTGTTAAGTCCTTTAAGATAAGATTAGATTTCAGGAAGCACTTACTAATAAATAAATAAATAAATAAATAAATATTTTCTTACAATCACACCAATTATCTAAGCCCGTAGTTAATTTCTTATGAAACTGTGTCTATGTGAACTTGAGAACGGATAAATATATACTTATATACTTTTTGTTTGTAAATACATACTTAATATACATAGAAAACACCCAGACCAAGACAAATAGACATGTTCATGCACACAAATATTTGTCTTGTTCGGGAATCGAACCCGAGACCTCTGGCGCAGAAGGCAGGTAGTTTAAGTAGGTATATTATGGCATACATTTTGATATGCAATCATCCATATTGTATAGCAACCAACATTTCAATCTGAAATCTATGGTATAATATATAATATGGTAAATCTATCAAGGGCTGGATAAATACAAAAAGTAATTCAGTTTAGAATCTAAGTAACTAGGTAGTTAGATATAGAATAGTAATTCTCAAAGCTACATTTCGTCATTATAAGAACCGGCGCGTGAAAAATCGTCGTCATGGTACAATTGCAAAAAACACCCGACAGAATAGCTCACGTAACTATGCGATAAACCAAAATAGACGTCGCCTACCTCAGTTTTGCCATCGTAGACCGTTGACCAGACCATGGTAACAGCTGTGTGATGTAAGAATCTTATAGGAAACACCGCGTGAGGTAGATCAAGCGGCAGTTGTGATCTTGAACTGCCCTTTAGCCGTCGAACAGTATTCCCCGCAGTGAAGTTTATTAGACTTGCGTATTGGACGAGGAAACGGAGCCGCGGCCGGCGCGCGCACCACAACGTAGCGGCACAGAATAATATAGCGGTGTCGTCAGGGTGAGTGTTACCACAGAAATCGAATTCTCAACAATTTTCACTCAATTTTACGATAGTATTTACTACTGACAGTGCATTATTGCAGTGTACAGTGCACTTTTAATGCAATGATTGGATCATTTCATTCTACAGCATCTAGTTCAATAAGTTCTATATTTAAACTTTTGAAAGCTTGCCAATATTTCCTGTATGGCTAGGCTAAACGTCCCCTGTTTTGCTTTTAAACAACTACACAATTATATTTTTTTCTGAAAAATAGGCAAATTATTATGTACACAATGTACTTTACGCGGATTTTTCGTTGACTTGACATTGATGACATTTTAGCTTATTTGACTGACAGAAGGAAGGAAGGAAGAAGCAGCTGCTGAAATACAGGTCAAGATGATTGGCTGGCTCTATTTCCGGTAGTAACTTTTATTTCCGTTTCCGTATCCGGTACGAAAAGTTTCGCAGGCAGGTGTCGAAAACATGGATCTCAAGGTATTTTATTGAAAAAAATGATAATTTGTCTTCTATTTCAAGCTATCTTAAATTAATGTTTTAAATTGAAGTTCTGAGTTTAACCAAGATGACATTAGCACACAGGTGGATTGGATGAGTAACAATACAATAAAAACAGCACCAATACTTAACTTTGAGGATTTAAAATAATGAATGAAAGCTTTTTACGAGAATACGTATTCTTCATAAATGTAGCGGTTTATTATAAATTAGTTATGTTTAATTAGTATAGGTAATTTAAAAGGTAAGTACAATACAATACCTATCAATCATTATTTTAGTTCATATTTCTGGACTTTTAAATTACAACAAAAGTAAGATGTCAGGAAGAATAAAGAAATGTTTATATTTATTATTTATCATCTGTTGTCAGAAAATCAGTCAAAAAATCTGTGTTAATCTAACAATTAATATGTCTCTATGTTATAATAGCAAAACTTGAAGGTTTGGTTTTGTAGGTTATGTTGGATGAGGGCGTACCTACGTAAACTTTTTCTTTACATTAATAAAATACAGTACCTAGTAAGTATAAAATTATATAATTTCATGCTTAGAACGCACACTGAAATATATTTATTCAATAAGATCTTATTTTGTTGTTTGTTTCATGGCCTCAAACAACCGGTGTTCACTTTTTATAATTTTCATTAAAATGTATGAAATTATTTACTATCAGTTTATTCAAGAATCATGATATTTTTAGGTAATTTCAATTTTTGATTAAGATTTACTACCACATTTAAGTCCTCTCAATTCGCACGCAAGTAAAAATAGCATTACTTACATTGAATAATAAACATAATCGCGTTTCAATTTTAGATGAGTTCACCAAAATGTAAAATAAATCTGGAGCCCTCCCTACATAATTTTATTAACCGTAATATCGAAATTTAATCATTAAATTATACTTACACGAGACATTTTTGGTATAAAATATATTTTATGATAGCACTCCAAATTATTCTGTAGTCCGTAGTTTGACAGTAAACTGCAAGCAATGTATTTAGAGGTCAATGCAATGTCATAGTCAGGTAGCCATTTTTATTACTAGTATAGTATTATATTATCTGTGTTACTAGCCACATTCAAGAATTTCAGAAAAAAAATATTGTTTCTTAACCCTTTTTTTATTAAAATAATTGAATTATTAAACGTGTACGAACGCTCGGAAAAAAGTTTACAATACATGTCTTTTAATTTAATAAAAATCTGAACCGGAAGTGAACTTTACAACAAGAAGTGGCAAAAACTAGAGTTTTAAAATTTAGAACGCGATATTTTTAAAGAACTTTTCGCCGATGATTATTTTACGAAAACAACCATTATTTTAGTACCTTATGGAACAATTTTTATAAACAAATCCCATAATGAGTGGTTTAATTGGGCTTACTACAACATTAATTACTTACCCTAGCTCTGTTTCTTGTTTCGATGGCTTTCATTTTTCACACAATTAACTAAAATATGAGCCACACGTCGTGATTCCTTAACTTCGATTACTAAACTAATAAGTAAGATTATTTGCCCGGTCACCAGACATCTTATCTAAAGCAATTTAAAATCGGCATACCCCCTTATCTTGTCGGTCGGTGGGTGCCCTGTTAATATTGTAGTTTATCTTTCATTATGTGAAAGGTTCGAACAGTACTGAAAGGTCAAAACTATGTACACTTACCTACTTGGTTTTGGAATAAATAATTAAAGTTCCATGGTTCTATGCAATGATATTTTATATGGTTCTATGATAATTTATTTCAAAACAACATAGTAAGATGTTTTTTAGGAACATTAATGTGTTAGATATTCTTACTCTTATCTAATCACCTTGTAGACTTTTTCATTTCTAAATATTTGTCAACATCTCAATATCAGTTTGTGAATGTTCATTTTTAAGTCCGTTACCAAACATTTTTATTTAATAGGAAAGTATACACCTAAATATGCATTGCTTTTAGGATTTGAATTTCAGACATAGTTTACATTAGTCGAGCAGCTCGGCCTAGTGAACTGGGCCGAGTAACTGAGGTACCTACTACTCGACTCGCCTTCCACCGTTTACATTGGGCAAGTAATTGGGCCCAGCAGGGTTGCCAGATATACGATTTAAATCGTATTTGTACGATTATTTACAACATTGTTTGATCCCAAATTTTCAGAATATTATGGATTTTGTATGAAGTACGATTATTATACTTATATTATATACATAAACATATATTTTTTTATGTTTAAGTACGATTCTCGATTTTTCGCACCTGGCAACCCTGGCCCAGGAAACAACTCGGCCGAGCAACTGCTCCGCGCGAGACCACTCGACTCGCTCAGTACTCGGCCCAGTTTACTCACCCTATCGTTTACATTGGTCGAGATAGCCTGCTTTTTGTCCCTAGCTACTCGACTCGACCGCCTACTCGACCAATGTAAACTATGCTTAAAGGCTGATTTACATTTGCATAAGTACAGTAGCGAGTTAACTTACGGTCTTGGCGAGTTAATTTCTTATCATCGTTTGGACAGGGATTTGCCAGTTAAGTAATAACTTAACGATTAAGTACAGAGAATAGGATGAGGTTCTATTTTTTCGGTAAGTCAAGTGCAAGTCCACCCCGCGCGTGCGTTTTCCGCACCCCGCCAACGGCGCCAACTAAACTCGCCGCGCGTGTAGACGGGCGAGTTTAGTACAGTTCATAAGTTTTTAGGTTGCAACGTGTTTTGTTTTAATATTTTTTTTTCTTGAAGTTGATTTGTTTTGAGTTTGAGTTTTAAATAACAGCACGATGAAGTAGTCGGAGGGTTCTTCAATGAATGTTTCGGATATGATTGCCTATATAAATATAACACTAAAAGCGATGAGTATAAACTACAAATTAGCTCGAGATGCTGCATAAGAAAAAGAACAATGGGCACTACTGCCCATACGACATAAGAAAAGCTGTAAAATAAAAAACTTCGGCGGATACTTCTCGGAACGGCAACTTATGACTACTTACTCGCCTATACGTTTGGACGCTACTTACAACTTACTACTTGTTACTTAACTGACTGATTTCTTAACTCGCTACTGTACTTATGCAAATGTAAATCAGCCTTAAGAGTCGCATACCCAATAGCACAGAATAATATGCCAATATTATAGGTAGCAGAGTTAAGGGCCCAACAGACAGTCAGTTCGCCTGTTGGTAACGGCACGTCAGTTGGCCGAAATCCATGCTAGTTGGCCATGTTATTCCGTTTTTGTATAGAAGACTGTGTGTGGTCGATTGCGGCCAATTGACAGGCCGTTGCCAACAGGCGAACTGATCGTCTGTGGAGCATCACAGTTCATTGTGTAACATCTAGTGAAGGGTGTTCTTACTGTTTGGGCCGTGAATGAAGGATCCTTTTGTTTAAAAAAGAATGCCTAGAAACAATCCAATAAATAAAACAATCGTATTTGCATTTATTTTTATTATCCAAATCCAATTTACAATGAAAATGAACGATAATAACATTTTGTTCGATAATAATTAAAACAAAACTCGTACATCTACTGACAAGAATTTCACCTTTTTCAAAGGTTTCTGGAATGGCATCTGCAACAGATTACTTACGCATTTTACACATACACTAGCATTATCCCAATTATTTAAAAACGCAAGTATACAGATTAAAAATTAAAATAAAACTATTTAATAAGTTATCAAGTGAAGGTTTGAGTTAAATTAAAAAGTGCTCAATTTCAATTCAATTTGTATTGGAACTGCATTATAGCTCTTTTAGGATACAATTTTAAAATCATTAGAAGTATTTCGCAGTTTAAATAATACGATGAATTTTAATACAAATTTGATTTCCAAGACTAATAAATTATATTTTCAGTTATGCTGCAAGAAAGAATCAAATACCAAAACAAAATATATATAGTTGCCAATGTCGAAATTTATGTCTTTCAAAACATAAGCTATGCTTAGAAAATAATATTCTTATTTATACATTGTTAAAATTGTAAAGAAGCAGTCATCATTTACTGCAAGCAGAATTGTATCGTTGTAGTCTCAAATATATCAGCTAATCTAAAGAATGTGCGTTTGTCACAAACAATGTTCCCACACATTGCAAGTGTTAACATGAGTTAGACAAAGTACATACAATTTTACAGTGTAACTTTCAGAAAAATATCCTCTATAAGTCATTGGTCAATAACATTTCAATTAGACTGAAAACCATTTCTCAAACAGACAATACTTTAGGCCAGTACATATTTATTTGTTTATTTACGTCGCAATATACATTTCTCATATAATATTTCACGCAGATAACAGACTTATGTTCAAATATACAGTAAGTATACATTGGAAGGTATATTCAAACTATTTAAAGTCCATATTGTCAGATCGTAACGAGTGAAAATATCGCATATTTATGCGTCCTTACATTTTACTATATAATATTTCGATCATCACTATGTACTAAATTTTCATATATATATTTTAGCTACATTCATAATATCACGTCTGGCAGACACATTATTGGAGTGCCCTAATCGTCTTTTAAGCGATCTAAAATTACATAAAGAATCAAATGTCATACTCTTGTGTTGCTATTTCTTTAATTTGCGCATAGTTTATAAGCTAAATTAATTTAATATAAATGTTCTTGTATAATGGTATACTAACAGTTTAACACCATCAAATTACTATATAATTTTGTGAAATTGTTATTTTGAGACTAGGAGGATCACCTACATAATAATATTTTTTCTATAAAAGTTATATGCTCTGAGTAGACATAAGTACTATTTTGTTTTACATATCAAACATTTGTTAAAATAATCTATAATAGATAATAGGCATGCCAAAAGTATCTATATAGGAACTGGAATTAACCAGCTGCATCAATTGGGTTTTCATTTATAAGGTCAAAAGTTATTTATTTATTTTTTCAATTATAATGTGTTAAGTGTCATTTTATCAACTGAAAATATTGTGTTTTATTTTTAATAATAATCAACTGCAATGGTCACTGATAAATGTAATGATGTGTAAGAATCATCAAGGTGTCTTTAACTGGTGGAATTAATTTCACCTGCAATGCAACAACAAACATTCTGATAATTGAACACACACAGTTTGAATGTGATTGAATAATACATCAATTGTATAACATTGACATAATATTTTTCCTAAAACTCGTTAATAATGATTTTTTTCTAATTAGAACTATGTTTATTCGAGCACACTTGTCTGGCTTGTGGACGATATAGCATCACTAGGTTATTTAAGGGAGGTAAGGAGCAATGAAAGTATTTATATAAGACATCAGAGCTGCCAAGATAAAGTTAATTGCTTAGAAACCTTCAGAGATAGACAGATGTCAGAAGTAGACAACGACAATATCTTACAAGCATGCTTATATACCGAACACGGATAGTCTCTCAGGCCTCCGGCAATTACAATACCAACTTATATTTTAACCGGCTATACTTTCAAGGTCTAGTTTTTCACATTCATCAGGAGTTTGTACGACAACAAGACATCACAATATCTTCATAATGGCACCATCGCCGACTGAATCAGGAACAGGGGAGGAAAACTGAAGAAGAAGGTGACCTCTAACGGCCAGAATTAATAATCTATCGACAGATAGGTATAGGCATGATCCAGATTAGTTGCTAGGCAACACCTAGCAACACCCAGGCAACTGTCGTTAATTCTATGTTAATATCAAGCGTTGCATAGCAACTAATCTGGATCATGCCTATCCCTATCTGTGGATTGATTATTAATTCTAACCGTAAATCTACATCTGATACGGAGAAAAAGCGTCGCAACAGCCGAGTCGGACACGGCATCGTCACTGCCAGGAACGATGTTCGTTTATCACTTAGCACTTCACTTTTCACATAGAAGAGGAGGTAGGGTGTAGCGGCGGTGCGGAACTTCGGTTCCGCCGAAAGGAGGTCTTCGAACTCTTCGTCGGATATAGGTTTGACAAGTTCGTCGTCGCACGCGAGCCAGGAGTGGTCGGACCTCCTTGGCAGGCAGCAGTCGCGCGCGGCGCACGCGGGAGGAGTGCGGCAATTACAATACCAACATATATATTAACCGGCTATACTTTCAAGGTCTAGTTTTTCACATATTTCATCAGGAGTTTGTACGACATCTAGACATCATAATGTCTTCACAATGGCACCATCGCCGACTGAATCAGGAACAGGGGAGGAAAACTGAAGAAGAAGGTGACCTCTAACGGCCAGAATTAATAATCTATCGACAGATACGGATAGGCATGATCCAGATTAGTTGCTAGCCACACCTAGCAACACCCAGGCAACTGTCGTTAATTCTATGTTAATATCAAGCGTTGCATAGCAACTAATCTGGATCATGCCTATCCCTATCTGTGGATTGATTATTAATTCTAACCGTAAATCTACATCTGATACGGAGAAAAAGCGTCGCAACAGCCGATACGGACACGGCACCGTCACTGCCAGGAACGATGTTCGTTCATCACTTAGCACTTCACTAGCCGACTTCGCTTTTCACATAGAAGAGGAGGTAGGGTGTAGCGGCGGTGCGGACCTTCGGTTCCGCCGAAAGGAGGTCTTCGAACTCTTCGTCAGAGATTGGTTTGACAAGTTCGTCGTCGCACGCGAGCCAGGAGTGGTCGGACCTCCTTGGCAGGCAGCAGTCGCGCGCGGCGCACGCGGGAGGGGGGCGGCGGCTAAATAGCGCGCGCATGAAGCTCGGGCCCGCAGTCGTGGCGTCGCCGCCGGCGCGCGCGCACCGCCCCCCGCCCGAGCAGTCGCGCGCGTACGCCACGTAGTGCCCGCCGGTCAGCGTCTGCCCCAGGTGCATAATCACGCCCCATAGGATGTACCTGATATAATAAAAAAAACAATAATGATTAATCGTTGGCAAAAACTTGTCTTTCATCACATCAAAGAGGGCAAAACCCGATATTCTCCTAAAGCAACCTCATTTGTGTTGCGGTGGGTGATCAGGCAAGCGCCTCACGCAAGGTTCACAGAAGCACGGCATCAGCAGCGGCGTGGTTACATATCGGGTGATCTTCTAACCTATCCTCCTTACTAAAGTACGCACGAATATGCGATGACCGCGCTCTCAAGAGATCTGTTCAAGCGTGACGCACTATATTTACGCAGGAGCGACAGGAACAGGTAAAATCAGGTCATAATACGAGATTCTTCGTGCTCCACGACTAAGACTAATCTAACCCAGCTCGACTTTATCAGTAGTCTCCTCACTTGTGTGGCGGTGGATGATCCGGCAAGCGCCACACGCAAGGTTCACAGAAGCAGGGCATCAGCAGCGGCGTGGGCGCGTGTCTGGTGATCTTCTAACCTAACTTAGCTTGTTTTTGTCAGTATATTTTGTTCAATGTAGCATGGGTGCGATGACAGCTCATTCGTGCAAAGCAAAAAGTTCTTTATGCTATTGTAATAAAACTCAAAAAAATCAGCAAGACATTTTTTATGCAGCTTATGCTAGAAAATAAGAAGAGGCAACATTTTGCTTTGCACGAAAATCAGCTGACATAGAACCCATGCTATATTGAACAAAGTATAGTGTCCTAAGGTGGCATTTCCTTACCTGTGTGGCGGCGGGTGATCCGGCAAGCATCGCACGCAAGGTTCACAGAAGCAGTGTGTTCTTCTAACCTAACCTAGCTCCTCTTTCACAGTCACTGACCTCTATTACTACACACTGGACTGGCTGTTGTTATAATATTTTTGTGGCTATTTGAGTATCACCATTTTGGCGCTGTAGGCCAAGTTGTAGGCAGATACGAGTGTCCATGTACTTAACTAAAATTAGTGATCTTATGTCGACTGTGGTAACGATTTATGTCAAAATGATTTCTCGGGACAGTCGTAGTGGCGCTTCAAATTGCCACGCCAAACCGCACTAAACAAAGCTACCAAAGAGTTAAAGGAGTTAATAACAGAAGCTAATGAAACAGCAGTACAGACATTCTTGGAAGACCTCACAGCAACAAAAGCGACTGATTATTCGCTATGGAGAGCATGCAAGAATTTCGAAAAACCTCTACATCACAAGCCACCAATACGAACGCAAGATGGTGATTGGGCTAGAACTGAACAAACTAAAGTAGAGGTATTTGCTAAACATTTGAGCCAAGTCTTCCAGCCGAACAACGCTGATTCTTCCACAGACGAATCGGATATTGATGCAGTCCTCAATCAAGACTTTCAGCTAGATCTTCCCCTTAAACTAGTTACGCCCAGTGAGATAGCTAGAAATATAAAATTACTGGAAAATAAGAAAGCGCCTGGTTTCGACCTCATCGACAAAAAAATCCTTGAAGAACTACCGCGCAAGGCTATTGTGTACCTAACCATGCTCTTCAACGCAATTCTGAGGTTAGGGTATTTCCCCGATCTGTGGAAAGTTTCTCAGATTATTATGATACATAAACCTGGCAAACCTCCCCATGAAGTAAAATCATACAGACCGATTAGCTTACTACCAATCATGTCCAAACTCTTTGAAAAGTGTCTTCTCAATATACTAAATAAAATCTTAAGGGAAAAGTCACACCTGAGCACCAATTTGGCTTTCGGAAAGAACACTCCACTGTTGAACAGGTTCATAGAGCATGCAGGAAAATCAGAAAGTCATTCGAGATGAAAGAATACTGTTCTTCGGCATTCCTCGACATACAACAAGCCTTCGACAGGGTATGGCACAAAGGTTTACTGTACAAAATAAAGACTTTACTACCTCACACACTCTTTGGAATCCTAAAATCGTACATCTCTAACAGAATATTTCAAGTAAAAGAAAATAACACTACATCCAGATTTTACGAAATATTTGCTGGAGTACCTCAAGGTTCAGTGCTTGGACCTGTGCTATACACTTTATTTACAGCTGACTTACCACAAAATCCAGATGTAACAACCGCCACTTTCGCTGATGACACTGCTCTCCTTGCCTCGAATAAATGCCCTGTTGAAGCATCTAGAATCTTACAGAACAGCCTGAATGAAATTGAGAAATGGCTAACAAGGTGGCGAATTGCTGCTAGCGTAAGTAAATCGGTGCATGTCACATTCACACTCTGCAAGAAGGACTGTGCACCAGTCACGCTAAATGGCACAGAACTTACCTACCCGCGGTATACCCCACAAGCTAGACGCATATCTTTTTGCTCCCGATATTAAATCAGTTTACCTATGTTACAGTGTTAATTATCAATATTTAACAGTTCGATCATAATTTTTAAGTGTTTGTGTATTAATTAGTTATTGCATCAAGTGTCAAAGTGTTTTTTAAAGAAGCTCATAATCCAAATCTAAAAAACAAGTTGACGTGATTCGCAAGTACCGCACTCTCGTTGGGCCTTTTTTAGTGTGCACGATCAGTATTTATCGATCGCCATCTTCTCTCGAAAAGTATCGGGGCCTTTATTAGTGTGTGCAAACATTTGAATACTCTGATTGGATTTATATTTTATATTTTTTTATTGCACAATGATCTGCGCTGGGTGCGAGAAAAATTTTTTGGATAATAATTATTTAAAATGTAATACTTGCACTTCCTTGTATTGCTTGGCATGTCTCAACGTTAACGAAGAAAATATTTCTGAAATGGACAAAAAGCAATTATCAAAGCTGAAATGTCCCTCTTGCAGTAATATTACTCGACGCAAAAATGACGACAACTCTCCAGCACGTCCAGGAAATGCAACAGGGACTTTGAAACATATTAGCAAGATAACTGCTGAACACTCTGCGTTTCGATCATCACACCAAGGGAACTCTGATGCTATACTGGAAGAAATTCGGAAATTACGTTCCGAAATGAACAAACAATTTGAATCGCAACAGACTAGCCTTGACAAATCAAATTCCATGTTATCCAAAATGCAAAAAGAGGTGGCGGATCTTGGCACTAAAATATCGTCAGTGCGAACTGATTTGGATGAGGCAATCGGATCTCTGCGCTTTTTGTCTGAATGTCAGGATGAACAGACCAAATTCAACGAAAAAACTAACGCCAAAGTCATTGAATTACTTAAGGATAATGCGTCACTTCGTTCACAATTAACGGATCTAACAACAAAGATATCACAAATCGAACAACAATCAAGAGAAACAAATATAGAGCTTCAATGTGTTCCTGAGTTCAAGAATGAGAATTTATTAACGTCATTTCAACAACTTTTAAAAACAATTTCACTCCAAATTCGCGACTCCGACATCTTATCTCTTCATCGAGTGGCAAAGTTAAACGAAGGATCAGACCGTCCCAGAAACATAATCGTTAAGCTTTCAAGTACACGAGTTCGCGATGGTGTTTTGGCTGCAGTTAAGGAATATAACAAGCGGAACAAGGATAAGAAGCTGAACGCTGCACATCTTGGTATAGCTTCTACCAAACCTATTTACGTTTCCGAGCACTTATCCCCATCAAACAAACAACTTCACGCTGCTGCCAGGAATGTTGCCAAAGAGAAAAACTACGAGTTCGTGTGGATTAGAAACGGACGCATATTTGTAAGAAAAAACCAGAATAACCCTGCCATACTTGTAAAAAATCTAGAGTTTCTGAAAACCTTGTAGTTGTGTCAGTTATTCAAATAAGTTATATCTTATTTTCTTTCAGCGCATGTTCCACTGTTATAAACATCTAAATTCAATCTCCATATTTATTACCAAAACGCCAGAGGCTTAAGGACCAAAACTGATTTATTTTACATATCAACGCTGACTAACAATTATGATGTGATAGTGGTGACTGAGTCTTGGCTTAATGATACGGTTTTTGATCGGGAACTTTTCGATGACAGGTACGACGTTTTTCGGAGAGATCGACACACTACTTGTTCACACAAGAGTAAAAAAGACGGTGGGGGTGTCGTTGTGGCTATTCTTAAAAAATACAAAGCTTTTAGACAAAAAAAATGGGAGTCAGTTTGTGAGGAAATTTGGGTCTCGATCAAAAGTTCTAATGGACACGATTTACACTTGTGCGCAGTTTACGTTCCCTCTCCAGCTACGGACTATTATCTTGGGGAATATCTCGACAATCTTACAAAAAACATCCAAAGCCATAAGCCCCAATTATCTACTACACTGATTTTGGGCGATTTTAATCTGGGTGATATAGTCTGGGTTACGGAAAAGGATTCAGGACATCATTACGTATCTCCTTTACCAACAAATGGAAGTTTGGAGAATCTTCTCGTAGATAGTACTTCTTTTAACGGACTGTATCAGTTTAATCATATAAAAAATAAAAATTCGCGTACGCTCGATTTAGTATTTTTTAGTAATCCAGCGAGTTTGGTTGTTAATTCTGTTGACTCAACTGATAAACTTCTGATTGAGAAGGAGGACTTGCATCATCCCCCTTTAATAATTGATGTCTCGTTGTCAAGTCAAAAGTGGCTTAAGCCTAAACGGTCACTCACACTCAATTTCAGGTCTAGTGATTACGAAAATATTAACAATAAACTGGCTTTATTAAATTGGAATGAGATTTTTGACAATAGTGTGGATGTAGATGACATGGTTAACAGATTTTATGACACCATTATGCCCATAGTTTATAAATTTACCCCTAACCAAGCAAATCGCGATGCTAAGTACCCGGTTTGGTTTAGCAGATCCCTCATAAAAGCGTTAAAAGAAAAAGCCTTGTATCATTCCAGGTACAAAAAACATAATAATCCCTTAGACAAGCATACTTTTGGAATTTTACGAAGTCGTTGCGATGCTTTGATTAGGGAGTGCTATTCTAAATTTAAAGAACGTGCTAAGGACCATTTACGACACAGACCTAAATATCTTTGGCAATTCATTAAGGGTAAAAAGTCAAATCATGCCTCGGTTCCTAACGAATTATTCTGGGATGATGTAACAGCTAGTGGCGGTCAGCAAATTTGCGACTTATTTTCAACATACTTTCAGACCGTTTACGATTTGTCTAATTCGTCGGGACCACCTGTTGGCAATGATAATGTAAATACTGTCGAAAATATCATTCCTCTGAGTAATGTCTCCGTATCTGAAGAAGAAATATTAAAATATCTGTCCTCACTGGACTGCAGCAAGGGTGCTGGGCCTGATTTGCTTCCGCCATTGTTTTTTAGAAATTGTGCTAAAAACCTGTGTAAACCTTTGTGCGTAATTTATAACACTTCGCTGAAGTCAGGAATGTTTCCCACGTGCTGGAAAACGGCGCATCTTACCCCCATTCACAAAGATGGTGACGTGTGTGACGCTAGTAATTACAGGCCAATTTCCATATTATCTACAGCAGGCAAGATTCTCGAGTCGTTTGTACAAATGTTTATTTACGAACATGTTAAGAGTCTCATAGATACTAATCAACATGGGTTTCAGCCATGTAGGTCCACTGTCTCTAATTTAGTTGCCTACGTAAATGAAATATATGAGGTATTGGATATGCGGGGTGAAGTTCATGCTATATACACAGACTTCCGCAAAGCCTTCGATCTCGTAGATCACGATATTTTGATTGACAAACTGGCAAGGGTTGGGATACATGGGTCACTTTTGAGGTGGTGTGAGTCATATTTAAGAAACCGTTCACAGTTGGTGGCATTATACGGTTACAAGTCGATAATAAGAAGTGTGCCATCAGGGGTACCACAAGGATCTCACTTAGGCCCTCTATTTTTCCTTATTTTTATCAATGACATTTCACGTTATATTAAATCAAATTATAAAATGTATGCTGACGACCTGAAACTTTATCGAACTATTAAATGCCAAAATGATATTGAAGCCTTGCAGTCTGATTTAAACGGCATACAGGAATGGTGCAATAAAAATAGAATGGCGTTAAATATCAAGAAGTGTTATCACATAAAATTCAGCAAAAAGTTAAATCCATCAAGTGCTACATATTATATCGAAAACAATCCCTTGACAGAAGTTTCAAACATTCGTGATTTAGGAGTATTTGTAGACAGTTCTTTAAGTTTCAGGTTCCATGTGGATGCTATAGTAAAAAAAGCATCGAAGCTGTCAGGTTTTATAACACGGCAGATGAAGATACTGCGGGATCCAAAACTCACTATTCTTATATTTAACAGCATAGTGCGGAGTATCCTTGAGTACTGTAGTCCGGTGTGGAATCCAAGCTACCAGGTGCACTCTAACCGATTGGAACTTGTACAGAAGCGATTTTTGTATCACCTGTCCTTTTCAGATTTTAAGTGTCGTGAGCTTCTATCGTACGAGTCCCGAATTATTCATTATCAACTTACCCCACTTCACATTCGCAGAAAAGCTTCAGATATTATGTTTCTATTCAAATTGCTTCATGGTCATTTAAACTCATCAGATATTTTAGAGAAAATTAATTTTACGATTCCACGAATTGGTAGTCGCGTGCAAAACAGGAAAACCTTTACATTGCCACCACGCAAGACTTGCCTTGGTCAACACTCTCCGTTATACCGCATGTGTACCTACTACAATTTCATACGATCAGCTTTTGATATATTCAATGGGTCAATAGTCTCAGCTAAACACTGTCTCAAGTCAATTCTTTAATTACTCTTATTATTGTTGTTTTTTTTTGGTACTTACCTGTGTTTTTGTTTTTAGTTTGATCAAATGTAAAAAAGGAAAATATCTACCTCCTTTTAATTAAGTATTTTATTTTAATTAATCATTTGTTAAAATCGGTTTCTCTGGACTGGGGTATTCAGAATAATTATGTTTAAATTATTCATTGCATGCTGTGCTTGCATCGAGTAGGTTGCATTCTAGCATGTTATTATTTTAAGTTTATATAAGCTACCTTTAAGATTGTAACCAGTTTTGCAAGCCTACAATAAAAAAAAAAAAAAAAAAAGAACTTCCGTGAGGTATCTTGGCATGCACCTGGATCGCAGACTCACCTGGCAGAAACACATAAAAACAAAGAGAGATGAAATCAATATAAACTTCAGAAAACTCAAATGGTTGATGGGCAGAAACTTAAAACTAGCTCTAGACAATAGAATTCTAATCTATAAAACCATGATTAAGCCTATTTGGCTATATGGCATACAGCTATGGGGAGCTGCCAGTAGCACTACCTGAATGAAAATACAGCGAATGCAGAACAGCATACTAAGACAGATATCGAATGCACCATGGTTCCTAAAAACATCAGAGCTCCACGAGAATCTCGGTATTCCAACAGTTAAAGAAGAGGTCGCTTCCTATGCTGAGAAATACAAAACAAAACTAGCTAATCACCCAAACCAACTAGCCGCGCAACTGTCTATACCAGAAGCTTTTCGTCGGCTAAAGAAGAAGCGAGATATCCTCGACCAAGATAGTCAGCCAGCGTAAAGACTGACTACATAACTAAAAGGGATATACCCCACTGGGGGTAGAGCCTTACATAAACGCAACCAACATCACATCTGCTCATAGCTGAAAGGGCTGATCGCATGATAATACATATAAATAAAAATAAAAAAATTGCCACGCAAAATTAGCTGTTATTTGTATGGAGACTGCCTGTTCATGTTCAGTGTGTAATAATAGATATCAGTGTTCACAGTAGTCTCCTCACCTGTGTGGCGGCGGATGGTCCGGCAAGCGCCGCACGCAAGGTTCGCAGAATCAGGGCATCAGCAGCGGCGTGGGCGCGTGCCGTGTGATCTTCTAACCTAACCTAGACTGTTTTCACAAAATAAACAGGTACAGAAGTCAATCTCATGTATGTATTTCACAACAACGCGTGTCTCAAGCGGATAGCACTCGCGCTCGTACAAGATTCGACTGAGACAGACCGAGATATCGTGTCAGTGAGCGGTGTCTATGTGTGCGTTGCTCGAGCGCACTTTATATGTAGATTGTCTTCTGTACCTGTTTATTTTGTGCTGTTTTTGTCAGTGGTCTTCTCACCTGTGTGGCGGCGGATGGTCCGGCAAGCGCCGCACGCAAGGTTCGCAGAAGCAGGGCATCAGCAGCGGCGTGGGCGCGTGCCGTGTGATCTTCTAGCCTAACCTGTCTTTGTCAGAAGTCAGTTGTCTCCTCACCTGTGTGGCGGCGGATGGTCCGGCAAGCGCCGCACGCAAGGCTCACAGAAGCAGGGCATCAGCAGCGGCGTGGGCTCGTGTCTGGTGATCTTCTAATTCTAACCTATCCCCTTACTAAAGTACGGTCGCGGAGCACGAAGAATCCCGTACAATGACCTGTTAATACCTGTCCATTCATAAGTACCTACATATTTATTTATGTCTAAGTGAATTTTTTTTGTCCCTGTCTCTCCCGCATAAATATAGCGCGTCACGCTTGAACAGGGGTGCAATTGCGTAAGGTAATCGTATTAATTTGACAGTTCATATCAATACTCAATCGGCTGCAATTAGTATGAAATGACATTTATTATGATACAATATGAACTGTCAAATGAATACGGTTGACATTACACAATTCCATAGCTGATCCCTCGAGACGGCGGTCATCGCATATCTGTGCGAGCGTGATCAGGTCATTGACGAGATTCTTCGTGCTCCGCGATCGTACCTTACTACTAAGGTGGCATATCCTCACCTGTGTGGCGGCGGGTGGTCCGGCAAGCGCCGCACGCAAGGTTCACAGAAGCAGGGCATCAGCAGCGGCGTGGGCGCGTGCCGTGTGATCTTCTTACCTCACCTAGCCTGTTTAGCATGGTTCCGATGACGGCCCATTCGTGCAAAGCAAATAATTCTTTATGATATTGTAATAAAACTCAAAAATAGCATTTTTTATGCAGCTTATGCTAGAAAATTAGAAGAAACAACATTTTGCTTTGCACGAAAATCAGCTGTCATTAGGGTTGCCAGGTAGTTTTTTCAGAAACTCGGGACATGTACTTAAATTGAATAAAAAAATCGGGACAAAGCATTTTGCCGCGGGACAACAAGAAATAAAAAGCTAAAAAAATTAAAAGTATATTTTTTAATGATTTATTGCTTTTATTGATAACGTTCCTTTTTTTGATAATATTGTTTTGTTTGTCATATTTCAATTCACTTTTTGCTTATTTTAGCAATTGTTCGTTTTTCTTTACAGAATTTTACAAGATAGTTGAAAATTGAATGTTACAGCAACTCCAATCGGATTTGAAAACTGCGATTTCGCACGTCTATCCATTTATTAATCATTTGAGACAATACTCTCTGGACAAAATAAAACTGAGAATACTTAAAATGTTCAAAATGTGCAATTTCGGAAATTGTTTCTACAACATGGTCCACAGCTGCACACTGCTAAAACAAAAACACTGCGAACTAAGTACAATTAAAATAGATGCCCAAAATAATTAAATAAAATGTACCTAGATAGGTATTTTCAGTGACGGTATATTACTATCAAAGAGTAGTGTTTTGTTTCTTTGTCTAACTGAAAAATATCATAATGCGGGACACATACCTGTCCCGGCGGGACATTGTAAAAATCGACTGTTTCGCGGGACGTCCCGCTAAAATCGGGACACTTGGCAACGCTAGCTGTCATAGAACCCATGCTATATTGAACAAAGTATAGTGTCCTAAAGTGGCATATCCTTACCTGTGTGGCGGCGGATGATCCGTGTGATCTTCTAACCTAACCTAGCTCGTCTTTCACAGTCACTGACCTCTATTATTACACACTAATAGAGGCCAGTGTTCACAGTAGTCTCCTCACCTGTGTGGCGGCGGATGGTCCGGCAAGCGCCGCACGCAAGGTTCGCAGAAGCAGGGCATCAGCAGCGGCGTGGGCGCGTGCCGTGTGATCTTCTCCATGCCGCCGCTGAACCGCTTCAGTTGAAGCACTAGCAGCCGCGGAAGCCGGGAGTAGGCGACCGTGCGCCGCGCTTCGTTATAGCGTAGGCAACGCTCGCACCAGTACTGAAAATGTTTAACGATGTTCCAGACATAAAGTGATTTTTGTACATTAGTTACACTTTTGACTGCCAATGTCTTCTATAGAAGACAAAATAAAACAACAAAATAAATTATTACTTATCGTCTTCATATTTAAGTCGTGGCGTGGAGAACACAAAAACGTTCGTCTTCTATAGAAGAGTTGGCGGTCAAAAAGTTATATATAAGTCTAGTCTGTATTTTTGCAACCCAGCCAGATTTGTCTTTTTGCCTCCATTATTGTGCAAGTAACAGTGTGCGCCTTGGTAAATAAATAAAATTATAATATATTAATCGTGGAGTTTTTATCGTCTCCACATATATTTTCCGTTTCTACCCTCGCTTAGCCACTCGTTTGCCGCGCGGCCGGCGCGCAGTTTACCTGCGTTAAAACCGTTTTTATGACCTGATTCTATTTGTATACGAACAAATGATGTTCTATTTCGTATAGCTTATGGATGAAGCTATAAGTATTAAAAAAACGAGTACCTGTAATGGTAAAATAATTTATAAAAAATTCGGGAATTTTGCTAAAGAGGAAATTCACGACTTGTAATAGGAATTGGTTTTTAATATCAAATCGAAATTGATAACTAGTGTTTTTTTTTACATAATTTAAAACTAGAATAATATACCTTTCCGTATATGCCAATTTTTTTATGAATTGGAAGCAATTTAACAGTCCTAATAATATTTGTATCTCGCAAAAAATAAAACAAGTATGGCGTGAACTGACGTAAAATTGCGTGGCTCGTCGCCGCCCACCGGCACGCACAGCTCGCACACAGCTCACACACAGCTCGCACACAGTTTACACACAGCTCGCACACAGTTTACACACAGCTCGCACACAGCTCGCACACAGCTCACACACAGCTCGCACACAGCTCGCGCCGTCCCCTCCCGACCCCGTACCTTGTTCTGGTCGCGCAGGTACTCGCTGGACAGGCAGGCGGCGCGGAACGGCTCGTCGGCGGGCTCGTCGCCGCCCACCGGCACGCACAGCTCGCACACAGCTCACACACAGCTCGCACACAGCTCACACACAGCTCGTGCCGTCCCCTCCCGGCCCCATACCTTGTTCTGGTCGCGCAGGTACTCGCTGGACAGGCAGGCGGCGCGGAACGGCTCGTCGGCGGGCTCGTCGCCACCCACTGGCACGCACAGCTCGCACACAGCTCACACACAGCTCGCACACAGCTCACACACAGCTCACACACAGCTCGTGCCGTCCCCTCCCGGCCCCATACCTTGTTCTGGTCGCGCAGGTACTCGCTGGACAGGCAGGCGGCGCGGAACGGCTCGTCGGCGGGCTCGTCGCCGCCCACCGGCACGCACAGCTCGCACGCAGCTCACACACAGCTCGCACACAGCTCGCGCCGTCCCCTCCCGACCCCATACCTTGTTCTGGTCGCGCAGGTACTCGCTGGACAGGCAGGCGGCGCGGAACGGCTCGTCGGCGGGCTCGTCGCCGCCCACCGGCACGCACAGCTCGCACGCAGCTCACACACAGCTCGCACACAGCTCGCGCCGTCCCCTCCCGACCCCATACCTTGTTCTGGTCGCGCAGGTACTCGCTGGACAGGCAGGCGGCGCGGAACGGCTCGTCGGCGGGCTCGTCGCCGCCCACCGGCACGCACAGCTCGCACGCAGCTCACACACAGCTCGCACACAGCTCGCGCCGTCCCCTCCCGACCCCATACCTTGTTCTGGTCGCGCAGGTACTCGCTGGACAGGCAGGCGGCGCGGAACGGCTCGTCGGCGGGCTCGTCGCCGCCCACCGGCACGCACAGCTCGCACACAGCTTGCGCCTTCTCGGTCACCGCCTCGCATTCCAGGCACATCGTGCGGACTACCATCGTGCCTGTCAACAAGCAAATTCTCCGTTATACTTCGTTCAATGTAGCATGGGTCCTATGACAGCGCTTTTTCGTGCAAAGCAAAATGTATTTTTTAGCCACAGCGGGATAGAACTTAGCCTTCATCACACCATACCAGATGTAAAGTGGTGATAGGGCAAGAGGGAAGCGCGCTACTCCCGGAATCCTCAATCACTGAGGGATTGGCTATCTTATCTCTAACTGCCGAAACACTATAATGCTGAAATCATTGTTGTTACTTAGATAAGATGGTGGTAGCTAGCCAGGCGTACTAATAACAAGTCCTACCACCAACCAAACCGAATACAATATGTACCCCCACTGGGAATCGAACCCGGGACCTCTGGGTATCCGGGTGAACCACTAGACCACAGAGGCGGTAAAAATCTGCTCGGTGACCACCGGTTGATCGCACACTTGCGTCGCGCTATCCGCGGGTGTTAACACTGGTAAACCATAATGTAAAAACGCTGTAACGCGGTTCCACCCGCTGACCACTAGTTGAAAACGAGTGGACACGAGTCCGGCACCGTCTCGGATCCCTCTCTCAAGCTTTGAGCTCGATAGGGGGCGGCGCAGGGGTTATAACCGCCCAGCCCTGACGCGAAGCCTATTAGGCTTGGTGGGAGGGCTGAGCGACGCGAGGGACAGGCTCCGTGTCTGACTGAGCCCAACATGTTGTTTGGTATGTAAAGACTGTATTAATTTGCCCTCACTATAGACAAAAAAGGCGGTGCCGAATGGTCCGATGAGCTGTGACCCTAGCGAACCTGGCCTAGCCTTCAGGAGGTCAGGAGGAGCCGGATTCTACTCTTCAGTGGGAGAGTTATTCCTTGCATTTCTCCCAATCCTTAAAATTAGTTACCTACAGAAAAAATCTTTCAACAAATCCTCACCTTAAAAGTCATAAGCAACAGTCCAACCCCAACCTAGCCTTTTCGTCTCTCTTAGGGTCAGCAAAAGCCGGATTCTTCTCTTGAGATGGAGAGTTCTTCTCGCCAGCTAGTACTTCCTTGCCTTTCTCCCAATAATTAAAATTAGAGTTACAGAAATAATATTTCAACAAATCCTCACCTTCAAAGTCATCAGCAACAAAGTCCCACCCCGGCCTAGCCTTCTCGTCTCTCTCAGGGTCAGCAGGAGCCGGATTCTTCTCTTCAGTGGGAGAGTTCTTTTTCTCGCTGGCTAGTACTTCTTTACGTTTCTTCCAGGATTTGCGTAAGTTGCCGAGCGTCGGCTTTGAGTCGCCGTCGAGGCTCGGCTGCCGGCCTATGCCGTTGCTGGAAATATATTTTGACATTAAAACTTTTTTGCACTTTAAAAATTATTGATAAACACCACTTGCCTGCTTTGGTTACTGAGGAAGTAGCTTACGCACTTGTGTTATGAAAATTAGAAACAATAAGAGCTCGATATATATCAGCGGGGCGATATCGCGACATAAACGCACGCTGCGCTGTCAAAGTCAAAAACTTAAGGTATAGTGTGACAAGCTTTTCTGTTCCGGTGATTATAAAGATAAAGATAAAGATAAAAATATTCTTTATTCACTTAGACATAATAAATATGTACTTATGAATCGTCAATATTTTCCTACCACCCATTCAAGACTTTTTTAACTGACAAGAAGAATGGGCGCAAGAAACTTGCCAGCGTTTCTTAGTTAGGTAACGACATTTACAAAAAAAAAAAACATATCGTTACTAATACAACAATTGCTTAGTATAAAAATACATCATATTAAACAGTGATTATGTTATGTGTTACATCATGACCATGCATTGCGGTCATTCAAATAATCGTCTACTTTATAGTATCCTTTGCTCATCAGCGACTCTTTAATGTAACATTTAAATTTATGCAATGGTAGTTCAATTATATGCTGTGGAACTTTATTAAAAAAGGCTATGCTTTTCCCCAGAAATGAGGCTCTGGATTTTGCTAGCCTAAACTTGGGAACGACAAGTTTATCTTTATTTCTTGTGTTAAAGCGATGAATATCGCTCTGCTTTACAAATGTATTATAATACTTTTTCACATAAATTATATTTTCATAGATGTAATGTCCTGCAACAGTTAAAATGTTTATTTCTTTAAATAGATCTCTTAAAGAATCTCTCGATCGGAGGTTGTAAATGGCGCGAATAGCCCTTTTTTGGAGCACGAATATACTTTGGATGTTAGCGGCTGAGCCCCACAACAAAAGGCCGTAGGACATAACACTATGAAAATAACTAAAATAGACTATTCTAGCCGTTTCAATATCGGTTAAGAGCCTTATTTTCTTAACTGCGAATGCAGCCGAACTGAGTCTACTCGCCAAGGCTTCGATATGAGGATCCCATTGTAGTCGCGAGTCTAATATAATACCTAGAAATTTTGTATTGTTAATGAATTCGACCGTATCGCCGTCTAGTCTAATATGAAAATCAACTTGTCTTACATTAGGTAACGAAAATTTTAAACACTTAGTTTTCTTTGAGTTTAATGATAAATTATTACTATTAAACCAATGTGACACTTTTGAAAGAGCACTATTTACTTCGTCAGAACAGTCATCACCTCTATCTACTTTAAAGACTAGAGATGTATCATCGGCAAATAGCACCGTCTCACATAAATTCTTCGCGTAGTAAGGAAGGTCATTTATGTATATTAAAAACAACAGCGGGCCCAATATTGATCCTTGGGGTACGCCCATAGTAATGGGAGCTCCGGTAGACTCAGTTTTATTAATAACTACCTTCTGAGTTCTTTCATACAGATATGAATGCATAAGGCTTACTGACATTTCAGAAACACCATAATGTTTTAACTTCCTTAATAGTGTTTGGTGATCAACACAATCGAATGCCTTGGAAAGGTCACAAAAAATAGCGATTATATCCTGCTTGTCCTCCCAGGCATCAAGTACATGTTTTAGAAATGCAACCCCAGCATCAGTTGTACTTTTACCTTTTGAAAAACCAAACTGTTTCTCATGCAGTATACTATTTAATTTAAAATATTCTAAAAGTTGAGCATAAATTAATTTCTCAAATATTTTACTTATTGCTGGTAGTATGGATATAGGTCTAAAATTTGCTGGGTCACTTTTGTCACCAGCTTTAAACAGAGGAATAATTTTACTATTCTTCATTAAATTAGGAAAGACCCCTTCACTTATACATTGGTTAAAAATTATTGCTAATGATGGAGCTATCACATCAATTATTGATTTGATGATACTTGTAGATATGCCCCAGAGATCTTCTGTTTTCTTAATATTTATTGCTTTGAATGCTTTAATAATATCTTCGGTAGTGACATAGCTAAAACTAAATGTTTCCTGGCACTTGTTCACACTAGATTCCATAAGAGAGACAGCGGTGTTGGGGCAAGAGTTAAGTCTGCTAGTAGTTTCTAACGGAATTCGAGCAAAGTAACCTTCAAAAGCACTAGCCACCTCAATATCTGATTCAAAAGTCTGATCACTAATTTTTAAGTTAAATGAATTAATTTTGCTTTTTGTTTTGCCAGTTTCTTGGTTTATAATACTCCAGGTAGCTTTTATTTTATTTTCAGATGATTTAATTTTATTTGAAATATACCTAGATTTTGCCAGAGCACATACTTTCCTAAATGTTTTTGAATATTTCTTGACATATTCAATGAAGCTAGGATCACAGGAAGTCGTTTTTTGTGCATAGAGTTCAAATAACTTTCTTCTGCTATTATAAATACCAGGTGTGGCCCAGTCACTGAACTTCTTACGATCATTACACTTTATAACTTTTTGTTTAAAATTGTTACTAAATTCTTTTTCAACAATATCAAATAATGATTGATAAGAGTTATTAGCGTCAGCAGAAGCTGGCAAACATTGAATTTTATCTTGTACATTATTTCTAAATTTATTAATACCACGTTTCGGTATTGGCCTGCAAATTACTTCGCGTTTAGGAGTAACGTTATAGTGCTCAAAAGAAGCTAGTTGTCCACTGTGGTCGGATTTAATAATATTAATTACCGATTTCTCAATTAAGTTACAGTTGGAAAAGATGTTATCTAAGCAAGTAGCCGATGTTGGCGTAATTCGCGTCGGTTCATTAAAAGTGTGAAGCAAATTAAATGATTTAAAAAGATTAAGGAATTTACTGGAGAGTTGTGCTAATTTAATATCTAAGATGTCTATATTAAAATCTCCACAAACTACAATTTTTTTATTCTTACGACAACATATTTTCAAAACATCCTCCATAGTGGACTCAAAGACTGTGTAATTTGCTCCAGGGGGGCTATATACACAGATTATAATTATTTGTTCAAGTTCCACGCATGATATCTCACAAATTCGTTCAACAGAGAGGGATACTATATCCTTTCGCTCTTTATATTGTGTGTTATTAGGTAAAATTATTAAAGAACCCCCCTTTATTGTAGTTTTTCTATTAAATGAACTTACAACACTATAATTATCCAAATTTAACAATAATTCATATTCTTTTAACCAATGTTCAGTAACACATAACACATCAATATTTTCACAATTTAAAAATAAACTTATTTCTAGGTCTTTGCCAGCAGAAAAGCCTTGGATATTCTGGTGTACTATTTTTAAACATTTAGGCTTTCCTCTTGTCAATACTGGGCTAGAGTATGCCTCCGTTGTCTCTAATGGTAATTTAAATTAACCATGTCAGTATTTGGATTCAAAAGAATCGAATTATTTGGAACAGTTGGATTAGTTGGATTATCTTTGGAACTAAAACAGTTTTCATACGACAGTCCATTTTGACAGCTAATTTCGTATTGCAAGTGGCTCCTCTGTCACGGCTGTCACCGGAACAGAAAAGCTTGTGGCACTGTAAGGACATAGTCCACATATTCAACGCATTATGACATCTAGACCCTGGGCTTGGGAACAGTTCGCAATAGACCGCTGAATAAAGATCGTAACCATGTTTTTTTAAAACAGTCCCTCGGAGCGGAATCGATTCGCGAGCGTTATTACTGCTAGTATAAACCTGGTTAATTTCAAGTACAAAAGGTGCGTGCGGAGGCACCCCCTTGCTAATCACGTGTCTTCTGTTTGGTTCGAACTCGTCGTTTGTTATTTGTTTAAAGAGTCAGTGGGCGGGGCGACCGAAATCAGCGAGCGAAAAATACTGGTATTTCAAGCATGAACCCTTTCGTTTTGATCTTTGATTCGAACTGCATATAATAATAATATCTACATTTCAACAACAGTGATATACCCTATTAGAGGCATGCGGGTGGGAGAGGTGAGATTGCGGGGTAATTTAATTATGTTTTTGTTTTTTTTATTTACAACGGGGTAGCACTTAGCCTTCATCAGATGTTAAGTGGTGATAAGGCTGAAGGTGAAGCGCACTACTCCCGGAATCCCCAATCACTGAGGAATGGCTATCTTATCTCTAACTGCCGGAACACAATAATGCTAAAAACATCATTATCATTGCGAAAAACTAAATATATGTAGGTAGCTTACTTCCGCAAAACACAATATGCAATGGTTAGGGACTTCCGCCAAGTGACGCCTGATTCAATCAAATAAAAACATCATTGTTATGGCGTCAGACTTAGATAAGTATGTAACCTCACTTACCTTTCACCATTTTCATGCAGCTGCAATCTGGAAGCTCGCGCGCTGAGCGCTCGGCAAGTCTCCCGGATGTTGTCCAGTAGACATACCAATAGTTCGTGTGCGTCTTGTTGTCTGTTACCTGTGGAAAAGGGTCACGAATCAAAACCAAGCCCAGTGATGATACATCTTCGATTTAGACTAAGACAAGCTCACGTTTGTACGATAAATTATAATAAAACATTATTGAATGTGTTTCATAAAGAAGTCGATTTCTTGCCCTATGCTCTTCGTACAACAATCTAAAATAAAAGCTCGCGAACTACAGTCACAGAGGAAAAAAAAATTACTACGTATAACAGAGACTTTACTTCATATTACGGTGCGCATTGATTACACTACTTCAAGCATGCTGCGCATGTGTGCGTTTCCACTGGCTGCTTGTCACTGGCGTGTCACGTACACGGCGTGACTGGAAAAAACCGGTTTATGACAGTTCAGTCAGTGGAATGACATGACATACGCTGTATGACAGTCGTCTCTCTGATAGTACTCATGTGCTACAGTGCCACAATCTTTTCTGTTCCGGTGGACAAAATCTGAAACTAACGTATTTTTTTTTATGTCACTTGCTGTCAAGTTGATGTCCAACCATAGCGCTGCTGGCGGCTGAAGGTCTTAGAAGTCAGGGCCGGTTAAATTGCTACAAAAAAAAAGAAAAAACTACATAGCGCCGTTGTCACCGGAACAGAAAAGTTTGTGCCACTGTAAGTGAAAACTTTATATGGCACAGACTGACTTTTTTTTAAACGGAGAAAAAAGGTTACGAATTTTACGATCTTACATTATAAATGACAGGAAGCGTTCCAAGTTTGAAATACCTTAGTATTATTGCCACTGTCAAAATAATCTACTTATAATTATACTCTCAAAGTGGGCGTATAACTCTTGGCCATGTCTGTCACTCCAACTATGTATCTAGAACTAGGTGTTATTGTTGATCGAAGCCTATGCTGGCTATATTCCATTGGGATATATCTACAGCGGCGACGCCTTAGGTACGATTCAGACCAACCGGCGCCGGTTGGAACGGAGCCGTGTACGGCTGTCGCGGAGGCCGTCTGCGTCCGTACTTTGCGCCGCGCGCCGTCGCGGAGTGCAAACGGAGATTAGCAGGGTGCAGCTATTATGAACTTGAATACGACCGGCGATTAGCGGTGTGTTTAATATTAACTGTAATTCCTGTTAATACATTTCAATTTACTTTACCGCATTTTAAAATGGCCGTCCGGGCCAGGCCGATGCACGCCAGTTGGTCTGAATCGCACCTAAGCCCATTCGTAGCCCTACCACACATGGTAAAGTACCGCCCGCGTAGTTCCCGTTACCGTGGGAATATCAGGATAAAAAGTATCCACGTTTTGATCCAGGCTATCTACTAGATAGTACGGATTCGGATGAAGTTTGACACACATATGTGTGTCAAACTTCAACCGAATCCGTTTAGTAGTTTTTGCATGAAAGAGTAACAAACATCCATACTCACAAACTTTCGCATCCTACTTCCTACTAATATTATAAATGTGAAAGTTTAGATGTTAAGATTTCAATCACGCCAAAACGGCTAAACGGATTTGGCTGAAACTTATGACATAGATACTTTGTAGCCTAGAGAGGAACATAAATGCTACCTTTTATCCCGGAAAAATATTACATTCCCGCGGAAGAACGTCGTGCAGTCCACGCGGGCGAAGTCGCGGGCGGAAAGCTAGTTAATAATATTAGTATAACTCGCGCGGTTAAAGAAACAATCTGTAAATGGCGGCCATGCATTAAGTGTGAGCACGATAGCATGACCCACCCACGTGGTATAATGCAGCATGACGGTATGTGTGAGCGAGATAGCATGACCGACCGGCCGCCATTTCCATATTGCTTCTTTATCCGCGCAGCCATAGCCTTCTCTATCGTCTTCTACAAGCCATGCGCATAAAGTTGGCAACGTCGCATTTCTAGTAAATAAGTATTACCTATTTGACACCGTTTGACAGGTAAACAGCGAGTAAACCTCGAGTACTGAATCCAATGGAGATGGCATATTGTTCCAAGTATATGAACTATCCGTTATTCAAATATGAGCTAGATCGACATTGTACTCATAAACCATCTTGCCATAAGCTCATAAGCCATAAGCATTGTACTCATAAGCCATCTTGTTCTATCTATCTTACCTCCAATAGTCCATGTAAAAAGAGACAGCAATATATTTATTCGCCCTAATTTTGGCAACATTAAAACGTGACGTCATAGTAATGCATGATTGAGGCCGGTCGTCATTTTTGTTTCTCGGTATGTGTAGGTATGCCTCACTTTTTCGTAGGTATGCCATCTCCATAGGATTCGTACTCAGAGGAGTAAACCGGTTCACAGCAATGTTGCCGTTCCGCTTCATAGCATGGCTTGTAGAAGACGATAGAGAAGGCTGTGGCGCAGCTTATAGGAAGAAAGTAGGATACCTTCAAAGGTAGAGTTGACGTCTCTGAGCGCCTGCAGGAAGGCGTCCGCGGCGTACGGCTCGGGGCTGGCGTCCGCATTGTTACTGTTTATGCACTTGCTCTCCGCCGCTCGCAGGTTGAAGTACGTTTCGTGCAATTTCTCTGTCGCTATCTAGAAAGAAAGAAGAAACATATTTAGAAAAATGGAAAATGAAGTATTTAGAAAAAATCGACCCGTCTCACGACTAGCTCCGGTGGGACTCGAACCCACGACCTTTCGCTTTCCGGGCGACTGCTCTAACCACTGAGCTACGGAGTCGTTACGAGAAGCGTCGAATTTATCCAATACTTCTTACTCGCTGTATAGTCAGCGTTAATTTCATCAATGTGGAGATATTACTACCCTCACACGCGAAAGAAATACCTTTCCAGGTATTTGGCAATCGCTAAAGATGAAATTACTATTGCAAGTTATTTTAATTTTTAGATGTTTGCATTCACAATGCAATTTTGAATGCAAAAATCTAAAAATTAAAATAACAAGAAACATATTTGTTTTTTTTTTATCATCATCATTATCATATTAGCCAAACGACGCCCACTGCTGGGCATAGGCCTCCCCCCCAAGGATCTCCACAACAACGATCGGTCCTGCGCTGCCCGCATCCAGCGGTTTCCCACTACCTTGACCAGATCGCCGGTCCACCTTGTAGGGGCCCTGCCCTCGGAACGTCGTCCGGTACGTTATTTTTTTAATAACACACCGAAAATAACAAGCATAATAATAAATCTGAGGAATAATAATTTAATTAAATATTGATTTTGATTAAATGATAATAACAGGTGAAGGTTCTGTTGCGTGCAGTTATATTTCATACAAATTGCTCGCAGTTGCAGGCCGCAGCCGGAGTCGGAATAGCACCTTAAGGCGATACTCGGAAAAAATGTGCTGAAGCGAGATAGCAATGAGAAAACAACGCGCGCGGCAGCGAGACCGATTTTGCAGATTAGGCAAAAAAAGCAAAAAAAGCACAAAATCACTTCGTATTAAAAAACTACAGCGATTTTAAAAAAATGCTATACGATCCTCAATATTATTGGTGTCCACTAATTAAACCAATTTCCAATAGTGTAAGTAACCCCATTTAAGAATAATCTTGACTTTTCGTATTTTTTAGAGGTCTTTTCGAAAAAAAAAAGTGTCGAGGCAAAATCATAAAATCGTGTTTTTGAAAATATACGAATCTAGATTAAAGTATGAAGAAATATATATCTTACTAGCCTTCCGCCCGCGGCTTCGCCCGCGACGTTACTACACGACGTTATCCCGCGGGAAGGTGATATTTTTCAGGAATAAAAAGTAGCCTATGTCCTTTCTCAGGCTCTAGACTATCTCTGTACCAAAATTCATTCAAATCGGTTCAGTAGTTTAGGTGTGATTGTGTAACACACAGACAGACAGAGACGCATTTATAATATAATAAGGAAAATAAGGAAATAAGGATTACCAGATTTGTAACAACTGTAACCGTCCTATAGTTTTAAATCAAAAAGTCCATATTTTTCCGAGTAGCGCCTTAAGGCTGCCTGTCCATTCACGCGGAGCTAAGCGGCGGAGCGGAGCGAGCGAGTGTTGCGGAGCGGAGTTGCGGACTGTGTCTATCCATTAACGTGAAACGAGGCAGCGGAGCGAGCGAGTATTGCGGAGCGGAGTTGCGGACTGTACGGAGCCACAGAATAAATAATAGTGCTAAGGCACAGAAGACTCACTCTGCAAGCTCATTCAAATAAAAATAAATCTTTCTGCGTGGAAATAAAGTCCAATTCCGGTTGCTTTGTCATCGCTTGCCTACTGTTATAATAACCTAGAGTTCGCGCATGCAAGCAAAACTGTGCCCTATAGCTACGCGCGAGCGTTTCTATTTCTATGAATGTATCAAACAGCTCGCTCGCTGGTTAGGGTTGCGAGCGACTTGCGAGTTCGGTTTTGCTGTTTATTTTGTTCTTTCTTTTATTTATACACCCGTAAACACAACAGTATCTTATACACGGATTATAACAACGTTTAGTATTTATTGTTCGGTGCACAAAAATCACAGGAATGATCGATCGTTTTACGCGCGAACGTGGAGCGTACGAGCCGAGCGGCATCCTTCTGCCATACGCCTGCCCGGCAGGCGCGCCGGCGGAACGTACCTAAACTGCGGAGTGACACCCCCCTGACGGAGCTAGGCCTCACTCCGCTGCCCCGCTCCGAACGTGGAGCGTACGAGCCGAGCGGCATCCTTCTGCCATACGCCTGCCCGGCAGGCGCGCCGGCGGAACGTACCTAAACTGCGGAGTGACACCCCCCTGACGGAGCTAGGCCTCACTCCAAACGGACAGAAGACCCGATCTGTCCGCAATGCAAAGAAAGAGAAGAAACAAGCTACCACTTCATGGCAGAGTGCCCGATGTACGCATCACTGCGCTGGGAGCTCTTTGGAACGGACAAGCTTAAGGAAGAGGATCTAAAGAAGTTAACGATAAGTCAACTCAACAGGTACTGTAAGCGCACAGGTAGGTTCGAGGGTCCGACGCCGGTGGGGTAAATGATAACCCGCCTCCCCCCCTGATTTTTCAGTTTTTAGGGGACTTGGGGAACTGGGTGAAATGGTCCCGACCTAGGTGACTGATCACCCGTCCGGCTTCGCTGGCGTCCCCCCTATAAATAATAATAATAATAATAATAGGCCTCACTCCGCTGCCCCGCTCCGCCGCCTCGCACCGCTACCACGCGCCGCTTCCGAAAATGTATGAATCTTAAAACTAGCTCGCAAATACCTGCGGAGATTTTATGCAATCCTACTGGTTAAAATTTCTCCGTTACTCCCTTCGATCATATAAACCCTAGATACAGCGTAAACGCAAAGAAAGTGAAGCCGCCAATGAATGCTCCATTCGAAAGGGAGCATTAGATCGCTCTCAGTAGTCATTTGACCGCCCGGCGAAACGATGCCTAAATGTACTGAGAAGATGCGCAAAAACAATTCGAAAAAAGGAAAAAAAGAGATGTAATATCATATTTTCAGACAGTATTGAACGTAAGTATAATTGCACAATACGGTATTTTACTGATTTTTTTTTATTTCTTTAAAATGTTTTTCGAAATATTAGCTACACAAAACAAGTTTTTCATTTTGAATTATCTTGAATATTTTCAAAGATATAGGACTTCAAACTTTATAATTAGACAAGGACAGGACGCTATCTTAGTGACGTCAGTGGGTTAGTAGCGTCATAGTCACGCCATAGAAGATTTCGTTTTAGAAAGAGACAGCTATAGTCAAAATCAAACAGACTATAATTCTTTTATTATAAAACAGATTCAAATTATTTTTTCACATTTGGTATTCTTAATTGCAATATTTTTTAAAGTCATCATTAAATATCTACATTTCAACAACAGTAAAATACCCTATTAATTTAAAGTCAAACATGTACTGAAACTATCATAATTTCAATAATATTGCAATATTCCTTGCCGCGCAACCGTTTCTTCTATTTGCGTTAGTAAGACAGAGATGCAGACATGACGAAATACGATTCGCTGTTCTAGCGTCGGCCGAACATCTGAGCTTTCAATGTAATAAGATCGTAAGTACTACCATGCCGACCGAATTTAAATCCAATTACTGTTGCTTAAGGTCGAATAGCAAATGTGGTGACGGCAGTATTCGGAATCGAAATATCTATAACTAGAACTACTAATGACTGACAGCGCTGTTGGAATCACTTTTTTAAGCGCATTTAGTATGTTAATGTTATTATTATTATTCCCTTTATTACATTTTAAATACTTACAAAATTATATTTCTAAACATTAAATTTTTACAATGTATAACACTAAAAAATATAACATTTATTATTATTATTCCCTTTATTACATTTTAAATACTTACAAAATTATATTTCTAAACATTAAATTTTTACAATGTATAACACTAAAAAATATAACATTTAAAAATACAAAAATGCAGTTCCCCAACGGCAGCAAGATCAAGGTCCCGGCTACCGATGGTTAAGGATCCAGAGACAGGAACCTTCTCACTATACGGGCCGTGTCCAGAAGTACTGCCTTCTGCATCTGACTCCCGATCCATCCACCTAACGCGAGCCTCTTAAGGTGTTTATCGAGGCTCTTGGCTATCAGCCCATGGGCAGATATGACTATCGGAACAATTGCTGAATCAATGTCCCACATGTCGACAATCTCGTGAGCTAAATCAAGATATTTGTTTTCTTTATCTTTTTCAGCTTTCACAAGGTTGTCGTCATGAGGAACAGTGACATCAACAATTATTGCGCGGCGTTCGTGTCGATCTATTAATACAATATCAGGCTTATTAGCTACAATAGTCCTGTCTGTAATGATAGATCGATCCCAATACAATGTGGCATGGCTATTTTCAAGGACCTGTTCTGGTGCATACCTGTAGTACGGTACCTCGGATGCCACAAGACTATGTTTCAGAGCAAGTTGTTGGTGTATTATCCTGGCCACTTGGTTATGTCTATGCAAATACTCGCCGTTTGCGAGACGAGAACAACCGGAGATTATATGCCTAAGGGATTCACCCGGACGATGGCACGCTCGGCAAATATCCACTGTGCCATCCCTTAGGATATACTTTCGGTAGTTATTCGTCATCACAACCTCATCCATAATTGCACAGACAAAACCTTCGGTTTCACCAAAAAGATCACCGAAACGGAGCCAGGATACTGAGGCTAATAAATCTACGTCGGGCCCATGGAGAGCCCGGTAGAATCTGCCATGTAACTCCTTGCTTTGCCACACAGTGCTGCGGTCGGACGTACTAAGTACTACAGGTTTGCGCCAGATTTCTTTTGCTAAAAATAGAGGAGTCAGTCCATTGTCAACAGCAACTACATCTCTATGAGACCCCATATCGACTTGGAGAAAATACTCCCTAAGATTGCATATCTCGCGGTTATGCAATGTCTTAGCATTTAAGAAGCCACGACCACCGCACTTCCGCGAGATATACAATCTCATGGTCGATGAACGTGGGTGATGCATGCGATGTGCTGTTAGCAATGTACGAACTTTTCTATCCAGGGCATCCAGTTCAGTTTGAGTCCATTTAAGTATGCCAAAGGAATACATCAGTACCGGCATGACCCATCCATTGTATGCGCGAACCTTGTTTCCGCCAGACAAAAGACTTTTAAGGACTTTTGAGAGGCGCCCCAAGAAACGCTCACGCAACGACTGTTTCATGTCAGCATCGTTGATGCCTAATGCCTGTGACATACCTAAATATTTATAGGTTTCGTTAACGGAGAGAGATCTAAGATTAATAGAATCCGAGAGTTGTATACCCGTGGATTCCATTATCTGACCACGCTTTACATGCATGACTGCACACTTGTCCACACCAAATTCCATTTTAATGGCATTACTGAAAGCTTCAGTAACCTTCAGTAACGCTGTTAAATGAGAACTGCTATGGGCAAATAGTTTCAGGTCATCCATGTATAGCAGGTGTGATATTACTTGACCATTTCTCCGTAAACGGTAGCCTAATCCTGAACTCTCGAGAAGTGTACTCAGAGGGTTCAAGGCCAGACAGAACCACAATGGACTCAGACCGTCACCCTGGAAGATACCTCGCTCTATTTTTATAGGGTCGCCCTGACCTAGAACCCGTCGAGATCCTGGATAGAAAAGGACCGTTCTCCATTTTCGCATGCACGATATCAAGAAAGTGCGTAGAGTTGTATTTATTTTATACAACTCCAGCACCCTCATGAGCCACGAATGCGGCACGGAATCATAGGCCTTCTTAGGATCCAGGAAGTCGACAGGTTCTTTCGGTTTCGACGAACCTGTTGGTTAATAGCCATGTCAATGAGGAGTAGCTCCTTAGTACCACGGGCCCCATTCCTACATCCATTTTGAGAGGCGAACATAATAGAATTTTGATCAATGTGTTTATTAATTTTCGACCTCAAAATGGACGTAAGAATTTTATAAATTGTTGGTAGACAGGTGATAGGTCTATAGTTTTTGGGGTCCGCAGTACTACCAGATTTATGGAGCAGATGGGTTATGCCTGTTGTCATGAATTCTGGAAGCGATCGAGATAATAAAGCATTTTGAAATTGAGATGCTAAGCAAACGTGCGAGCTAGGTAACCATTTATACCAGAAATTGTGCAGTCCGTCCGGGCCTGGAGATTTCCAGTTGGGTAAGGAACGAACTGCACAAACTACGTCTTGGTAGTCAATGGTTACTTCATTCATATCAGGTATAAGCTCACACGAACGCTCAACATCCCCCATCCACGCGCCTTCAGAGTGAGTGACAGGCACGGACCAGATGTTGTGCCAGAAAGAAATCATGGCATCATCATCCGGCCGATGCATATCAGTATCACTCTGATCCGATTGCTCCCAGGATGCATAAACACGTCGTTGATCTCTCTCGAACATGCGGTTCTGAGTAAAGCGATCGACTCGCACCCTATACCTCCGAATACGATTAGCCCATGCACAAATTTTCTGCTTCAGGAAGTCGATGCGCTCTGTGACACATGAAATATAATTTTGAGTACTAATACCAGTCCCCAAGAATGCACGTTTCACAAAGCGCATGACCCTAGGGCGCATGTTGCCCTCCCTAAAGCAGCTGAGCTTACCGATGAGTACCCTAGCCTCACTGATACGACGTTCAATCCTACACTGCCAGGCTGGTACAGCCAGACGCGGGCGTGTTGCTGTGTCAGTATTTGGAAATTTGACATGAGCAACACGACAAGCCGTAATAGCCGCACAATACAAGATCGAACGAGTATCAGCCAGGTCTTCACTACTATCAAAGTAATTTGATAGTAGTGAATCTAAAGCACACATCAGCGCCCTATTTTTTTTGTGCATGGGAAAACGCGGAAGCCGAGGTCTAAGGTGAACAGGAGTCGATCGAAATTCCCGAACTACATCTTCAAGAGTACTCCTCAATATATCATTGTATTGGGGACTTACAGTAGTAACCATATCATCTCCACCATCACTATCAGCAACGCCAGCTTGCAATGTGGCCGCGGCAGAAGCTTGAGTTGCCGCCTGCGATGCAGTAGTAATGATACGGTTACGTTGCACCTCTGTTCGGAGCCGATCAAGTACAGAGTCATCCAACAAGTGACCCCGTTGCATGGCTCGCACCTGATCCGACAGTCGTTGAGCCGAAACGTTGATAGATGGTTCAAGAGCCTGAAACAGAGAAAGCATCCGAACACGATACGCAGTAAGATTAGTTCCTGCCTCTGTTGCGTCAAAATATGCGCGCATGACATTTTCATTGATGGAAATTGTCCATCGCATGCGCTGCACTCCACCGGGAGCGGGGGCCCTGACCGGAGCCGTTTGCCCCAGAAGCCCCAAACTCTTCGGTGGCCGGCCCCTCCTCCGGCGTACAGGTGGTGGCGACGTCGGCGGAGAGAAGTACTCGTCACTATCGCTCGACGCAACTGCAGATGTCAGCTGAACACACGGCACTAAGGCAGTTGCCGACAACTGCGAGGCGGAGCGAGGTGACGAGCCCGGAGGTGGTAGACGTGCTGCTCGGCTTCTCGTAAAATTATTATTAATAATTATTATTATTATTAGTAATTATTTATTATTATTTACTTATTTCACTGTTAAACAATTAAGTACAATAACATTTTACAGTTTACACTTATCGATCTACTTAACTTAGGTACAAGTTTGTAAAAGTGTAATAACACGTCGGTAGGTACTTCACATGTAAACCGTAAACGCCATTGCAACACTGAGTTTTGCACTTCTACCCTCCGTAGTAGTAAAATACTGTTTCACGGTAGGATAGTATCCTCCACTCGGGTCACAACAATCGCATGTTACAAGGTTAAAACTTTTAAAATAAAAAAGTAATAAGAAAAATAGGTAGGAACAGACTTCATAACTAATCACTTCACACACAGTTTTGGTTTTATATCCTATGTGTATCTAGGGTTTATATGATCGAAGGTTACTCTGCTCTGCGTCAATGGACAGGCAGCCTAAAGGTATCGTTTCGAAGTTGACGGCAAACGCAACTGCAAGCGTCGTGTCACGGTTTCATGACGCTACCATGATTTCGAACCCGACAGCAGCAGCAAGCAGGAATAACAAATTCACCTATGATACCTGAACCAAACGAAGAGGTCAGATTATACTGAATGGTGCACCGTTTCATATAAAATAAAATAATCGATTAACAAGTTAACAAAACAACAAGAAATTAACAAGACTTGTAGATGTAGACCTTCCCACAACGGGGATCTACTTAGAGTGGACGGAAGGCTATGTTGTTTGAAATCCAAAAAAATCTAAGTGTCATTAAACATCACCAGTGTTATACTGTGTATAGACAGCCATGTACATCATTTTGGGCAGCGATTTGTGCTTGTGTAAAATAAATCAATGCTTAATTACTTAAAATAAAGTCGATTTCGGTATTTTATGTGCAAAAAGTGAACGCATGCGTACTGTTGTGTCGCTCGACACTGACAATCGCTACGAAATATAGCGTCGAGTCTCCACCGCAAACGGAAACTGCACTCGCAACTTTGTATGAAATACATTTCGTAGCGAGCTACAGCGTCGCGTGTTAAGTAGAAATGTATGAGCTACATAGACAGCTTCTACATGTGCACGGCGACCGTGCTGTCACCCCCGGCCAGGCGCGGATACAAGGGGGGGGGGGGGGGGGGGGGGGGCAGTGGGAGCGATTGCCCCCCGCCCTGACACACTATTTTACCTACAAAATGTTTGCATTCATCATTTTGCCGCGTGAAATAAGCTAAGATTGCCCCCTCCTGAACCAAAATTGCCCCCCCCCCCCCTCAACTAAATCCTGGATCCGCGCCTGCCATACATTTCGGACGGCGATCGGACCGGAACCGTGTGCTTGTAAAGAGGCAGATATTTTACTTATGTCAGTTTGGTTGGGATTTAATTTACAAATTCATATCACTATTTTTCAACAAGATTTATAATTAGATTCAAACTAAATGGGGCAAATAAATAAGAGATAAGAATAAAACAAAAAAAATGTCCCACACTCATACAAGCTACCATTATAAATAAAGAACCTATTAAGTATGCAACTTATTATCACTATTGATTTAAGGTTTACAAAAACTGTTATCACAGCCTTCCATAAAACAAACTAGAATATAATATTCTTATCATGAGCGACAGCTCTCCGCGCTATCTGTGATAGTATTAGATAAATTTACCTGAATTTTGCTCTTTCCGGAGCTGTTGTCGGATTGTCCGAGAGATAAAAGGTCTTTGCTACTCCACGAGCGGGCTCCAGATGAGGCTAAGCCGGCTGCACTGCGGCCTAATGAGGAACTCTTCATGCGAATACTGCCAAGTTTCTGTTCAACACTTGCCAGGTCCGATACGAGGTGGTGGAGGTTGTGGAGGAACCGTGGAGCATATCTATAAAAAGAAATAAAAACAAGACAATATATTATAAGAAGCTTAAATATTTATAACTAGCAGCGTCCAGCGGTTTCACCCACCTGTTTCATGTTCCCGTGGAATTTAAGACTGTAATTTATCTCTGTGCCAAATTTCTGAAGTTGTGGAGTGATTGAGTAACAAACATACATCCATCCAAACTTTCACATTTATAATTTAACATAGGATATTGTGGGATAGCTCTGATAAGCACTGTTTTTGATAGGACAAATGAAACAGCCACATTCTTTTGTTAACAACAGACAGAGCATATTCTTGATGTCAAGAAAATCTCTGATATCACTGCAGCTAGTTTATTTAGTCTTTTAATCCCATTTACATAATAAACAAATGCTTAAATAAATATTGGACATAATATTCTTAAGTTTTCAATTCTTAAGTATCAGAAAAAGAAACCTTGATTTTATACTGTGTCAAATCTAAAAGTTTGAGTACGTATTTAAATGTGTAGTTGATATCTGTATCTGTAGCATGAAAAAACTATCATAATGGTAATCAAATAGTAAACTATACAGTGGCTCAAACTTTTCTGTTCCGGTGACAGTGGCGCTACATACTTTTTTCTTTTTTTTGTCGCAATTTAACCGGCCCTGACTATTAAGGCCTTCAGCCGCCAGCAGCGCTATGGTTGGACATCAACTTGACAGCAAAATGACATTAAAAAGAAATATGATAGTTTCACATTTTGGCCACCGGAACAGAGAAGATTGTGGCACTGTACCGGCCTTTAAAAGCTGTCAAAGTGCTGATTTTAAACATGTATTGAATCTCAGTTTCATATACGACCGAAAGAGGCGCTGGTGTTTTCAATTTTTTTATCCACAATGGGGTAGCACATAGCCTTCATCACACCTGAAGATAAGTGGTGATAAGGCTGAAGGTGGAAGCGTACTACTCTCGGAATTCTCAATCACTGAGGAACATAAATAGCAACTCTAACTATAATGCAATAAAGTGGAATTCAGCTTGTAAGGCGCAAATTACGAACGGCCGTTCGTTGCATCTCTTTCTATCGCATATATTCTAGCTCTTTTGCGGACCTAATTTCTATGGATTTTCACCGCCAGCGGTGAGGGCGAGATTTGCGCGCAAGTACATCGAGTGACAGACGCCTGTCATAACTCACCGTAATGTATAGAGAACACTGTTGAGGAAGCAAGTGTTTCCCAGATTGGACAGAGTAGCAATGGGAGTCTTCTTCTGTGTTGCTCCATACTGGTTATCTGACTGGTGGTGGCCATTCAACATGGCAACGCTGGCAGCTTTGGACTCCAAAATTATCAGCTCAGGTTCTGGAGGTTTGTCTGAAATTAGTCAGGTAGTTTTAAAGTTGAGAGTTTTATATAAATTACTGCAATGAGTCACACCAATGATTTTTTTTATCAGCATATCTAAAAAATGTGTTACTCGAGAAAAAAGAATATGTTTTTATTTTTTTCCTATCTTCAAAAATGACTGAGATATTGAACGTCAAAGTACGGCCTCCGAGGAAATTCGGGTTAACCAATGGCATTAACGTGTGACGTCACATCGCGAGTTGGCCCTTCATATTCTCCTTTGGCTATATAGTTGCGCTCTCAGGGTTTCGCAATAAATTTATTTATTTTTCTTATAGTCGATCAATGATCAATTTTGTATTGAGCTTATGTGAAAAAACACCTTCAAATACATAAGTTGTATTTTCGTGTTAATAAATTAAATCAATCAAATCTTTCGTAATGGCGGGCGGTATTCTGTCAATATAAATAGCAACCGTCAAACTTCGATCAACAATAACACGAAGCCGTCAAATGGACAGTAGGTGACAGTTTTAGAGTGCGGCTGCGCGCGGTCGAAATCGAATACTAATCATTTACCATAACCTTAAAACAAAGAAAATGTACTGTAACTAGCGTCAAAAACGCACCAGTTGCGCGAAGATTGCGCACGGACGGACTCTATGTAGGTACAGTTGGACGGAAACCACCCGCAGCAGCCGCAATCGGAGATGTCACTGCGACATGACGTCATCGCAATAGCGCGCAAGTAAAGCAAATTTACAAAAGCTGGTGAAACTTTGCAACGCTGTAACTTTGGCAATCCTGGACAGATTTCGATGAAACAAAAACTGTTATTACTAACGAGTACGCGCATTAAATGCAGTAATTTTTATAGTCATATTTTGATGTGTTGGTGTGACTCATTATTGAGTGAGAATAAATGATATGACAGATAATGACATGTGCAAGAAAGAGTGACTGGAGATTTCATGGCTGATAGGAAAAACTTTTTCCTATAGTATGCTATGTTGACCCAAAATAAATGGGAAAAGTGCAAGATATGATGAATAATTATTGAGTGAGAAATGGAGTTTACATACAAAAGTTAAAAATATTTACAAATAGGGCATTTTATTTAATATCTAACTTATGGAATTATTGATTCAGCATCAAATAACATACTTTGGAATCCCATTATATAATACTCAGAAAAAGATTTTAAAAAATCAGTGCTGAGCTGAGGTTATGTTCTACATTGACATCTGCATGGGAACAGCAATATTGAATTATGTAGCTAAATAAAGGTAAAGATCTAAAAGAAAAGACTCGACTGACCAGAGTTACAGTCTCTGTCACATTCACTTAGACAATAACATGAAAGTCAAACATCATTAGTTTGTAAATTATAATTTAGCATAGTTCTTGATGTTACTTATGCATTAGATAACTGATTTTTTTTTTGTTTACTGAGTCAGTATTACATTAATACAATACTAGCATGTGCGGGGAACGAAAGCAAATACATAAAGTTGAATATAACTGTGGAAAAAGGGTGCAGAAACTCACCTGATGCTTTTGACGTCTCCGTCAAGGGTTTCAACCTTTTAGCAGCACTTAAAGTATTGAAATAGGTACTTTTCAGTGGCCGTTTCACTGGTTTATTTTCTTTATTGTTGCTGTCGGATTTTTTAAATGATTCACTGTTCTCTTTTAGATCACTAAGCTTTTTATTACCATTAGTCAAAGTTATGGTGTTATTCCTGTTCAGTGATAGTGAAAATCTGGTTTTCTCTATTCCTCGTTTTGTTTCAGATACGGAATTAACTGGCATCTTCAGAATACCTGTAAATAACCGGAAAGAGTTGAAATTTCATAACTGAGGCCACTTCTCAGTAACTTTCCCAACATGTTATGTCAAGGATTCTATGGATATATCTTTCAAAGCATTACTTACAGAAACGTCTTTAGTTGATTCATTGACTTACATTATACAGTAAGACAAGACAACGCTTCTTCTATCAAAAATAACTAATTAATCTGAAATTTTGCGAACATTAACCGCGAACAACCCCTTCTGAAGCAGTCGGCCATATTGAATTATTTGATTGATGTAAAATGTAGATAGAGAGAGACATAGAGTAGTAGACGTCTTTCTTCATTTCACGAAAAAAAAACTCATGATTTTACGTTCCGTTTCTAGGCCGGCTCGGCCGGTGTACACATCATTAGGCCAAGTATTGGGCCACTATATTGGGCCAACGTGTAGAGGGCTACTTTACTTGGCCGTATGTTGGTTGTTCGCATGGAGCTCGACCTAATACCATAGAATAATATTACTCACAAGGAGCCTAATACTAAGGTACAGTGCCACAAGCTTTTCTGTTCCGGTGACAGTCGTGACAGAGGAGCCACGAAATTAGCTGTCGAAAAGGACTGTCGTATGAAAACTATTTTAGTTCTAAAGATAATCACCGGAACAGAAAAGATTGGCGCACTATAACTGGAGTTCTCACCCTGAATAAAAAAGTGTACCCAGCAAATTTGACATTTAGTATGTAGTAGGCTGTCAGTTGTCTCATATGACAATACGTATTTTTTTAAAGTGTAGGTGAGACGGAAGACAGCCACTGGTTAATTTGTGGTCACAAAAAAGTGTTAGTACTGCACTCTCCAGTTACCTCAGTATTAAGTCGAGCTCCATGGTCGTTCGTCTAACGACCAATGGCCTGTTTAACCAAAAATACAATTTGTAAATTGTATTTACAGGCTACAAGTCTACAAGTTTCTGTTTAACCAACATTTACAAGTTACAAGTTTACCATGGTGGAAAATTTACAAATTTGTAAATTGTAGATACAATTCTACATATTTCTGTTTAACCAACATTTACAAGTTACAGGTGACAATTTACAAATTTGTAAGGAAAACCGTTTCGTTAAACGAAGAATTGTAATTACAAGTTTACAAATATGTAAATTGTAGCATGATTTCTACAGGCGGACTCACCCTGTGTCAGAACTTTACAATTGTTTGCACCAGCCGAATAAGTAAAGAAATTAAATTGTTATTCACATGAAAATGCTTCTAGCCACTAGTAGTGAAAGAATTGTATTAATATTATAATTTTCCATGACTTTCTTTTTAGTTAAAACAGCGTACCTAAAGTACTCTTACAAACAAAATTTTAAATAAATGCTTTAATTAGAAAAAAACTGAGTAGCAAGTTGCGCAGTGGTAAACGTATTCGGCCTTCAATCGTTGAAGTTAAGCAACTTTCGCTATGGTTGGTCACGGGATGGGTGACCAAAAATTTATTATCTCAAGCTTCTCCGTACTTCGGAGGCACTTTAAGCCGTTAGTCCCGGCGGCTTTTGCAGTCGTTCATCATCATCATCATCATCATCAGCCATTTAATGTCCCCACTGCTGGGGCACTGGCCTTCCTTATGGATGAATAAGGAGAATGAGCCATGACCCACCACGCGGGCTCAGTGCGGATTGGTGGGTATTAACGACTGCAAGTGCAGCCGGGACCAACGGCTTAACGTGCCTTCCGAAGCACGCAGTCGCATGCAGTCGTTAATTCCCATTAATCCGCTTTGGGCCCGCGTGGTGGGTCATGGCCCATTCTTCATATCCATCCATAAGAAAGGTCTTTACCCCATCAGTTATTAGTTACGGGACTTATAATGGCTGATGATAATTAAAATTCTATTGTTTTTAACCTACCATCTACAAAAACTTACAACTTGTAAATTGTATTTTACAACATAAAATATGTAAATACAAATATGTAAATTGTAATCTACAGGTGTTTTCTACAATTGTAGACGTTGGTTAAACAGCATTAGACTTTACAAATATGTAAGATTTTTAGTTGTAGAATTCTTACATATTTGTAATGTTGGTTAAACAGCACTTGTATTACAAGTCTACAAATTTGTAGCTTTCTTACATAATTGTAGACTTGTAAAAATGGTTAAACAGGGCCCAAGTAGCCCTCTACACATTGGCCCAATATACTGCCCCAATGCTTGGCCCAATGATTGGCCCAATGTGTACAGCGCTTCTCATTTACAACAGAGAACAACCCTGCGCGTAACGCCTGTGAAGAGCCTTTATTTAGGTGCCCATTAGACGATAAACTTTGCTGTCAGTTTGCTATCAGTCACGATTCTTTTAAGGCGGTTCCCACACTGCACCGCACACCGCTCCGGTTTGTGGTAGTGCGTAACTATGGCTGTGGAATTTTGATGTGCATACAAACATCTGTGGGGCGCTTAATGTACGCCTTTAGCCCTCATTCGCGGAGTGTAGATATCGCTAAGGTCAAAGATGTTCGTAGCCTTAAATCACGCGCACTATCGATGATTGGTCGAAAGTGCCCGCGACTCTTTCTCACTCGAGTCGGTCGCGCTACAGACGGCCTAGCATGAGCGGCTTATAACGCGCGATATGATATGGTACGGCATGCCGTCTTGCTTACACCTTAGTGGGGTAAGCAAGACAACTTTCCGGAACATATCATATCGCGCGTTATAAGCCGCTCATGCTAGGCCGGCAGACCTCTATTACTACACACTGGGCAGTCTGCACTCTCCTTGGAGTAATGGGCGATTTTCTGAAAGCTCAGCCACTAGATGGCGCTGTCCAACCTATGCAGTTAGAAGGAACGAAACGTTATAAATTTTACTTTGACGCGACTTTTTTACGTAAAACGGAACGTCAGACAGATGTTATTTATTTACCTAAATCTTTAAATTTACCTATTTCGTTTTCGTTCCTCACAGTAGTACTTATTTAATATATTATTAGTTTCCTTTGGGTTTTTAAAAAGTAATTAATTTAAATATGTTTCATACCAAAATATACCAAAGACATGTACATACTTATTCAACGCCATCTAGTGAAGCAATTGGAAGCTTTTTTTTTTAAATGGCCTCTCAGAAAATCGCTCATTGTGTTCTGTGAGTCTGTCTCCATAAAAGTGGCAGCGAATTTTGTGTGGTGGCATTGGGCGATTTTTTGAAAGCTCGCTCACTAGATGGCGCTGTCCCACCTATCTTGATCTATGCAGTTAGAAGGAACGGAACGTTACTTTTGTTACGTAAAACGGAACGTCAAACAGATGTTATTTATATAACTAATCTTTAAATTTTCCTATTTCGTTTCTGTTCCTCACAGTACTACCTATCAGTACTTATTTAATTTATTTAAAGCCCCCAGTACAGGATGGCCGATCATGCTGGCCGACCATGATGGGCCATCGTGTACAGGGCCGGTTTGCGTGCGTGTGATTGCCGTCTGCGAGCAACGCAGACCGGCAAAACCAGAAATTTTCTGTTCTGTGGTTTAGAGTCTCTTTGCAACACGAGTTGAAGCTAGGTAGCTTAAACTCGTCTAGTCTGTGGCACGCGATAGATGCAACAACTCGTGTGTTTGTTTTGTTCTATTTTATTAAAAAATGCCGTCATGTGTGTTGAGGTACTGTTCAAATAACTGGAAAAATACAAATAAAGCCCATCATGGAATTACTTTTCACAAGTAAGTACTTAACTACTCACTAAAGTATCTATAACATTGCTACTGACAATTTGCGGCGGCCATATTTCGATAAGGTCATAGAGTAACAAAATTGGCTATTTTGTGGTGCAGAAGTAACACTTTTAACGTTTTAGATATAATGATACTTGGGTTCGGATTTTGGTGGAAGTTTGATGTTTTTTATTATTGAACATTTTCCTTAGGATAGGACTTTAACAAAAGGACGGTACCCCACCTTCGATCAACAATAACACCTAGTTCTGATCGCAATACCCCACACGGTATTTTTCAGAAATAGCCGACTGGCTATTTCTGAATTATGTAGATTTCTACTGGGTAGTTTTTTAACTTTATTTATTATTATGTATTTCTTATTTATGTATATACCTACTTAACCGATTCGTTACGGCGGCGCCCATTTTTGAAAAATTTTCGCCATGGCTGTGAACAAATTTTCTATGACACAACTGGCGTGTCAAGTGCCATAGAAATTGATGGCACGCTTATTGTGCCATCAGCCATGTATATAAAACACATGGTTTTTTTTTCTTTTTCACTGGTTTAGACTTGGTTCAAGTTTACTCATGCTCCTTTATATAGAGTAATGAACCTATATAATGTTAGTCTTAACAACGTCGATATGTTTTGTCTGTCACCATCTCAATACAAAAAACAAGTCAACTTAGCCCTAACACATAAGTAGTCTTTCTGTGTCTTTGTCTTATTGCTTTTACATGAACCTTGGAGTTTTGGAAGAAGATATAAAAGTACCTACTCTTTTTATTTTATTTATTTATTACTTTGCCTAGTTTATAAGTAAGCATAAGATCAAAACTATCAATAAAATAAGTTAACTAGCTTTCTTGTGAATGTTTACGTAAATATCATTCATTATCTGATCGTATTTTTAATGTACCACCGCACTGTTGAAGTTCTATGTCTTAGCGCAATTGTTTAATTTATAACGGTAATTAGTGGATAATGAGGTTGGCTGTACAATGACTTAAGGCTATACTACATTTGAATTGTTAACCTTACACTTTATTGTACAACTGTTTTTTATCCTTAATAAAATAAAATAAAATAAAATAAAAGTTTAGTTAACATCAAAAGACGGTAGTGTATGGCACGATACGTTATTTAAATTGATTTTGAAGAGGTTAACTACGTGTTTTTCCTGAAATGGAAGGTAAGTGACTTTATATTTTCAGATGTTTCAAACCTTTTGTGATGTTGTTTAATTTTTTTATTATATTCTAAAAAATGGTAAAGAAAACAGTTTCTAGAAACATTTTAAGGTAGTTGACACGTGTTTATATCTTTTATAATTTAAAGATTTTGATCATTGTTATTGTGTATATGGAAATTGGCGTTAATATACTAGGCGATGGCATATAATTGCTCGTCTTTCGGCAAATCTGTAAATTTTTTTACGTCTCATTGAAATAATAATGGTGACGGCGTGTTCAGTGGCTCAAATATAAAAAGTATAAGCCATGCCATTAAAGGAACGAATCAAAAATGGCGGCGAAACTAAGGAGGGAACGAGAATAATTTACAATCAGTGGTTCTGGTTACCTACATTATATTTTGTGCTTGACGTGCTCTTGTAAGATGTCAGACACTGAGGACGCGATATTCATCGAACTCCCCTCAAAAAGAGAAAGCCTTAACAAAGAATACTCTTTACATAAAAATATACCACCAACCTCAATATTTCACCAAAAATACTACTGTAGTATTGAAAATACTACATCTGGCGACACTGGTTATATCACGTCCGATTATTTTTTTCTAGTCTTCTTTATATTTTTTTATATTATTCGTTCCGAAGGAACAGGCTAAGGCACACCATACTGCCTCGTCATTAGCTTTTTTTGTCGTTTTAAGTTTTTTTCATAGGTAAAAAATAATTCAGTTCATTATTTTATTTTTATTTTATTTGCGTCATTGTGAAAAAACGAAATATTTGTAGCTTACTTCCGCAAAAAACTTCTTCTTCTTTGCGGAAACAACTTCTTTTTTGCGGAAGTAAGCTACATATATTTCGTTTTTCACAATGGTTAGGGACTTCCGCCAAGTGACGCCTGATTCAATCAAATACTTATTTTCGTCAATCCAAGTAAATACATAAGGTGTAGTAATAATTTAATTATTCCATTATTATTTTAAAGTCTTTTTCATTAAGGATGACTCCTGTGGTGTTTCACGTTTGACAGTTCTAGAAATGTCCCATATTAAAATCCTATAGACTCATCTGTCTTTTTTTTTCAAGAGTCAATGTAACTACTTTTTTAGAAATTGCAATATATTTATTTCATTTTATTTGAAACGAGATAACTGTTTTTCCATAACTTTATGTAACAAAATATGTCAGTAGTCTTTGTGAAAACTAACGTTACATCGCACCTCAAACGCATCGATGAAATAAAAGTATGCATTCTTACACACACAATGTATTAGTTAAATATCTAAATATCGAAAAATAACTTTCGAAATCATGCTTGTTTTGTTCTAGGTACTTTATTTGTTAGTTTCAAAAATGACACGCCTATCGTTTCATGTGCCACACGTTAAAAAGAATTAATTGCAACATAGAAAGGTTGCCAACCTCTGCAACTTTTAAATTCACACAATATTCAGAAGCTAACACAACAAGCTAGATCTACCAGGAAAACCATGATAGTTTTGTTCTATGCAGATCCTTTTAAAACTTTATTTGAGGGAGTTATAATCTATTAAAAAATGACACGCCTCTAGAGTCATAAGCCACAAGTTAAAAAAAAAAATGACACGCCTGTCGCGCCATTAGCAACGAATCGCTTAAGTACTTTTATGCTTATATACTTCTATTATTGTATACTTTTAAAGTTATTTACTTTCTTAATGTTTTATTAAATTTTTAGTTAAGTAGGTACTTACTTACATATTTTAAATAGGTACCTACATTTAATTTAACTTTTATTTTTTGTTAAATAATAAAAATCAACAAAATAATTTGATTCAAAGTTCAACTGCATCTTCTTTTATCTTTCGAATAGCGTCATCGTGACGTGACTGAATTTCATTTAAAAATACAATATTCATATATTTTTGTTTCTTATAAAAAGTGCATTAGATAATCGGTTAAAGTGCATTAGATAATCGGTTTAGTGATGTAGGTAGTTAGTTAGTAGTAAGTAGTACTATTTTAATCGTGATTGATTTAAGTAGTCATCAATCATCATAACTGACTTAAATCACGAATTCACGACTAAATTAATCAAGCTAACTAATCGCTTAAAAGTAATCGATCAATGCCAACACTTTCTGCAACGCAAAACTAAAGTGTAAAAAGACCCAGTTCCATAGCAAATTAGTAAAAAACATTAGTTCTGCTTCCATAAAAAAATATTGGTACCTATTCGTGTTTAATATTTCCTTATTAACATTTGAATTTCTAGGTTCCCTCAGCCGGGCCATGACAAAAGGGAGTCATGGATTAAATTTGTTCAGAAGAATCGCAGCGAAGAAACTTGGCTTCCTTCGCAGTATTCACAAATATGTTCTGTGCATTTCAAAACAGAGCATAAATATACCACAAATACAGGACGAACTTATCTCAAAAAATCTGCAGTACCGTGCGACAATGTGCGAATAATTTTGATGTCGTTTTTTTTACAAATGCAGTGTTTTTAAAGCTACTACTAAATATATATCGATTATAAATATATACAGGGTGGAATTATTTCATGATACCGAGGGATAGTACGTATTCGAAATAATGGAGATAGCAAATTTCACTCAAAGGAATGACTTCCTTATTTTAGTAAGTTTTTTTGAAAATATGTGAAATCAGTTTTGTATCTTGTCAAAAAAATGCAGTTTCAGTGAAATTTGCTTTCTCCATTATTTCGAGTCCTTTCCCACCACGTACCTACTGTGAAATAGTTTCACACCGTATACAAAGTTTAATAATTTACGAGGAGACTGGGCACCTCTGGACCAAAGGTTGAAAAATAAGAGTGTGCGGTTACTTAAGAATCTAATTCTAAATGAAAGTTATGAATATGTGCTTCATTTTTTCTAATGGGCATAACTCTCAGATGTGGATAGTTAAGAAGATAATGTTCATTTTTTTTATTAAAAATATTTTTTTTTGTTCATGATATAAAATCCTGAGGGAGATTGAGAGTTTCTATGGACAGTTGTACTCCACGCAAACACCTGTTGAAAGAAGGCTACAGAACCTAGAGCCAAGCTTACCCGACACTATACCGAAGATAACCCGGACGTCAGCCTGTACGTGATTAGAATGGCTCTCAAGCAGCTCAAAAACAACAAGGCGGCGGGTGATGACGGAATCACAACAGAACTTCTGAGAGCGGGCGGTAAGCCGATACTTAAGGTCCTCCAGAAGCTCTTCAACTCTGTCATCCTCGAGGGCAAAACGCCAAAGGTATGGGGCAGAAGCGATGTGATGCTGTTCTTCAAGAAGGGTGATAAGACTCTCTTGAAGAACTACCGACCCATCTCGCTTCTGAGCCATATCTACAAGCTGTTTTCGAGAGTCATTACGAATCGTCTCGCTCGCAGGTTTGACGACTTCCGACCTCCCGAACAAGCCGGGTTCCGAAAAGGCTATAGTACCATAGACCACATTCATACGCTGCTACAAGTTATACAGAAGACCGAAGAATATAACTTGCCTTGCTTTGTTTGGCATTCGTGGACTATGAGAAAGCCTTTGATTCGAACGAGACCTGGACTGTGCTGCAGTCTCTCCAGAGGTGCCAAATAGAATACAGGTACATCGAGGTGCTGAGGTACTTATACCAAAACCCCACCATGTCGGTCCGATTACAGAACCAGAGCTCTAATCCTATCCAACTACAGCGAGGTGTGAGACAGGGAGACGTCATTTCTCCAAAACTTTTCACAGCTGCGTTGGAGGATATTTTTAAACTACTGGACTGGAAAGATTTCGGCATCAACATCAATGGCGAGTACCTAACACACCTGCGGTTTGCCGATGATTTAGTTCTCATGGCTGAGACCTTGGAAGACCTGAACACAATGCTCGAAAATCTCAGTAATGCTTTCCAAAGACTGGGTCTGAAGATGAACATGGATAAGACGAAAATCATGTCCAATGCCCATATTGCATCCGCTCCAGTTAATTTTGAGAACATCACACTCGAAGTTGTTGACCACTATGTCGACCTGGGAGAGACAATCCAATTAAGTAAGTCCAACTTTGAGAAAGAGATCTCTCGTCGAATCCAGCTCGGATGGGCAGCGTTTGGAAAGCTCTGGCATATATTCGCGTCCAAAATACCTCAATGTCACAAGACTAAGGTCTTTGACCAGTGTGTGTTGCCAGTTATGACTTAGGAAGCGAGACGTGGTCTACTATGGGTCTCATAAGAAGGCTCAAGGTCACCCAGCGAGCAATGGAGAGAGTGATGCTTGATATTTCTCTGCTCGATCGAATCAGAAATGATGAGATCCCGCAGGAGAACTAAAACGACCGACATCGCTCGAAGGATTGCTCAGTTGAAGTGGCAGTGGGTGGGACACATAGCGCGGAGAACCGATGGCCGTTGGGGTAGAGAGGTTCTCGAATGGCGACCGCGAACCGGACGACGTTTTGTGGGCAGGCCCCCTACAAGTTGGACCGACGATCTGGTCAAGGTCGCGGGAAGCCGCTGGATGCGGGCAGCGCAGGACCGATCGTTGTGGAAATCCTTGGGGGAGGCCTATACCCAGCAGTAGGCGTCGTACGGCTGAAATGATGATGATGATGATAAAATTGATAAGGTGAATGTGTAAAAACGCTTAAAAACAGGAAAACAGTGATCTAATACAAAGAACAAAAAAATGGCAGAAGCCTGTATTATGTGAACTTGGATGAGTGAACTTATAAGAAATCTTAAGGGTGCGGTCACATCTGTCTAATGCCACGTGATAACACGCCGTATCTATATAGACGTGTTATAAGAGAAGTGTGCTTCTGGTGCATACATTTACTATGAAAACCGAACACGTGACGTCAGACGAATGTGATCGTACCTTAAGAGTTACATAAGTCCACATATAAACACAAAAAAAAATTGTTAAAACAATGTATTTCTATCATTTTTAACGTATTTTTAGTGAAACTTAAAATATTTAAAAAAGTCGTAACTCTGAAACTATCCATGCAGCGAAGTAAGGTTTTTAAAAAATGCAATCACATATCACTACCATTAAATAGAGGCTACTTCTAGAAGTGGCCGCCAGTTTTTTTCTTGGTCCAAGCTCCATAGTTTTTTGCCCACTCTCCGTTTTTTTGCATTTACAATGCAATTTTTATTATTGAAAATGAAGTATTTTAGAAAAAATCGACCCGTTTCACAACCAGCTCCGATGGGACTCGAACCCACGAAAGGTCGTGGGTTCGAGTCCCATCGGAGCTGGTTGTGAGACTAACTATTATTTATTATTTTTTCAGGCAATAGAATCGGATGATCTAGAACTACAGCCATTGTCTGAAGAAGTAAGCAGTTCAGAATCAATTTTTGATAGTCCTAAAAAAATTTTATTAAAAAAAAAATTACGCAAGGTATGTGCAGCTAAAAAGAATCTCGCCGAAAAATACAAGAAAATACAACGACAAAACTTTTATCTCAAGAAAAAATGTGCTTGTTATAAAGAAATAGTACAAAATTTGAAAGGCAGATTCAACCTTGATTAATATCATCATGTCAGCCGAACGACGCCCACTGCTGGGCATATTTTTATATTGATTAATATGCTGCTAATGATTTAATGGTCCTTCTCCTCCTCCATCCATAGAAATGATATTCCAGAAAATGTCATTTCTATGGATATAAGCACCTCATTGGTACCAAAACCAAGTCCGAAATATTTGCGTTCTTAGATAAAGTAAAATCATAATACTTGAATTGAAATATCGATCGAAATCAAGACGACTAATTTAAACGAACACCCCTTTTCACGTAAAAACATACCTTCATATGATTACATTAATGGGCCGAATGGATGCCAATGACTTCAAAAACATCCTGTTTATATGCAGAATAGACTGCACACCATGCACTTATCACTATAAAAGACATGGGTGGGCTAAGTGGGTGGGCTTTGTTATTCTGGGGAAGATGTGTACATCATATTATGTTTAGCCACTGAAAACATCAAAATATGACTTTCACTTAAACAGTAAACGCTTTAAATAATTTCATCTGGAAAGACGTATTTGTATGCAAACACGTCAAAACACGTCAGTTTAAAGCTGATGTCAATTTAAAAGATCATTCGTCGAATCAGCCGTCTACTTGTAACCACAGAATCCATTTGATTCGAGCTATCTATAAATAATAACTACACAACACAATACTTAGATTGTACCACGAAGCTCAAACCGACCAAACGATTGAATTTAATACTAAAGATACTAACAAAACTGATTTTATTTTAAGGAAAATAAAATATTTTGTTATTGTTTATTATTTTTTTATTCCCTAGTATACAATATATCAAATACCTAGTAGCCCATTTTAAACATAAAATCCTTCCTAACTAGCTGAAATTTGGCATACTGACGCTGTATTTGATAATTAACAACTAGTCAAAACCCCCAAGCCTCCGCTACTTACGTCATTATCATGAGGTATACAACTATACAGGGTGTTAAACAAAAAAAATTATACATATTTTTTTAAGTAGTATCTTCTTAAGGCTTTAAGAGGGGTCAAATGCCTAAAAATTGGCATGTTTGAAGCAAAATATCTAAATATCTGTCTATTAAATTCAAATAAAAAAATTGTCAATGAAGAACGACTACCTAATAAACATTTTTAATTGAAAGAAATTGTATTTTCTTAAACCACTTTTTATAAAAAAAATCACCAGTGAATCCCTATTTCACTCATAAATTGCAAAATTTCTCTAAATCGGCTCAAGCTTTTTATTTAGTTTTTATACCAATCGAAAGGTCTTAACGATGCGAATAATTTTAATTGAGAGTTTTATTATTATTCCGTATTTAACTGGTGAAAAGTAATTTTAACACGAAAATTGAAGTGTATTCGCGCGAGAGTGCCTGCCCCGTCGCCCTGTAATCACCCGAGAGCCTTGCCGGCAGTCAGTTTCGGTATTTCATCGAGAGTGGACTGCGCGCCGGTTTCGGAGCGACTTCAGTTAATCATTTTATAGATTTTGAAGAGTTTACACTCATTTTTACATGTACATATTAATAGAAATACTTAGTTCAGTTGATATCTTTAGCTTAATAACTGTAAATACTTGTTTTTATGTAATCATAGAAAAATATGACTAGACTGTTAAGATTAGATGACACTACGACATATTTTTTGTCCTTTGGACTGAGCGCCGACAGGATGCAGTCGCGCTCATGTCAGAGTTAGTGATTTCTTTTTCTTGGGATGTGCTCAAAAGAAAATGCAAGTACAGTATAGTGTAGTAACAGTATTTAGTTACTTTGCATGTGGCGAATTAGGCTATACAAGGTACCTTATTTTTTTTTATCATCCCGAATAATTTTAGGGATTATTCTACTCATGAAAACAATTTTATTACGGGACCAACACTGAAATCGCGATAAAAAAATCAGCTGTTCCATACAAGTAGATTACACCCTAAAATTATCCGAGGTGATAAAAAAATTAAAGTGTACCTATCTATTGCCAAACTTCATCAAAATTGGTTCAGTTATAATTATACATAGTGTCCGACCGCAAGACCTTAAAATCGGCCAAGTGCGAGTTGGACTCGCCTATGTAGGGTTCCGTACCCACTTAACGTACCTATTGCTTAAACCTAGCCAAAATTCTACTATAATTTTTCGTCAGCAAAATACAACTTTGTTTTTCATAGAGTTTGTATGAATGACCAAGTTACATTTGCGGTTTTTGAAAATATCTCAAAAAGTACATACTATATCTCGTTCAAATTAATTTTCGTTGAAAGTTTTTATTAAGATCTACAACATATATTTTTTCTAGATTTTTCACTCTCTTATTTTAAAAGTTAGAGGGGGGGGGGGGGGGGACACACATTTTACCACTTTGGAAGTATACATATATCTTTAAAAATATTGACTTTGATAAAAAATGATAAAAGAAACCTAAATATCATTTTTAAATACCTATCTAAAGACACCTCACACTAATATGTATTATGAAAATATTTTTTATCAGTTTCAGTTCCATTCTATAAAAATTCTAAAGCGGTTCACAGAATATACCTACCTACCAAGTTTCAAATAAGGGTTCCCTTTTTTTGCCATTTGGCTACGACCCGAAACAATTTTCCGCGTCAAACCGTTCTCGAAAAACCAAATTGAGTTAGGTACCCTACACAAATAACATACATTATGGATGAACATGAGCGGAAAGTAAAAACCTATGTGTACTTTAGATGTACAAGTATTTATCTTAATTTTAATATTTCAATGAAACCTACTGGTAAAATAAATAGCTTTTAACTTTTTTTCATACATCACCACTTTACCACATTGCGCGATACTCCAGCAGGAAAGTAGCTTCTACAAGAAAACGAGTTGATAAACCGAACAAAGCGGAATGACAACAAAATATTTGTATTTCGTAAAAAAAAACATACAGTCGCGTTCGTTTCTTTTCATGCGTCTTTTTATTGGTCAGTATGGGTAAATAGTGCATTAACATTGAAATAGATAGTCTGATTCATTATTCTTAGAAATTCTTACCTCTTAATTTAGTCGGCATACAATACCTCAAAAATGGTATTGGGAGGTAAGTAGGGCATAGAAAAGTATGCCTCTTGGGGTAAATTATAAGTTTATACACGATAATTTTTTAATCAGTGCACAAATTTTTAAGATTGAATCGGTAAGTGAACAACTTTCTCCTAGAAACATAGGTCAAATCGAAATATGACAAAAAAAATGACTCTTCATACAAATCGGACTGATCAAGTGATTGATTTACTATGGGAAGTCCAAAAATTTTTGTCGTATTTTGACCCATGTTTCTAGGAGAAAGTTGTTCACTTACCGATTCTGAGTCGAATTTAAAAATGTATGCACTGATTAAAAATTTAGCCCGTTGGAAAAAGATATTAAAAAGAGATTATAAATAAAAGCAAGCATCAGAAGTGTTGAAATGAAAACAAGTTATTTCAATTTACTTTTTTTATACTTTATTTATTACATACATACAAAAAAATATAAAATTAAGATTTTTTTTAACAATTTGTGAATTCAAACGAAGTTAAACTTGAATTAAGAAACTGAATATTATGTAGACTTTAACTTTTCTGAAATATTTTACTAACAAACAAAACAAAAAAAAACATAGGCTAATAATAAGTTTCTTACTGAAATATTTTAGTTCAGTAGTAATTAAACTAAAACTGAGCAACTTTTGTAGCTATTAACAAGGATATAATAGGGTTTTTAATATTTCTTTTCTTGGTTGAATGTGTAAAACACATTCAACCAAGAAAAGAAATATTAAGTTTTTTTAATCCACAACGGGGTAGCACTTAGTCTTCATCACACCTGATGTTAAGTGATGATAAGGCTGAAGGTGGAACGGCACTACTCCCGGAATCCTCCTTTACTGAGGAACTGGCTATCTTATTTCTAACTGCCGGAATCTCTCTATCTGATCCCTTACTTTTTTTCAAAATATTCTGTAGCCTATGTTAATTAGGGATAATGTAGCATTCTAAAAGTGAAAGAATTGTTGAAATCGGTCCAGTAGTTTTTGAGTTTATTCGTTACATACATGAATACATACAAATCTTTTCTCTTATTATTATTACTAGCTGTGCCCGCGACTTCGTCCGCGTTGAATAGTGACTTTCGGCAGCATTTTTATTTTTTTAGGCTAATAAGCTTTTTGTTTTTTTTTATTTATTTAATATATATAAGTACAGCGCTATGAATGCTATGATACTTATTAAAACATTAAAAATTTACATTACATAGCCTTCCAACCGTGGTTTCGCCTGCGTGTACTACACGACGTTATCCCGAGGTAGAGTGATATTTTTCCGGGATAAAAATTAGCCTATGTCACTTTCTAGCTCCTAAATTACCCACATACTAAAAATCACGTCGATCCGTTGCTCCGTTTTGACGTGAAAGATGGACACACAAACAAACACACTTTCATATTATAATATTCGAGATAGTATGTCAAAAGAAAATACCTACTTATTACGCTGAACAACTTCTCTTATGATGCTATATTTATATCTCTCATAGTTTGGCTGGACTGCTATGGTTCCACATCAGATATTACGATCTTCAAAATAAATTATAGCCTATATGTTGGCGAGGACCAATAGCTGTATAACACAAAAAGTTTCATCAAAATCCGTTCAGTAGTTTTTGTGTGAAACGCTGACAACAGACAGACAGACAGACAAAAAATTCAAAAACTATATTTTTGGTATATGTTTCGTTTAAGAAGACCACTGGTGGTATTTTTTTATATTTCTTTACAATGTACAGAATTGGATCGTTTACAGTTTTATTATAAGTATAGATTATATATAGGGGAAAGGTGTACATAATGATCCCTCGAGGTAAAATGATTCCCTACAGTTTCAACGAAAATACTAGTGCCATCTTTGCGATTTATTGGCTAACGTCTTCCCTGTACTTCACTCAGTAGCCCAATAAAGTGTCATGGCAATGCGAGTACAGTGCGTCGATTTATTGCAATAAATTGAAAATTCCTGTAATTGATCTAAGATAAGCCTGCAATCAAAGTTTAATTGTTGAAATTCTTTAGTGGATATGTGAATAAAAGTTTTCCTGGTAGTTTTAATTGATATTCAGTAACATTTGAAACTCGTTTTGATCTCACCAAGATAATGTTTTGAGGTCATACTTCGACAATTCTTGTAAATTCAACATTCGGGGTAAAACGATCCCCTTTAGTAGTAATAAAACGATCCCAGGAATAATTTCACCAAACTTGAAAAACAATTTAAAATTAGTCATGTTTTTTATTGTATTCCTAGCTATTTGTACTTTTTACAGATCATGCCACGTACATTCAAAGAAAAACCTACCGACAAAACTGGGAGTGAGGTTTCTGTACGACAAAACAGTTTTCTGTACCTGTAATGGTGCTAAAAACAAAAAAGCAGTATGTGCAGTTTGGACAGTAAACAAACGGTGTTTACAACTAAGCATGAGAGAAAACTCGTTGAGCACATAAAATATATTGAACCAAAAATGTATGGGTTAACCAAACAAGATAGTATGGGATCGTTTTAGACACCCAGGTGTACAAAATGATCCTTTAGTAGAGGTTTGGAAAATCTCTAATAAATCTAAAGATATAAAACCAAACTGCAATAATGACATGCCAGTATAACAAACAATACTTAAATGACTTACCCAAAACTTTTTCAATGTTTGCTTTTACTATAATATTTTGGATACAGTAACTGATTTCCCTTAGGGGGATCATTTTGGACACCTTTCCCTTAATATAAAAGTAATAAGTATAGTATAAGTGTAGATGCACTAAATTTAAGCACGAACTGTTCAGTTAACTCGTTTCCCTTTAGAAGCTTCTTTCGTGCTGGAGTAACGCACACTCTGTGGTAGAAAAGCTTTGTGATTTATTAGCCCGTAGGTTTCATTGATTTATTAAAACAAAGATAAATTCTTGGGGTACATCGAAGGTACACATTCTTCTGCCGTTCTCGTGGGCTGCGTAGTTTTTAGAGTTCCGTACCCAAAGGGTAAAAACGGGACCCTATTACTGGGACTTCGCTGTCCGTCTGTCACCAGGCTGTATCTCATGAACTGTTATAGCCAGATAGCTATAGCTATAGATAGAAATTTTCACAGATGATTTATTTCTGTTGCCGCTTCAACAACAAATACTAAAAACAGAATAAAATAAATATTTATTAATAAATAATTAATATTTTATTTTATAAATTAATTATTTTAATTTACAACAAACGTGATTTTTTTGCCGTTTTTTGCTCGATATTAATAACGGCAATAGGTAGACGCTTGAATTATTCACAGAATATGTGATTGTATTTTCACTTTAAAAATAAATGAGTAAATCAAAATAAAATAAATAATTAATGGGGGCTCCCATACAACAAACAGGATTTATTTGCCGTTTTCTGCTCGACATTAATAACTGCAGCAGGTAGAAGCTTGATATATTCATAGAATATTTAGTTACTTATACACTTATTCACTTCAAAAGTAATATAATAATTAAAATAAAATAAATAAAGGGGAACTCCCATACAACAAACGTAATTTTTTTGATGGTACGGAACCCTTCGTGCGCGAGTCCGACTCGCACTTGGCCGGTTTTTTCCTAATCGAAGATTCGCTCTTTACCCGCCAAATATAAATGTACATTTCGTTTGATTATGTTCAAAAATACATACATAACAAGCTCGTCAATACGTCAGTAGGTACGCATTTTTAACTAACATATCAAAGCTCGCTAGTACGCACTGGTACCAATGTTTTATAGTTCTTAAATTGGAGTACGTAAAGTCTTGGCCGGTTCCTACATAACGTGGAACACTTCTAAACCTAAAGAACAGTCTAAAGGGATTTAAAAAAAAACAAAATCCGCCACTTACGATTTATTAAATTTGAATATACCTACTTAAAGCCTGACTAGAAAAAATAAAAACCTTTCACCTCCTCACTGTTACAAAATGGCAAAATAGAAAAACATTTTTCGCTACATTTCCTTTTTCATTTTCTGGTCATGCTTTACCATACATACATACATACTTAATGGGTAAGTTAAATAAAAGCTTGTATGTAAGTAATATGAATTTCGGCCGACGAATTGTCTTGGCGTCCACAATATACCGAAGGAAGACACGCATGACTCGGTGATGCGCATATAAAATAGGCAGTATTCCAGAACATAATACTTATTCCCTCTGCACTTAACTAGTCATTGAACTGATCTTAGCAGTACCGAACATTTCCGCTAGATGGCGGCGACGTCGGCAAAAGAATATGCGAGCTCCGAATCGTCAAGGTCACTCACTCCTCTTAAGGCCTTAAAGGAACTTTAAATAGTTAAAAAAAAGTGTAAAATAGATCTGTAAACATTTATTAGCAAGGAAAAAAAATAATTTTTCGATTATTTAAATCACAACATCAACATGTATTAAGTAAGTTGAATTTCACAATCACACGATTGGCCAACACAATGGCAACATATTGCCGAACATCAGACCTGCTTTTCTACACTCGTCCAATGTTCACATCCCCTTTACAGCCACCGCAGATGAGATTCAGTAAATTATCAGGCACAGGGTAAAGCTCTGTAGTGATTAGAACAAGCTCTGGGCCACGCTTTTCGCATCAATCCCATTCGCACAGTGGAAGACAGTTTCATCACAATATCGCTGCACTTGTAAGTATGCACGATACGAGTGTTGTCGAGTTGCATCTTTATTATAATTAGTAGGTGGCAAAGATGAAAGCTGAAAATTATCCTATAGGGTTTGCTTGGCAACTGTCTGTTCAAACAAAAAGTACCTTAGCTCGTCTAAATCCATCTTGAGGTCAGACTTATTATAAATTATGTGCAAAATAAATGCTTCCCCAGCTTTCGCAATGTCGTTATGTTCAGCTCGAGGATCGTTAAATACGGAAACGGTTGTCCGCAACTCTGCATTGTTCAAGCATTGGAACAATTTAAGGTATATTGGTTAGGTTATAAATAGGTCTTATGTCCTTTACGGGGGGTTATCTTATAACCACAGTAAACTGGCCACCACGTCCTGCGACTTATGAAGATGTAGGTATGTAATGCTTATTTATCATATATCCAACGAAAATTTGGAATATCTTGCGTTACAGTATTTGACGGTTACAAAGGAGACACAAGTACAAAAATGGAAGAACAAAAGCGCCGATTTGCAGATAAATCATGAGTTGAATTCCACAATCATACTGATTATGTCTGGGAAAGATGAATTTCTTTGTAATTAAAAAAACAAAACTGATACAAAAGCTACGGGAAAACTGAATGGTCGTAAAACAAGCTGAAGCAGACGCAGGTAGACACACTGATCTCAGAAACAGCGATTGGTTTATGTTCCAATAATCCGTCAGTTACTGTGGTCGCGACGCGACAGATACTGATATTTTAACAGTATTGATAGCAAGATCAGACGAGGGTAATGCCACAGAATAAATAATAGTGCTAAGGGTAATGCTCAGAAACTGAAGATACTAAATACTACGACACCTACGAAATCTATACTAATATTTTAAAGAGGAAAGATTTGATTGTTTGTTTGTTTGCATCGTATCGTATAGGCTGAGAAACTACTGAACCGATTTAAAAAATTCTTTGACCATTAGAAAGCTACATTCTTCCCGAGTGACATATGCTATATTTTACTCCGATATTTCCACGGGAACGGGTACCACGCGGGTAAACCTATCGAGGTTGTGTTATTTATCACATTATCAAAGACTTATGATAGGGAAATTATGTATAATTGCTCCAATCTTCACTCATTAGTAATACATTGAAATGTTAAAGTATTGAGCACGACGGTCACAGAAAAGGCTATCAGTAAACGCTGCACAAACTTGTTATTCAACATTAAATGTTAAATTTCGTAGTCTTCCTTTTATTTAAGATGCTATGTCACTTAGAAGAAATGCTTAGATATAATCGAGTCTTTCGATCGGTATAATAAAATAAGAGAAATATTATTTTTTTTACATTCAAAGTCAAAAATTCCCAGTTCAGACAGGTGATTATTGAAAATTCTTTGAATGCAGTTCGTTTTCTTTTAAAAATAAAAATGAAGCCTTCTTTCAGTAAAATTTTATATCTTCAATATTTAAGGTACTTTCCCTCCATGTGGCATAGTTTTGGGACGCCCTGTATAATAAGTCTGACCTCAAGATGGATTTAGACGAGCTAAGGTATTTATTTATTTATTTTATTTATTCACAACGGGGTAGCACTCTTCATCACACCTGATGATAAGTGGTGATAAGGCTGAAGGTGGAAGCGCACTACTCCCGGAATCCTCAATAACTGAGGAACTGGCTATCTTATCTCTAACTGCCGGAACACAATAATGCTGAAAACATCATTGTTATGGCGTCAGACTTAGATAAGATGGTGGTAGCTAGCCAGGCGGACTAAGAACAAGTCCTACCACCAACCAGGTACTTTTTGCCAAGCAAACCAAAAAGGATAATTTTCAGATTTCATCTTTGCCACCTACCATACTAAAGATGCTACTCGACAACACTCGTATCGTGTATACTTAAAAGTGCAGCGATATGGTTGGGAAACTGTCTTCCACCGTACGAATGGGGTTGGGTAAAGCATGGCCCAGCGCTTGTTCAAATCACTATAGAGCTTTCTCCTGCGCCTGATTATTTACTGAATCTCATCAGCTGTGGCTGAAAAAAGCGATGTGAACGTGTTGGTGCGAGTGTAGAAACGCAGGCCTAATGTGTTCAGCAATGTGTCGCCATTTTTTTGGCCAATCGTGTGAAAATTCACCGGACTTTATACCTGATGATGTTGTGATCTAAATAATCGAAAAATAAATAATACTTTCTAATAAATATTTTCATATGTATTTTATACTTTTTTATTGTATGAAGTTCTTTTATGAAGATACTTTTTTCAACATCCTGTATATCTTATTGTAACGGTTCAGAATCGCACCTGAACTATCTCGAATATTTCTTAAAGATTTAAAAGTCGGAATGTATTAATGTTACTTACCTCAATAACCTTTTAATAGTATAAATAGATCCTGGTGTAGGAATAAATCACAAAATCAAATTGGGTTGTGTCAACTGGGTTGTATTGAACAAAATTAGCCATTTACCATGTTATTGCGCTGAGAATTTGCTTCATACTTTGTCAAAACAGTGTAGATAGGAGGGAGATTCTGTCTATAAGGCTTGGGGCTTGTTTAGTGGTTTCAGATTACTTGAGGTAAACACTGAAAAAGAAACGGGTTAATAGTAGCAGAGCAATTGTGGTCATTTGCATTTAATTTGGAAGTTAACACTTAAAGTTTTATGATTAATCTGAGGAAGTTAGATACAGTAAATTTGTTTGAATTAGCGAGAAAATATAGTTAATAAATACCTGAGATTCAGGGATTGAAACAATGGTGTTTCACAATATTTGGACTCTGTGACAAATTATTTCATATAAGAAGATGCACTTTGATGAGGGTTTTGTCAATCGAATTTGCTTCACGGGAGTGTGGACAATACTTGTATTTCGATATTGGTTCACGAAATAATCGACACGAACTGTTATTAGTTAGTAAAATTATAAATCTTGTTGTAAACAAATGTCATGTCAAAATGGAATAATCCTGTCCAAGTGCAACGACAACTAGCGGCAGAGTTGAGAACTAAGACAAGTCAAATGACATCACATAAATATAGCGAGAAGTTTTTACTCACAGAATGTTAAATTAACATTATGTATAACTTAAATAAAAATATGGGTTAAATAATCAAAAGTACAGAATATTGGTTTCTATCTTAGATAAGGTTCAAAGTTTCAAATATGGGGAATGTATATTGGCTAGAGGTGATTCGTTCGGAAATTATGTTTGAACAATTACTATTTTGATAATAGTTTTCATTCGTAAATAATAAAAAAAGGGATCATACAAAATAATGTGTTTATATTATGTGAGAAGGTAATATTTTGAATAGTTTAGTAAATTCTATAACTTAATATAAGATAGCCTTGTAACTATCAAAGGTTTCTGAACGAAAGCCAAACGGGGCGTTCAGGATGTTTGAAATGGTTTGGCGTTAGACGCTAGATGGCCTATCAGTTTTGTGGGGGGGTGAATAGGGATTTTCAATGAAATGTCTCCTATTGGGTAGACAGGAATAGTTGGGTTGCCATGTTGTGAGAAATAAATACCTTATTTATAAAACAGGGAGAGGGGGTAATTATTGATGTATGGTATTCACACAAGATTAAAAGTAAGATACTTTAATTGTTGTAAAGCGGAAAAAGAAATATTTATAGAAAATAAAATTGGGAAAAATGAATAATAATTATTCTAGAATGTACAATTAAGACATTAAAACTAATAAACCTTAGTCAAATTAGTATTTCGAAGTTAAATTATTAGACATGAGACATTTAAGAGACGGATTAGAAATATACTGAAAAGTTTTCATTAAACATAGGGGTAAAATTTCCCTGAGAGTGGGGAGAATTTCTAGGATGTAAAAAAATTACAAGACGCTATGACGATAGAGTAGGGATGGAGGACGCCACTTTTTGGCGCGTTTTGGGTAGGTCTATATAAGCAAAAAGGACGCGACGCCCGTTCTTATTTCTCCGGGATAGACTTCGAGGCAACACGTATGGAAGAGGAAGCCCTTTTTGAAGAAGTGTTATTTTAAATCAAACCAGAAATAGTCTTCAAGCAAGTGTACAGTGAGTCCTTGCCACCATAGGGCGTTTATTGGGTTCGCGATCTTTTAAACGTTTTAATTTTGGAATTCTGACTGGTAAATTGGATCCGAAATTAAAAGGTCTAGTTTGTTTACAGAAAGCATTTCAATTAAAGTAAATTATTCCCAAGTAAAATCCTAGAAAATGGGCTTAATTTGAGTCAGAGAGGGTTGGAAGCATAGAGTTTGTTTCTTCAGGAGTACATACTTATGTCTCCGGGCTCCAGGCAAGGCTCACGGGAGGTCGCTAGGTAAAGAAAGTCTGGCATTGTGGAGTGTCAGATGAGCGTTCAATGGATAACGCTTAGTAATTTCCACATGGTTTGATCCGGCGGGCTGTTTTCATTGACAGTTTTTCAGTTAACACGTCTGATGGCGCGGGGCGTATGCCCCAGATTTGGAGGCAGTTGCGGCCTGATTGAACCATACCTACCTGTAGGGTGTCTATCTGTTCCCTTCCCAAGCAGATGGACCACGGCATGAGCGATAGGATTTTAGGGGGCTCTCTCACCCAAACTTGACAGAATTGGGGCGTCAGAACTGGCGATACAGGCGCCAGGTTTGTGTTTGATAGGAAAGTCGCATTTAGTCGGAAATTAGGCAGGTAGGTACCTACTTAGAATCACGAGCTAGGTAACTCGAAGACCTTTGTTCTGGCAGAAAGGGGGAGGTCTGCTGGGGCAAGGCTACGAGGGGAGTCTGGTATACAGAGTAGGTAGAAAGAGTAGGGTCGCTGTAGGTCTATAAGTAGCATTATGTGTTATCACAAATATATCTACGATCAAATCCGAATTTTGTTGACATCCCTAGCCATAGATTCTTGTGACAGACGAACAAACCCGGGCAATTTGACAGAATGATTATAGATAGTGGGGAAAAGTCCGATTGACAGTTTCCAGCAAAATGGCTGTCTTTTATCAAACAAAATAATGTTACATCTTAAGAAGAGAGATTAGGTAAACTAGTGCTTTCAGTATTTGGGAAATGATTTGTGAAGTAACAATACTAGTGGAACAGTCCAAAGAGCTTGATTAGAGTAATCTTTATAGGTTCACGCATTGCAAAGATATGAAGGTTGAAATAATCTATCAAACATAAGTGGAGAATCTAAATTTACCTATATATTTGGCTTGACAAAAGGTAATATTTTTCCTATGATGCAAAAGGCACCTATAATAATCTATAAATTGAGCTGGTTACGGAAGAGTTCTCTGGATCAGACTACTGCTATATTAATGTATGAATAGGATTTTGTTCGGTGGCGGGAGAAGATGTTTAAACTCGAAGGAACTCGGTGTAATGTTGGCCAGTGTCTTATGGAAGCTGATGTTGATTCAAGGTTTTTCCAGATACTAACCTATTGAGTTGGAACATGGTTCTATTTTAGCCATAAATTATGTAAAGCTATCGGGGTGAGGCGAAAGCTTCTGTTCAATTTGGTTGGATTCTTAAGTTATTTCCAAGACCAGTCCAATGGTGAGATTAAGGATATATTACCATGAGTGAGATTCTTTAGAGACAAATTTTAACCAACAAGTTGCAAGAGTTCAATAAGATCCGAGTCAGACACGTAGACATAACTAGGGAATTTAGTTCTACGGGGAAACTTGGTCATAGAAAAGGTTAGGAGAGTCTATATTTATATGTACTTACTATGAATTAGATTTGAGTTCTCTCCTCTCAGGAGTCAGACTTGTTAGTGCTCCTAATTTAAGCACTCAACCTGTTGGATTTATCCCAATAAGGATTATTCAACAAAAGGAAAAGGATATATCAATTAACGTTAACTTTAACTGCTGCTGCCATGAAGGAGAAAGATCTCTTCATGTAGACTAACAAGTCGCTTTGAAGCATTTAGCTTGGTCCTCTTATATATATATATATACATAAAGAATTGACGAACATGACAGCTTGACTTTATATGTTGAAGTTTGTTTTTATATGAAAATGTAATAAAGCAGCGCCGGAGGAGGGATGTCCAAGTTTGGTGACGAGTTCCACTGTTATGGGCGGCGGAGGTGCCCTGACTTTACCGGTTAAATAATATTGCTGGAGCATTTGTATTAGGCCAAGATGGTGATTAAGATCAATAGACTCTCTTCACCCTAATTATTATACCAATTTCCATCTCTGACTTTGCCAGCAAAGCCAAATGCTGTAGCTAGTAGGTACTATTATAGATATAGTGTTTCCATCTTCCAATAGATATAACAAATTTTCATTTCTAATTTGCAAGCAAAGCCATATGTTAAAGCTAATAGGTACTATTATAGCAATGGTGTCTCCATCTTCATATAGGTATATCAAATTTCATTTCAAACCACACATGCCAATTTCACCTTAGTCCTTGCAAGCAAATCCGGATGCTGTGACTAGTTTCAGTTCCATGGTAACCTAAATTATTAAATTCCACCAGTTTTAATGGACAGTTAACCTTGGGTCAGTAACCAGAGAATTAGCATGGTGGACTCAGCAAAATAACTCACCAGGTTTTCAAAGTATATTGGACCTAGGAATCGGTTAGGACCTAACTGTTAAATGTCCAAGCAATGTAGGGGTAAACTAATGTTAGATTTATACAAGAGTATTAACTTATTTTGAGTGTCTTGGTCGCTATAAATGAGGTTAGAAAATTAGAAGCAACGGCCATAGTAATATGAACAGCTGTTAAGTTGATGTAGGCATATAGGCAGTTCAAAGTATGAGTTAGTTAGTAGTAAGGTTAGTCTCTGTCGCTTCATTTAAAAGATCATGGGTCTACGCTTTACAACCAGGGTTCTCCATTACGACATCACAGGCCACTTCAGAGTTGATTCAGAGCATCCATAGTAGTTTTCTATATATTCATCGGACAACAGTTAGGTATTACAGCGTTCAAACTAGCTAGGTATTTTTGTAACTAATAGAATCCTTGACAGAGGTTCAGTATTAGCTTAGAGTAAATACTAGAATGGTTTGTTAGTATATTTAGGTCATCTATTAGGGTTAAACGGTTAGAAAGTATGTAAAGGGGTGTTACATTATGATGCAAGTGGCGTGGCAGAAGCTTGGGGAGTTTTTGACTAGTTGTTAATTATCAAATACAGTGTCAGTGTACCAAATTTTAGCTAGTTATAAAGGATTTTATGTATTTGGTCAATTTTGATAGAATAAACAGGTATGCATGTAAGTAAGTATAATAATATATGTATAGTATATAAGTAAGTATTTTTAATAATATAAAAATCTGCAGCCCAGTCCCACAAGTAGATTCTGGACGGTACTCCTGCTTCTTCTATCTGTGAGATATTTCAATTATAAATTTCTAAATTTTCATAAATTGCATTATGAATGCATAAAATTAACGTAAATAAATAATTTTTTTTAGAAACTCAAGCTTTTATATACACTTGAATAAAGCTTGGCCACTAATCGTACACTGTTGACGTCATAACAAAAAACGATCGTTACACTGTTTACAATAGTAATGTGCAATTTATTTTTGTTGGCCGCACTTTGGCCAAGCTGTATACAAGTTTGAAAATGAAGAAAAAAAATTACATTTTCAAACTTGAACATACTGCTTGGCCACTCATCGTATACTGTAGACGTCATAACAAAAATAAATAAAATGATCGTTACACTGTTTACTATAGTAATGTGTAATTTATTTTTGTTGGCCGACACTTTTACTGTTTAGGTCCAAACATGTATGAAGCGTGACTGATCTCCTTTGTACCTTAATAATTTAGAAAATAGGTATAAATATGCTGACAAAAAACATGACGGGACGCTTCGACTCTGCGCCAGTGTGAGTTGAGCCTTAGTTTGGGATAGCTTCTCTTCTCTAGGACGTTAGAAAGTAGAGTACCTACACATCCTACTAATATTAATAGGTATTAAAAATGTGAAAGTTTAGATGTTTGGATGTTTGTATGTTTGTTACTCAATCACGCCAAAACGGCTGAACGGATTTGACAAAAATTTGGGACACAGATACTTTGTACCCTGGAAAGAAACATAGGCTACTTTTTATCCCGGAAAAATATCACATTCCCGCGGGATAGCGTCGTGTAGTCCACGCGTGCGAAGCCGCGGGCGGAAAGCTAGTTATATATAAGTACTTAATTCAATGTTATCCATCGTGTTCGCTTTGAATTAAATCAATCGTAATGATCGTATACAATCGTGTAAAGGGCATGTATAGGGTGTTGTTTGCCGCAGTTACAGTTATTGGGGATGCAAATGGCACGGGCGACGAGCGACGCCGACACCGATGGACGACGCGACGAGACGCTCCGTCAATATTGGAGCGGGCGGCCGCATCCGGTATTACTGATCTATTCTATGCTTTTAACTTTACATACAGGATGTTCGGCGGAACGTTGAACATACGGCAATAAGGGTATAGATGGGGTGTTTGTTTAACCTCCAAAAATTTTACCTAGGGCCCCAACAAACATTTAGGCGTTAGCGAGCGCTTATTTTAGCTCCTTAAGCGAGAAAATGTGGTGGCACAATAGCAACTATTACAGTTGGTGATACAATAGCATCAGTTTGAAAAAATGACACTTATAGTTATATACCAAGGTAGACTGTGGTTATAGGTCCTACAGAGGGGCTACCGGCAAAAAAATATGAATATGGGCTTCATCTGTCAATTGAATCCCTTACTTTGATAGAATATTTGCTGCTTTGTTCTGTTGAACATTGCTGGCTAGCTATTATTAAACCCGACGTCACTATACAGGGAATTACTGATAGCGGCTATTTTTTTAAGAAGTTCATATCCATAAAGTTGCGCGGTAGCCCCGCAGCCTGCCGGCCTAGCATGAGCGGCTTATAGCGCGCGATATGATATGGTACGGCAAGTTGTCTTGCTTACCCCACTAAGGTGTAAGCAAGACAACTTGCCGTACCATATCATATCGCGCGTTATAAGCCGCTCATGCTAGGCCGGCTGCATGACCATCATTATATCACGCCATATGATATAGCACGTCATGCTGTCTTGCTTACCCCACTAAGGTGTAAGCAAGATATAGGCTCTTATAATGCGTCAATAGTCGATAAAAGCCGCTCATGCTAGGCCGGCAGGTCTACAAGGGATAAAATTAGGGCGGCCGTACACGGACTGCTCGAACAGTTAACGGCTGAGCGACGTATACGGACCGCTCGAGCGGGCGGCGTCAACTGCTCGAGCAGTCGGTTGTTGGCTTTCTACCGCAGTCGAGTCATTGATTCTGACGAGGAAGCACTGCTTTTGCTGCTTCTGCTCAAGCGGAGACGAGACGGCGGCGACGTCAAAAGAGAAAATTTTGGGTTCATTCAATTTTGGAATTAAAAGAACAACATGGACAATTCCATCATTTGTTTATGGAACTTAGAAGAAAGACAACTGAGACGAGACAGAGAGACAGACAGACACCGCGAGGCCAGAAGAGAACGGGAGGGGGAGGTCGGAGAGCTGGCGACTTCTCTAGCGCAGTCAACGGCTCGAGCAGTCGGTGTATGCCTCGCGATTATCGCGATCGCTCGCGAGCGGTCGACGGCACGATGGAATTTCGTCGAAGCGGTCGCGACTGCTCGAGCAGTCGTGTGTACGGCAGCGAATGAATGACTATAGTTCACCGCGCGGTCGTGGCTTCAAGCAGTCGGTCTCACTCAACTGCTTGAAGCAGTCCGTGTACGGCTGGCCTTACCGCCGGAAGATCTAGAGCAGTGACTTTTATCGCTCCAATATAAATAGGCAAGCATCTTATATTAAATCTTTAGGTTATCATTGCTACCTAGGGTTTATTGTTACCATAAACTTATTATACTCTAGTAATAGACGGACAGAGTTCGCTTGGTTGTGAGACCGAAAATGACATGAGCTAGTGAGTGTAATTTGTAAACGTGTGTGTGAGTTTTAGAGCTGCCCTCAAGCCCATTTTCGGTTGTCGATAACAATAATGTAAATAAAACACAAACAAGATTTAATAGTTCATATGATATGAAGTATACTTCAATGGACATGAGAAAATAAAAATAAAGTTCATGTTATTTAAATTTTAAATTTTTTTGCATTCACAATGCAATTTTTATTATTGAAAAATGAAAAATGGGTTTTATTTTCTAAATACTTCATTTTCCATTTTTCAATAATAATGGTCATTTCACTTCATTACGATAAATATTTACAAAGTTATTGTCAAATTAATTTGCTTAAAACACTATTGCCTCGGTTGTTCGCTAGCAATCGGCTTTTACCACGTTCGACGTCATTCCTCCCGACCGCCCGTATACCGCACCGGCCGGTCATACTTACCTACTCGCACAGCAGCACTGGTTGAAATCTTGTTTTTTAATAAAAGTAGTTCTGGAGTTTTTGGAGTCCCTTTTCATCGCATTGCACCAAATTTTTAAATTTTTTACGAATAAATATTTTTATTTTGCGTTTTGATCGAAGTATTCGTACATAGAGGCACAATACAGTATTTAAATACCTCAGGTATTTTGTGAAGACATGTTGATAATTTCTTGAATAATACAATATTCTATAAGACTATACAATATTGTATTATTCAAGCACGCATTGTGGCTCTCACGAAAACGATAGCACGTGAAAAATTGAAAATGAAGTTGGTAGATTTAGACTCATTATGTCATATTCAATAATTTTCACTTCACTATCAATCCAGTTAGACTTGTACCAATACTACATCCCTTTATACCCTCACATCATTTTTATCCTTTGATCGTATGGGGGTAAACCAACATCTCGCCGTGTCGTGTCGGCCATATTCGCCACTTCCGATCCAGCCTGCCCACGCGACAGAGTGTTTGAGTCGAGGAGCTCCTGTTCCTCATCATATCGGTCAAGTAGTAACATCTTCCAAGTGATCGCCGCGAGTTTGACTGAATTGACTATTGTGATCACGAACTTTTGGTGTGGAAAGTCAAATAAGAAGAGAGACGCGCGTCCTCTACAACCAGCACGCGGGAACAACGTCGAACCAGGTTAGCCCCCTAAAAATCTCCTTTTTTGACCGCCCAGAAGTATTTAGAAAAATTCGACCCGTCTCACAACCAGGGGGCTACCGCGTAACTTTATGGGTATGAACTTAGTACGTTTTTCCGAACTTTAAGTCAATTTTATAAAGAAAATAGCCGCTATCAGTTCCTTGTTTTTTGATGTCGGGTATAACGATAACTAGCTAGCAACGTTCAACAGAACAAAGCAGCAAAAATCTATCAAAGTAAGGAATTCAAATGACAGTTGAAGCCCATACCCATATCCATATTTCTTAGCCGGTAGCCCCCCAGCTCCGATGGGACTCGAACCCACGACCTTACGCTATCCGGGCGGCTGCTCTAACGACTGAGCTACGGAGTCGTTAACGACGATGACGACGACGAATACAACGATCAACGACTCCGTAGCTCAGTGGTTAGAGCAGTCGCCCGGATAGCGAAAAGTCGTGTGTTCGAGTCCCATCAGATCGATTGTTTCTAAATACTTCATTTTTAATTTTTCATTAATAAAAATAGCATGGTGCATGCAAAAATTTAAAAATTTAAGTATTTTGAAGGGCTACGGAAAAAAAATTTATGACATATTTTAAGTTAGAATGTATAGATTTCAAAAATAAATAAATAAAAATACCTTTCCCAAACCCATTGAACATTTAGGTACACACTAATTATTGTCCTCTGAAGAGAACAATTTTATTTAAATAATTTCTCAAGGTTTCTTTGCAGTTTTGCTTGAAATATTTGCTGCACACCACAGAGTTTTGGCGAAGCTTCCAGTCTATTCTATTTATTAATTTTATCCAGTTTAACTTAATCACTGGATTTACAGGAAACCTGAAAATATTGTAAAATTGGTACTGAAGTAGGTATAATTTACTATTTAAAAAGTGTCAGCTTTAAATAAAACAATCAGTGTTCACAAAGGCAAACAAAGTTATATTGGAAACCATCGACATGAGTATCGATAATAATATCGATAATTTTTGATCAACCTCTACGTCATATTTTCTCAAGTTCACGGATATAATATCTTTTTATCTAACACATAAAGTTTAAAAATCAGCCTTTATTTAGAAAATAGGCGGTAAATAGTATGATATTAATGTGTCACTTAGTGTATTTGGGAATATATTCAACTAAAATATGAACTGTGAAAATGGTAATTGTACAATCTTATTTACCGGTGAAATTAGTGTTTATTTGGTTTATTGTCGTAAGTAACATTACAATTCAACACAGAACACTACACCATTATTGATTTATATAGTTATAAGAGCCAAATCGACGTGATCGCGATAAAAATCACAAAATAATCGAGTGGACGCTTTTCATCAAGATGATAAAAGACGCTAAATAATTCAAATCGGGTTCTGCTGTCATTTTCTTCCAACTCTTTCTCGCACATAGCTTCTGCCGTAAGGACTGGTTTCTCACTCGCACCATTGTCCGTCTATTACCCCTAGTATAAATAAGTTTATGATTGTTACCAACTTCTCGAATAATCACGAAACTCTCTATTGTAACTTAAGGTTGCATAACAGAGATAAATTGTCACATATTTATCACTTCGTTTGTAGTTCGAATCGAATGTCACCTCTGATGCCTAAAAAAAGCACAGCCATCTCTATCGTCTGACGATAGAGACGGCTGTGCTAAAAGTGGTCACTAGGTAGGTAGGTACCTCTTTTGTGTCTTTAATTTAATCACACAGTTATTGTCAGGTTTTACTAACACTTGAATTAACTCAATGCTTTGTAACATCTGAGGGTCGTAAAAAGTGGCCAAATGCGAGTTGGACTCGCCCATGAAGGGTTCCGTAGTAGCTTGCTATTAGAAATATATAATTTCTTTAATATAGGTAGTAGGGGAGCCGAAGAGGTGATTTTGTGATTTACTCGAGACCTTATAATAGGGGTTAAGGCGAGGAATCCCGACCGAAATAGGCAAGCTAACGCTTGCTCGGCTGCGCTCTATACACTTCGCGCGGACCCAGCGGCAGCCGGCAGTGAACTGTGAACTCGCGAGCGCCCCGCGAATCGAAAATCACTTAAAATTCAATTAAAAAATAAATAATAATAAAATTTAATTTATGACGGCCGGAATCCCTCGGCTATTCAAAGACATTTATTTTCATATGTTTTTCATTAACTAAAACCAATTATACTGCAAGTAATATGATATTTGAATTATTATTAGACGGATGTTTGGGATTTTATTTGACACAGTAAATATCACCAATCGAAAAGAAACGGCCGGAAGCACTAGATAAATAACTGTAAAATAACATATATTTTTTCCAAAGGAGATTTTCCAGTTTTGTATAGAGCCTCGGCTAGGACTTTGTACACTATACCATAGGCAAGCAAAAGATAATTATAATAACTGAAAACTAATTATATCGCAATAAGCTAACGCGTTTGATGGTACAAAAGCATTATCTAGTCTTAATAATTATGCAACCCCGATTCAATACGACTGTAAAATGTCACACTAACATTAAAAAAAAGGTTTACATTGACAGATTATCATCAGTCGTCAATGTCATCGTTTTTTCGTACAGAAACATCAAAGTTTCCGAACGTGATTTAAATATGGTTGCCAGTGTGACCATGGATGGCAAAGAATTTTTTATTTCAAAGTTTATTTTTGTACCATTTATCCAGAAAGCAATGAAAATTTTAATATTTTATTTGACTTTACTATATTTTTTACTACAAGTACGAATAGTGTACAATGTCCTAGCCGAAAATGAAAAATGTCCTTTTAAGTACTTGTGATTTGCGAGTAATCCATAATTTAAAATACCCTATTTTGGGGAATCGACGCCTTAAAGAATGAAATTGCCGTTTTTTTTCTTTTGTACATGTAACTTAACACCTTTTATGATATTAGAAATATATAATTTCTTTAATATTGCGTTACATTAAGACTGTATCGAGCAACTTTTGATAATTTAATAACCACGATATTTGATTATTTACATAGAAAAAACTTATCCTGAAAGTTGCGAATGTTTTCAGAATTTCGTACTTTATTAGGTGTAACTTAGTGAAAATATTTTTTTTGCTCTTAACGAATATGTCATTTAGTAGTTAAAATGTCCATAAATACGTGTGTAAAATTTTGTAAAGTTACATAATATTAGTCGTTGAATAAATTACAAAAACGTTTAAAGGGTTTTTTTTTACAAAAATCTCCATACAAAACGGCAATTTGATACTTTAACCCCTAATATATTGATTAGTACCTCCAACCAGTATGAGCCCTTAATATACTCTAAGAGAAACCCGTCAGATTTGCAAAAAAAATCAATCACCTAAAATACTCGAGCGCGTTAGTTTAAGATAAGGGGGGTAATTACTAACTAACAAACGTCAATTTTGCTAATCTGACAATTTGAGCGTAACCTAAGTGGGTGGGAGGGTAACAAAGCAAAAAAAAACGATGTGTGGATATACTCGAGCGCCTCAGACTTTAATGCTACTGATGCTTTTGGAAGTGACGCAAGCTCGCAGCGAATATTTGAAAATAAATCGCCATCAGAACCAAAAATAAATTACGGTTGTGACACGCAGTGCGACAGATTATTTACCGCCGTGAAAATAGCTAAAAAAGACAGCAACAGGACAATTAAAAAAGAAATGATGATGCACCTGTGGCTTCCACAACAGAGGCTGCTGATGTAGTGATGAATGAGAAAGTGCTAATATGAGTAACAAACAATTTTTCTTTTTCAAATTGTCATGTTAACGATACCCCTCAAAATAATCATCAGATTTTTGGTCAGCGTGACTGGGACATCATTATGAAGCTTCACTATGCTAATCTGACGCGCTCGAGTATTTCAAGAGTATTTCATAAAATTCATTCACAAACTTAGGTACCTACAATATTTGCTAATTTGGGATCTAAGATGGTTTTTACGAATCGCATGTTATGTTACCATGTTGTGAAACTAGTCTCTCGCATTGAACATTAAAACATGTGGCATGTTGAACGTTGAACTTGTCTCTTGCATTAAACATTAAACATGTTACCATGTTCAACGTTGAACTAGTCTCTCGCATTGAACATTAAACATGTGGCATGTTGAACGTTGAACTTGTCTCTTGCATTAAACATTAAACATGTTACCATGTTCAACGTTGAACTAGTCTCTCGCATTGAACATTAAACATGTGGTGGCATGTTGAACGTTGAACTTGTCTCTTGCATTAAACATTAAACATGTTACCAAGTTCAACGTTGAACTTGTCTCTCGCATTGAACATTAAACATGTGGCATGTTGAACGTTGAACTTGTTTCTTGCATTAAATATTAAACATGTTACCATGTTCAACGTTGAACTAGTCTCTCGCATTGAACATTAAACATGTGGCATGTTGAACGTTGAACTTGTCTCTTGCACATGTTACCATGTTCAACGTTGAACTAGTCTCTCGCATTGAACATTAAACATGTGGCATGTTGAACGTTGAACTTGTCTCTTGCATTAAACATTAAACATGTTACCATGTTCAACGTTGAACTTGTCTCTCGCATTGAACATTAAACGGGTTCGTAGCGTACCTAATTTCCTACAAATCGCTGACCACGTTTCCGCCGCGCGCCGATCATCAGTGAAATTAGCTGAATTTCTGGAATTGCGACGCTCGGTGTACCTAAATAATGATGACGCAGGCAATTGAGTTTAAGGCCATCTGCGGCTAAAGTGGTTATTCTCACTGTTACTAATGAAGCCAAATTTCTATCAAGAAGAATTTTCAAAAATATGAAAATTCAAAAGACCTCAATGCATACGAAATCAATTAAGAACGGATTCATTGAATCTATAAATTTTTTATTGATATCATACTTACTGAAGACTTGACGTGTTCCTGTGAAGTATAATTCAATAACCACGATATTTGATTAGGTATTTACATAGAGAAAACTTATCCCGAAAGTTATGACTATTTTTGGTTCAAGAATTTCGTACAGGTACGAAATTCTTGAACCAAAAATACTTTATTAGTAGTAGTAGTGACATTTGTTTTTAAAGATAAAATGTCCATAAATACGTGTGTAAAAGTTTGTAAAGTTAGATAATATTTCGGTAAATAAATTAATTAGAAAAAGGTTAGTATGGGATATTTTTACGAAAATCTTCATACAAAACGTTTGCTATTGTTAAGTGACTACCTATATCGGATACGAGCAAAAATAAAAAAAAATCAAACTAATACCTAGTCGTGAAAATCCATATTAAGTAGGGCAGAGGTACCCTTTGTGGCCACTTTAAGGGTTTTTTGACTTTTAAGCACTAAGTACTAAATGGTCTTAGGTATTTAAGACACAAATTATATCTTAAATTATAGATAATTTATCTACCTTTAAAGGTACATTTTTCAAATTTATAAAAGTAAAATAGTTTTTTTTATATTACACACAATGTGTGAGAGGTGCCAAATGTACCGGTTTTGGCCACTTACTGATAAGTAGTTAAACTTTTGTAAGTATAGCGAAAAATCAAAACCAAACCCAGGTAAAATCAATCTAATCTAATGCGCTAGAAACCAGTCAATTGCAAAACAACAATTTAATTGTAAAAAACAAAGGTTTATGGGTGAAAATCATTTAAAATGACCATTTTGACATCAAAATTTGTCCACGCGCGATATTTCACAAAATATTCTTTTAAATAAAGCAATGAGTACTCACGTTAGTAGAATGAAACATTACCTAAATAAGTATATATAAATTTTAATGTACCTTATCAGTTTTTAATATATATACTCCTATATTCGCTCCAAGCCCGGATTTTCTCCATACAAAATAATTTGTCCTCTTCGTGACTAGCGTTACAAAGTACACCTAAATAAATACAATAAAAAACAGTAGTCAAACAAATGATTATTTTTTGTTTACGACATATGATTTGTCGCTGATATCGGGTTAAACTATTTTATTTTCTTATTTCTATAAATAAATTTTTGTTCTCAAATAAATGTCCAATAATGTGTTCATTTTCGTTATTCATTTTTCTAACGATCTTATTTAGTATTATTTGTTGTTTACCAAAGGGCAACACTTGCTCTCTAAGGAGCCAATCAGATGCCAGAAGTGATTATGTGTCGGTCATTTTGTCATCGCATGAAAAAGTGAGTGAACGCGTGGTTTTCTGTCTCCGAGCGAAAATTACAATTTTGATTCATCATTTTTGTTGTCTCTGCCAAAATATGCAGGTATGAAAATACTTATATATTTAATCGATTCTTTTAAACGGTTTGTTTTCGATCTTTATTGAAATGCAAACAGCTTTCACTCAAAAAGTTCTTATTTGGCTTAAAATATTTTCGATTCTATTCCAAGTAGTAAGTTTGTTCATTTTTGTTATGGGTCGGCACGTTTTTTTCTCACGTAACAAAAATGATATAACAAAAATGAACAAAAGCCGCATTCACAAGACTGATTTTTTGTACCCAACCACGGTGATGTCCAAAATGAGGGTTATGTGTTTAATCTGTGTTTTTCAGATTTTAATTACGTAGTATCCATGCTGTTATTGTGCTGTTTGGTTATTTGTCCATTTTGTTTTTACTAACAATATTTTTCTTATTTAAATTTTTACTTTTTTTGCATTCACAATGAAATATTTCTCTATATTTCTTTTTAGAATGCCAATGTCAGCAGCCGAACGACAGCGTCCTTGTAGACAGAGGCTGAAAGAACAGAGTGCCCATAAATGATTTTTATTTACATATTATTGATCGTGTCGTGACGGTAGTACTTATATCTATTCTGTGACAGAGTTTAAGTGTCATTGACGTTGATTTTACCAACCAGCTACCAATGAATGAAGCCTTTGCGTTCATGAAAGTTTTTTTTTTGTTATTATAAGTGGTTTTTTAAATAAAAATAATGCTTTTTATTGTTCCAGGAAAAAATAAATCCGTTTTATGTGACTTGTGAAAAGACCCTATTATTTCATCTTTGTTATTTTTTGTTACGGGTTTCATTTTTGTTACGGTATCATTTTTGTTTCATTTTTGTCACAATGGTCATTTTAAATGATTTTCACCCTTATAAAGTATTTCATCCAAAACAAATTTCTTAAAATTTTCATACAAAACATTTTTTCAAACAGTAAATGGAGTTTATAAAAATATGTAGTTTAAAAAACTAAAACACACTTTTACACACAGTAACGGAAATTAAAAATCGTGGTGCGCGTTGTCAATATTAAGTACTTACTTGAATGCATGCTTTGCAAAGGGCGCACCACGCTTTTTAATTTCAGTTACTGTGTGTAAAAGTGTGTTTTAGTTTTTTAAACTACATATTTATTTTTTACTTTTTTAGTTTAATAAATGGAAAACTATGGATAGATGGTAATCGATTTCACAGTCCATTCATGTGTCTGCCCACCCCGTAAACATTATAACTCAAAGGCGTGATTGTATGTCATTGCATTTAGTTTTACAAATTCGAGTAGAGTCTATTAGTTACCAGATGCGCGAACCGAACCCTTACTTCCTCCCTGCTCCATCATCAGACACTCGCCACCAAGTGTAGCGAATGGTCTCATCAAAACGAAACAAATGTGCCCAAACTTGAGGTTTTTCCTAGTGGTCATTAAGGAGTGCCACTGACTTCCTCCCTGCTCCATCATCAGACCCTTACCACCAAGTGTAGGTACCAAATAGGTCTCATCAGAACGAAAAAAATGAGCCCAAACTCGAGGGGTTTCCTAGTGGTCATTAAGGAGTGCCACTGACTTTCTCCCTGCTCCATCATCAGGCCCTCACCACCAAGTGTAGCAAATAGGTCTCATCAGTACGAAACAAATGAGCCCAAACTCGAGGTGTTTCCTAGTGGTCATTAAGGAGTGCCACTGACTTCCTCCCTGCTCCATCATCAGACCCTTACCACCAACTGTAGCAAATAGGTCTCATCAGAACGAAAAAAATTAGCCCAAACTCGAGGGGTTTCCTAGTTGTCATTAAGGAGTGCCACTGACTTTCTACCTGCTCCATCATCAGGACATCACCACCAAGTGTAGCAAATAGGTCTCATCAGAACAAAACAAATGAGCCTAAACTCGAGGGGTTTCCTAGCAGCCATTGAAGAGTTCTATTGCCCACCTCTAGACTTCATCATCAGATCAGCTCGATAGTAGCAAATTATTGTATTGTCATCGGATTCATATAGACTTGCAAACTTTCAAATCAATACGACAGTTAGAAGTAGGTTAAAATTGAATTCCAAGATTTTCTTACATTGTGACTTAGTTACAAGTGAAGCTAATAAAAGTGTGGTAAAAAAAGTCGTATGACATAAGGAATTCTAACGGTTGTTATTATTACCTTAAAATACCTTATTTTAATTGCGTTTATCAAAAATGGCTAAAAGTTGTTTAGAAAACTTTTAGAGCAAAAAGTGGCCAAAACCGGTACAGTGGCCAAAACCGGTACGCCTGCCCTATATTATATCCAGGCATTTTCTAGCTTCATATTTTGTTTACTTTCATCATCATCATCATCATTAGCCATTTAATGGCCCAACTGCTGAGGCACAGGCACAGGCCTGTCTTATGGATGGATAAGGAGAATGGGCCATGAGTCATGAACATGATGACCCACCACGCGGGACCAATGCGAATTGGTGGGTATTAACGACTGCAAATGCAGACGGGCCGGGACCAACGGCTTAACGTGCCTTCCGAAGCACGGAGGAGTTTGAGATGATACATTTTTGGTCACCCATCCCGAGACTAACCATTGCGAAAATTGCTTAACTTCAACGATCGCAGGCCCAACGTGCTAACCATTGCGCCACGGGCTCCTCACTGTTTACAATACGGGCTGTTTTCTTTACGATTTAATGAGAACTCTGACTTCTCCAAGCATAATTAACGGTTTAAAAAAAGCTTAATTGGCATCATAATCAACGAAACGAAAACACAACCGCTCTAACATTGAACGATCAAATTAAAACTAAATGCTTAGCTAACGTTTTCCATCCAGTACTTAATTGTTTTTCATTTATAGAACAATATTTGTTTAAATGTTAATGTTAATTTTGTATTTATTTATTTTATACTTAGACATCTTACAAAAACTAATTTAACTCATAAAAGTTTAAGGCTTGTTCAGTAAAAAATAATAATACAGTAAATATTTGCTTACGTCAAGACTTTAGACCTACTAACGTCTGACTAAAGGAACCTAGGAACTCCAATTCAGACTTTCCTCTAAAGTGCCAGAATATCCTGGAATTGCCAGATCTCAAGTACGTTAGTAATAATTATTATAGTATTCTTTGTCTCAAGTTTACTGGATGTGGCAAAGTCAAGGAATAAATAAGTACTACGTTTCCTTGGGCAAAGTCAAACAGTGACAGCCAAGTACAATACCTATACTACCTACTCTGTGTACTTCTCCGACATTAATCATACAGGGTCCAAGTTAATACTCGGCAAGGGTCGCAAGCCAGTAGTTTTCACTTTTGCAGACGTTCGCATGAGCCCCCTAAATCTCTCGGCCGCAACTTTTCGAGCCACCCGCACTTATGAGTCGTGGTTAGTAATGTAGCGGGAAGATAGGTGCATATAGAAGTTTCGTTATTTAGTTTTCAAGCATTCTTACCTACTATTAATCATTACACATTTTTTTACTTTTATCATATATTTATTAATTACTAGCCTTCCGCCCGCAGCTTCACCCGCGTGGACTACACGACGTTATCCCGCGGGAATGTGATGTTTTTCCAGGATAAAAAGTATTTGTATCCCAAATTACAGCCAAATCCGTTCAGCCGTTTTGGCGTGATTGAGGAACAAACATACAAATATCCAAACATCTAAGCTTTCACATTTATAATATTACTAGCTGACCCGGCAAACGTTGTTTTGCGGACCCGGTAAACTTCGTATCACCAACATCTATTTTGATTTTATATAGACAGATGAAAATAAATAATCGCGAAGAAGTTTTATACACTGCCTGCCACAAATGTCACTTATTAAAAAGTAGGTAATCCAGAGCGACTAAAACGTCAGTGATTACAATTCTCTTTGACATATACCTCTTTGAAAGCGGCTATGGAAGAAATGACAGTTTTGTATAGTACGACAGTTTATCAATTTTCTATACAAAATAATAATTTTTATTTTATAATTTTCCGGAATAAAAAGTAGCCTATGTTACTCTCCAGCTCCAAAACTATCCCCATACCGAAAATCGAGTCGATCCGTTGCTCCGTTTTGACGTGAAAGACGGACAAACAAACAAACAAACACACTTTCACATTTATAATATTAGTATGGATTTTATAATTTTCCGGAATAAAAAGTAGCCTATGTTACTCTCCAGCTCCAAAACTATCCCCATACCGAAAATCGAGTCGATCCGTTGCTCCGTTTTGTCGTGAAAGACGGACAAACAAACAAACAAACAAACACACTTTCACATTTATAATATTAGTATGGATATGGATAGAAGGCTAGTAGGATAATAGTAATTCTGTAGAGCTGTGCCAGAGCACTGAAGCGGTCGTGCTCTACCTTCTCGAGTAAGAGAAAATAGTACCTACATTTATATACTTAAATCACTGAGCCTATCTCTACAAGAGACAGTAATCGCATCCTGTGTCTCGACTATTTTTTTCATGTAATTGACTCGAACCTAGCAATACAATTTGGTAAGTTTTTTTTTTAATTTGGAACTGGAATTCAGAAACTTAATGAAACATCTTATCGATCGTACAGAATTGCATTAAGTACTTTTTTTTTACAAAATAAAATGTGAGTATACCTAAAATTACGTAGGTATTCTTACCATCCATCTCATTCCGCTATTATAATCGCCTCGTCTGTATGGATGGAGTCTCGAGATCGCGGTTTGAGTGATTTCTTGGAATCCATAGTTTCGGTAGTTCTTAGTTCAGAAATATCTTCATGTTCAGAAATACTAATTGATAGGTCTTTTACACCTTTACCTATGAAATTGCCCTTTTTTTTCGCATGTTCATGGATCTCTAATTTCTTGAATATTATCAATATATCAAAATTAATAGTCATTCTATGTCGTAATGTTAAACATAGAATAATTAAACACGCGTCTAAAATTTTTATAAATGCTTCAAAGCTTCGAGCAACGCGGGCCTTTTGTCCCGGAACGGAAGGCCCGCGTTGCTCGAAGCTTCAAAGTATGTACCCCACTTTGGTTGCCGTCAATTTGACTGCTTCGAACAGATTTTTTTAATCTAATGCAGTTGTAAGGGTTCCGTAGTCAACAAGGAAACCTTATAGTTTCGCCATGCCCGTCTGTCCGTCTGTCCGTCTGTCCCCAGCCTAGCTCATAGACTCTTAGTACCTACTTACCTACTAGAAAGTTGTAATTTGGCATGAATATAAAAATATATTTTTTTTTCGGTTACCTACACGTGAAGTGAGGATGTAATTTTTTTCTTGTCTATCCCATAGTGTGGGGTGTCGTTGGATAGTGCAATTTTAAAAATACTGTAGGTTTGTGAAAACTGTTTTTTGATTGAGTCATCCGTTTGTGAATAATCATGCTTTATAGTGCAAAGTTTTGTTAGAGTCAAGTGTCCCCACTCCCTTCCAGCCAAATGGTTGTTTTTTAGATACGTGAAAAAATTCAGGATAGTTGTATATATATGACGAAGTTAAAAGGAAAACTATCACAGCGAAGTAGGCTTTACAAGTTTTTGAGATATAAGACATTTTCGAAAACCGCAAATATTACTTTGTCATTCATACGAACACTATGAAAAACAAAGTGATTTTTTTCTGGCGAAAAATGATAGTGGTATTTTTGCTAGGTGTATGTAATCGATACGTTAAGTGGGTACGGAACCCTTCATGGGCGAGTCCGACTCGCACTTGGCCGATTTTTTAAATAAAATTATAGGCAATAGTTAGATTGATGTTGTCTGATCATACCTCTAGAATTTAGTTGAATTCAAAGGTCACATGTCGAAGAAATCCCCAAATATCTTTGTATGATAATTCCAACTTCCTACAATTTTCCCATAGAAAACGGCAATTTCAAAAACTATTATATTCAACGGCTTCAGAGCATACAAGGACTGATGTATTTCTTTGGTAGTAGGCAGGTATTGAACCCCATTGCAGAAAAACCGACCACTTGCTTTATTCTCATACAAAAATGCTCAGTTCATCATTCACGTCATTTAAATAAAACTGTCAGTATCTTTAATTGATTCTACAATGAGCTCTATGTATATGTATCAGATGTTTTAGATGATGTTTCTATTTCCGATAATCACTCTATTTTCCTACAGTGAAAAACCTTTGAGCATTTGTTCACGTTCCATCATTGTTCTATGTAAGTAATTTAACTATCTAATGCTCTACATTTTCAGGTTTGGAATATGAAGAGATATTCAAAGTTATTTTCTTGTTTATCGGAAATACAAACATTAAGCCAAAACATTTGGCACATGACCACTGATTACTAAATAGTTACTACGTAAATGACTATGAAATGAGTAGGTAACTACCTATGTTTGTAAAGCAAGTGTTAGCTTTTTCTGCAAGCCTGAGTATTTTTTTTGATTTATTTACTGCCTAATATGCTTTTTGGCACTTTTTCCAGTTTCAAAAACTTTCTTTCACATTGAAGAAAAGACCCCAATTAGATGGGCCGATGACCTAGTAAAGGTTGCGGGCAGCCATTGGCTGCAAGTCGCTAACAGCCGCTCGTTGTGGCGCTGTAAGGAGGAGGCCTATGTCCTGATTGTCCAGCAGTGGACTTCTGACGGCTGATGATGATGATGAAGTAGTTAACTTACATTTCTTTTAACGTTTCCCTTAATTCATTGTATTTTGTTTTACAAAGTTTCTATATTATTGTTCAACATCTCTTTTCTCGGGGTAGGTGTACGTACCTACTATCGACCTTTGGAAAAAACATCAAAAATTGATGCTGTGGGTCAATCGTGAAAACAGGTAAGTACAACCAAGATACCAAAGTCCCAAGACTCGTTGGAAATTCATGATAGGTACAAAATTTATAGATGTAAGTATTTCAATTAAAGATTATGCACAACATTTACCACACATACCTAACACTAAATATTAACTTCAACTATACTATTATACACAAATTCTTAATTAGATAACAAAAAAAACATAATTTGTTAAAAATTTAAATATTATGACATGACTAGATTATATTATGACAGCCTCGCGCGAGGCTGCTCGCTTGGTGAGGAAGGACCCGCCGCCTAATCACAAAAAACGGCTGATAGGATTTTTATGAAATTAAAACATAGAATACTTTTTATCCTGGTAATTGGTCCCCTAAGTATTTTCTCGAATGTCAACGCGGACGAAGTCGCGGGCGGAAGCTAGTAAATAATAAGTGTCTGTTTCACAATAAAAAAGTTAGTTCTGAGTAGCTTAGGTACCAAGAACTTGTTAGGTACCAAGAACTTTTAGGGTACTTAAGATGGTTTAGGTTTCTATACCCTATTTACCCCCTGGGTTTGATTTTCGGAAAACTACGAAGTGGGTTGCCTATTTGTTTTAAGAAGTAAGCCTACAAAGTTTCAAGTTGAAATGTCTATTTTACCCCCTGATTTTTCATTCAAAATTTCACCCCTATTTCAACCTTTTAGGGGTTGAATCATGTTTAGCGTGTTAAACATCAAAATAAATGCCATTTTTGCAATCTGCATCCCATAAAACCTCTATAACGACATCCATATCGATTTTTTTGGTTTTTTATCCCATTTAACCTCTAAGGGGTTGGTTTCGAAAAAATACGATATATGTGTTTGCTTATTTGTTTTACTTTCCGACCATAAGCCTAAATAATAAATTTAATAAAGGATTTTCCAGATACAACATTTCATCCCCCTTTTCACCCCTACGGGGGTGGAATTGTCAAAAACGCTGACACAGGAAAATATTAATTTTCAATTGCCAGCCTAAATACAAAATTTGAAGATCCTAACTTCAAAACTGACGGACTTTCATACACATATTCATCCCCTATTTACCCCTCTGGGTTTGATTTTCGGAAAACTACGAAATGGGTTGTCTATTTGTTTTAAGAAGTAAGCCTACAAAGTTTCACGTTGAAATGTCTATTTTACCCCTGATTTTTCATTCAAAATTCCACCCCTATTTCAACCTTGTAGGGGTTGAATCATGTTCAGCGTGTTGAACATCAAAATAAATGCCATTTTTGCAATCGTCATCCCATAAAACCTCAATAACGACATCCATATCGATTTTTAGGTTTATTTATCCCATTTAACCTCTAAGGGGTTGATTTTCGAAAAAATACGTAATACATGTGTTTGCTTATTTGTTTTACTTTCCGACCATTAGCCTAAATAATAAATTAAATGAAGGACTTTCCAGATACAACATTTCATCCCCCTTTTCACCCCTTCGGGGGCGGAATTGTCAAAAACGCTGACACAGGTAAATATTAATTTTCAATTGCCAGCCTAAATACAAAATTTGAAGATCCTAACTTTAAAACTGACGGACTTTCATACAAACAACCATCCCCTATTTCACCCCCTTAGGGGTAGAATTTCCAAAAATCCTTTCTTAGTGGATGCCTACACTGTATAACGTATCTATGTGCAAAATTTGAAGTCTCTAGGTTCAGCGGTTTGGGCTCTGCGTTGATATCTCAGTCAGTCAGTCAGTCAGGCAGGACTTTGAATTTTATATATAAAGACTAGCTTCCACCCGCGACTTCGTCCGCGTGGACATTCGAAAAAATACTTAGGGGACTAATTACCGGGATAAAAAGTATTCTTTGTTTTAATTTCATAAAAATTCGATCAGCCGTTTTTACGTGATTAGGCGGGTCCTCCCTCACCAAGCGAGCAGCCTCGCGCGAGGCAGAACGTTTGCCACGTGCGGCGGGCCTCGCACGAGGCTGCTCACTTGGTGAGGGAGGACCCGCCTAATCACGTAAAAACGGCTGATCGGATTTTTATGAAATTAAAACAAAGAATACTTTTTATCCCGGTAATTAGTCCCCTAAGTATTTTTTCGAATGTCCACGCGGACGAAGTCGCGGGCGGAAGCTAGTAAATAATAAGTGTCTGTTTCACAATCAAAAACTTAGTTCTGAGTAGCTTAGGTACCAAGAACTTTTAGGGTACTTAAGATGATTTAGGTTTCTATACCCTATTTCACCCCCTGGGTTTGATTTTGGAAAAATTACGAAATGGGTTGCCTACTTGTTTTAAGAAGTAAGCCTACAAAGTTTCAAGTTGAAATGTCTATTTTACCCCTGATTTGTCATTCAAAATTTCACTCCAATTTCTCAACCTTTTAGGGGTTGAACCATGTTCAGCGTGTTACACATCAAAATAAATGCAGTTTTTGCAATCGTAATCCCATAAAACCTCAATAACGACATCCATAACAATTTCTAGGTTTATTTATCCCATTTAACCTCTAAGGGGTTGATTTTCGAAAAAATACAAAATATGTGTTTCCTTATTTGTTTTACTTTCCGACCATAAGCCTAAATAATAAATTAAATGAAGGACTTTCCAGCTACAACATTTCATCCCCTTTTCACCCCTTTGGGGGTGGAATTGTCAAAAACGCTGACACAGGTAAATATTAATTTTCAATTGCCAGCCTTAATACAAAATTTGAAGATCCTAACTTCAAAACTGACGGACTTTCATACAAACATTAATCCCCTATTTCACCCCCTTAGGGGTGGAATTTCCAAAAATCCTTTCTTAGTGGATGCCTACACTGTATAACGTATCTATGTGCAAAATTTGAAGTCTCTAGGTTCAGCGGTTTGGGCTCTGCGTTGATATCTCAGTCAGTCAGTCAGTCAGTCAGTCAGGACTTTGAATTTTATATATAAAGATTAAATATTAAAAGTTATTCTTTATAACTTTAAATTAGTATGAAATATTTTAGGGAATAATAGTGCCCATCAATATTATTATGAACAACTTTTACTACGAGTCAGCCACGGAATCGCAAAAAAGAATCAGCTGTTCCATACATTTAAGTCGAGTCGATCTTGCACTCTTCTATAAAAGCTTCCGAAAGCATGAAATATCAATTAAAATGATAAATAAGTACTCATAGTCAGTTTCTCCATTTCTAATAATGGCAAGAGCCTACCCTGCTCTAAGCTCGGAAATGAACACCTTTTATTCCGTTAGGTTCGTTAGTAAATTGAAGTTGTTAAGCCAAAGTACCTACCTACCTACTTACCTACCTACCTACCAACATAATTCTAAGATAATACTCATTCAGGGATCTGGCTTTTCTCTTTCGTCCCTTAAATAATTAGTAAGTTAGTACCTATACTAGTTACTAAGCTGCGTTTGCGGTTTGACCCGATTGGTTCCCGTTTTCGTAAAGAATATCGGGATAAAAAGTAGCCTCTGTGTTATTCCAGACTTTTTAATCTGTCTCTGTGCCCCCGTATCATCCAGATCTGTTCAGCCGACATGGTCTAATTGAGAAACCAACGTTAAATCTTTCGCATTTCTAATACTTTAAAATATAGGTAGATCTATTGAGTCCTAAGCCACGCTCTTGTCATGCTCTCTGTAAACATTTCTGCGGTGGTGTCGTGTGAGGCGGGTCGTTACGTTCCCTAAAATATGGTTGAGCGAAGCGATGGCTGGTTCATGCGTCATGCTCGTGAACGGGTGCCACCAGTGGGATAGGTCTGCTCCTGGCTTCTTGTCTCAAAATATGCAGATTTTTAATGTTATATTGTTATTAGTTTTATTTTATCGTGGGCATCGTGGCTTGTATGGCACTGTTTATTATTGACTCTTATGTTCTTAAACTATTCAAAGTTTTATTACCCTTGTTTGGCATTTATATTTATTATTTTATTTGCTACGTTTTTGGTTGGTGTGTATTTTAAAGAAACTACCTTTTGGATGTCTATTTCTTAGTTATTGAAAATTATTTACTGCTATGATTACCGGGTTTTTTATTTTGTTTTTAAACTTAAGATTAATTTGTGATGGAAAGTGACTTTACATATTATATTATGTTAAAGTCACTTTTCAATTTGACGACTCTGTATGAAATATGACAGGGAGAAAAAAATAGCCCTTGGCGAGTTTCTTGCCGGTTCTTCTCGTTACAAGGCCTCCCGCCGTAGGATTTGCGAACCGATAGCGTAGCTTCATTGACGTTCACAAGTGCTGTATCAGCCTAAAATGAATAAATGATTTTTGATTTTGATTTTTGATTTTGTCTGTGTATCTTCCTTCATTTGTTTCTGTCCAAAGCCAGTTGGCTTCCTGATAAGACACGACGTTCACCTTCTCTTTGATCTGTTCCATGTAGGCTTCTTGGTCTTCCTCTTCCTCTCTTTCCCTCTCTTTTTCCTTCTATAATGTTTGTAATAAATTTGCGATGTCGTATCAAGTAGCCGATCATTCTATTTCTTCTGTCTTCTATGATCTTTAATATCTGACGTTTTTCATTTACCCTCTCCTATATTTGTAACCATCTCAGTTCAGCTTATATTTTCCATCCTTCTCCAGCACCACATCTCGAATGCTTCCAAATTTCTCTGTCTTTCTGTATAACATTAAATTGTTAATTTTCTATCTTCATTATTTAGAGTAGATACCTACTTTCTCTTTATTCCAATAAACATGATCCTGCTTAAATACATCAAACAACGATTAATACTTCATTGAATTTTAATTATTATGATTGATATGAATTCGTCATTGGACGTTTCACGTTCGAAATGGATTTAAAGGAAATGGCTGGAATATGAGAGTGCAATATATTTAAAATTCAATGGATACCTACCTACATAGCATGCATCGAGTGCTCTTGTTTTCAAAGAAAATAATATTTATTACCTATCTTCTACCATTTATAGTTGCCTTCTACAAACTAAAATTAAAATACCTTGGTAGAAACGGTCGGTATTTCAAACAATTCGTAATCCCTACTAATATTACAAATGTGAAAATGTGTATGTTTGTTTGTTTGACCCTTTTTTACGTCAAAATGGCTAAACCGATTTTGATAAAATTTAGAATGGAGATAGTTTGAGGCCCTGTGAAAGACCTAACTTACTTTTTACCACGGGAAAATATCTCATTCCCATGGGAAAATCACTTTTAGCGCGGGCAAAGCTGTGGAATGGAATTGGTATTTAAGGTGATAGGATTATATTTATAAAACAGACATGTTGTGGCCTTGGGAAGGACATTAGGGGAAAGGTGTCCAAAATGATCCCCCTAAGGGAAATCGGTTACTGTATCCAAAATAATGGGTACAATAATACCTATGAAATTGCCGTTTTCTATGGGGGTATTGTAGGAAGTTGGAATTAGCATACAAAGATATTTGGGGATTTCTTGGACATGTGAACTCCGAATTCAACGAAACTTTCGAGATATGTTCAGACAAAATTAATCTAACTATTGCCTATAATCTCATTTATTAAACTGTCTTAGAATAAAAAAAAAACTGTTCAAAGCTGTCAAATTGACGACAAACAAAGAGCGGTACTTTGAAGCAGTTATAAAAATTTTGGACGCGTGTTTAATTATTCTTTTCTTAGATGTTTAACATGACGACATACTCTATTTTCGAAACTGACTATTAATTTTGATATATTGATATTAATTAAAAAATTAGAGACCGATAAACATGTGAGAAAAAGACGGCAATTTCATATGTAAAGACCTATTATTATAGTAAGAGCAAACATTAAAAGAGTTTTGGGTAAGTCATTTAAGTGTCTTTATATTGGCATGCCATTATTGCAGCTTGATTTATATCTTTTGATTTATTAGAGATTTTCCGAACCTCTACTAAAGGATCATTTTGTACACCTGGGTGTCTAAAACGATCCCATACTATCTTGTTTGGTTAACCCATACATTTTTGGTTCAATATATTTTATGTGCTCAACGAGTTTTCTCTCACGCTTAGGTGTAATCACCGTTTGTTTACTGCCCAAAGTCTAAACTGTATCAACTGCGTTTTTGTTTTTAGCCCATTAAGGTACAGAAAACTGACTAGTCATACAGAAAACTCACTCCCAGTTTTGTCGGTAGGTTTTTCTTTGATATGTACGTGGCATGATCTGTAAAAAGTACGAATAGATAGGAATCAAAAAAAGACATGACTAATTTTAAATTGTTTTTCAAGTTTGTTAAAAGTTTTTGCTGGGATCGTTTTATACCCACTAAAGGGGATCGATTTACCCTGAATGTTGAATTTACAAAAGTTGTCGAAGTATGACCTCAAAAAATTATCTTGGTGAGATCAAAACGAGTTTCAAATGTTACAGAATATCAATAAAAACTACCAGGAAAACTTTCATTCACATATGCACAAAAGAATTTCAACAATTTAACTTTGATTGCAGGCTTATCTTAGATTGAAGACAGCTATTTCCAATATAAATCGACGCACTGTAGGTACTCACACCGCCATGACACTTTATTGGGCTACTGAGTGGAGTACAGGGAAGACGTTAGCCAACAAATCGCATAGATGGCACTAGTATTTTTGTTGAAACTGTAGGGAATCATTTTACCTCGAGGGATCATTATGTACACCTTTCCCCTACTTACTTTTAACCGCAGGAAAAAATCTCGCGCGGCAAATTTGCGGGCAGAAATTGGTATTTAGGTAAATAGTTTGAGACCCGGGGGTAGGATTATAATAGGCTACTTTTACTTTTTACCAGAGGAGTGTATCTATTCCCACGGGAAAATCAGTAGGTATTATTTATTTGTTCGTCTTTCACGACAAAACGGAGCAACGGAGCAACGGATCCATGTGATGTTTTGTACTGGGGTTGAATGGGAGCTGGAGGATTGGATACAGGCTACTGTTTATCCCGGAAAAATATCACATTCCCTCAGGATAACGTCATGTAGTACACGCGGGCGAAGCCGCGGGCGGAAAGCTAGTTAACCATAACACAGCCCTAATAATGTATCATCATCGTCATCATCAGCCATATAATGTCCCCACTGCTGGGGCACTGGCCTCCCTTATTGATGGTTAGGGAGAATGAGCCATGACATGACCCACCATGCGGGCCCAGTGCGGATTGGTGGGTATTATGGGCTGCAAATGCAACCGGGACCACCGTGCCTTCCGAAGCACGGAGGAGTTCGAGATGAAAAGTTTTTGGTCACCCATCCCGTGACCGACCATTGCAAAAGTTGCTCAACCTTAACAATCGCGGGCCGAGCGCGGTCACCACTGTGCCACAGGCTCCTCAAAAATGTATAATAACTTAAATAATAATTTAATGGTGATTGACTTGTCTAACTCAAAATAGACATGTACCTACTGGAAAAATTGCTGCCCTCCTGGGACATGGACTGGCAAATTGCACCCACCTGGCCTGGGACATGGACTGGCAAATTGCTACCCGCCTGGGACATGTGCTAGAAAATTGCTGCCCGCCTGGGACATGTACTGGAAAATCGCTGCCCGCCTAGGACATGGACTGTCAAATTGCTGCCCGCCTGGGACATGGACTGGCAAATTGCTGCCCGCATGGGACATGGACTGGCAAATTGCTGCCCGCCTGGGTAAGCTCGCTCCATCTTAGGCTTCTTCTCAACCCTAAGGTTCAGTGTGAAGCCAAGAGCAAGCCCATTATACATTTAAAAAAACATGGACTGGCAAATTGCTGCCCGCCTGGGACATGTACTGGCAAATTGCTGAGTACCTGAGCCATGGACTGGCAAATTGCTGCCCTCCTGGGACATGGTCCGGTACATTGCTACCCACCTGGGACATGGACTGGCAAATTGCTGCCCGCCTGGGTCATGGACTGGCAAATTGCTGCCCGCCTGGGACATGGACTGGCAAGTTGCTGCCCGCCTGGGACATGTACTGGCAAATTGCTGCCCGCCTGGGGCATGACCCCTAATTCACAAACCATCGGAAAGGCTCCATAAAGCGGAACGGAATGTATGCACGTCTCTGTCACTCATTGTATAATAGACAACGACAAAGCACATAATTCGAATCCGATTCCATTTCCGACGGATTGTGAATCTTGGGGATAGACTGGCAAATTGCTGCCTGCTTGGGACATGGACTGGCAAATTGCTGCCCGCCGATGTTCAATGCCCTCTCCATTGGTTTCATTAAACCTCTATCATTAAAAGTAAATTAGAGAGACGCTTCTTTTGATCCTATTATTCCAGACGATCACTTCGTTAAAAGGCTTAACTACTTTGTTCTGAGATAAATACCACTAATTATTATTAAATAAGCTGTTTGAGAAGGGCGCCAAGTCAAACTTAAAAGATTAGTGAATGTCAGAAAAAGTTAATTTAAAATCATATTGGAGCGAACGATTTTAATGGAATAATTAACTGAAAATATAAGGGCACACTTGAATCTAAATAACTTTGGAGTACCTAGTCTTCAGATCTTTCATAATTAGAGCAAAGTGAGTCTAATTTTTAATTAAAGAAAGAAGGCCAATCTGAGGCTTAAGTTAAGCTATTATTATATAAATTTTATAACATTGAAAAATTGAAAATGAAGAATTCAGAAAAAATCGACCGGTCTCACAACCAGCTCCGATGGGACTCGAACCCACGCTTTCGCTATCCGGGCGACTGCTCTAACCACTGAGCTACGGAGTCGTTACGAAAAGCGTCGAATTTATCCAATACTTCTTACGCACTGTATAGCCAGCGTTAATTTCATCAATGTGAAGATATTACTAATACTACCCTCACACACAAAAGAAATACCTTTCCAGATATTTGACAATCGCCAAAGTTTAAATAATTGCTATTGCAAGTTATTTAAATTTTTACTTTTTGCATTCACAAATCACAATGCAATTTTCATTATTGAAAAACTGAAAATGAAGTATTTAGAAAAAATCGACCCGTCTCACAACCAGCTCCGATGGGACTCGAACCCACGACCTATCGCTATCCGGGCAACTGCTCTAACCACTGAGCTACGGAGTCGTTACGAAAAGCGTCGAATTTATCCAATACTTCACGCGCTGTATGACGATTAGAACTGCGTAGATCAAATAGTTTTTTTTTTCAGATGATTTTGACTACTCTAGAAGCTTATATCAATTTGACGCTGACTGTATTTAGACAAAAGATGGCTCAATTTTTTGTAGTGGTGATCGGCGTAACCGCTGTAGCATTTTCCAAACGTAGTAAAAACGTAATTTGGTAAAACTGAAGTTTTCGATCGCTTATTTGCATTGCAAAGTTCATCAAGCTACCAAAAGTTTGTTAGTATTGGATATAGTTTGGCTTTTTTATATAAGCAGGCAAAGGCTCTCGCATATACCTATGATTACTGGATTCTATATTTTTTGGTTACACAACTGCCCAAGGAGTGTATTGTGTTTAGGGTTAATGTATATGTGTATGTATTCGAGCTTCTTTATTCCACCATAACTTTTGAAAACCTTAACGGATTTTAATGTATGAGGTATCATTAGAAACGTTTAGTCATGCTGAGTAACACTGGCTAAAAAGTCGGCTGTTCCATACATATTGGCCCATGCGATATTGCACTTTTGTATGAAACAGACGATTTTTTTCCGATATATCGCACTTGGTCCCATAGTAAAAGTTGATGGTATTGATAGGTACTTTCACCCCTTGAAGTATGTCCCATCTATAAACAAACACCCTGTATATTTTTTTATATTCAATATGGCGAACGAGTGGCGCCAAAAAAATTAAGTGCTTTTTTCTTTAATTACTTATGGCAATATGGGTATCAAATGAAAGGCCTTGACGAGTAGGTACATTTCAAAAGTATATAACTTGTAAACCTAATCACTAAAAAGAATAAAGAAGTACCCCGGCTGCAATGATAGCTTGTATTTTATTTTTTAATTTTTAAATATATTTTTTTTATGTTTACTTACTTATGATTTTGTAATCACTAGTCACTTTTCAATTTGAAGACTCTGTACGAAATAAGACCAGCCCCCTGATTCACAAACCGTCGGAAACGGAATTGGATTCGAATACTCTGTTTTGTCTTTGTCTATTCTACAGTGAGTAACAGAGATAGTGCATACATTCCGCTGTCGGGAGCGTTTCCGACGGGTTGTGAATCAGTAGGGCTAGCACAACTTAGCGCGACTCTATGTCGCGCTCCTTCCAACCAATCAGCACATCGCCTTAAGGTGTATCGATGAGCTCAGTGGCGCCGCCAATGGAAATAAATCAATTGCATTTTATTAAAGGCTTGGATTAAAAGTTTCGGTTATTTCGCGCAGGTGAAAGAGTGGAATGCATTTTATAAATATACTTTTGAGAACTCAAACTTACGCAATAAGTCGTGAATCTCAATAGTGCCAAAAGTGGCCACATTTGGCAATATCGAGATCCATAACTTGGTGCTCATATTTGAGGCCATGAAAAAACAATTAAAAATTGCATTTTGCTCTTCTATTAGCGCGAAATAACCGACACTTTTAATCCAAGCCTTTAATAAAATGCAATTGATTTATTTCCATTGGCGGCGCCACTGAGCTCATCGATACACCTTAAGTCACGCGCGCTATCTACGAGCGATGTGATTGGTCGAAAGTGCCCGCGACTCTTTCTCACTGGAGTCGCGCGCAAGTTGTGCTAGCACTAAAGGGGGATGGAAAGAAAAAACAGCCCTTGACGAGATTCTTGCCGGTTCTCGTTGCAATAGGTCTCCCGCCGGCGGCGGCGCCTGTAGGGTTTGCGATCCGATATGGCGTAGCTTCTTTGACTTTCACCAGAAGTGCTGTGTGAAATGAATGAAACTTCTTATTTTCATATTCAAGGTAATATCTATAAAAGAATCAGCTGAAGTAGGTAATACAGATTACTTTTAATATGAGGTCGTAGAGTTAAAATTTCTATGTTTAGTGATGTGGTTATGATAGGTCTTCGCTTTCGAAGCGACGACTTATCATAAATCTATGGGTTGGGTACTTTGATCAACAATAAAAGGTTGGGTACCTATTTAAAAATTTCAACCTACGACCTCTATTCAGAGACAGACTCAGTCACAGTCAACATTACTGAATATGATTTGCATGTTTATTTAGAAGTTTTCATTTAAACAAGGTATTTACTAATTGAAATATAATAAATTCTATTTACAAATTATAATTTTCAATTCACAAATAGAATTGTTAGGATATGGCAATTTCTATTTCAAAGTGAATTCGATTAAAACCACTGTAGAAAATCAGACTTTCTAATTAATATCTGTATCAGTGAAGTTGAGAAAGCTTGGTGAACTCGGTCAAGCTTTGAAGTTCACCAAAGAAGAGATTTATTGCCTCGTTACGTTAATAAGCCAGTTGTAAGAGGTAAAAGGTACTTTTGCATTATAAAAAACCTAATTTTTAAAGTTACACATTTTATGTAATGCTCTAATAATGGAGCCTCAAGTTATGCAGTTATAGTTACGTAAGTTGGTAAGTGAGACAAATTATAGAAAAGGAAACGTTACGTTGAAATCAAAACACATATTTTCAATAACTTTATTTATTATTCACATTCAATTTCTTACTTAGGTTCTTACATCATAAAATCATTGGATATGAATATTTAATTACACATAAAAATGTAGAAGTCTAAATATTATTTACAGCTTTATTTTCCTGTTAATTATTTACATTAATTATGATACGTATACAAGTTACAAGAATCTTAAATTATGGAATTTATGTACACCTTAAATTATTTTGAAAATAATTACGTTTAATATTATTTACTTATAGATTATGCGACTTTTTCAAATTCTCATTCACGTTATTTTTTTATAGGTAGTTACAGTTATCTAAGTACTTCACCTCAAAAGGTCGCCTTTTTATGGTCCAATATTTTTTTATAAAGTTTATCGAAGTTGGTTCAATGACTAAATTGGGTAACGCATGTAATGTAATAGACAGACATATGGCAATGATAGGTACCTACCTACTTATAAGCTAGGATTATTTCCTTTTAGTCCAGTTCTTACAAAATCTAAAATATCTAATTTTCAAGAACGTAGGTATTAGATTTTTTTTCACGAAATCTGAGGCTATTTTTCTATTTAACTTTTGACTTTCGCCATGAGGAAAAATATACAACGACAACATTTTTCATGATTATAGCTTTTGAATCAAGAATAAATAACTATGTTCTGGGATAGGTAGGTGAATAGGTGTTACGAACTAGCGGACGCCCGTGGCTTTTTACGTGCAAAGATACCTCTATACCTACTATTAAGAACTTTGGATTGTGGTCATTGTAGACGAACTTAGAGAAGCGTGAAACATAGAATTCTGGTTCTGCCTCCCTATTCACAAACTGTCGTAAACGTTCAAAATGTGTGCTCTGTCACTGTCACTCACCTCAAAATAGACAAAGACAAAGTATATAATTTGAATTCGATAGGGCGTTTGTGCACTACACTGAATTTTACCGATCCGGAAAAAAACGGATGCTTGTATTTTAATAATTTAATCATTTATAATAGTAATAATTAATTTATTTCGTGTAGTTTTATTGTTTCGAACCCTAAACTACACGAAATAAATAAATTCTATTATTTATAATTATTAATTATTAAAATACAAGCATCCGTTTTTTTCCGGATCGGTAAAATTCAGTGGTAGTGCACAAACGCCCATCCCCTTTCCGAATGGTTGCGAATCAGGGGGCTGGGCTTGTATCTTATTAAATGTCTTATAAAGTGATGTCTCGTACCGGACGACGTTCCGTGGGCAGGCCCCCTACAAGGTGGACCGACGACCAGCCCCCCTACCGCCTAAGCGCCGTCTCGGCTTGATTACGATTACGACGCATCGTGCCATCCTTGTCATGCCTTAAGGCGAGGAATCCCGACCGAAGTAGGCACGCTAACGCTTGCTCGGCCGCGCTCTATACACTTCGCGCGGACCCAGCGGCAGCCGGCACGGCAGTGAACTGTGAACTCGCGAGCGCCCCGCGAATCGAAAATCACTTAAAATTCAATTAAAAATTAAATAATAAGAAAATTTACAAAGACAATTATTTTCATATGTTTTTCATTAACTAAAACCAATTATACTGCAAGTAATATGATATTTGAATTATTATAAGACGGATGTTTGGGATTTTATTTGACACAGTAAAATATCACCAATCGAAAAAAAAACGGCCGGAAGCACTAGATAAATAACTGTAAAATAACATATATTTTTTCCAAATTTTAAGTACTTGTGATTTGCGAGTAATCCATAATTTAAAATACCCTATTTTGGGGAATGGGCGCCTTAACACATTTAGTATGGTATGACAAGGACGCGGACGGCACGATGCGTCGTAATCGGCTTCAAGCCGACGGTGCTTGGGCGGTAGGGCCTCTAGTCAAGGTCGCGGGAAGCCGCTGGATGTGGGCAGCGCAGGACCGATCGTTGTGGAGATCCTTGGAAGAGGCCTTTGCCTAGCAGTGGGCGTCGTTCGGCTGGCACGATGATGATGATGAAGATGATGAAAGGGACATAGAGAAAAAATAACGCGGACAAAGTCGCGGGCGGCCACTAGAAAAGTCTAGGTGAATTTTATACTGGTACCTATATCTAAAGAGATACCAGTATAAAATTCCCCCCCTCCATTCACATTTCTCATGGGAATGGGTGATTTTTCTTACCACTTATATAAATACTATATAATATATCATAGGAGTAGGTGGTGACTATCGGGTCTGTCGGTGGGTCTCGAAAGGGGATTTTTGTTTACCTAAACATTAACAGACAAACAGACAATAACTTGAACTTATGTAAGTATTTATAATTTTTAATAAACCCAGAAAATGGTTTCTCTGTTTTTCTTTAACATTCTCAGTTGAAATATCAATAAAAAACCTTCCATAGAATTAGATTCTCTTGAAAATAATTCATTAACTGCCACATTCAGAGACGCCAGTTTTTAATTGGCATTAAATTATCGTTCCTACTTTATTCAATACTGGACATAAAAAAGAGACAGAAAGGGATTTAATTGTCAATTAAAGTTAATTGACGTCTCTGAGTGCGGCAGTGTCATAACTGTCATAAGATTATAATTTGTTACAAAAAACTATCATTACCTACTTTTAATTCCTAACTTTTGATTTTAGTACAAATTGTCAATACAGCGTGTCAATTAAATTATGTGCAATTAAAGAGTTCAGAGTGGTTTATACTTCAAAGAATTATGAAAGATTTATTTTTAATATTTATTTATAAAATTAAAAGTTTTTATTTTAAATTTAAAAAATATGTAGGTACTTAAGTAATTAATTAATTAAAAATAAAAATAATGTTATTTGATTTGTATTGCTCTTCTATAAATTTACAACAGCTCTTAATTTATTTGACACGCAATTTAATTAAAAACCTGTAGGTAAGTACTTGCAGTTATTTCTTATTTACAAAGTTACACTACTTTTATAAAATAATATAAATAAAAATTACCCTTTGATTAAATCGAATGGGTACAGTTGGTTGGTCCACTACAAATTAAAGTTTAAAACAGCACATTTATAACATCTTGCACGTTGGACTGGAAACCCGCATGGCATAAAAATTCTAGCAATGCAATCTATTGCACATTATCTTAATTGCTGTTCATAAAAAGCTAGCATACAATATTACAACGCCTTATCTATAGTGCTTGTAAGCACGAAAATAAATGCACTTCATTGAGTATTTGAATTTTAACGGAACAGTCACTGGTTCAGCCAATCAGCTCAAGCGTAGAGGTCTTGCGGGGTGCGCGGGAGGCGCTGCGAGCGCGTGTCACGTCATATCCACGTGCGTTCGACGCCGGGGGGCGCGTCAGTCGAGCCGCACTCGTTGTGGGAGCCGGACGTGCGGCGCCGGTGTCAGGCGCTACTTACCAACGTGTTATTACACGTGCTGTGCATCGAAATACGAATCGTGCCTGCAATAAAACAATCTCATCATATTACAATCAGAAATAGATACAACAAAATACCCGGTCTCAAACGGTAATCGCACAATGCATGTGAGTAAGCGGGCGGACAAGGAACAGATGGTGCTAACACTCACAAACGGTTAGAATACTACCGAAAGATGACCAGCCTAACTACAGACTTCTGTGAAAGCCAATTCAGACAACGTTACCATACTGAAAATGATTACCGATTGAAACTTTCTCCGTTATTCTGCTATTTGTGAATTTTACTTGTGTGCAGCAAGTGGGGGGAGCCGGGCGGATTTTTGGAAGATTTTGTCGTTTTTGTGGTCATCTTGAATAGACCTACGGAGAAGAACATTGCTCTTTAGAACTTTATTATAAGATGTCATATAAATGTAATAATCCGACAAATTGTTTTAATCGCGCCCTTGAATATACTGTTAAGCGAATGTTAACATTCTTCTGTTTCATTCAATCTAAAAAGATCTTTCTACTCATATATGTTTCTTTTTCAGATTAGCGTCCTACTTCTCCTTCAATCACTTTTGCAGATAAACCCTAGTGTAATGTTAGTGTTAGTCTCACGTCTGTCATCAGCAAAAGGGTCAACTTACTCGTACCATTCTTCCTGCTCGGCGAGAGGGAGCGCATGGAGCGGTCAAGTCGGTCCGGGCCAAACGGTCGGTGCCGGTTCATACCGCCGCCGCTGAACGCGCCGCAGCACCAGAAGAACTGCTTGAAGCCACGCCGGAACCTGTAAGCGGGTTTTGAGTTATTACTGATGGAATTGATGAAGGATTACGTGACCGTCTAGACGCCTAATATCAAGAACAGCTTTCTGCCATGCCAGTATCTTTAAGGCGGGTTTTGAGTTATTATATGACTGATGCAATAGGGAACTTGCATTATTTCATAAATGTAGTCTATCTGAAAGATTTAAGAATTGCATGAAGATATCACAAGCGAAAAAGTTGAAATATGCTTAAATTATTTATTTAATGCAAATCAAAAATTAACATTTCAAAGTCCGCGCGTAAACGCTCAATGGCCGGACGTGACGTCATTTCTTAGGACGTCAAACTTTTCAATGTGCATCTGAAAGGAGTGACCAAGAAATTTTGACAACTAACGACAAACGCTAAAAGTGAGTGACCAAAGATTTCAGTTTTACTGACTAGGCTTCGCCAGATAGGTAAATGAAAGAAAACTTATGTTTTTTACCGAAATCTTTACTAGAACTTGGTTTATCATCCGTTTCTCTAAGAACTTACCATACTTTTAGGGGTTGAATTTTTAATTTTTGTGAAAACGAAATTGACAGAATATGGCTACCATCATTTTTTACTGTTTTTTAAGGTAATTAAAAATTAAGTAAGCTTAACGTAAAACGCACTAACATATAAGTATTGAAAATATGCCTATTTTGCATTAGTCTAAAATATTGTGAACTCTAACATTGACAAAGGCAAAAATAGTTGTTGTTGCTTGATTGATTATATTGATACTTGATTTATTTCTGCTGCACACTGGAGTAAATATACTGTTACATTGTTATAAATATATTGTTTAAATGAAGATGTTAATGTTGGTAGAAAATATAAGTACTGAGGTATATTTACTACATATGTATATGTATCAGTCAGCAGGCAGGCCGCCTGCAGTCCTTAGTCTAACAGGCCACCTGATATTCGGTTTTTAAGTGCGCGCACTAGGCCACTTGCAAAAGTAATAACTGCAACGGCCAACTGCTAAGTAAATGCTGCCTTATTTCTATATAATTCTCCGGCACTATTCGGCCGGTCCGGAATAAAGAAATAAAGGAAATCCTTTTTTTTTAAAGGATATTTAAAGGTTATTTACAAAAATATATAAGGTCCTTCTTAAATAGTGCACATAATTTTAAGTGGTCAATGTACTCACGCATACAAAAAACTTTTACTATAGTACCAACATTGAAAACGTGAAAAAGAAATCAGCTGTTTCAAAGAAAATATTAAATCGAATAGATTAAAATGTATGGAACAGCTGATATTTTTTTTGCGATTTCAATGTTGGTACCATAGTAAAAGTTGCTTGTATGCATGAGTACATTGACCCCTTAAAATTATGTGCACTATTTAAGAAGGACCTTATATAACATAAGCCCTGCCTTATCTATATAGTGTAATTATACTAAACAGTTTCAAGCTTTATTTAAATGTATTATTAATACTAGCTGTTTATCGTGTTAATTATAGCGATTTGGAGGCAACTTCGCAATTTCTTTCTATTGACAAAATTTTATGTAATCGTGATTTTGAGTAACATAGTCACTAGTGTTAGTCCTGAAGTTTGCTGCATCTTAATTTGAAATTCAGTTTTTCATTATTGATATTACAGACGATCATGTAAAGCAATCTAATTTTCGTTGGCATATAGCGGGCCCTTAATGTAAAACTGTGGGTGTGTGGGCGAATGTGGCCAATGACAGGCCATTGCCTGCAGGTGGACTGATAGTCGGTTGCATTGCATTGCATCCTTTATACTTGCGACCGCATTCGCATTGCCTTGAACTTTCTCGTAAATATTTTCATAGTGTCCACACACTTGTGCACTCGCGACGTTTACCGCTGTGCTTCACATTCCAATATTTGTCGCATGACAGGATGGACAACAACGTTATAGCGGCATTTAAAATCCTTAAAAAAAAGTAATAAGTGAGGGTAACCATCTGTCAATTTTGTATTAACAAAAAATAAAAATTCAGTCTCTAAAAGTATGGCACCCTCAGAGAAACGGATGATATGCCAACTTCTAGTAAAGAATTCGTAATAATTAATAAAAAACTAAAAAACCCGAGAAGTAAAGAGCTGGTTTTTTCATTTTTAATGGTAAATTTTTGTAGTCGTGTTTTTAGTTTTTTAAATATTACCTACGTTTTTATATTAGACTTTTTAGTTCATTGTCAATAAATCATCTTTTTTAAGTAAGAACTTACTAATTTAAAAATTCGTAAATTCTTTTCTTTTTTAGATAAATTAATATGGAGAGATTTACAAAACTGCAAGTTATAGATGTTTATGGAATCGCTATTTAAAACTCTTCATTTAATACCTACCCCACTCGATGAGATGTAAAAATATTTCTTTTACAATGCACAAAATAATATGCCGCCTAAAAGCCGCCATTTTGTTTTTTGTTAATATTGATGTTCTATTTTCACTCGGGCTATTAAGACGAATCTGATGACGTATCAATTAACAAAATCAGTTTATCCGTTTAGTACTTACGAGGGAACATAGGAACAGAAACACATACATTCAGGTCAAAAACGTAACACTTTTTGGGCTTCGCCCGCCGCAGTCAGGTAATTTTTGACTTCGCCCGCCGCAGTCGAGTAAAAAAACTTAAGCTTACTTTCATTTATCTATGTGGCGAAGCCTAGTCATTAAAACCGAAAACGTTGGTCACTCAGTTCAAACGTTTGTCGTTAGTTGTCAAAATAGATAAATTCCATTTATTATTAAACTATTAACGTTTGTACCATTTTTTCTTCATAAAGTGCTAAACAATTAGATATTTAAAGTAATTTTATGTATTTCTTTAATTTACTTGCAAAATTTGAGAGATTCGATAATGCACAAATTGTATGAACTCAGTGACCAAGCTAAATTCTTTACTAGATTCGAATTTAAAAATAATTAACACACAATGCTTAATGAGCGATTTTCTGAGAGGCCATTTAAAAAAAAAAGCTTCCAATTGCTTTACTAGATGGCGTTGAATAAGTATGTACATGTCTTTGGTATATTTTGGTATGAAACATATTTAAATTAATTACTTTTTAAAAACCCAAAGGAAACTAATAATATAATAAATAAGTACTACTGTGAGGAACAGAAACGAAATAGGTAAATTTAAAGATTTAGGTAAATAAATAACATCTGTCTGACGTTCCGTTTTACGTAAAAAAGTCGCGTCAAGGTAAAATTTATAACGTTCCGTTCCTTCTAACTGCATAGATGGGACAGCGCCATCTAGTGACTGAGCTTTCAGAAAATCGCCCATTACTTTGACAGGTGACAGTAAATTTTTAACAGTTGCTGAACTGAGTGTCCAACTCAGAATTAATACGAATTATTTGGACTTTTGCTTAGGAATCAACAATATTTTTGCTAGATTCTCTGACAGGGTCTCAAGCTGTTTCTCTTTTGGTGGTCACTCCTTTCAGATGCACATAACTTTTCATGTCGCGTAAAGATTCTCTGATAGGCTCTCAACCTGTTTCATTTTTCGTGGTCAGTGGTCACTCCTTTCAGATGCACATTACTTTTCATGGCGCGTAAATATTATTTTTGTAAGACAGAATTAATTTATTTCAGTTTTATTTGACATACAAAAAAGTCAGTAAACGATACTTTATTACTACTACAATGGATAATTCTTTTACAAGTAAAGCTAAATCTCACAAAATAGAGTGTGCAGTTTTAACTGTGCCTCAAGAGCCTAAACTTAGAGAAAAGTGGATGAAAGGAGCTATATAAGACAACATTCACCCTCTTCAAAATCTGCCTTGCAATGTTGTGAAGATCATTTTGATGTATGTACGTTGTATTCGTAAAAATCATAACATCGTTAGATCTTGCATCAACAGTGTATAAAGTAAACAGCAATCTCTACACTTGAAAAATTTGAATTTTCCATAAATAACCACCGCACTATGTCCATATAAACCTTAAGCAAATCTCGCGAGTCGAATTTAGTCAAGCCTTTTTCCATTTTGTAGATATTTTTAATGTTTTATGACATGATTTGAATGTATGATCACCTATATGTTTTTGAACTCAGCTTAAGTGACTAATGGAATGACGTCACTGCGCGCTGATTGGTGTTTCAAATCACGTTTCAATTTACGTAACTTTACATTAAAATATTTTGCAAAATAATAATAATTTTGGAATAAATCTTCCACGAATGCACTTTTGATGGCTATCATCATTGGATTATTAATATAATTTCTCAAAATAATTTTAATGCAAGTTCCCCATTGATTGACGATTGCAGGACCGTCTAGACGCCTTGTATCAAGAACTGCTTTATGCCACGCCGCAGTCTGTACAGTGGGTTTTGAGTTAGTGCATGGCATGACTGATGGGATGGACTTGACTGACGATCGCATGACGCCCAACACGAAAAACTGCTTTATACCATGCGACCATGATTGAATCTGTAAGATGGGTATTAGTTACTAACGAAATTCTTAGAATTGCTTGTAGCCACGCCGGAATCTGAAGGGTTTGAGTCACTGAAGATATGGACTAGATAGGAGAAGAGAAGGAATGAGAAATTTAATGTCAATATGAAGGTCTTCGTCCTATTATATGTTATATTAGGTATATTATATTAGCAATATAGATAATTTAATATACCTCACGCTTTCGCTTATTTAATAAGTATTTAGTTTTTTTACTTTTCTGTATGAATCACATTTTCATCAAATCAAACACAGCGTTCTATAAATAGCCAAGGTAATTTTATATGACTTCTCAACCAATCAGTGGTAATTATTTTAACATTTCACTCTTAAAATAATTACCATGTTTCATGTGTTACTTGTTTCTTTGAACGTAGGTATTATTTTCTTATAACATTTTAACACCCCCTTAGCCCACTACATACAGGTGATCTGTGCCTTAGCCGAATGCTTTATCGAGACCTAGTACATTAGGTAACAAATAACTACAATATGGACACATTTCGCCATTTAGGGGACGAAGCCAGTAAAGCAATTGGGAACAACCGTGTCATAAATCACCGTTAATGGGAAAGCTGTAGTTTTTTCATTTGTCACTGGCAGGCAGCAACGCTGGTGGTGACAAGTAAAGATGCTATGGAGGAAAAATAGTGACTTGTTCATTTAAGGGTAAGTACCTAGTTAGAACTTAGTAATAACATTATCCAGTTATCTTGTTGTATTGTCATGACCTCCATGGGTTGGTGTAGATCAAACTCGAGTCACACACACTGACTAAGGTCTCCATCTGTGTGGACCTATCAATTCTACTTTTTATGATTTTACTAGCCTTCCGACCGCGGCTTCGCCTGCGTGTACTATATGACCCCACGGAAATGTGATATTTTTCTATGATAAAATATATCACTCTCCGCTCTCAAACTATCCCCATACCAAAAATCAAGTCGGAACGTCACGTCAAAACGACGGATTGCTCCGTTTTGACGTGATAGACGGACAAACAAACTCACTTCCACATTTTATCATATTAGTATTCTAAGACATTTAACAATGCAATTGGAAAAAATGTTATAAAAAAACTAGCCTCCAGGTAGATTTGGACGGGATTCCCAAGGGTGTGGATTGAAAAATACCATCGTTTTTAGGGTTCCCTAGCCGAATGACTAAAAACCCCTAAAATATTCTTCTGTCCATTCGTCCGTATATCACAGCCACTTAATACCGAAACTATTAAGACTAATTGAAATTTGGTAGGTATGGTTTGAATGAGATAAAGTCAGCAGTTTTTGAGATATAATATAACATATGTAAGTAAGTAACACATTTTCAAAAACCGCAAATGTAACTTTGTCATTCACACAAACACTATGAAAAACAAAATATTTTTTTGCTGACAAAAAAATTATACTTAGTGGTATTTAGTGTGGGTGGGTACAGAACCCTTCATGGGCGAGTCCGACTCGAACTTGGCCGATATTTTTCTATTACAATTTTAGACAGCAACACAGTGTTATTCATTTACCAAGTGTTGGTTCTAGTTGTTTCATCATCATCATCATCATCAGCCGTTTAATGTCCCCAAATCACTCCAACTCGGTTACTACAATTTAGTATTCAAGATGGAAACTCGTTGCTTTCATTGTCCCTTTGCAAAACGATTTATCTTTTGAAATATGGCGCTAAGATAACTCTTCTAACAAAGGAAATAGAATAATTTGTGTCCTCACGGATCGCTATAAGTAATATATATTCCATGACAGAAAAAAGGCAAAATTGCAGGCCATGAATTTAAATGTCTAGAAACTTTGCAAATCTTGAGGTCAAATATTTTCTAAGTATAAATTTAAACGTTCTTCGTTTGGTATTTCCTATTTCAATATTTTTTTGTGTTGGGTATTTAATAATAATAATCCTACTAATATTATAAATGTGAAAGTTTAGATGTTTGGATGTTTAGATGTTTGGATGTTTGTTACTCAATCACGCCAAAACGGCTGAACGGATTTGGCTGAAATTTGGAACACAGATACTTTGTAGCCTGGAGAGGAGCATAGGCCCGGAAAAATATCACATTCTCGCGGGATAACGTCGTGTAGTCCACGCGGGCGAAGCCGCGGGCGGAAAGCTAGTATTTAACAAATATTGGACACCATCACATACATTGTTCCAATACCAAAGTACCTATAGTATAGTTTACCTAATCACTAGTATTATGGAAATTGGAAACAACAACTGGTATTATACTACATACACCCAGACCCGAGGAAATATTAAAAAGTTCGTTTTCAATATTTACCCGACCGGGGATCGAACCCGGGACCTCTAGAGATAGCGGCACCTTGAAAGCGGGTGCGTAAACCACTCGGCCACGGAGTTCGTCGTCTTTAGTTTTGGGGTTTTTATTTTCCTGTCTTTTTGGCACCTGGCATCTAGGGCACTTTTTATTATCTTTTATCGGGCCCGTATGCGGTGTGCAGAGATATCTGTAAGAAACGGGAACCGCGTTTTCATTAGTCGGTAGTCCCCTCATGTGATTTTGGAATCTCATAAATTTTTCATATATAATTCATCGATGACAGTCTCATCCGCTGTGGTGAATCCCTGCATGCGGTTTAACGACCGCGTTATCTACTTATTACCACGCACCACCGTACCACCCACATACCTATTGACACCCTATGACCTGTCTGTGGCAAGCTACGTGCTGTCGTATGACAAATATTTTGTTCGAATTCAATGTCACTAAAACTTTTTCAACACACTTGCTCATAAAGTGAGCCTTATTACATCGATCTTAGGGCCATAAACCGAACTATAACACACGCCTGCATAATAGGTAATATTACAGTACTAGTTGCGTAATAGAAATATCCCTACAAAGTTAAGTAAGTACCTAACTGCAAATTATATGCGAGTAAACAGAGACTTTTCAATTTAACCGGGTAATACTACAGTATCCCTACAAAGTTAAGTTAGTACCTAACTGCAAGTTATGTGCGAGTCAACAGAGCATTTTCGATTTGACCGGGTAATAGATACAGTTCTTTTTTTGTAACAACAAAGAGGTTTTATACGGCTGAAAATCCATTTACGTTTTTAGAATAAATAAATGTGTCCCTAATTAAGACAAAAACATAATTGAGTATATTATTATCAAATTATTTATAATTCACAATAATTTGTTATAAAACATTTGCATTTTATCACTATTATTATAATTATTTTGAAAATGTAAGGTGATTGATTACAACAGCCATACAGCCTATATGGCTGTATGTAATCAATCACCTTACATTTGGCGCGCGCAAAAAAATACTTGTGCGCTTTTTCCCTTAGCTAATATTAGGTTATTGTATGCTATAAATGTTTGTTTTTCCTCGCAAGTGTGTTGAAAAAGTGCGTATGAAACTCGTGAGCAACTTACTCACTAGACACTCGGTTGATTTACGCCCTCGCCTGCGGCTCGGGCTGCAACCCACAGCCTCGTGTATAATGAGCAACCTAGCTCACTTGTATCATAATATACTATTACGACATACCTATTCTATTCTATTCCATTCAGATGATTCCATTGGTCAGCTCTGAAAAGACGTTGACAAGCATTGCCACTTACTTATCAGCGATAAATCACGTCACGGATGCTTGGCTAAGGTCAGATGCCCTAAATGTGTTATCTACTTTATAGTAGATCTATTTTTATGCACTCACAATGCAATTTTGTAAGTATAGGAAAAATGTGATAGTAAAAAAAGTAAAGTAGTTAGTAGTTTTTCCTATACTTACAAAATTGCATTGTGAATGCATAAAAATAGTATAAAATCTCAATATGGCTGTTTCATCTTAATCGATTGTTAGACATTTGTAAAAATGTTTTACAAATGTTCGGTAGCTTAGTTGGTCAGAGCATCGGGCCGGATTCCCGGAGGCGGAAAGCTACTTATAATACGGCTCGTGGTTTTTTACTATCACATTTTTCCTATAAGTTTTTAATTATTTAATTAGGTGATTAATTGCTATGAGTGCTAAGTATTCATTTTTGATTAAATATGGTTAGTGTAACGCTAACTCGATCTATTTGCACTAGCTGTCTCTACAACGAAATTAATCAAGCTAAATTCAATTACATGCGCACGTGATCCATTTTCAGGGCATCGATGGTTTGGTCGGTCTAATGTCCACTAACCCTTCAATATATTGTGGACTAGACGGACTTATTTATTCACACTTTATTTAGGGGTTTTCGATGCCGTTGGCCATTATTTATCGGTGGACCCTTTAGTGGTCAATAGAAGATACAGTACTTGAATAAACTTAATAAGACTCTCCCCATCTGCCTTTTAAAATATCTACCCTACCTAATATTATGAAGAGGTAAAGTTTGTTTAGATGTAAGAGGCACTATTAAGAGGTAAGCTCTGGTGCTACTAAACCGATTTTAAAAATCATTTCGCTAGTAGAAAGCCACATTATACTTTATCCAGATATTCCCACGGGAATGGTTACCATGCTGGTAAAACTGCGGAGAGCCGCTAGTAATACATAGGCTATACTTTATCCAGATATTCCCACGGGAATGGTTACCATGCTGGTAAAACTGCGGAGAGCAGCTAGTAATACAAAAGTTAGTCAAAAAATCCACTGTTCAACAACACCTAGCAAGCAACATTAATTTTATTGGATATTCAATAACTTTGATAAATTTTCATGTAGGTATCAGTGATCGGAAAACTCATTTATACGGTTAACAGGTATAAACGGTTAACAGTTCATTCGGTTAACAGGTAAAATCGGTTAACAGTTCATTCGGTTAACAGGTAAAATCGGTTTACAGTTCATTCGGTTAACAGGTATCATTGGTTAACAGTTAATTCGGTTAACAGGTTATAAGTTCATTCGGTTAACCTTTTAAAACTGTTAGGAGTCTGCTGTAAGCCAGCGTGTAGGTTTTGACGAAGCTAATCTGTGTATTTGTGCCTTCACGCACACGAACGTCTCCGCCCTAGCACGAAAAAATTGTAATTCAGAAAATTATATAATTAATAACTGTTTTTTTGTCAGAAAGTATCCTTACGTAGGTATTTGTTGCGTTTGATTTGCCATGTTCGACATCTGCGGGCTGATGCAGCATCCTTAAGATAGTCGAAGGAACTCCTCAACATTTCAACGTAACCACTTCGATTTTGGGCTCGTTTGAATCGTCTTGATGAGAACTCTTGTGCCAAGTAGTTTTTGAGGTCAAATTCTGGAACCAGTAAGTGGCTGATGGAACTCTTCATCAATTCAACGTAACCAGTTCAATTCTGGGCTCGTTTAAATCGTCTTGATGAAAACTCTTGTGTAAAGTAGTTTCCAAGATCTGATACTGGAGTCAGGAAGTGGTTGATGGAACTCCTCAACAACTCAACATAAACACTTCGAGTTTGGGCTCGTTTGAATTGTCTTGATGAGAACTCTTGTGCCAAGTAGTTACCAAGGTCTATTGCTGGAGCCAGGAAGTGGCTGATGGAACTCTTTAACGATTCAACGTAACCAGTTCAATTCTGGGCTCGTTTACATCGTCTTGATAAAAACTTATGTAAAGTAGTTTCCAAGATCTGATACTGGAGTCAGAAAGTGGTTGATGGAACTCCTCAACAATTCAACATAAACACTTCGAGTTTGGGCTCGTTTGAATTGTCTTGATGAGAACTCTTGTGCCAAGTAGTTACCAAGGTCTATTGCTGGAGCCAGGAAGTGGCTGATGGAACTCTTTAACGATTCAACGTAACCAGTTCAATTCTGGGCTCGTTTAAATCGTCTTGATGAAAAGGCTTGTATAAAGTAGTTTCCAAGATCTGATACTGGAGTCAGAAAGTGGTTGATGGAACTCTTCAACAATTCAACATAAGCACTTCGAGTTTGGGCTCGCTTGAATGGTCTTGATGAGAACTCTTGTGCCAAGTAGTTTCCAAGATCTGATGCTGGAGTCAGGAAGTGTTTGATAGAACTCCTCAACAAATCAACGTAACCACTTTAAGTTTAGGCTCGTTTGAATTGTCTTGATGAAAACTTTTGACAAGAAAACAGCGACGCTTTTTTGTTTGTGGGCCGGTTTTGATGAAACTCGGACTCGTACTATTTTGACAAGAAGACAGCAACGCAATGTTAAAAATATTTAAAAAGCCAATATGGCGCCAAACTTTTTTGTTTGTGGGCCTATTTTGACAAACTCGGTTTTCGGTACTATTTTGTCAAGAGAACAGCAACACAATGTTAAAAATCTTAAAAATCGAAGATGGCGGCCAACTCTTTTGATTGTAGGCCGATTTTGAGGAAACTCGGTTTTCCGTACTATTTTGACAAGAAAACAGCAACGCAATGTTAAAAATGACAATAGATAAAAACAATAATAATAATATAATAAATTTCTTACAATCACACCAATTATCTAGCTCGTAAGTAGTTTTCATTAAGAAACTGTGTTACGGAAACTAGATAACGGATAAATATAATACTTATATATTTTTTTTGTAAGTAAATACTTAATATTCATAGATAACGCCCAGACCAAGACAAAAAGACATGTTCATGCACACAAATATTTGTCTTGTTCGGGAATCGAACCCGAGACTAGAGTGACTAGTACACAAAGTAATGATATCGTACGGTCCGAGACCTTACTAGAACATTTCCAAATGAGCACTTTCGAGATAAAGAGGTAATTAGATTTGCAAAGTAACAAAATTTGTATTCCCAAGAAACCTGTAAAGATGTCGCGATCCGATTTTTGTGTGTAAATAAATAAATAAACTATATGTTTTTAAAATGACTTATTGAACATTGAATTCTGATGCTTAGTTTTCAAGTTATATGTCAATTTACAAAATGTTCCAGTGCCTAAGTACTGATAACATTGATTCCATCTTGAAACCCTACTGGAATACTTTGAAACATTCCAATTTAAAATTAAACAAATCGAACTGATTATAAAAAATAGTAGTGTGTTATTTTAGAATTAATGTTCCATCTTAATCCTATATTTCAATGACCTTTAGTGCTGTAGTGGTATATCGTGATTAGTGCTGTATAGACACAGAATTTGAGATATTCCGACAGTGACTTGAAAAGTCCGTTCGACGTGTAATTGTATGGCATACTTTAGTCAAAACCTTAATTTTTGGAGATGTTCCAGTAAAACAGATTTAGACTTGAAAAAAGTAGAGGCTCGTTTTTGGGAAAAGGCATAGCATTCTTTAGTAAAGTTCCACAAGAAGTAATCGAGCTGCCTTTAAATAAATTTAAAAACATGTTAAAAAGACGCTCTTAAGCAAAGGCTATTACAAAGTAGAAGATTATTTAAATGATCACAACGCTTGGTTGTTATAATTATAGTAACACTAACAATGTATAAAAAGAAAATATTCCTATACTCATAAGTATGAGAAAACTTTCCTTCAGCATTAGCTTTTTGTATAAATTTTATTATTGTACCATTTTGTCTAGCAACGACATATTTTTTTGTAAATGCGTTGCTTCTGTTAAAGCTGATGAGTTTTTTTAGCCTGTTTTTCTTGTCCGTTAAAAGATGTCCATAACAGGTGGTAGGTAAAAAAATGTTGGACGATTCATAAGCATTAATTTTATTTAATCTATATGATTAATCTATATGATGATATGGGATGATTTTGATATAGACGAAGGAGCTTTAACTCTTTCAGTGACGCTTTAACATTAAGAATATTTTAAACATTTTTACGTTAGTTTTAGCATAGTTTACAACTAAAATTTTTGCTGTGATTAGGTACACTTGCGAAAACATAAAAGTAATAGTATTTTTATGTAACCACGCATAGAATAGTTATGTGACAGTACATTGACTAATAATAACAAAGAAAAAGGCTGTCATAGCCTTTTTTTTATCGCACACTCATATCAAAATAGCATTGATGCAATATTCAATTCATCGCAAATGAACTAGTATTCATTGAACATTCTGCCAATTATTCCCATCATGTCAAATATGGTTCCAAATTGTATAATAATTGAAAAAAAAACTTTTGCAAAAGTGGGTAAATTTAAAAAGAGTTAAAGGCTAAGAAATATAAAACGGCGTATTTCCAATCTGAATAAAATTACTTTTTAACTATAACAAGCTTGTGCATATTTTTTATAATGATTTAATTTTAACTCTAAATCGACGCTATCAGGAACTTAAAACGGGCCATCATAAAGGATTGCTTATATAAAACTACATGGCATTGCTATTGACCGTTGCAGAGTTCTCCCGTCTGGAGCCAACCTTAGGTGCAGGAGCCAGTAGGTCACCATAATTGAATTCATACAGGTAATATTTTTAACATTGTGTTCCTGTTTTCTTGCCAAAATAGTACCAAAAACCGAGTATTGTCAAAATCGACCCATAAACAAAAAAGTTGGCCGCCATCTTGGATTTTTTAATATTTTTAACTTTGTGTTTCTGTTTTCTTGCCAAAATAGTACTAAAAACCGAGTTTCATCGAAATCGGCCTACAAACAAAAGAATTGAACGCCATCTTGGATTTTTTTAATATTTTTAAAATTGCGTTGCTGTTTTCTCGTCACAATACTACTAAAAACCGAGTATTGTCAAAATCAGCCTACAAACAAAAAAGTTAGCCGCCATCTTGGATTTTTTAATATTATTAACATTGCGTTGCTGTTTTTTCGTCAAAATAGTACTAAAAATCGGGATTGTCAAAATCGGCTCATAAACAATAAAGATGGCAGCCATCTTGGATTTTTTAATATTTTTATACTTACGTTCCTGTTTTCTTGTCAAAATAGTACCAAAAGCCGAGTTTCATCGAAATCAGCTCACAAACAATAAAGTTGGCCGCCATCTTGGATTTTTTTAATATTTTTAACATTGCGTTGCCGTTTTCTTGCCAAAATAGTACCAAAAACCGAGTTTCATCGAATTAACTCTATTACATATTAATTTAATTTCGCAGTACCTACCTACCCGGAATAGATCCACCTTCACATTTTTCAATTTGTGACAACTGTACTTACGTAAATACCTATACAGTCGTCGGTATCGCCCAACTTCAAGGGCATCGTTCTACTGCTACTCTATGGAAAAATTGGTTATTATACCGTGGTGTGGTAAAGTCCATTCGCTTAGATAGTGTCGCTCTGCCACAATGCCGTGCGGGTGTACCGACACTATCTAACCGAACGCACTATAACAAGGTATCTAGGGAAATACATAATGAAATTACTTACATAATAAATTAATTAAAACAAAAAAGAAACCCAGTAGAAAGCATAATTCAGATTTTCCTACAGGAATGGGTATAACCGCGCGAAGCAGCTAGTCGATGTTAATCGCAATCATGATTAACGATTACGATTGATAATAGTAATCATTAAATTATGATTACGACTAAGTAATTTTAATCGTTAGTCACGCACGACTAACGTCGTGTAGTCCACGCGGGCAAAGCCGCGAGCGGAAGGCTAGTTAGCAATGAAAGAGACATGCGTGGCGCGCGCGTACGGCCGGCTGGCGCGCGGAGGCTCGGCGGGGTGGCGGCCGGCGGCGGCGGCGTTCAATCAAACGAAACGAATCGGCTGGCCGAGCGCGGCTCTTGACAGGAGAGATAAGACTTGCAATTTTGAACTTTATTTGCAATAACCGTTATCAATTCGGTTACGGTTACGGTTAACCGATTGACGAATAAACCGAAATGATTCTGTTAACAGTTGTACCTGTTAACCTATATTTTTAAGGGTTATTAACAGATACATTTCGGTGGATTAACCCTAACCGTCCGATCACTGGTAGGTATTCGTATTTCAGTGAAATACAGCCTGAACGAAGTCCATTTTCCATAAACGTCAGTAATCATTTTTCAGTAACTCGAAAAATTCATTAATGTTAGTAGTTAGTAGTGTTAGTATAGTAGGGAAAGCCCTACTTATAATTTGTCATCATCGTGTTAAATTGGTCACGTCTAGTTACATTAATTTAATAAATATTAAGTATCATATTGCCTTGACACAATCCGTTGGGTCTGAGGTTCTCAAACTTATTTTGTATGCCGCCCACTTAGGATTCAAGTCTTAACCGACCCCCACACCATAACAACTTTACCACGTCTTATACAAAAACAATGAACTAAGACTAACTGGTTAGATTATTGTATATAAATTAAATGATATGCTCGGTTGTTACTAAGTCACTGAAGTGAAAATTTAATACGGTAGGGTAATATGTAATGAAATGAGTGAAAAAAAGTCTAAGGTTTGATTTGTATTTTGCTACCGTGCTATAAATAAAATATACGTACAAAGTATGTATGTATGTATTCCCTGTAAAAAAATTAATAAGGTTGGTTTTATTACTCGCATAAACTCGAGGAGACGACGCTATGAAGTCTTGAAAGAGGAAGAAGAATCATAGCAAGTGGAAAGACGTGCTTTATCTACCCCTACTGGGCGGAGCCAGTGGCGCAGTGGGTACTGCGCTAGGCCTGTGATCGTTGAGGTGAAGCAACTATCGCAAAGATCGGTCACGGGATAGGTGGCCAAAATCTTTTCATCTCGAGCTTCTCCGTGCTTCGGAAGGCACGCTAAGCCGTTGCATTTGCAGTCGTTAAAACCACAAATCCACACTGGACCCGCGAAGTGGGTAATCGTCTATTCACCTTATCCATCCATAAGGAAGGCCAGTGTCCCGGCAGTGGGGACATTAAATAGCTGATGATGATGATAATGACTGGGAAGTAAGGCAATACAATAAAATGTATGTATATTTATTGGGTACTTTTATATCTCACTTCACTGTAGAAGCCTGTAGGGCAAGTGTGTGTTGCTAATTTGTACCACGAGATAATTCTATTTAACTCTCATTCGCGACAGCGCGTATCGCTTTTCGCTTACCTCAGGGATACGTAAATGGGACCAAATCACGTTCATAGTCCGAAAACAGTCGTAAACATTTGTCGTAGTACGTTCTAGGCCTACATAAGGAGGCACTATGATACACTTTGAGAAATGCTGCTTACGGCACACCCGGAAAGGAGTCATGCTTCTGATTGATTAATATTTTGGATGATGGATGGTCCGCTTGGGAAAAATAATGTTTTTATTCCTGTCTTAGGATTATGAAAAAAGTTATACAAAGCCTCCTTTTCCGGTATTTAAATTAATTAAAAGCATTTCTTGCGCGAACAGAATTTGAGAGTTGAGATCTCATAATTTATTCTTGAACTTTGATTAGATTTAAATGTATACTTCGTTTGAAACATTCCTCTTTTAACCGACTTCAAAAAAAGGAGAAGGTGATCAATTCGACTGTATTTTTTTTATTATTTTGTTACATTATATATTTATATAGATATTTTTTGTTCAGATCTTAAGCAAAGTTTAAAATAAAAACGTAAGTAAAAAGTTTTAGTAGTAGGACGCAGGCTGGGAAAATGCGTTTAAGGTAATCAGAGATCATACAAGTTAATTCCGAAGTTAAGTTAGCAGTTAAACCTTTTTTACAAGCTTTTTATTAACTTGCCATGTTAGTTAGTTAGTGGGGGACAAGACAAATCTTGCAAGCTTAATTTGACCCACTTCCCAGTGTCCGATGGAGCTGAAATTTTGTATACAGGTTTGGTTCAGATGACAATACAATATTAAAGTACAGTCAGCAAAAAACTTGTGATAAAAATGAAATTTTTACTAAAAACTTGTTTAATCAACAACGCTGTAACGCTTAGCCTTCATTACACCTTATGATAAGTGAGGATAAGGCTGAAATCGTTAGCGCACTTCATCCGGAATTCCTTCATCTGGCTATCTTATCTCTAAATAAATCATAAAATAAATAAAAAAAGTTATTTAAATTTTTACTTTTTTGCATTCACAATGCAATTTTTATGGTTGAAAAATGGAAAATGAAGTATTATAATAGAAAAAATCGACCCGTCTCACAACCAGCTCCGATGGGACTCGAACCCACGACCTTTTGCTATCCGGCCGACTGCTCTAACCACTGAGCTACGGAGTCGTTACGAGAAGCGTCGAATTTATCAAATACTTTTTACACGCTGTTTAGCCAGCGTTAATTTCATCAATGTGAAGATCAATGATGTCATTTTGGGGGTTTAGTATTATCAAAAATAAAAAAAGCTTTATTGCACACAAAGAAAAAGACAAATAAAACAAGGAGACAAATAGTTTTAAGAGAACAGACAATAGGTCATTTTGGGGGTTTAGTATTATCAAAAATAAAAAAAGCTTTATTGCACACAAAGAAAAAGACAAATAAAACAAGGAGACAAATAGTTTTAAGAGAACAGACAATAGGTGGCCTTATTGCTATATAGCAATCTCTTCCAGGCAACCTTGGATGAAAGAAAAAAAAATCAAAAGGACAGAAGGGGAAAGGGATAATATTATAGAAGTTAAGGAGTAGAAGAGAGAAAATGACTTCTATCTTGATCTCCAAAGGATTTTAGAGTCCAAACCTTTCTGATACCTTCTGCAAGCGCGTTTCACAAACGGACAGCATGGACAGAGAAAGAGTAGGAAAAAAAGTCCGAAGAATGAAACTGCTTGGACACAAGATAAGTTGGTGGTAGCTTCCCATCTTGCACTTAAAGCAAACCATAACACCAACAAATTCCTAACTGACTCAAGGTTGCTGTTTGAGACATTCATAGAAATAGAAACGCTCGCGCGTAGCTATTGGGTACAGTTTTGCTTGCATGCGCGAACTCTAGGTTATTATAACAGTAGGCAAGCGATGACAAAGCAACCGGAATTGGACTGTATTTCCACGCAGAAAGATTAATTTTTATTTGAATGAGCTTGCAGAGTGAGTCTTCTGTGCCTTAGCACTATTATTTATTCTGTGCTCAAGGTCTACTCACTTGGAGTTCATCCAGCAGTATATAATAGGGTTATACATGGAGTTGCTCATCGCCAGCCAGTAGATGCCCAGGTAGATCTCCTGGATGTGGTCGTAGTTCACCACGTCGGGGTAGTATGACGTCACCACGAAGTACACGTGGAACGGCAGCCAGCATACCGCGAATATCGCCACCACCACTATCATCATCTTCACCACCTGGACAAAAAGTAGTTACCATGAGCTCCAAAGTACCAGTATCATGTGCTATCAAGACAGTTCTTGTTTGATACACATTAAAATGTATTTAATAAGACAACCGATGTGTATGTGATTTAAACAACATTAGTTTTTTTATTAGTGGGTACAAACATTTTAGGGGTAAAATTGTCCATCAATACGAACATTTAAAATCAGCTATTTCATATGTTTTGGTCTGGTCGATGTTGTACTTTTCTATGGAATGGCTGATTATTTTTCTCGATTTGGTGGGTAATATGTGTACTAAATAAAAAGCTCCTCTTTTTTTAAAGTCACTTAAAAAATTGTGGTGTAGAGAGTACAGCCATAAATAACGAGGCATTAATTAAACAGCACTGTCTTTTGGCAATCTAAGCGATTGCGATAGCCAAACAACATGCCATTTGATTATGAAAAAATCCCTTTAAAATAGACTCTGTGTATTAAGTTAATATAAAAGACATATAGAATTTAAAATCAAACCATAATGTTTACGTGTACAACATGATATCTCTAAAAAATTAAGCTTTTTCTGGTCTACTAAGTACTTTGCTAAGGAAGGTGGAAATGAAGGGGCATTTTAAGCTGTGGATTGGTGAATTAAAAATGAAGTAAAAACAGTGTCCCTCAATCGTCTTTTGCTCTTGACAGTGTCCAGCTGCCTCTGCGTGCACTCCCCGGTGGACTGCAAATCCCATAGCTCGATCCCCACTCGGGAATAGCAGGTATATGACATCGACATTATGGGCAGAAACTACGTCAGCATCATTATGCCACCCGTGACGACTGTGATTGCTAACCTACCTTGATCATTTTGAGAGGCTTATTTCCAGCAGTCGGTCGGTGACTTGAGACAGCAAAATAATGCTGCAACTGCGGAGAACGAATTTATCTATAGAGTAATCGAACAAAGATGATGTAATTCAATGTTCTTACCCGTCTTTTGCTCTTGACGTTGTCCAGCTGCCTCTGCGTGCACTCCCCGAGAGACTCCGAGCCCCACAGCTGGATCTCATGGACATTATGGTCAGAAAATACAATTAGCACCATGAATGCCACCGTGACGACTGCGATCGCTAACCCACTTAGATCGATTTGAGGGGCTTATTTCCAGCAGTTGGTGACTTGAGGATGCGAAATAGCGCTGCAGCCGCAGCTGCAACGAATTTCTCTATAGAGTGATCGAACGAAGATGATATAATCTAATGTTCTTACCCTTCTTTTGCTCTTGACGTTGTCCAGCTGCCTCTGCGTGCACTCCCCGATGGACTGCGAGCCCCATAGCTCGATCCCCACTCTTGAATACGTGTACGACATCGACATTATGGGCAGAAAATACGTTAGCACCATAAACGCCACGTTGTAGCTGAAAGCAAGATAGATATTTAAGAATGGATTTAAAACAATAGAGGGGGAAACACCCAAAAATCTCTTTCGTGATTTGGGACTCCTAATTTACGAACGCTGTATCCAAGTGAGACGATGCATAATTAGCCTGAAAGATCTTTGAAGCCTCCAGGCTAAGCAAGACACTTTAATCAGCTAGTTACAGCATCTATTATGTACAATAGGGTATTTCACTGGAGTTGTTAGATAGATATTTAAAGATGAAGTTAAAAAATATAACATTTAAGAATACCAAGTGAAAAATAATTGGAATCGGATAAATAACAAGCTAATTATAAGTTTGTTTGTTTAATTTTGACAATAGCTGTATCGTTTTTTCCACAAGGGGGTAGCATTTAGGAACTGGCTATCTTATCTCTACCTGCCGAAACACAATAATGCTGAAAACATCATTGTTATAGTCATTGTAAACCGAATACAATATGTACCTACCCCCACTGAGAATCGAACCCGGGACCTCTTAGTCTGAAATCGGTGGTGTGAACCACTAGACCACAGAGGCGATTAAAATCTTTCTAAAACGAAATTCTATGGCGAGACTAATGACCACATGAATAAACTCGTGTGCTATGTCACATCACAAAGATAGTCGTTCTCTCCTTGTCTAATTAGAAAGTTTGTTGTACTATAACTTTGAAAACATTCAAGATACTTAATTCAAAATAAAACTTTTTTGTTTATACTTATCTATACTAATATTAAAAAGAGGAAAAATTTTATTTTGAAAATTCTTTGACCATTAGAAAGCTACATTCATCCCGAGTGACATAGGCTATATTTTATCCCGATATTCCCACGGGAACGGGTACCACGCGGGTTAAACCGCTAGGGATCCTAGTATAATATTTCGAAAAAAAAAAGAATAGTTACACCTTTAGTTACCTAACCATTAGTTGCAATAGATTTTTAAGGTATCACAGGGACTACAGTTTTCTAGAGCAGCATATATAACCCTCTAAAACGTGCTGTAATAATAACACAAAAATAGGAGAAACATTACAAGTGGACGCATCGTGATTGACGTCAAGGAAGCCTGTGACACACTACTTAATATTGGGTGGTCGTATTTTCGAAAGGTGTTGAACTTCCATCGTCTTAGTCCAAAAGAACATCCTGCTATCTGCTAAGATTGCTGGCAGTATCATATAAATATAAAAAAAACACCTGCAAACCCATTGTTATATTTCTTCTTCTCTAAATACTGTACCTACTTTTAAGGATATTAGCTAGTAGGTATCTGTTCATGAAATTAATTAAAAATAAATAAAAGTTGTTTTGTTGGAAAGTAATTAATTAGTTAGTTTCTAACGAAACATAAAGATAAAATAAAACAACTTCTTTTTTTCATACAATTACTCCAAATACTCAATATATAAATAATTAAATGTTAAATATTTCAATTTCGATGTAATAAGTAGATTAAGCAGCGTCTTTGTTACAATGTAATCGTGTAAAGAAGGCGTTTAATAACTTGGTAGATTGAGATACGAAATGCAATGTCATATTTTATTGCAAAAAGATGCGGTTAAAATGTCGCTCAAAGTTATCGAAGCCGAAAATCGCGCTTTTCGTCCGATAATAAGTTTATGGGGACTTCGGTTAACGGATCGTTAGCTGCACGTCATAAAAGCAACATTTTTGTCGAGACGTCAAATTTGCTGAGTAAATCAGCCGACTAGATTTAGTGCCTGTTTCATACTCTACTTAAGGTAAGGTTTCTTAAAATGTATGTCTGTCGATTCAATTAATTTGAAGGAATCGGTGAAGCGGGCACTGAGGTGCAGGGTGAGGCTATCCGAAGAGAGGTACATAACACGTGATTTCGTGCTTTGGTCCTTAGCGTGAGCTATAAATTCCATACTTCGTCATATTATATAGTTATATGTAAAACTAGACGAATCTTGCTTGGTTGCTTTCAGTTGGGCCTAGAGCACAGCCATCTCTATCGTCTTCTACAAGCCATGCGCATAAAGTTGGCAACGTAGTTTTAAGTGAACCGATTTGACACCGTTTGCACCGTTTGACAGGTAAACAGCGAGTAAACCTCGAGTACTGAATCCTATGGAGATGGCATATTTTCTATACATCTATTACAAATAAATAAAATTGGAGTGTCTGTTTGTAACATTAAATAACCGCTTTTTACTACGTGCATATGATTAAATATACGGTACATATACCAAAATGACATGTTTTACAATTTTTGTTTGTCTGTCTGTTTGTTCCCGCAATCTCTGAAACGGCTGGACCGATTTTGACGGACCGATTAATACGACAATTAGAAGTAGTTTAAAATTGAATTCCAAGATTTTCTTACATTGTGACTTATTTACACCTCACTTTTTCGTAGGTATGCCACCTCCATAGGATTTAGTACTCAGAGGAGTAAACCGGTTCACAGCAATGTTGCCGTTCCGTATCATAGCATGGCTTGTAGAAGACGATAGAGACGGCTGTGCCTAGAGCCATTTCGCAATTACAGCCATTTGGCTGTTGTCTCGCTCGCACAATGCAACATTTTCATAGATTGTGGAAAACACATTGTGTTTTTTAGAAAAGTGTTTCATTATGTCCCTACAACGCAATGTTAAGGCCTAATCAGACGACGGACTTTTGTCCGCCGACATAACCTAAAAGTGGAAACATTTGCTGCGAATGCAACGTAAACAACGAAGATTGTTCTGCCCATTATGCTCCTGCCACCTTGCTAGATCTTTACGATTCAAATAAACGTCGTATGCATTGAGTTCGTGGCGAAAATTACCACTTTTTAAGTTAGTCCGGCGGACAAAAGTCCGTCGTCTGATTAGGCCTTTACGGATATTTTGTATATGTTATTTTATTCATTCAATTGAGTATTGGTTAGAATTAGGAAGTCAATTTTCGAAAACTTTAAGCTCGTAGATCTACTTAGTATTATTGCAGTATTGACAATCCTTACTTATATTATAAATGCGTCTCTGTCTGTCTGTGTGTTACACAATCACACCTAAACTACTGAACCGATTTGAATGAATTTTGGTACAGAGATAGTCTAGAGCCTGAGAAAGGACATAGGCTACTTTTTATTCCTGAAATATATCACCTTCCCGCGGGATAACGTCATGTAGTACACGCGGGCGAAGCCGCGGGCGGAAGGCTAGTGTTGAAATATGTTTAATAATGTATAACTAATTGCGTTGTAGGGACTTATTGAAGCACTTTTATAAAAAACACAATGTGTTTTAAACAATATTTAAAAATGTTTATTGTGCGAGCGAGACAATTGCAAAGTGCGAAATGGCTCTTAATAACTGGTTGTCAGGCATAGAAATACAATAAAAAAACCAACCAAAAACATTGTCATGTTGTTATATGGCACGGCTCGCACTACCAAAAATTTATCGAATCTCATGTAGAGTAGAGCCAAGCTTCTAACTCTACACGCTGTAACTCTACAAGCCCTAACTTCACATACTTTACACCTTAGCCCAAATATGTGGCTTGGCCGTTTCGCTACAGTCACACGGGGGTAAGGTGGTACATTTATTCACTGTTTATAAATTTTCTGCTATCTAGACAATAGTTCATGTAACGAATTTAATCGTAGATGAATCGTAGACCAAACTATTGTCAGTCCACGTGAACTGTACCTGTAACCCACAGACTGTACCTACAGTTTGATATTCGCTTTGAAATTGACACCATTTGGCGCAACACTCCATTGTCTGCAATGTGGCAATATGAACCACGAGGCAGAGGCTCGCCATTTTAATATTCCACCCGGCTCCTGTGCCAATATCAAGGGCAATACACGGCGACATAGTTTTTCATTTCGCTTCCACAACGAAAACTTTTCACTCAGGATTCCTACTGAAAGAGTTTTGTTTCGTTTTGTTTGAATTTTTTTTGGTCTGTGGCAGACCTTGGTGTTATTGTTGATCGAAGTGGCAGTTTATATTATTGGGTTTTCCTCCAATTAGCAGTCTGAATGAAGTGGTATTATTTTTAATTTTATGCAACCGATATGATTGACATAAACTGAGAGATGATGATGCTTATTAGTGGGTAGAGAAGGCAAATTTAGTTGAAATTTGGCACACAGATAGTAGATAGACCGCCTCTGTGGTCTAGTGGTTCATACCACCGATTTCAGACCCAGAGGTCCCGGGTGCGATTCCCAGTGGGTTAGGTACATATTGTATTTGGTTTGGTTGGTGGTAGGTCTTGTACTTAGACCGCCTGGCTAGCTACCACCATCTTATCTAAGTCTGACGCCATAACAATGATGTTTTCAGCATTATTGTGTTCCGGCAGTCAGAGATAAGATGGCCAGTTCCTCAGTGATTGAGGATTCCGGGAGTAGTGCGCTTCCACCTTCAGCCTTATCACCACTTATCATCAGGCGTGATGAAGGCTAAGTGCTACACCTTTGTGGATAAAAAATAGACTGGATTATAACATAGAATACTTTTTCCGATATTCCCACGGGAACGGGGACCACGCGGGTGGAATAGCAGACGGCCGCTAGTTACTTTAATATTTTTATATCGTTTTTGTTTTGTTTCTAGGGCTTTCATTGTAAAGTGGATTATACGTGCGTATATTTTTTTTTTTTAAATTTTGCAATTCATGGAATTATATAGATATAGTACCTACGTAAGAAAACCACCTCAAAATAAAAAAAAACGCGCCGTAAAAATTCACTGTGCAGGGTAGGTCTAAAGTTAATATAAAAGACATAGAGAATTTAATATCAAACCATAATGTTTATGTGTACACTCAAAATGTGAGGACCTTTCATTTCATGACATCTTTTTCGCACCACGAGCAATAAAAAGGGATAGCGAAGCGTGCCACATATAGCGGTTAGGTTTACATACTTTTAATTTTCGTAATAGGCAACCTAAACGTAACGACGACTCCATACCATACAAAATACACGAATAAAGATCTCGGCTTGACGAATAGGTACTCAGTTGTGAATACAAAAAACATTAATTCACATTTGTTGAACAGGGCTGACAGCAATAAATTTTGAGAAAGCAGACATAAAAGCTACTTATGGCCGTGTCCATGACACAGCCACGTATTCACGTACAACATGTTGTACGTGAACACGTTAACGTACCGGGTTATATTTTTTATATAAAATATTAACATTAATATATTTTTAATAATACTAATTAGAATTAATTGATCCTTCAGCTATCCAGTGGTCTAATTGAATTTTGGATGTAGACGATAGAACCGAAACTATAACGCCAAACTGTTAATCGCCCGATTTTTTTATCATAAGGTGTTTTGGATTGCCTCCACATGGTAACATACACAAAGAGACACAGATACACGTACGTGAAACTTATAACATTTACAGTTTTTTTGCATTAAAAATATATAAGGTAATTTTCTCTACATATTATGTAAGGCTGCTGCCTTCAATATATAAGGTAATTTTCTCTACATATTTTGTAGAGAAAATTACCTTATATATTTTTAATGCAAAAAGACTGTTGTAACGTTGTAAACGTACATGATAATTTGAATCAAGTTTATGAGACCTATTTCTATAAACTAATAATAAAGATAACTTACAATTTTTGATTTTATTGCAACTTCACAATAAAACTTATAATTTTACTAAACACACTTACCTAATCTAACAATATTTACTTGAATTATTAAATAAAACCATAAACTAAAAGCTTATAAGTAACAAAATATTAATAACATGAAATATAAATACTTTAGAAAATCAAAGGAATATTTCATTTTAGCGCTCATTTAGTTTGCCGTCGCGTTTGACGTTTCGTCTGTAGAACCGATCACCTGTTCGTTCGCAAGCCATCCATTCATTCATTCGACGGCGGTTCGCTCGTTGCTCACTCACACCGGCCGACTCATTCCCTGACCGGCAACAGTCGTAGCTAGCTGCTCTTTACCTCAAATTGAATTAATGAATAAAGATATAATTATTGGCAGCCTAACCTATTTAAATTAGTTATTAATATTATAATATTTCGTGCCTAGTCGGCCAAAATAGTGAAATTGTGTTTGGAAAACCCCAGATTGGGTAAGTGGTACCTACTTGTATTTCTTAACAATTATAGCAGTCAGTATTAGTTTCCTAGAAAAGTGTGATTTGTATTTAGCCACCTTTCTTTATTTTATTTTATTAGTAAATGTTAATTAGGAACCGTTAAATCATTTATATCTATTGCAATAACGTAATTTGCTTAGTCAAATAATTTCCATTTGGATCTACCCACTTTATGTATGAAAAAAATATATTTTACGTTAGCTAATTTAAATTCTTGTTCATCTTATTATTTAATCTCCGTAACCGATTGCGAACACCACGGCACAACAGCTCATTACGGTACTATCCCAGTAGTTGCTGCCGTTGGTGATCGCACATTATTGGATGAGGGAATAACGCCTTTTGATGGCGCGTTCCAGGGTCCGAGGTCACTGCTACCTTTACCTGAAGGTCACCTTGGGCTGCGCTCCTGTTGCGCCCGACACCGTTCCTGTTGCGTTCCTGTTGCGTCCCTGCTGTGCTCCTGTCCCTCACCGAGGCGGTCAACACGGGAAGTACCCGACTAGCAGGAAATCGAGCCAAGTCTACCTTATAAATTCTTTGGGCTTCACCCATGACCGCTCCCTCTCATCGGTATTTTATTTTAATATAAAAACATATCTTAACTTAATATTTGTTCGCGTTTCTTTTCCTATCCTTATCCCGGTAGATTTAGGGTGAAGGAGGTAAGAACGTGACACTGTAAATGTTATAAGTTTCACGTACGTGTATCTGTGTCTCTTTGTGTCTGTAGCATCGTAGCACGACTAATGAACGAATGGACCGATTTTGAAATGGTTTATTTTTAAGGCGTATCGTATGCTGTTTATTGTCTTATTAACATTGTAGGTACCTAGGTATATCGAAAAGTTTGCTAGCCACCCTTTCAAACATCAAGGTCATTCTTCTGAATTACACGCTGTCTTTACAATAAGTTTCACTTCACTACTGCCTTTAATAAACAATATTAGTGTATATTTTACAAATGACGTTAATTTATATCGCCACGCCAGGGTCACTCGTCTGAATTTACATGCTGCCTTTACAAACACGTACACTTCGCCGTGCTGCCGATGTCGTCATGCCGGCGGCCGTGTTGATTGAAATCAATTATATATTGTGTCTTCTATACTAATATTATAAGGAGGAAAGATTTGATTGTTTCTTTGTTTGTTTGTTTGCATCGAATAGGCTCCGAAACTACTGGACCGATAACAAAAATTCTTTAACCATTAGAAAGCTACATTTTTCCCAAGTGACATAGGCTATATTTTATCCCGATATTCCAACAGGAACGCGGGTGGTAGTAATTTATATACGTTGTTCACTCTTTTAGACATAAGGTTAAAAGTACTTACTTACATGTATAGGAAACTTTATGATACAACTCAGGTTGGCATAAGCTGTTGAAAATTTAGTCTATTTTATTTTTGCTAGCCCTGATATACCCTTTCAGACATCAAGGTCACTTGTTTGAATTACACGCTGCCCTTACAATCATTTCCACTTGGCTGCTGCCTTCAATCAACATAATTGTGTATCTTTTCTTGCTAATTCAAACGGAAGGAGACGTCTGAGGAGGCACTCAACATCTGGCCATTTTGAAGTTACAAAAAGAAAAAATGCCGGAAGCACTAATTCACGATTGTAATTAAGCTTTTAGAGTGATTTATTTTGTAACCAAGGTTTGACATGACCAAACCAATGAACCAAAAATTGACATGCCAGCTCCACACGTTGACCAAAAAACCCGCCAATACTATTATAACAAACAAATAATGTCTTAATTAAGGGTTCTTTCCAAAGTGGTATGTTGTACGTTGAATTGGCCAATATGGAGAGAAAGAAAGAAAGAAAGAAAGAAAATTATTTATTTCAGAGAGGTATAAGTTACGCTGCTGTCTTATGGATTATTATCACAGACATAGATTTAGATCTATGTCTGTGATTATTATCATTACATATAGTTCGAACGGAAGCGCTGCAGGCAGGCTCGGCTAGCTGGAGAACGGACAGCGCTTTTGGGCAAACTATACCAATTTTGTCGTGTCAACTCAATTTTGATAGAAACAAAAGTAGAGCATTGAACGTTTAAAACAAAATTAAAATTGAAAACAATAATAAAAGAGATAAAGTAAATTAGTAAAAGGCTGGTTTATAACTAATTACCTATAATATAAAAAAGGCAAGCATATAAAAATACCTAATAAATATTTGTAATGGCCACAAATACAGTTTTTGTACTGTTCTTTTATATATATTTTATTGTACTTACATGTATTCCAAATTGGACCTCGTTGTGATGCCATCCGGCCAGTCGGAGAAGCAAACTCGTCTAAAAAAGAAAAAAAAAGCGAAATTATTATTAACATTCATGAACTGGATAAAGAATATGGCTTAGCTCTGGCATAGTACCTATGAAGCACCTTATCTATACTAATATTAAATAGAGGAAAGATTTGATTATTTGTTTGTTTGCATCGAATAGGCTCCGAAACTACTGGACCGATTTCGAAAATTCTTTGACCATTAGAAAGCTACATTCTTACCGAGTGACATAGGCTATATTTTATCCCGATATTCCCACGGGAACGGGTACCACGCGGGTAAAACCGCGAGGATCCGCTAGTTAATTTATACCTTCTGAGAACATAAAAAAATATGTAACAAAATATAAATAATAAATAAATATTGAACACGGCATACACTCATCATAATGTCCATCAGCAACATCGCCCGTGGCAGCGAGTCATAAATAATGTTAGTTATTTCAGTAAAATAAGTCGGACATTTTGTGATCTCAATATCTTTTTGTACAATAATTTTAAAGATGTGGCGTGGCTAGTTTCTCAAGCCAAGATAGCAACAGCTTGCTATTCTGGTTATTTAGTTAGTATTATTTTTACTTTTTTTGCAATCACAATGTAATTTTTGTTATTGAAATGAAATATTAGAAAAAATCGGCCCGTCTCACAGCTATCTCCAATGGCTCGACGTCTCGCATCGTTACGTTTCACAACTAGCTAAATAGCGCGTAAAGGGCCCCAGGCCCCACACACTATCAGTCCGCAAACAGGCAACGGCCTGTCAGTTCACCGCAATCGGCTACACACTCACAGTTTTACATACAAAAACAGAATATCGTGACCGATTGCGACCAACTGACAGGCCGCTGCCTTCTGGCCGACTGATAGTCTGTTGCCCGAATACTCGTACGCTACTTATCTTTGGGAGCGTCTCAATCTCAAACATCGCCCTGTCACTTCAAATGTCAAACGTATGAAAGAGATGCCATGATGTTTGAGACGCTCCCAAAGATAATTAACGTACGAGTATTCGGGCTTGTGTCTGATGCCCGAATACTCGTACGCTACTTATCTTTGGGAGCGTCTCAAACATCGCCCTGTCACTTTAAATGTCAAACGTATGAAAGAGATGCCATGATGTTTGAGACGCTCTCAAAGATAAGTAGCGTAGGAGTATTCGGGCTTTATGCCCGAATACTCGTACGCTACTTATCTTTGGGAGTGTCTCACACATCGCCCTGTCACTTTAAATGTCAAACGTATGAAAGAGATGCCATGATGTTTGAGACGCTCCCAAAGATGATTAGCGTTTGAGAATTCGGGCGTTAGTCTTTTAACGGCTCCGTAGCCCAATGATAGTAACTATTAAGTAATCTGTGCCAATGGTAAGAGCATTCGCCCGGACAGTGAGAAGTCGTGGGTTCGACGTTGTGACGTTGTGAGACGATTTTTTACCCGACTGCGACAGAAGGAGGGTTATGTTTTTCAAGAGTATGTATGTATGTAGATTTCTATGTTCCCTGCTACAGCCTAAACGATTTGAAGGATTTTAACGTATGAGGTGTCGTTAGGTTCGTCTTGATAGCGCGAGTGACACTGGGTAAGTACATCAAAAAAATGATTTTTCTACCGATCGCATCGAGTGGGGTAGGTATCAAAATGAAGGGTTTTCAATAGCGATTTCATAAAAAGTCTAAAATAAAAACATACTTAATTATTAAAAAAAAAACAAAAAAACCCGACTGCAAATAATTGACCACTAAAAAGGGAAAAAAAAGCTTTTTAATTTCCCATTGCAGTCAGGGGACCTTTTAAATTATAAAGCGTTTCACCGAACAGTCCCCTGACTGCAATAGGAAATTAAAAAGCATGTTTTTCCCTTTTTAGTGGTAAATTTTTTGCAGTCGGGTTTTTGTTGTTTTAATGGTTTTCAATAGTTGGTATAGGTAAATAAAGTAAGCTTGTAAGTAACTCTGGCGTCGTGTATAAATAGCTATGTTTAATTATAGGCTAGTAGCCAGAAGCCAGTTCTTATGGTAGCTAGTTCGGAGTATTGCCATAATAGATCTGGTGTAAAATAACATATGACGCAAGTGGATATTGTCCAAATTGGCATCACGGGCACATCATACAACATACATGAGCGTCATACACGCTGTGACGCCGTCAATGTATAATTAAGAACACGATATGGCTTTTCATAATAATTAGTTCCTGTTTAATATTTTATCAAAGACTAGTGACTGGCGGCGACTTCCTCCGCCTGCTTTTGATCTCTTGAATTCAGGGTCTATTTGACATTCTAATGCCACTGATATTTCCTGCTTTACAAATATAAAACCGGTGTTTAAATGTGAGACTTGAATAGAATATATCCCAATGAAAGTACAACGATGGTCCAGTCAGCTGGACAATCCCAACTGTATTACGGGCACGAAGGGCTCAATTTTATGAATAATAATTTTAATTTATAATTCACACTTTTTTTTATTTGCTCTCATTACAAAATGTAGTTCATTTATAAGTTTTCTCATGATACAAAATAAGAAACAAATCAAAATGTTATTGTATGTATGCAGATATTAGCGCGTTCAGTGAACTTCTGCTCTTATTTTGTGTGTGGAAACGAAATCAAACTTAAACTTAAATAAAAGGTATATATTCAAATAATCTTTTGCAAAAAGAACTTTAAAATTCTCTATTTTACCCTACCAGCTAGATTTCGATACGTATTAAGATTCTATAAAAATTATTTTATCATAGAAGTCGAATCGTATGGAAAACATATTGTTTTCCATAAGACAACGCGAGAAAGAATCTCAATAATGTAGCAATCTGCACAAACGATAAGTCTCCAACTCCCACACTAAACATAGTGTTACAGTAAAATAAATTATCACTATTTGCCAGTCCACAGGTCACACCATAGCGGCCATTTATCTTTTTCATTATGACTCACTGAAGACCGAACCGAATAACGAAAATCTCAGGGTTATCATATAATATGAGGGTCCGAGACATAAACTACGCATCTCAGTAGGGTTGCCATCCGTTCTGGTCCCTCGGATATGTCCTTTATATAGGTGTTGGGATCTTACTTTCTATTCTATTTAGGTCTTACGTTTTAGTGCCAGTTGTCAGTACCTACGTTATTTGTATTTTGTCGACCTTCTTTTTATAGGACTTTATGCACTGGGTGCCTACCATCAACTCTTATTGCGGTTTTGTTTAGGCCCTAAACTGATCTGCTTCGCTTATTCGTACCACGACAGCTTAATATCAATGACAGCGATTCAGTGATAATTCAATGACATTTCACAGCCGCTAAGCTGTCATGAAATGTAAGCTTATTTGACTTATAACCCGGTCGATTTGACATGACACCTGCAGGTTATACCCGTCCCTCTCACTCTCCGGGCATGACAGAATCGAGTGAAAGAGACGGGTAGAAGAAATAAGGACACAAATCGTTCGGTTATTCACATTTAGCAATTGATTTGCGATCCAGTTTTTAGAAGGTCATAGTACGAAAGAAAGCAATTCATTTTAGGAACCTATTCTGCATCGCGCTATTTTTGAATCGCTGTCTTAAAGTTGATGGTACGCACCCTGATCGTAGTCGAACGAGTTTGAACCACATAATTTTGTTCTTTATTCTAGATAGATATAAATTATGATGATGATAGATACTTTGCTATAAAATGCATACAGCTCAATTTTGTTTTTTGTTACCTGTTTTCTTGTTTTTTAGACTCGTTCGATCTTTATTTTTAAAAATTTTCATTTTAAAAATATGTCGTTTACATCTAAAAACGACCGTTTAGGAGACAAATATATAAAAAGGCGTTCCCATCCTTGCAATATTCATTACATACTAGCCTTCCGCTCGCGGTTTTGCCCGCGTGGACTATACGACGTGTCCCGCGGGAATTTAGTATTTTTCCGGGATAAAAAGTAACTCTTGTCACTCTCCAGCTCCCAAACTATCTCTTTACCTTAAATCAGGTCGATCCGTTGCGCCGTTTTGATTTGAAAGACGGATAAACGATTTACGTCAAATGATTTGATAGCTGGTTTGTATGTGAAAAGAAAAGTGTGGTTTTTACTATTTTCCACGCATTTTTTTTATTTTTCTCTCTATAAAAACCTTCCGTGGATCTAAAGGAACATATGAAAAAAAAAGCCAAATTGGTCCAGCCGTTCTTGAGTTTTGCGCTTAGCAACATTCATTTTTATTTATATAGAAGAAGATAGATGACAGCCCTGGCCCAGTGAGATGCAATAAGGCTTTAGATCACGAGTAGACTCCCTGGTGCGTGATAACACATGTTATGAATGTACACAAGCGAGGAAAAATAATGCATCCCTGCGAATTTCTTATTTAATGCTTGTCCAGAAAGGGCGAATTCGCCGCGATTTTATCAGCGATTTTCATTACATCACTGTCAATGTGGCAGATAAGACGCGGAACGCCAATACTTAGCGGGCAATGTATGTTAAAACGCGTCTAACTCGCGCGTAGTTCTGGACAGGGACTGACTCGAAAGTTCCCCATACAAAACTGTGAATTCGCATCGCATCGCAGGAGTTTGCGAAGCGCCAGCTAATAGAAACCTTATTGTATGTCAAACACTTGACACGCATCACAGATTCTTTTGTTTTTTTATTAAGGGCTCTACCTCATTGGGCAAGCAGCAGCGTTTCCGTGACTACGCTTGGCGTCGTCGGTGAGACTCCAAAACGAGCCGCTGAGGATGCCAGATGAAATTATTATCGCTTGTTCATTACCATTATCATCAACATCACCATCAGCCATTCTGAGTCCACTGCTGAACATAGGCCTCCTCCTTTGAACGCCACAAAGAGCGGCTGTGGGCTATTTGCATCCAACGGCTTCCTGCAACCTTCACCAGGTCATCGGTCTACCTTGTGGGGGGCCGTCCTACGCTGTGTCTTCTAGTTCGTGGTCGCCATTCTAGAACCTTTCTACCCCAACGGTTGTCAGTTCTGCGGGCGATATGTGGCCTGCCCATTGCCACTTCAACTTCGCTACTTTGAGAGCTATGTCGGTAACGTACTTCTGCGGATCTCTTCGTTGGGAACCTTATCACGCAGGGAAATACCGAGCATAGCTCTCTCCTCGCTTGTTCACGCAACCAGAATGTGATAAAGGCTAAGTGCTACCCCGTTGTAATAAAAAAAAAAAATAGTTGTGAGACGGGTCGATTTTTTCTAAATACTTCATTTTCCATTTTTCAACCATAAAAATTGCATTGTGAATGCAAAAATGTAAAAATTTAAATAACTTGCCATAGTAATTTCTTCTTTAGGGATTGTCAAATATCTGGAAAGGTATTTCTTTCGCGTGTGGGGGTAGTAATATCTTCACATTGATGAAATTAACGCTGGCTATACAGCGTGCAAGAAGTATATTTGATAAATTCGACACTTCTCGTAACGACTCCGTAGCTCAGTGGTTAGAGCAGTCGCCCGGATAGCGAAAGGTCGTGGGTTCAAGTCCCATCGGAGCTGGTTGTGAGACGGGTCGATTTTTCTAAAAACTTCATTTTCCATTTTTCAAGGAGGAGGTTCTCTATTCGTCTGTATGTATGTTTTTTTTTGTAAGTATATGTATTTGTATGTAATTTAATCATTCCACATATCGTCCAGTTGCGTAGACACTTGGGCACAATACCACACCTATCTTGAGACACAAAGTCCACTACGAAACAAATTACGATTAACTAAAATATCCACTTAACCTAACCTGCCAAAATAGCGTCAAAAACTCGCGGTCAGTTTTTTCTTTTAAACCAGTCACAAATTAACAATTTAAAACACGTGGCGCCCCCTTCCTTGCGGAAAACCATGAAACAAAAAACATGTTAACATTTTCGCAATGAAGAGGGCTGTTTGAGTTTGTCTAATGTCACGTGAAGGAAATTAAAAAAGTAATTACTTTTTACTCCCTAGGGACTAAAGTAGTTCTTTACTTCCGCTGCGTAGGGCTATATTGGCGTACTTTTAGAGCATGAGAAGTGAAATAGTAGATTGTACAACAAGTGCATAAAACATACCATTTTACCCGAGACGTATATATCCACCCGAGCCGTAGGCGAGGATGGATAGTCAATTCGAGGGTAAAATGGGTTTTATGTACGAGTTATACACTCTGCTTTTCACTTCGAGTGTGAGGAAAATAAATAACAATATTGCAAAAAATAAAAAATAAAGACTTCGCCATATTGGCGGGAAAACTTTCTTTTTCTTTTTTTTTATACGTGGAAGTGGCAGCAGTGACTTATCATAGATCGTAGTCCATAATGCTCTTGAAGTACTTATTTCTTACAAAACTCATTAATTTATTAATTTAGTAATTTAGGTTTATAGAATTTATTCTCATAAAAACACAAAGTTTACTTAAAATGAGAAAACAAGTATTACTTAAGATTATTTTCTTAGTGGCTATTTTTAAACATCGGATACTCGGCACACATACTAATAACAAATGTGAAGATTATGTTATTAGAAAAATACAAGTTAATTTAACATGGATTGTGTACAAAATTAAAGAAACCGAATGAAATAACAAGTTTATTTAACGAAATTTAATTGCGTGTGTGACTGTTTACCTGACGACCTTTGTCTTAGAGTCTGAGACTTAGACGAAGATTTTACTTTATGCACTAGAGCATAAAAAGCGATTTTATGCAGCCTATACCCAACATAAAGACGAACTTTACGAGCATGAGAAGTGAAAACGTTATTTCTTTGGTGAGGGATTATTTCTTACTTTTTTAATGTGATTTATTGAAGGCGGTTTTATTTTTTTATAATTAAAATCATCGCGATGCATTGTATGTACAGTACAACACGGTCGCTCTCACACTTATTTAAGGACGATAATAATTTGACACAATACTTATTTACAACGCTATCTAATATAAGTATGTGTTAGCGTTAATCCTAATAAATTAGAAATACAGCAAAAACCGTGTTAATGAATTAAATAGTAAACTGTCCTTTTAGGTGTGAGGTTCGGTGATTACGCGGCTAATTGATTGGCTATAAAGCTAATTGATGACAATGGCAGTAAAGGCGTTCTGCGCCAGTAAACGACGTGTGAGTATATTTAGCAACATTATAGTATTACAACATTTTGATGTTAAGCTGGTGCCAGACGGAAGTAGTCCAACCTTCCAATAGAGGTAACCTTACTGTTATCATCTGGCTACTAGACGATATACGTTATCCAAAATCTAAAATTAACGGATGGAAACAAAGATCTTACCAAGGCCATCTCCGTTGAAAGCCTGAATGTTATTATGAAAAATCTTTTTTAGCAAAAAAACTGCGTCATTTAATGGGAAATATTATGCCGCCTCTACACGTTTGCCAAAACATTGGCAAATACCTACATCGTGCATTGACACTTTGGTAAGAACAAATCTAAAAAGGTTTTCTCAAAAGTGTCAATGTATGATGATGTATTTGCCAATGTTTTGGCATGAGCCTTTTTAACAAATCCTCCGCCCCGGCCGTGCAGATGCTTTTCTGTCGATGATATGATTCTATTATATTTTCTATTCATTATTTATTCTGAGAAAGAAAGAGATAAGCCTAGAGATAAAGAAAGAGTAAGAAAGTATGTAAATAGGACCCTAAAACACAAACGCCTTAAATTTCTAACCTATCACGTGTTCTATAAATATGACTTCCGAGGCTCGCAGCCGTGTGCATACTGTCTCGTACTGTCTATTCATAATATCACGAGAAATTATAATTTCACTTGTGGAATTATAATATCACGACTTTGACAAAATCCCTGCGACATATATATGTCACCGGAAAATAACAAGAACCGCAAGTTTATAAATTTCCGCGAAAATTTATAAATTTACGGAAGTCCTGTAGAACACGTGATAGGTTAGAAATTTAAGGCGATTGCGAAGCGCAGCGAAGCGATTTCCTTAAATTTCGTGGTTATTTTTATTTAGGAAATGTATAAATTTACGGTTTTTAATATTTTCCGGTGACATATATAAAAAACATCAATAAAGTAAAACGAATAAAATGAGTCTATAAAAATCTAAGACAAATTTAATCAAACCAAAGTTAATCAAACCTAATTAATAAATAACTAATTTATCGAACCCCTTTAAAACAAACAGAATTAAGAAAACCAAACATCAGAAGATAAGTCTTTCCAGTTTAGTTTTAGTCCTAAACTAATGACTTAGCGACACTTTGCTTCGAAATTAAACTAAGTTAAGCTTACGGAACGGTAACTTGTTCTACTTAACTGATTTAAGCTAGGGGGTGTTTTTGTTAACTAACAGCTAAGCCGTAATCTGGAATCTATTAAAGGACCCCTCTATAAAGTCATTAAATCTGTAGTTTGACGACGACGTCGCGTCTCGTCGTCGTCATACAGATTTGCTATCTATCATGATTCCATTTAAAGACTTATGGATATCTTAAAATATAAGATCGATATAAGGTACAAGTAGCGACACGTATCGCTAAACATAAGCATACGTCACGGCCAGCGATAGACTTACGTCCCGCTACTTATAAAATACTAGCGGGTCCTCGCGGTTTCACACGCGTGGTACCCGTTCCCGTGGGAATATCGGGATAAAATATAGCCTATGACACTCGGGAAGAATGTAGCTTTTAAATGGTCAAAGAATTTTCTAAATCGGTCTAGTAGTTTCGGAGCCTATTCGATGCAAACAAACAAACAAACATACAAACAATCAAATCTTTACTCTAGTATAGACGTAGGTTTGTTTGTACGCCATGATTTTTGGAACTACCCGTTGAATTGTGATGAGTTTGGGTATGTTAGAGGATTTTGTAATTGATTATTCTAGTAGAATAAAGTTTCTGGATTGATATTTAAATAATACTCGTCAATAATGCGCCATGTGAAACGGGTCTTGTACAATTCCATTTAAGGAAATTAAGAGTGTTAATATACTATCCTTAGTTACTAGTTTACTACCCTCAAAACATACCTGACTGAATTAGTCACGCTTAAGTATTTTTTATATGTTACTGGGTAAGCATTTGACTACATTTGTCAAGCTTAGAAGACAGGATGCAGTCTAGGGTGTCGCATGCTTACCCAGGAGGTGCCGCCCATTCACTCTCTTCTTTGAAATGGCCAAGGTCATAATGATCGGGGAACACATTCGCAGGCAGTGAATCCAATGAGTTCGCATTAAAAATGAACTAGCAAAGCGCTTAGTACGGTCAGGTGGAACGTCTACGATGAATGATGATATAAATAATCAAATTATATGTTCTGACAAAAAAAGTAATAATGTTGAGACGAGCTATATTAAAAGGCCTATAATATTATTTTCTATTTGAGGCTAGCCTCAATCTAAATTGACATTAGTAATAATAGCATCTGAAATGAATTTAATGATGAATTTATGATCTGTTCATTAAAGCAATCATTAAATCGGCCAGTGAGCATATTATTAACACAATAGGAATATATTAGGGCGACGTTAATCTTCGCGGTCTGATCTATAAAGCGAGCTTTTATAAGCTTTTGGGCTATTTAGCGAGTAATTGATATTGACTCAACCTTCTGATCTTTTATTAGGCGGAGAATAAATCAGAGAAGTTACGGCAAAGTTATAGACTAGGATAATGAAGATGTGTACTGTAGTCGTCGGCGTGGATAGAAGTTATCTGGGTTAAACATAATACATTTTTCACTTCTCATGCTCGTAAAGTTCGTGTTTATGTTGGGTATAGGCTGCATAAAATCGCTTTTTATGCTCTAGTGCATAAAGTAAAATCTTCGTCTAAGTCTCAGAGTCTAAGACAAAGGTCGTCAGGTAAACAGTCACGCACGCAATTAAACTTCGTTAAATAAACTTGTAATTTCATTTTTTCTTTAATTTCGTACACAATCCATGTTAAATTACTTACAAAATTAATAAAACTAGGCAAAATTAATGAGTTTTGTAAGAAATAAGTATTTCAAGACCATTATGGACTACGATCTATGCCAAAGTCACTGTGCTGCCACTGCTACGTATAAAAAAAAAGAAAGTCTTCCCGCCAATATGGCGAAGTCTTTATTTTTTATTTTTTGCAATATTGTTATTTATTTTCCTCACACTCGAAGTGAAAAGCAGAGTGTGTAACTCGTAGATAAAACCCATTTTACCCTCGAATTGACTATCCACCCTCGCCTACGGCTCGGATGGATATATACGTCTCGGGTAAGATGGTACGTTTTATGCACTTGTTATACAATCTACTATTGTAGACTTATACAAAATTTGTAGTGATGATTTACTGCAGTAAAATGTTTCAGTTTTGCTAGGTATTCAGATAATATGTGTCTACTGGTCTAGAGAATAAAAACATACACAATACAAGACGATATATTTTTTTGTAATGCTGGCAATTATGGACTCATGGAGTCTTTAGTACGTCCTCGACTTTTACCAATAAAAATCGCAGGGAGAACTCTTATTTTTCTATGTTTGAGGGGATTAAGTTGACTTTGGAAATTACAACCGGTAGACGGTTACCTATCGTGTCTAGTAATCATGAATCAAGAGTGTGTCATCTCTCCGTGTGTGTTTCAAAACGTCTAAGCTACAATGGTACTCCAAAACTCACCGTTTACTTCCATCTGGTAGCATATCGACGTCTGTAGTAAAGTATATCAGGTTGGGACTGCTGATCACCGAGCTGCCCGCCCAGATGGCCGCCGCGATGCCCAGCGTGGCCCGCTTGCCCAGCCGTGGCCGGAGTGGGCTCATGATCGCCACGTACCTGGTGGAAGATGGCTTTTAAAATTTATGTGGAACTAGCTTTCCGCCCGCGGCTTCGCCCGCGTGGACTTCACGATGTTGTCCCGCGAAAATGTGATATTTTTCCGGAATAAAAAGTAGCCTATTTTTCTCTCCAGGTTACAAAGTAAATGTGTCCCAAATTTCAGCCAAATCCGTTCAGCCGTTTTGGCGTGATTGAGTAACAAACATTCAAACATCCAAACATCTAAACTTTCACATTTATAATATTAGTAGGATTAGTAGGATAGTAGGAAGGAAGTAGGATGTTTTAAAAAAAAGGCATAAAACAAAGAGAAGAGAAGTCTCTGCTCCCCTCTTCCAATCTGGCTATATGTCCGACTCTTTCTCATTGCAAGCTATCCGTCTCTAGAACCGTCTCCGAGATTCCATAAGAAGATCTCGATCCAAGCTCGCATTTAAAAGGAATGTTCATGCGTTCCTTCTTGAAGGATCTCGGTTATGATGTGGAATGTAATTTTGATAAACTTTACTGTTTAAGTTACTGGGTATATTATTATATACTTATATTTGACGACCGATTTGGCGCAGGGGTAGGCTACCCACCTTCTGCACCAGTGATCTCGGGTTCGATTCCCGAACAAGACAAATATTTATGTGCATTAACATGTCTATTTGTCTTGGTCAGGGCCCCAAGTCTGCTAATTTACAAATGGTTCAATTGAATCTTAATTGGATCTCAATAGCGGTTTTTGACATTTTTGGTATTCTGCTACTAACTTAAGACCAATGGTATACGACTGAACTGCCATTGAACTGCCATCGGAATATTTGCTAGTCTGCTCTTCAATCGTATTACAATCGTATTCTACTCTCATTTGACATTTGTTTGACAGGACTCTCAATGGGGTATGTATCATAATAACTAAGGTCATTACGACTAAGACCCAGGTAATTACAGACCAATATCTATTTTACCCGCCTTGAGCAAGATCTTTGAAAAAATAATACTGGAGCAATTATTAACTCATTATTTTTACTTTAAATAACCTCTTGCATAACAAACAGTTCGGTTTTACGAAGGGTAGGTCTACTACTGATGCCGGGGTTGCACTTCTTAAGCATGTCTTTGGGGCCTGGGAGGGGTCGCAGAATGCTCTTGGCATATTCTGCGACTTGTCCAAAGCTTTTGACTGTGTAGATCATCGGACGCTGCTGTTGAAGCTAAATCATTACGGTGTAAAAAATAATGCCCAAAAACTATTACACTCGTATCTTAGTTCCAGAACTCAGACAGTTGATATAAATGGGGTGAAATCAATGGGTTCTGATGTAAAGCTAGGTGTACCTCAAGGGTTTATCTTGGGCCCTTTCTTGTTTTTGGTTTATATTAACGATTTACCTTTCTTTGCAAATAGCTTATGTGAGATTGTCTTGTTTGCTGAAAATACTTCCTTAATATTTAACATTGACAGAAATCAATCTAATTTTGACGATGTAAACAAAGCACTCTCGGAAATACTCACTTGGTTTAGTTTTAATAATCTACAGCTTAATGCAAAGAAAACGAAATGCATTCTATTCTCTTTACCAAATGTACAATCTCCACCCGTAGAAATTGTAATAAATAATGAAAAATTAGATTTAGTTGAATCAACAGTCTTTCTGGGTGTAACTATAGACAGAAAACTTCAGTGGCATTCGCATATTGCTGCATTAGCTGGTAAGCTCAGCTCTGCAGCTTACGCTATTAGAAAAGTTAGACAGTTAACTGACATAGAAACTGCTAGGACTGTATACTTTAGTTATTTTCATAGCATCATGTCATATGGCATTCTTTTGTGGGGATTAGCAGCTGACATTAATGCTATATTTATTCTGCAAAAACGAGCAATAAGGGCCATTTATCAACTAAGCTCTAAAACTTCTCTTAGGGAGAAGTTCAAAGAAATTGGTATACTGACAGCTGCATCTCAATTTATATTAAATTGTATTATTTTTGTGCGTCGTAATATTAACTTGTATAATAAACATGGCGTTTTGCATGGTTACAATACAAGAAATAGGGATAAACTTTCAATGCCTCGGTACCGATTAGAGAAGGTACATGGGTCTTTCATGGGTCAAGGTATACACATCTTTAACAAGATTCCAAGTGATATCTTGGAGTTACCCTTTGAAGAGTTTAAGAATCATATAAAAAATTGCCTCATCAAGAAGGGCTACTATACTGTAAGTGATTACTTAAATGAAAAAGCAACTTGGTCATAAGCTGAGAAGGATTTTTTCTCTAGTTAATTGTGAGTCGTGTTTTACAAAATTATTAATACTGGGTACATTCTTATATTGGTTTCTGCGTTTTGAGATGAGAAGTTTGAGTATGTCATGCTCTCTGTAAACATTTCTGCGGTGGTGTCATGTGAGGCGGGTCGTTACGTTCCCTAAAATATGGTTGAGCGAAGCGATGGCTGGTTCATGCGTCATGCTCGTGAACGAGTGCCACCAGTGGGATGGGTCTGCTCCTGGCTTCTTGTCTCAAAATATGCAGATTTTTAATGTTTTATTGTTATTAGTTTTATTTTATCGTGGCTTATATGGCACTTTTTATTATTGACTCTTATGTTCTTAAACTATTCAAAGTTTTATTACCCTTGTTTGGCATTTATATTTATTATTTTAATTGCTACGTTTTTGGTTGGTGTGTATTTTAAAGAAACTACCTTTTGGATGTCTATTTCTTAGTTATTGAAAATTATTTACTGCTATGATTACCGGGTTTTTTTATTTTGTTTTTAAACTTAAGATTAATTTGTGATGGAAAGTGACTTTACATATTATATTATGTTAAAGTCACTTTTCAATTTGACGACTCTGTATGAAATATGACAGGGAGAAAAAAATAGCCCTTGGCGAGTTTCTTGCCGGTTCTTCTCGTTACAAGGCCTCCCGCCGTAGGATTTGCGAACCGATAGCGTAGCTTCATTGACGTTCACAAGTGCTGTATCAGCCTAAAATGAATAAATGATTTTTGATTTTGATTTTTGATTTTGATATGGTCGAAATAACTACGATCGATTCACATATTTTCGTAATGACTATTGAACGACTCAACTACTGTTAATTTCACCTATGGTTGATTGAACTACAGTTGATTCAACTAACGGACGATTGGCCTAATGTTCATTTCATCTACTGGTTGTTTCGACTATGAACGACTCGCCTACAACAAGCTTATGAATTGGAAAGTTTATTAAATAGATTTGGGCGCGTTGGATTGTTTTTTTGGTTAGGGTGTCGCAAACATAAAATTTTTGACTGTTTTAGTATGAAGCGGGGACTTGCAAAATTTTCAAGAATGAATTTTATAAAATGCAAATATCTCGAAAACGGTGCGTATAGCTGAAATCTAACAAAATTTTCGATCCCCTACGGTACTCCGGAGATACCTAGGAGGCATCCGATGGACATACTTATAGAAATATTTTTTTTAATTTTTTTGCTCAAAAAATTTTTGTTATTTCAAAATTTTTATACCTTTTGGGAAAAACAAAAGGGGGGACAGGGGGCGAAGCCCCCCGCCAAGGGGGCTCGGGGGTTGAAGCCCCCTGCCACCCAACAAAATGTAACAGACGTTTTAGGTTAGGTTAGGTTAGAACAGTGACCAAAACGCCGCGCGAGCCGAGCGAGCGAAGCGAGCGTGCCGCGGGAGCGGCCGGCGAAGCGCCAGAATCGACTTTATACACCCCCCCTACCCCCTACTTCAGTTTAATAGGAAATGGGAATATATATATAGTCGTTTCTGGCGCTTTGCCGGCCGCTGCCGCGGCACGCTCGCTTCGCTCGCTCGGCTCGCGCGGTATGTTCATGTAAACCGAACATGCTCGTCGCTTTGCTCCTCGCACCTAACAGCAATACAGTCACGACCAATAATATGTATACAACATAGGACTATATCATATTACAATATTGAATGACTTCTGTGACACTGATCGTTTTCTTTTGGAACGCTACAGTGTGACAAAGTTCTATGTTGTATTGTATACATAATATTATTGCTCGTGTCTGTACATGAGTCACTATTTTTAAACTTAATAAACCGTTATTTTAAAAATTAGTTATTTTAAAAATAGGTGTAACGACCAATAGTTATTTTGAACAGTAGGTCTTTTGACCGTAGTTATTTCGACCATAGTCGAAACGACCGTAGTTATTATGATACATACCCGAAGGTAACTATCCAACTGAGACTCCATTACGATTCAATTACGATGACGTACAAGTTTTTATAGAATACCCAATTTGTTTTAATCGTAATGGAATCGTAATTGAGTCTCAATTGAATATCAATAGAATCTTATTTAAATTAAAATTAGCAGACTTGGGGCCCTGGGTGTTTACTATGTAAGTATATTAAGTATGTATTTACAAACAAAAAGTATTTAAGTTTATATTTATCCGTTATCAAGTTTTCCATGATACAGTTTCTTAATGAAATTAAAATGGGCTTAGATAATTGGTGTGAATGTAAGAAGTTATTTATTTATTTATGTCTATCTATTTTTTTGGTATGTTCTATGTATGTTTAATTTTATTTTTATCTGTACCGCATTTGAGCTTTTTCTGTTTTCCCGAAGGTTGGCTGGTAGAGAACGCTTTTAGCGTTAGCCCGCCTCTTGTACTTTACTCTCTATTTAGTACATCACAATACTGAGATACTTCCATGGATACGGAGATACTTTCCAGTTTAATTGACAGTTTTGTATGGACTATCTGTCAAGTAACAGATAGTGAGAACCACAGAACACGGAAAGATTTTTTTCTCTGTGGTGAGAACTTACTGAGACATTATGAAACAGGCCCTAAAGCAATAAAATAAAAGAATAAGAGCATGTCACGCAATTTGTACTGAACGAAGCGTGGACTCGAAAGCTATAGGTACCTATGCCACGAAAACTTGAAGAAATTTTAAATTATACATACAAGCCACTGACCTCTATTTATTAGATATAAGCACATGAAAGAATAGTGATGGGACTACTACCAGGTGATCTGTGAATTCTGTGATCTATCCTAACTAAGCTATTTGGCTCGTGTCAGTAAGCCCCACTCTACCGTAACATACATAATAGTAGACTAACGCCCGAATTCTCGAACGCAAATCATCTTTGGGAGCGTCTCAAACATCATGGCATCTCTTTCATACGTTTGACATTTAAAGTGACAGGGCGATGTGTGAGACGCTCCCAAAGATAAGTAGCGTACGAGTATTCGGGCATACACCACATTTAAAGTGAAAATGATACAAAGGAAATAAAACCTAGTAAAAAATGAAAAGTATAAACATTACCGCAAGCACGCAAGTAGGTAAACAGGTCACAGCAGTACAGTATCGCCTTTCGCCTCGCGGTCAACCAGGCAAAGAGGACAAAAAAATAGGCGTCAACCCGTAAACACTAGAAGCACGTAACCAAACCGGTCCCCTATAATGAGATTGGCAAACTGTATTCGTAATCGAAACCTATCGCTCTATCTCTTTCATGTCCTTTGACTGCTTTACCGACATGAGCAGTTCATCCGATAGTTTTCGTAAACATTATCAGTTAAAATCAACTCATACTAGGGGCACTGATCAGCGTCGGTACGATACGAGTTGATAAGTATGCTGCGACTTTAATACAGAACCAAAACTTCAACTTCAGACACATGTTTAAACTTGGAGCAAGTCTTGCGAACATTAAAATTCGATTGGTGTGAATCCAATTCCAGAAACATTGCAAAACGGCGGCAATCTTGTTTGTTGTCGTGAAGCGTGAAAGTAAAGTATTGAAGACGGAGTTCGATTTAACCAGCTTGTGAAGATTGAAGCGTGATTGAGTTGTTTGACAATAAATTCCAACCAACACTTTATGTAAATGTGAAAGTTTAGATGTTTGGATGTTTGTTACTCAATCACGCCAAAACGGCTGAATGGATTTGGCTGAAATTTGGGGCACAGATACTTTGTAGCCCTGGAGAGGAATATAGGCTCCTTTTTATTCAGGAAAAACATCACATCCCCGCGGGATAACGTCGTGTTGAAGCGGGCGAAGCCGCGGGTGGAAAGCTAGTTGTGTACAAATTAGTTTTACTTTTTTGCATTTACAATAGCACAGAAGTAAGGTAGGTACGGCTGTGGTACCCACTTGAAAGATGGGTCGAATTTTTCTAATATTTCATTTTCAGTAAGTAATTGTAACAAATTTATTTTTGGTTCAGTTTTTTTTAAATCAAACACTGATACAATCTTGTTTTCTTTAGCTTGTTGCAGTTGTTTTATTTTACCAAGGTACGTGAATTTAGCGGGGTCCACTTTATCGCATGACTGTAGGAGTGTTGACGAGCCACAGAACACAAGAAAGAGCTTAGAAGAACTTTTTATTGAATAAAACGTGAGATCTTAGGCTCAACTCAGACTGGCGTAGAGTCGAAGCATTGCGTCATGTTTTTGTCTTAGCTTATTTATCTCTATCTTCTTTGTTTTACGGAAACCAACCAGCGATGAGCGTCAACGAGCGAATTAGCGCGACTCCATATTTGCAGCAAGGAAATTAACGCGACGTGAGACGCTTCGACTCTGCGGCAGTGTGAGATGACCCTTACAATGTCTAAATACAAATACAAATACAAATATTTTATTGTATGTCACAGTAAGAACATAAAGTACATAGATGGCAGAGAGTACATAGGTGCACATGTGACGCCCTGTGAGGGCATAACAACCTAACTTATTCTAAAGTGTATAGTTTGTTTTCTATTAATTAATACAAATTAAAAAATAATAATAAAATTAACTGCAACATAGTAATTTTTCTACACATTTATAATTTAGTATGTACTGGCCCCATCAAGAGATTGAAGATTGAGAAGGAAAATGTTCATATAAACTTTTTATTAAAGAATTCCCTTAAACTATAGAAGCAATTGCTAATAAGAAATTTCTTTAATTCATTGTTAAATTTAGTAGGTTCTTCTATGTGTTTTATGTAGTTAGGCAAATGGTTATATATTTTAATTGTCATGTAATGTGGACTGGAAGTAACTAGTTGTAATTTAGAAAATGGTAATACTAATTTGTTTTGATTGCGTTTATTTCTTTTCATTACGGATGTCGATACATTTGTGAATAGTTCTCTATGTTTTTTTACAAACTTACTTGATTCCAAGATGTAGATGCAGGTGAGTGTTAGAATTTGGTGTTCAATAAAATGGGGTCTGCAGGACTCAGTTTGTTCAATATTTGTTAAGATCCTAATACATTTTTTTTGGAGGATGAAAATGTTGTCTATATCCGAACAATTTCCCCATAAAACGAGACCGTATGATATTGCAGAATATGCATAGGAATAGTACGCAGTAAGAGAAGTCTGGAAGTCAGTTACTCGTTTAAGGTGTCGGAGAGCATATATAAAAGAGGATAGTTTTTTAGTTAATTTTTGAATGTGCGATTTCCAATTCATACCAGTATCCAGCTCAATACCCAACAAAGTAGCAACATTAACAGTTTGGAGTTTTGTATTATCATAGCTATATGAGATGTGTAAAGGAGGTTTTTGGTATGGTTTGAACTGTATTAACTTTGTTTTATTTAGGTTTAGTTGTAAGTTATTGTTTTCTAACCAATTGGTGATTTTATCTAGATTTAATTTTTTTTTTTTTCTACTTCGTTGATGTTGGAGCAAGGAAATACAACTGACATATCGTCTGCAAAAAGAGTGCAGTGATCGTCTAAGATGTTAGGCAGATCGTTTATGTAAGCAAGAAATAAAATACATCCCAGAACGCTACCTTGAGGAATAGAGCTATTTACGGGGGCTCTATCAGACCTTATGTACTGCATTTCACCTGTTTCAAAATTAATGTTTTGTAATTCAACATATTGCGCACGATCGCTAAGATAAGACTCAAACCATTTATGAGGTGACCCTCTAATCCCCATTTGATAGAGTTTGTACAGTAGAGTTTTATGACAAACACAATCATACGCCTTGCTCATGTCGAGCAGTAATCCTACAGCATATTTTTTATTATCTATCTCATTTATAATTTCCTGAACATATTTATAAGTGGCTAAGGTAGTTGATCGGTTTTTCCTAAAAGCATGTTGATAATTATGCAGAATGTTAAATTTTTCAAGAAAATTATTAAGGCGTTTGGCCATTGCAGTCTCAAATATTTTGGCAGATATGGAAAGTAATGCTATAGGTCTATAATTGTTTATGTCGGAAGTTTCCCCTTTTTTGTGAATTGGTCTAATTAGAGCAATTTTTAGAGCATCGGGGAAAACTCCTTCTGCAAACGATTGGTTTATAAGAAGGGTATATGGTATAGTTAAAATGTCAGCGAAAATTTTTATTAATTTTGAGGGTATTTCGTCAATGCCAAAAGATGATTTATTTTTAAGGTTGCTTAGAATTTTATATATTTCTTCTGGTTCTGCAGTGTATAGAAAAAATGACCTGTCTATTGAATTTATAGACGGTGCAACGTTATTTTGATTTTTACCAGGTGTATTACCTATTGAGGAGAAATAAGTATTGAATTTGTTCGCAACTTGTTTAGGGTCCTGTAATATTTCTTTATTTGATAGTTTTAGGTGTATATTTTTCTTATTTTTCTGAGAAATTTTGTTAGTTTCTTTGTTTATTATTTGCCACATACAACGCGTTTTATTATGAGATTTGTAGAACTCACGTTTATTTGCAAGTTTCTTTGAAATATTTACTGCTTTTTTAAGTATTTTGGTATACTTTTTATAATGACAACGTAGGATTTCATTTTTTGATTGTGATACTAACAGTTTTAAAAGTCGTTTATTACGGCAAGATAATTTTAAACCTGGTGTTAGGTATGTTTTATTAGGCATTTGTTTTATTTTTATGAGTTTTTTAGGGATGCATTTATTTAATGTCTCACCCAGTATTTTGCCAAACGCATCATAATTCTCATTTACGTTGTTATTTGCTAGTATTACATTTTCCCAGTTCACCCCCAGGAGTTCCTTCCTGAAAGCATTTAAGTTAGTATTATTAAATAATCGTTTTTGTATTGTTAAGTTATCTGGAGATGATGTTGCAAAGGTTGTGGAGAATATAATACCTCTGTGATCCGAAAAACCAAACTCATGGACACTTAAGGATGATTCATTGATTCTGAAATTTGTGAACACTAAATCGATACATGAAGAACCGGAACTAGTTATTCTAGTGGGTTCATTAACTCTTTGATGAAAGTTGAATGATAGCATCAGATTAGAAAGCCTTAATTCTTCATTATTGTCTGTAAGGAAATGTACATTAATGTCACCTCCAATGATAATATTTTTGCAATTGTCTTTTACAGAAAGTAACTTTAAGAGGTTATTTAGAGATGAATAGAAGACTTCAATTTCTCGCTTACTATTGGGCCAGTACAAATTAACAATTAATAAGTTACTGTCAGGAATCTCTATGGCACAGATTTCAAAGATCATTTCAATTGACATAGAGGTAATATCTGGTCTCTCATGGCAGTTCAGGGGACTTTTTGTTAATATTGCCACTCCACCGCCTCCGTGTTGTTCTCGACAAAATGATGAACTAACATTAAAGTTGGTTATGTTCAATAGGTTTTTCTTTGCCTCATTCATCCATGTTTCAGATAAACAAATTAAATTGATGTGTTGTTTTTCCTGCGTTAATGTATCTAAAAGGTGAGTTTTATCCCCAATACTCTGAACATTTTGAAATAAAATATTGATATTAGTTCCGAAAGGAAGTAATGTGTTTTGTACGGTTAACTCTTACTGGTTGGCTTTCTGTTTTGTTACCAGTAGTTTTAATAAATGAATTTTGCGAGGAGGAGGTGTCAAGTACGGAATCGTTTCGATTTGAAAGTGGTTGTGGAGGTTGATCTGGTGTTGTCGTATCATATGTTTGTAGTGGACTATCATCTGTGATCTGAACTAATTTAGTTGGTTTGTAGTTTTCTTGAAATGTTGTTGGTGGGGTTAAAGTGTGATTTACTTCTTTTCCGTCTATAATTAGCTGTTTTTTCCTTATAATAGCATGGTGTCCATTTTTTCTTGCTATTTTTAATGCATTTTGTAGTTCTCTTTGTAGTTTCAGGTCAGTTGGGCTTAAGAAATCTGTGACACTTAATCCCACCTCTTTAAAATAAACTGAGTTTTCTAAAATGAAGTTTTTAACTCTTTTGCTTATGAGTTCTATTTTAAGTGGCCTTTTTACTCCATTTTTTCCTATAAATTTAAACTCCTCGATATAGCCAGATACATCAAACTGCAACAGGTCATAAAAAATATTGGTTACTCTATCTATAATTTCGGATTCGGTTTCCCAATAGTTATAAGTCAAGCCGTGTAAAACCAATGCTTTGTTGATAGCTTCAAGCGTGATATTATTTGGGCTATACTTGGTGTCTGTTTTAATTTTTTTAATTTCTTCTTGTAAATCCTCATTTTTTCCATGCAATGTACTGCATTTTTTTTCCAGTTGTTCAATCTTAGAGTTCATAATGGATATATGTTGTTTTAGTTGGGAATGTTCGGTCGACATAGTTTCTAAATTATTCCTGAAATCATTTCTCAACTTTGTTATAGCATTTTCAATTTCTATTTGGATAGTACCTTTCATTTTGATTAAAAAGTGTTCATTATTTTCCTGGATAATGTTTTTGAATTGTTGTAATGTAATTTGTTCAGTTGTTTTGAAAGTCGGTTCTTCTAGATTGATGGTTTTCGGAGAATCATGTATGAATGTATGCCCTTCTGGGGATATTGACGAGTCATCATCGCTACAACTTGCAGATAGTTTTTGTCTAGTCCCCATGGCAACGCGAAGAAAATCAAAATCGTACAAAAGTAAAATTATTACAGGGTTTCCTGTTATGAGCAAAGGGTTTTCAACTCATTTAGTAGGTACAGTCGAACAGATATTAAAATTCAGGTCGAATTTCAAACTTGTTGACATTTCGTTTTTTTCTAATACTTATTTCATTTTAAAAATACTTAATTAAAAAAAGTAAAAAATAAGTTACGACGCATAAATGATAATTCATAATTATGAAATATGAATTATTAGCAGTATGGGTCTTCATTTAATTGGTTTGACTGTACCTGTGGTCTATTTTTAGTTAGTGTCCACCCACACGTACCACAACCACGCCACAACCACACCACATCGCAGCGACAAAATGTGGTACGTGTGAATAGTGTTGATGCAACTTTTTGCAGTTGCGTTGTGGTTGCATTGAGGCTGGTATCTATCACCTACGCGGTTGATAATGACTGCAAAATGTGGCACGTGTGAATTGACTATTCATTTCCAATACAAAATGCGCCCCGCCCACGTGGTCTGGTTGTGGTTTGGTTCGTGTGGGTTGAGCCTTATATGACGGGAGTCTTCTTGAGATACTGGCACTCAGCATATTACTATCGGCATTTACCTATTGCATACGTAATAAGAACGGTTCTCGAATAGAAAATGTAGGTACATAAAGCTTCCTGGTATTGATTGTACTTGTTAAGAAACAGTAAAAGTAATCATACGTTGTAATAAATGTTTGAACATTCTACCTCTACATACAAAAGAAAAAGATAAACACGTTTTTGGTCCAACGGCTTATTCCGTAGAAAAAGATCGGCGCTACAAGATTAGTCCTTTGTAATCGACTGTCTCAATCTCATGGCCTTAGATAAGGACGAAAGGAAGTAAATGCGTGTACTTCCAGAGATACGTGGCGTTAAGTCAGCTCATTCCTCTCTTGTTCGGGTTCATCCTTAGTCAGATGGTTCAACAAAATGTGTAAGCACAATTCAAGGGTCCATCACAATCGTTTTGGTCGATAAGACCCGATCCAACACGTTAACAAAGGTTTGTGTTAATATTTTCAATCCATTTTTAAGGCGATACTCGGAAAAATTATGCTAAAGCGAGATAGCAATGAGAAAACGACGCGCGCGGGAGCGAGACCGATTTTGCCGATTACGCAAAAAAAAACACAAAATCACTTCGTATTCAAAAACTATAGCGATTTTAAAAAAATGCTTCTATACGATCCTAAATATTATTGGTGTCCACTAATTAAACCAATTTTCAATAGTATATGTATCCCCATTTAAGAATAATCTTGATATTTCTTTTTTTTTGAGGTATTTTCGAAAATAAAAAGTGTCGAGCCAAAATCATAAAATCGTGTTTCTGAACCTATACGATTCTAGATAAAGGTATGAAGAAATATAATATATCTTATTACCAGATTTGTAACAACTGTAACCGTCCTATAGTTTTAAATCAAAAAGTCCATACTTTTTCCGAGTAGCGCTTTAATGTTATTCTTTTATTATATTGTACGAAAAAAAAAAATTTTTGTCTTCATCTAAATATTTTCACTTTTTAATGCGATTCATCTCAGACAAGAGTGTTCAAGAGATCAAAATTTCAATGCTTTTTACAAAGTACCTAAATCCAAGTGTATTTTCTGTATGTACGAACTAAATAACATAAGGATGGATTTTTGAGGATGGACAATTTTCGTCATTTCGATGGCAATTTTTATTTTAAGTGTTTTGTTTAATCTTACCGCATGAAATATAAGGTCCAGATGTCATAAATCGAATATTTTGAGCCTCGTCCTATAACGAATTAAAAATATTTTTCGTACTCACTTGCCACCGAAATGGCGGTGTTACTTTTATCTGTTATAAAACTTCATTATCAAACTTTTTATTTATTATTTTTTTGATTTACAAAAGAAACCCCAGATTTTTGCAATCCCCATGGGGACATACCATGCAATACCATGGTAACCTTAGGATTTACCGGCTGGCCTTTTTCAGCTGATTATGCGTCGGATCGAAAATGATCTCTTACTTTAATTTTATTAATAAGTGGTATATTTGTTTTATTTTTGAAATTTATATTATGTTTAAGAGTGTAGATACAGTAATGTATGAGACTGCACACACTCGGTATTAAAACACTCTTGGGATGCTATTAAAAAAAACTCGTCACGGCTCGTTTTGTTAACTCACACTCGTGTTTTAATACCCCTCATTATGTGACAGTCACATAAATTACTATTAATAAGCATTTTGATTAGTTCCGTTCATATGAGACTGTGCCACCCTAAAATACCTTTTGAAAATCCACTCATAACCATTTAGGTTAGGTTTTATCCTTCAATACTAGCACGATTGAGTCACTTCGCTGCAAAGTCGCGATAAGAGCGATCGAGGTAAGGGTGGCCCTGCTGTATTAGAATAATTGATTTCCCAGATGCGAAGATTATTCCAAATTGTGTCGTTACAGCAGTTGTATTAGATAGGCGAAGGTATTTCGGCAGTGTAAGGCTACAACTACAACAACCTATATGTATAGTTTACGTTTCGCGTTTGCATTCAATTTAAATACCTTTTTTTTAAAATTTTCTTTGCCAATCCTTATCCAAAGGGTAAATAACTAACGTACCTAAAATAAAGCACATCTTAGATTTCAGAGGTTAGAGCATTCACTCCGAAAGTGCCGAAAGTGAAAGCTCATGTGTTCGAGTCCCATCGGAGCCAGTTTTCAGATTGGTCAATAATGTTCTAATAAATACCTACTCCATTTTCAATTCTAAAAATTGCATTGCGAGGCAAAAAGTAAAAATTATTTGAAATCGCTAATGTGTTTAAATAAAACCGCGTGTAAGTAAACCGTTATTTACCTGTGTTTTTATTTCAGTACCTTATATAACCGACACAAAGTAAATTTAACTTAACACATTTTTTTATTGGAGCGTGATATATAAATCTGTTTCATTTAGTTTAATTCATAGGCCTAGTGATCTATAACTACAATATTCTGTAATGTGCCATGCATGAGAATTTTCAATAAAGGCCCGAGCTCTGAACACAGGCTTGAGTATACAAAAACATTTTCGCAGAAAAATAACAATGAGAAATTAATATCTGTAAAAGGATTTCTAAGAACAGTTATATTTAATTTATTGCCGATAGCATTACTCCAATACTGGTAAACACAACGAAAGCCTCTTTTCGAACAGATCCGAAAACTTCTAATGGATGTCACTAGGATGGAGGCCTAGAGCTATGCGTTATGAAAACTTGTGACAGTCGGATTATGAAACTGACGTGCGTAAGCTTCCCTCAAGCCGTTTCGTATACGGGAAAACAAAAGGAAAGCTTTACGGGTTTTTGAACTGAACGGCAAAGAAGTGAATTTCAGTGCCGCATCGATGTGTTTTGAACTGACAGGAGTCACGGGACGGGATAATGTATCCGAAAGGATAAACACATCCATCACTCGATGTGAGCATAATGTTTTCCTCGTCTTGATTTCAACACAGTAAAATTGGTCAGGACACTTGACTTATATAATACAGTGACTAACACATTGAAGATGTTGGGGCGTCGAGATTAATTTGGATAATCTTCCAATTATCTTATGGTCTTATTTTAATAATAAATAATAAAAAGGATTTATTTGTTCCAAATTACAAAATTGCCTAACTAGGTACCACTAAAGTATATCATCATCATTTCAGCCGTACGACGCACACTGCTGGGCATAGGCCTCCCCCAAGGGTCTCCACAACGATCGGTCCTGCGCTGCCCGCATCCAGCGGCTTTTACCAGAAGGTAATAAAAAGGAATTGTAGCTCAGCATCTGACAGTTGAATTAACAGCTGTCACTGATATTCTGCCACAACCTCAGGTACTTTCCATTACATTACAACATCAGCAAGTTTGGGACATAATGAGCAATAACTTACATATAATCCACTACAAATTATACATAATATTGGCCGCTAATAGGTAGTTTGGTTTCTATCTTTGTTTATGTGATCTAGAAATGAATGGAAATTAGGGTAGGTAGATATGCTGCGTTGAAAAATGAAATATTAAAAGTATCCGAAATTGATCCAAGAATAGGAGATGCAGTGATACTAAAAGCACATTATAGAGTTGCATGAGATAACTTTAGGTTTAGGAGGTGAAAAAAGATATGTTCGCCTAGCTTTGCGGGATAAAGGCGTGCTTAAAAACGAATCTTACTCAACCTCAAAATAATATAATTATTATTTTCAATTCACCTTAAAACAAACTTTTGTATAACTCGGTCTAGCTAACATGACACCTCTTTCACTCGATTCTGTCATACCCGGGAGAGGGACGGGTATAAACTGCAGGTGTCATGTTAGGTCGATCGAGTTCATCGTCAGTTCTGCCCTACGTATGAATAATAGAAGATGCCAAATATACCTGTCTATACTAATAGCCATGAGCGTGAACACGGAGGCGGAGATGCTGAGGACGGCGATGAACTGGCAGAACTTGCAGTAGGAACGGCCAGTCCGAGTACAGCATGTAGGTGAAGTTGAAGGTCAATACCAAATATACCTGTCTATACTAATAGCCATGAGCGTGAACACGGAGGCAGAGATGCCGAGGACTGCGATGAACTGGCAGGGTCCCGATCGCGGTAATTCTATGACGCATTAGTCAAGTGTACGTGCAGTTGAAGTGCGGTTGACGTGTAAAACCGTTTTTGATAACGCGCGGCTTTGACAGTGCGACAACGTCTTCTGTTCCGGTGATAATCTTTGGAACTAAAACAGTTATCATACGACAGTCTATTTTGACAGCTAATTTCGTATTGCAAGTGGTTCCTCTGTCACGGATGTCACCGGATCAGACAGGATTGTAGGACTATAGGTTTGCGTGACGTGTGCGTCGTTATGTCATTACGGCAATACGAAGTCAAACGTCAAGACCCAAACGCGATGAAGACGCGCTGCATAGAATTACGGCGATTGGCCCGCTGAACTTGCAGTAGAAGTGCCCGAACGGCCAGTCCGAGTACAACATGTAGGTGAAGTTGAAGGTCAATACCAAATATACCTGTCTATACTAATAGCCATGAGCGTGAACACGGAGGCGGAGATGCTGAGGACTGCGATGAACTGGCAGAACTTGCAGTAGAAGTGCCCGAACGGCCAGTCCGAGTACAGCATGTAGGTGAAGTTGAAGGTCACGTTGAGGGTCGAGACCATGGCATCTGCTACTGACAGGTTCACTGGGAAGAAAAAACAATAAATTAAGATAATATGTATAAAATGACACAAAGAGGCTTATAGTTAATATAGCTTGCGCCCGTGGCTTTGTTTGCGTTAAATCAGCCTTATCACCACTTAACATCAGGTGTGACGAAGGCTAAGTGCTGCCCCGTTGTAGATAAAAAAATACGGCGTAATGTAGTCCACTCTATGGAACTTCTTTATAAACAATATTCTTTACTATCCTATTTCTTTCTTTACTATATACTTAGTGAGTTTGGAAAAATCTGGTGCGTACGTCATAATAACCAATGTCAAATTTCAGAGCAACCCTTTCAATGGTTTGAGCTATGTGTTAGTTTTTGCTTTTTATAAATACAGAAGGAGAAATCAAACATTATATTCTAGGTCATTCTAGCTCAAAATGCACCTGATTTCAAAGCGTTTTCAAGAAAACAAAGTCTTAAGCTTAAATTAACAATAATTCATCATCATTCATCATCATTTCAGCCGTACAACGCCCACTGCTGGGCATAGGCCTCCCCCAAGGATCTCCACAACGAACAATAATTACATTAACAAATTCACATTAAAAGTGACTCAACAAAATGTTTACTCAGCTCAGTTAGTTTGTGAAACTTCAGTAGAGTTTTGTAATGAAATCTATCTAGAGATTGTTTCTTGACGGATGAATCTGCGGGGTCCAACTAACTTTGTACAAGTTGTCGATACTTCGAGTTACTGACTCAGTGTTGTAGGATTTAAGTCTGCTATAGACAGGTTTAAAGGAAAAAAAGTTGCGGGTCCGAAGACGTCGAAAATAACCGGTTTAAAAATGAATACCTAATTGATATAACTGATATTGTTTTCTATAAATTTCAAGGCTTATGTTGACTTAATTAATTGCTTGAAGTATAATATTGCATTACAATGTTTTAGACGTTTTAACATAATTAAACGCTCTGAAATATCAGGTCAGTTGTATCAAAAGTCTTAATATACTTGCTAGCAGCATATTGCAATTAAATGCATACCTATGCAATGCTTGCATGTATCCAATTGAACTAGCCATTGCAACAGGCTTACCTTACTTCCGCAATCAGCGAGTTAATAAGTTAAAATCTAAAGCGCGATCAAGAAAATAACTATTTAGCTTTATTACATTAACCATTAAACATTAAAAGTAACACAGCAAAATATTTACTCGACTCAGTTAGTTTGTGAAACTTCAGTAGAGTTTTGTAACGAAATCTATCTAGAGATTGTTTCTTGTCGGATAAATCTGCGGGGTCCAACTAACTTTGTACAAGTTGTCGATACTTCGAGTAAATGACTCGGTCTTGTAGGAGTTACGTCTGCTATAGACAGGTTTAAAGGAAAAAAGTTGCAGGTCCGAAGATGTCGATATTAACTGGTTTAAATATTAAAGAGTTATATTATTTGTCTATGAAGAGCATGCAAACTGCGTCTTTTTGCAGCGTCGTAAAAAAACGCCGCGTGTCGACGGCGCGTGACAAATTCGCGGTGTACAGAGGCTCTAATTTCAAGGATTTCATTATCAAAATTAATTGCTTGAATTATAGCCACAACTTCCATTTAGGTATACAATATCAGAGCAGTTGTAATAAAAGTCTTTAAAGAGCTTGCCACGAGTTAGAGCACGTTGCCCCATCCCATTGAACAAGCCATTGCAGCAGGCTTAACTAACTTTCGCAATCAGTGACTTAACAAGTTAAAACCTAATACATTTCTCCTCCTTATTAAGGCCCTAACTAGTAAGGAAAATAAGTTAATATAAAAGCAAGAATATGACGTGTGTATGATGCAAGACTGTAAGGATATTCCGCCATCATTTAGCATTCAAACACGAATCTTTGAAACAACTGAAAATCAAGCGAAAATCAAGCAGTCATTTAGCATTTAAACACGAGTCTTTGAAACAAGTGAAAACCAAAAAAGAACAGCGATGTCAAGTGTCATTCCCTCCACTCTGCACTGCCAATCTGCACTACCGGTAGTGCAGATTGGAATTTTTGTCCTATCTGCACTACTGTACAACCAGCTGTCAAACCGGTAGTATCGTTAGGAATTATTTCTTCCCTTTTGCACTACTATGTAGTAGTGCACAATGGAATTTAAAGAGCATTACTTTTTCATTCCCACCCGCACTACCAAACAATTGTGTATGCGAACTCTTAGCTTCTACGGATTTACGTTATTTGGATTTTTTATCCCTTCTGCACTAAGTACTGATGAATATTATTATAAAATAAAAACAAATTATATTCTCAAAACACAATTAGTCATTCATTTGTTTTCGATATTTAACAAATTACATAATGTAAACTTATACTGTTACATGTATTATTATTATTTCATTATTCGACTCAATTACATTAAATTGGGAATTGAAGGGCTGCGACTTTTTGCAGCGCTCTGTCGTCGCGCGTTTGTATCGATACAGACGCGTATGCACGCAAATAACACGCAGCCTGCAGATCTTTACACACCTGGGTGCCTACCATCAACTCTTATTGCGGTTTTGTTTAGGAACCTAAACTGATCTGCTTCGCTTATTCGTACCACGACAGCTTAATATCAATGACAGCGATTCAGTGATCATTCAATGACATTTCACAGCCGCTGAGCTGTCATCAACTCTTATTTGACGTATAACTTGGCCAAGCTAACATGTCACCTGCAGGTTATACCCGTCCCTTTCACTCTCCTGGCATGACAGAATCGAGTGAAAGAGACGGGTAGAAGAAATAAGGACACAAATCGTTCGGTCATTCACATTTAGCAATTCATTTGCGATCCAGTTTTTAGAAGGTCATGGTACGAAAGAAAGCAATTCATTTTAGGAACCTATTCTGCATCGCGCTATTTTTGAATCGCTGTCTTAAAGTTGATGGTATGCACCCTGTACCCCTAGTGTAAGTTTTTATGTCAAGCAAACGCAAACTATTTCGATTCCGTATTTATGTCAATTTGTATGAAAACTATATAAGCGCGCTACTCGCCGCTAGAGGTGCTAATACAGTTTTCATACAAATTTACTTAGATACGGAATCGAAATAGTTTGCGTTTTTTGACATAAAAACTTACACTACAGGCACTGAATTATTCAATCAAACGCGCCTTTACAAAAAGACGCAGCTTGCATAGCCTCTAAATCAAAAACAATGTCAAAGTAGACATATCTTTTAGTTTTCTTTTTAGTATTCAACTAGCGGATCCTAGCAATTTTTCCCGCGTGGTACCCGCTCCCGTGGAAATATCAGGATAAAATATAGCCTACGTCACTCGAAAAGAATGTAGCTTTCTAATGGTCAAAGAGTTTTCTAAATCGGTCCAGTAGTTCCAGAGATTAGCGCATTCAATTAACAAGGAAACAAACTCTTCAGCTTACTTAACCTTTTTTTTGCATTCACAATGCAATTTTTGTTGTTACTCCAAGTAGCTCCGCCGGGACTTGGAGGATGGGTCGTTTTTTTCTGATATTTCATTTTCAATAACTCTTCAGCTTTATAATATTAGTATTGATTTGTGATATGGGGTTAAAATTAATTTCTTATATGAAGATCTGTGCTTAGCCGCGAGACGTTGTTTTGCGATGTCCCATATTACTTTCATCTAAAATACTTCATGCCTAAAATAGGTACCTACTTACAAGCTGAAGCTGCCTACGTGCCTGAAATTCCTTGTCGTTCGATCTGCGGCCGGCCAGTTGTTAACAATAGAACCTAATTGTCCCATTTCAAAGAAAAATGGGCGCTTCGCAATTTGTTGAATGGCGAAATTATGGAAATAAATCTCCAGCATTCCTGTCCCAAACTGTGTTTGTGTACGCATAAATCTGATTGAACAATCGCAGAAGTTGAACACTCGAACAAAGAAGAGAAAAGTTTTGTTTAGTAATTATCTAAGGTTTTCATGCTATTCATTGAAATAAAACACTTTTCTTTCTTAACACAGACACTCAATTCATGTCTTAGATTTTTATCGCTATTAAAATTCTGTAATTAATTACTCTAGTTATCATTACTCAAAGGATTTGCGTGATAAGCGAGCAGACAGAGTCTTTTCAATGACTATTATTAATTTTTCTTAAATTTTAATATCCTCCATAAACTGAATATAAAATTATATTTAAAAAAACCTTTTATTTAAAATCAAGCTTTTATTCAAATGTCCTAAAAAGAATAAAATAAACTTTGTATCAAGTCAAATCTAACAAACTTATTACATTAAACAATTTATATGTTTTAAAAGCTTGTCGCTTTAATTTCATAATATGTCAAATATAATTAAAAGCATTTGTGTTTAGTGCAAGCCCAGTAACAATAAAATCTCGCGACAAGCTTTTAAAACATATAAATTGTTTAATGTAATAAGTTTGTTAGATTTGACTTGATACAAAGTTTATTTTATTCTTTTTAGGACATTTGAATAAAAGCTTGATTTTAAATAAAAGGTTTTTTTAAATATAATTTATTTTTGTATTTTTAGTTATTATTGGACGTGTTTCTCAGTCGCTTAATTTCATTTTCACTTCTCATGCTCGTAAAGTTCGTGTTTATGTTGGGTATAGGCTGCATAAAATCGCTTTTTATGCTCTAGTGCATAAAGTAAAATCTTCGTCTAAGTCTCAGTCTCTCAGACAAAGGTCGTCAGGTAAACAGTCACACACGCAATAAAATTTCGTTTAATAAACTTGTAACTTCATTCTGTTTCTTTAGTTTTGTACACAATCCATGTTAAACTATACTTACTAAATTAATAAAACTAGGCAAAATTAATGAGTTTTGTAAGAAATAAGTATTTCAAGAGCATTATGGACTACGATCTATGCTAAAGTCACTGTGCTGCCACTGCTACGTATAAAAAAAAAAGAAAGTCTTCCCGCCAATATGGCGACGTCTTTATTTTTTCTTTTTTGTAATATTGTTATTTATTTTCCTCACACTCGAAGTGAAAAGCAGAGTGTAAAACTCGTAGATAAAACCCATTTTACCCTCGAATTGACTATTATCCACCCTCGCCTACGGCTCGGATGGATATATACGTCTCGGGTAAAATGGTACGTTTTATGCACTTGTTGTACAATCTACTATTAATGCATCATTATTGCATGGTCGTTTGCCAGTTAATTTATTACAGTCTAGCTCTTCAACTGCATCAAGTCTGCAAATACACAAATATATTTTATATATTTTACCACCAAATAGAGATTGTAGATTCTTACTATAGACACACACATAAGTATTCATTAAATACAAGGCATATTCCCTTAGGTATAAGACAAGGTAGCACTGTATTACGAACAAGAATAGAAAACACAAATTAGACTCAATAAGACAAAAAGTTCCAAATAAAAATGTGTGTGTGCCGTGCCGCAGCAGTACCTACTCAATGGTCGCAGCTCAGCGTCATATTACCTACTTGTCTTGCAACGCAAGCAAACGCTGATTTTCAGTTGTAAATTTTAGTAAGTATTTCAAAAATAAATACTAAAGAACAAGACACATTTAAGTTTCTATCAAAGTAAACATAGTACCTACATAAAGAAAAAAAGGATATTTCTTTTCTGTAGGTAGACTATGGTTGTATTAACTTGGAGCCATCTTTCGTTGACTTTAGTGAACTATTTATGTGCAAAGTGACACTTAGTAGGGTCTGATTAAAGCAACTTCGCGTTTTTTGCTTCTTTATATAGTTCGTTCGTTAGTTCTTATAGCCGCTACACACGTCCAGACCAGACCTAACCGCCGATTTGGTGCGGACGAACTTTGCTGTAAAGCAAATATAGGTAATCCGTGCTACACACGTTCGTACCAAATCAAAATCAAATCAAATAAAAAAATCATAAAAGCTACACCAAATCTGGCCTTGGCCAAGGCTTTGTATCACATAACTAGACAAGGCCTTGTATCACATCACTTTTTCTTATCAAATACCCACAGAAACCACCTGGATTTGCCAATGCAACGGGCTTGTAAAGAAAAATACCTATTAACAAAAAAAAAGGTCTTGGATTTGAAAAAATTTAACGGTAGGTACTTGTCACAAAAGAATGACGAAAAATTCTTCAAAACCATTTCGAGTGGGCTGTAACTGACAGGGAAATTTCATTTTTAATTAAATGTCAATTTTAAAGTAAGTAATTGAGAAAAAGCCTAAGTCCAGGGAATTTAAATTAATGTTTTAATAGAAATAATAATTATTTTCAATTCTCATGCTCTAAAAGTACGCAAATATAGCCCTACGAAGCGGGACTAAATAACCACTTTAGTCCTTAGGGAGTAAAATGTAATTACTTTTTTAATTTCCTTCATGTGACATTAGATAAACTCAAACAGCCAGTGAATATACTATTAATTGTGAAGTGTGGACCATCTTCATTGCGAAAATGTTAAGATGTTTTTTGTTTCATGGTTTTTCCGCAAGGAAGGTGGCGCCATGTGTTTTAAATTGTTAATTTGTGACTGGTTTAGCGGAAAAAACTGACTGCGAGTTTTTGGCGCCATTTTGGCGGGTAAGGTTGAGTGAATATTTTAATTAATCGTAATTTGTTTCATAGTGGACTTTGTGACTCAAGATAGGTGTGGTTTTGTGCCCCAAGTGTCTACGCAACTGGACGATATGAGGAATGATTAAAATAGGCGCTATCTCGGTAAAGTGATGCCGAGTGTTTTATTATAGTGGTGACTACCTCAGCAAGAATTATCGAGAAGGCTAGCTTGACACACTTGACGCCAAATACTCCAAGGAGCATTGGAATGTAACACACCTACATTCTTATGAAACCATAAGAAACTATGATAATTTAATAATACTCAAGAATTGGCAGTATGGCTAAATGTCTTGGCCTGTCCTACAAAAGGGCAAATATTTTTACTACTACTTACCGCGAAAATTTTAGAATTTTGTTTAGTCCCTAGTCGTTTTATAATATACTATTGATAATCTCAATGTAAATAGTATATTATAGCATACTTTTCAAAATTGCATCAAACATTTTTACTGTTTGGTATGTTTTTTTAACAGACAGTTTTCTTGTCTCCTGAGCAATTATGTGACATGGACTCATGTTCTTTCTCAAATAACCAATTCAAATCGGCTGTCGGGTTGGGACGTGTGTTCTATTACTAGTTGAATTTAGAGAGTGCGCCAGATAAGTCTACGAGGGGTTAAAATCGAATACTAATATTTTCCATAAGCTTAGAACAAAATAATGTACTGTAACTAGCGCCATAAACGCCCCAGTCGCAGAGTTATCTGACACGCACTCTATGAAGATTGCGCTCGCTGAATGCTCGCTGATTATAACTTTATGGTACATTGACAAGAAGTGTCAAGCACGTGTCAAGTAACCATCACAACAAAACAAGAATTAGTACTTGAAAATTTGCAAGAATTCTGAATTGATAACTATACTGATTATATATTTAATTGCATTGTCATCGGAACTAAAGGTAAATTCCAAATTTCAGCTCAATCGGACATTGGAAAGTGGGTTAAATTTAGCTCGCAAGATTTGACGAACGGACATACATGCATACATACACTGCAAGTTAAATAAAAGCTTGTAAAAATGCACGTTCTCACAACTCCTAAGGATGCACCATATAGGGGCAAATACTTGTAGTGCAAGTGTGAGTGTGTGGCAATGTGTGTATTGAGTAATCGATTCAAAACAAGAATTCAATTCAATGTCTGCTCTGAACCAGGGGGCCAAGCCTGCTAACGTTAAGTCATAATCGTGTCTCAATCGTGTTTTAATTGTAGTTCAATTGTAGTGCTTTTTTACACACTAGTTACAAGAATTATGACAATATGATGTGATGTAAATGTAGTGTGTGGTGTGACCATCAGTAGTATGGTGAAAAAAGTACACATTTCTTGTAACTAGTGTGTAAAAAAGCACTTCTTCTTAGCGTGTCAATCAACTTTACTTCAAATCCGTTCAGCCCAATACTGCGCCACACGTACTGCGTTCTCAGTGGCGTTATATAGGTCTTCGCGCGTGCAAGATGAAGGGCACGCGGGGCAGGACATCAGATGTGCCATGGTTTGGGAGGAAGCACCACATTCACATCCTTCGTTGGAGGAATAGCCCCACCGGCAAAGATTATGCTTACATCGGCCCACCTGGGTCCGAAGTCTGTTCAATGACTTCCAGGTTAGCCACGGTAACCCTGAACTACAAGAACGCCCGGTTCGGTATAGGGGTGGTCAGGCTGAATGACGTCACACGGTAATAAGCGGATTGCCAGCGAACAAAGTCTTTTAAGCAAATCCATTTTTACAATAACTTTGTTACTACTACTACTACTAATTGTATCGAAGTGAAATAAAAACCATTGGTTTCGGAATAACGGCTTCTATACTGGTAAAAAAAGTGAACTTTTTTTTATTTTTCCCATGTCCATTACAGACGTCACAAAAAGACTCGTCGTGAAAAAAGATGACACGTCAAACGTTGTCGTGTGAGCGTGTGCATTTTTGTCAAATCACACCTGAATGCATGAAAACACTTGCTCTTTAGAATCATTTTTGTTTCGTTAAATTAAGTACGTCATGTCTCAAACGTTCCCAACAATGTTAATATACATGCCATTACTGAGATAAAAGAACATGTAAATGTAATTTATATTCGTCTGAAAGTGTCCTGTGACAAACTTCAAGGGTTTCACGCAATTTGAATATGATTAAGGCGAAAATAGAATATTGTATGTGTGAAATGAGTTTCAATGAGGAGTGACATTTTAAATGATAGGCCGTTGAGAACTTTGTGGCCGAGGGGAGGGCACCAGAATTTATGTTGAATGGAATTTCAATTTTTCACAGTATTGGGATCCTTAATCCCGACATATTTTGATACTAAATGTCTTGAGTTTTTCTGAACTTATCATCATTTCAGCCGTACGACGCCCACTGCTGGGCATAGGCCTCCCCCAAGGATCTCCACAACGATCGGTCCTGCGCTGCCCGCATCCAGCGGCGCACCGCGAACGCGCACCAGATCGTCGGTCCACCTTGTAGGGGGCCTGCCCACGGAACGTCGTCCGGTTCGCGGTCCCATTCGAGTACCTTTCCGCCGCAACGGCCATCGGTTCTCAAGCAAACTGAACTTAAAGTTATAACCAAATAAAATAATAAATATTTCAAGACTTATCTGTCTTTGATTGATTTATTGTGAGCGTAATGTAGATATCGCTTTACAATGATTATATATTATAGGTAATGGCACCCCGCTATTTTAGCTGCGTGTAATTCCCGTAAGAATGTCGGAATAAATTAAAACCTATGTCACTCAGGAAAAACAGCATTATATTAGTGAAAGCATTTAAAATCTATCCAGTAGTTGTTGAGCTTACCCATTATAAACAAACAAACAAAAGTAAAATCGAATCTTTCTTCTTGTAATATAAATATATTATGTTTAGTAGGTATGTAGGGCAGGCGTACTGGTTTTGGCCACTTTAAGGATTTTTTCACTTTCAAACGCTTAGTGCTTAATGATCTTACGTCTTTAAGAAAAAAATTATATCTAGAATTAAAGAAAATTTATCGGCCTTTAAGGGTACAATTTACAAAGTAAAAAAAAATCAATAGTTTTTTTTATATAAAACCTATTCTGCAGGGAGGGCCAAATGTACCGGTTTTGGCCATTTTGCATTGGTTTTGGCCACATCGTTTGCACTGGTTTTGGCCACTTTCATAAAATTACTATATTTAGAAGTTGAGTTTATGCTTAATTGATGTCTTATTAGAGTTCTGGACTAAAACACTACATGAAATAGTATTTCAATCCCAGCTAGCTCCTTACTACAATTTTATAAGTATACCTTTATCACTTGATTAGAAGAAAATTAGCGGATTTAGGCTAGCGTTGTTGTAGGTAGGCACTAGCTTCAATTCGCTAATTTAGGTAGATGGGGCAATAAAACAATAGTGCCTCTTACCTTTGACATCAGAATCACGTCGATGTCATGTTTGGATGAGATACTTACTACTAACTTTAAGGGACACTTGAATTTGATGTTGTCTTCTACCTCTAAAATCAGTCAATGTCACGTTCAGTGAGGGTCACTTATCCATGTCGGCGTCTTCTACCTTTTTTGACATCAAAAACACGTCAACGTCACGTTTAGTTAAGATAAGAATTATCTTTCTTTGAAGGACACTTAACTTTAAGAAGCACTTAACCAATATGGTGGTTTGTATCTTTGTCGTTAATATGAGTGTCACTTAACTTTATGGGACACTTAACTACTATGGTAGTTTCTATCTTTGACATCAAAACACGCCGATTTCACGTTAATATGAGTGTAAGGGGCACATAACTACGATAATGGTTTCCATCTTTGACATCAAAACACGCCGATTTCAGGTTAATATGAGTGTCACTTAACTTTAAGGGGCATTTAACTACTAGGGTGGTCTCCATCTTTGACATCAAAACACGCCGATTTCACGTTAATATGAGTGTCACTTAACTTTAAGGGGCACTTAACTTTAAAGGGCATTTAACTACTATCGTGGTTTCCATCTTAGACATCAAAAGACGTCGATTTCACGTTCAGTTGAGTGTTACTTAATTTTAAGGGATACCCCGCTTTAAGTGGCACTCGACCTCGAGGTTTTTTCTACCTTTGATATCAGAAATACGTCGATGCAATCAACGTCAAGTTCAAGTGAGTGTCGCTTAACTTTAAGAGACACTTGAAGTTCCAAGGAGTCTGCTACGAATTTGTACCTTATTCTTAAACACTCATTCCGAAGTACACTAGACAGCACATCAAGTTAAACAGTTAAACTGCGATAACAGCTTTTATTACGTAGTGCATAAAGGCGGTCTCAAATGTATAGTCTGATGTGCCGCCGTGTGTACCTACCTATAATGGGAAAATTTTGTAACTTTCCATATAATAAAGCGGACCGGAGCTGTGTTTTTATACATTTAGGTTCTAATAAAAGGAGTTAGGTAGCCAAGAGGAGCGAGGTAGCAAAACAAGGGTTTTATGAAACACTAGCTTTTCGCCGCGGCTTCGCCCGCGACGACCGACGTTATCCCGCGAGAATATGAAATTTTTTCGGAATAAAAAGTAGCCTATGTTCCTCTCCAGGCAAAAAGTATCTATGTGTCAAATTTCAGTTAAATCCGTTCAGCCGTTTTGGCGTGATTGATTGAGTAACAAACATCCAAACATCTAAACTTTCACATTTATAATATTAGTAGGACTAGAAACAGAAGAATGAAAAAATCGGCCAAGTGCGAGTCCGACTCGCGCACGAAGAGTTCTGTACTATTATCTATACAAGTTTAGACACTATTTATATCTTAGGTACAATATTATTCTATACAACATTTGACACTATATTTAAGATAAAAAAAACGGCAAAAACCAAAATGACCGGGCACTATGTATACTGCCCAATTTATCACTTGGTCCATAACATATATACACGGTTTGACAGACAGTTTGTATGACAAAAGGAGGCTGCGGTCTACACACACAAGCGTGGCTCACCCGCGCTCGTGATATAAAACAACTGTATACTTGAATGCCGACGTGGCGGTAGACACTCAATTAATGAGCTTCCGATAGTATTCGACTTTCGTTATAAGAATTGTAACATCTTTATTACAAAACACAGTTGAGTTAGTATGATCACTCCATCTGCATTTGTCACTCAAAAGACATCTTGTACCCGAAAATTTGCCACGAAAATCTCGCCAAGTGAAAGACGATGAAAGATAATTTAATCCTGCCGACAACGCGATGGAAAATGAAATCCAGCTTATGGACATCAGGAACAGGAAAGCCAAATAAATTATGACAAGCAGACCAAATTACCAGTTTACAAGCCACTTTTTTGTGTACCAAATCTTGTATAAAGCTTAGTAAAGTAAGCAGCTAAGTATGAGTATTGCAATAAAATAATTGTCACGTAAATTTTGTCAAGTGAAAGATGATGTATAATTTAATCCTGAGTTGGAAATAGGGGTGCTAAATCAAGGAAATCACCCAGTTTAAACAGCATAGTCGATTAAAAACGCTTGTTTAACTTTTGTTAACAAAACCTTCTGCATTTCTCACTCAAAGATTTTCTTAAAAAAAAATGATAAATTAAGGCTGCCACACACCAAAAACGCACGCAGACGTGCTGCATTGCGTCTGCTTCCCTTGCGCCCCTTTTGTGGGATAAAATAGGAAGGGAATTACGAATTGAAAGAAAATGACAACCGCGATCTGAAAGCAACACACGGCGTCGCTGACGCACGGGCGGCGTCGCAGATGCACTGCGATGCGTGTGCGACGTCCACCGTGGTGCCGGTGTGAATTGCTTTATGTCGCAGCGTGCTGCAGATGCAACGCATCGTGTTGCTCACGCATCTGGTGTGTGGAAGCCTTTAAGTATTAGAAAAAATCAACCTGTCTCACAACTAGATCCAATGGGACTCAAACCTTTCACTGCCCGGGCGAATGCTCTTGAAGAATGAAGAAGTATGAAGTGCTACTCCGTCGTGGATAAAAAAAAAAGTACTGGGATGGGTTGATTTTTTCTAATACTTCTTTATCAATATTTTCAATAATAAAAATATCATTGTGAATGTAAAAAAGTAAAAATAAAGCAATAATTTGCTACGGAACACATCGTAATAATTAAGACGAATATTTCCCCACGGGAAAGGCGATGACGAATAATGTAATCCTTCGCCGTCAATGCGATGGAAACTGAAATCCAACATAGGGAAATTTGGGTGCCAAATAGATGAAAACAATCAACGAAATCACCCAGTTTAAACAGCACAGTCCATAATAGCCGCTTGTTTAAGTTCCGTGAACAAAATCCTTAGGATGGTTCGCTGTTTGAATACTCATAAATTATAATTTGGATCGGAACGACTTTGTTGGAGTTTCTTGAGCGATTTTCTTGTAAATTCTATTTTTAGAGAGTTAAAGTTTGAAATGGGTCACACTGTGAAGCCCAGACGTCTAGAATAACAAATAAATTGATATTGTTTAAACTTATATTTATAATTAAGGTAACATTAGACCATACAATAATATATTTTTTAATAACAATGGCCTAATACTGATGATTGATGATATGTTCGTGACTGAATAGTGTTATATTGCCACTAAAAATTACACATTATTTTGAATTATTTATTTGTTATTGATTTGTTTTCATATCTAGTAACATGAGCGCGTGTCCATTGGACATCAGAACCAATTACGGAAACATAACAAAGATAACCATCACCGTAAAAATAATAAAACACGGTTTAAGTAGAAATATAATTGTGCATCGAATAATTAATGTTCTAGCTTCATAACATGCATGTGACACTAGAAAGGTTTTTTGTAGTAAATTGGTAACTTATATTAAATAACATAAGCAATAAATGAAGGTGTCTAAATCTACCTGGGTAAAGAATATACGAAGACTGCAATGTTTCTGATACTGATGCCTCCAATAGAGCAAAGCTGAAGAAAATGACGAGTAAAGCAGACCCTGGTATTAGATGGGAATAATAAACGCTAAGAAGGTGGAGAAGAGAGAACGATATCTAGAGATAGATAGAATGAGAGAGTGAGATACAGAAAGGAGAGATAGAGAATGGAGAAAGAGAGAATGGAGAAATAGAGAAAGATAGAGAAAGAGGGAGAAAGAGAGAAGAGAGAAAGAGCGAAAGAGAGAAAGAGAGAAAGAGAGAAAGAGAGCAAGAGAAAAGATAGTCATTAAATATGTTACCTAGGAAGTAGTTGGTGACGCTCCTCATCCGCTTGTTGGCGAGCACGATCCAGATGACGACGAGGTTGCCCACCGTGGCCACCACCACCATGCCCGAGAACAGCACCGTCCACAGCACCTGCCGCCACCATGGCAGGATGAAAGACTGATAGTCCTGGCAGAAAAACAAATACAGGCTTTTAAAAGGTTTATGCAAAGTCAAAGCCTATCAACAATAAAAAAAAATCCTAAGACTTTATTCTTAACGAAATTTTATTTTTCTTCTTTTTTAAAATATCGCCTTTCATACCACTAGCTAAAATTTGAAACCTCAGAAATTGGTCAGGAATGTGAAGGGGGATTCCACAGAACACAGAAAGATGTTTTTCTGGGGATTCAATTCCAGTGTGTGGAATATATATTATTATATTAAAAACTACCATAAGCTACGACGTAGCGGTGACTACGGCGTAGCGTTACGTCGTAGATAGAACGGTACACTTCAGTCAAGTGATAGTAGTTATTTAAAGTTTTATTTGTTAATAATTTATGCTCTATTAAACTATACACTTCTTCTAACTCTGCTTATTTCCTGGGTTTCCTTAGTTAGAACTTATACATCACGAGAAAGGTATTAGGGCCTCCAAAACTTGGCATTACTTCCATCACCTATTAGAAACGAAACTTGGCACTTAACCTCCTAAGGCCCACTTTTTTATATCCTAATATGTATAGAAGGAAATAATATATAGATATAGTAACATTTTAATAGGTATTCCAAAATAATAAGAATTGTTAAGAAACCTAACAACTCACAATGTCCCCGATCGTTAAAGATATTTCATAACGGCCCCTTGTAGTCCTTTTTAAGGGTGAACAGATTTCAATCAAGAAAAGCAAACTTCGTTTATTGTACACGTCTTCCTCTTAGTTTGTATTGGAAGATTAAATATTACATTATTTTATAGAAATTATTTTTAAGTAATAATTTCGTTTCTAATAACTCTCAAATTATAATGCAAGCGCTTGCTGCTGCACACATAAATAAATAAATAAAATAAATAACTTTTTACAATCACACCAATTATCTAAGCCATGGCCCGCTATTATTTCTCGGCTGCTTGCGCCGTGCAACGAGTGAGATAGAAGATGGCTTTGTCTAAGCCCATGTAAGTTTCATTGAGAAACTGTGTCATGGAAAACTTGATAACGGATAAATATATATACTTAAATACTTTTTGTTTGTAAATACATACTTAATATACATAGAAAACATCCAGACCAAGACAAAGGGACATGTTCATTCACACAAATATTTGTCTTGTTCGGGAATCGAACCCGAGACCTCTGGCGCAGAAGGCAGGTATCCTACCTACCCCTGCGACAAATCGGTCGTCAAAACATGTGCAGTTCATACCTATTTACGAGTATTAACTCTTTTGTTATGTGTTCATAGCCTATTTGTTAATTGCATGTCTGTTTTTTCTTTGGTTTTTTTATATATCGTACCTAAAAAAATAGGAGTAATTTTTTACTAGCAATATTTTTTTTCAAGATTCAAGATTCAAAATCATTTATTCATTTTAGGCTGATACAGCACTTGTGAACGTCAATGAAGCTACGCTATCGGTTCGCAAATCCTACGGCGGGTGGCCTTGTAACGAGAAGAACCGGCAAGAAACTCGCCAAGGGCTATTTTTTTCTCCCTGTCATATTTCATACAGAGTCGTCAAATTGAAAAGTGACTTTAAGGCTAAGCCCGCATAGCGATTAAAATTCGCGCGATTAAAAATCGCGATTTTGTAACTCATGGAATTGTATGTAGGTACACGCACTCGCGATTTAAAAATCGCGCGAATAAAAAATCGCTGTTTGCTGTGAAATAATCGCGCGTCTTAACCCGGCGGGAGGCGTGCCCATTTCTAGAAAATATTCTGTCGCTATCGGGTAAAAGTTATAATACAGGAGTGTTTTTTTTCCATTTTTGAATATTATCTGTATGTTTAAACTTTGAAGTAAATAAGTAAAAATTAAAGTATAAGTACTTATTTTATTATATATTTTTTATTATCATTTAAAAAATTTACAAAATATAAAACTCTTGCGTTACTGGCTGACTGACAGACAACGCACATCAGAAACTACTTACTGGGCGCAAGAAACTGACATTTGGTATGTATTTTCCTTGGGGAGTGTAGGGGAGCACTTTAAGAGGATTTTTGGAAATTCAATTACAGAATTTTGCAATTTTGCAAACTTATGGCTTAGTATCTGAGGTCGAAAAGCTTTGAAATGTCAAGCCTTGAATCTTATCGACTAGATTTTAATGGTAGATAGGTATGTACGTGCAGTTGAAAATGTCAGTTTTCTGCATAGTTTAATTTACAAAATACTAAGAATTTTGCGAAAAACCGGATATATAGACATAGATTATGACATTTCTCAATCTTACTTAATAAAGATAGGATTTAGGGTATTATATCATTGTGTAACTATCCGTGTTCTTGCAAAATCTAGTATTTTCACAAAAATCGATTAATCCATTCATCCTACGACAAAATATTAAAGGCAACGACCGTTACTGACTGATCTATCGACGCAAAGCTCAAGTCACTGAATGGATAGCGTTGAAGTTTGGCATGCAGATAGTTATTATACCAAGGCATCCGCTAGGAATGTACTTCTCAAAATTCACATTCTAAGGAGATCGAGGGAAACGGGGTAAAACGTTTGTATGGAGAAATAGGAAAGAATATCCATACTAATATTATAAAGAGAAAAGATTTGTATTTTTGTTTGTAACGAATAAATTCAAATACTGGACCGATTTTGAAAATTCTTTCACCAGTAGAAAGCTACATTCTTGCCCGGTAGCATAAGCTATATTTTATCGAGATATCCCACGGGAACGAGTACTACGCGGGTAAAACCGCAATGAAGCCACTAGTCCTACTAATATTATAAATGTGAAAGTTTAGATGTTTGGATGTTTGGATGTTTAGATGTTTGGATGTTTGTTACTCAATCACGCCAAAACGGCTGAACGGATTTGGCTGAAATTTGGGATACAGATACTTTGTAGCCTGGAGAGGAACATAGGCTACTTTTTATCCCGAAAAAACGTCACATTCCCGCGGGATAACGTCGTGTAGTCCACGCGGGCGAAGCCGCGGGCGGAAAGCTAGTTGTTAATAAAAAGATCTAAAGTGTGAACTCCGTTACTCGGAGTCGAACTCGAGTAAGTGAAGCCGCGGGTGAAATATAGCTTTAAAATATGTTTTTTTACTTTCAAGTTTAATTCTTGATAGTTTGGAAACTATTTCATTCTTACATAGGGACTCCACGGTGTTTTACGTGGTACCCATTTCCGTAGGAATATCGTGTTTAAATATATTCATGTCAATCAGAAATAATAAAGCTTTGAAAATCAGTCCAGTAGGTTTATTGAGTTTAGGCATTACATACAAACAAAAAATCAAACTCGTACTCGTAGTTTGCTCTGAAAGATTTAATCTTTCCTTTTTTAGTACGCTAAAAAACTTATTAAAAAAATTGCTTAAAACGTAGCGTAAAAAAATATAATAGTAATTATTATGTTTCACTTATTATAAAATCTTCAACTAAATCGTTCCGTCCGCGGCCGCTGGGTTAATTGACGTCCCGCTCATGCGTACTATAGATAGTCAGATAGAACTACGAGTACCAGTATTCTATTTTCATATTAAAGGTCTGAACGCGACGGTATACCTACTTATGTTCTGTTATGATATGACTCATCTTCTGGCCGACGTCGGTTCAATAACGACTATTACCTATCGTCGTCGGTCGGTACCATTCAGCCGCAGTGACAACTAAACGGTCAAACGCTGTTTTGACGAACAGAAAATACGTAATTTATGTACTTAATATTGTGTTTTTTGGATGTCTAAATGGATGTAAAAAGGTACATCGAGGTGCTGAGGTACTTATACCAAAACGCCACCATGTCAGTCCCGTTACAGAACCAGAGCTCTAATCCTATCCAACTACAGTGAGGTGAGACAAGGAGACGTCACCTCTCCGAAACTGTTCACTGTTTCTGTTGGAGGATATTTATAGGCTTCTAGACTGGAAAGGATGCGGCATCAGTATCAATGGCGAGTACCTAACACACCTTCGGTTTGCCGATGATGTAGTTCTTATGGCTGAGACCTTGGAAGACCTGAACACAATGCTCGAAAATCTCAGTAATGCTTCTCAAAGAGTGGGTCTTAAGATGAACATGGACAAAACGAAAATCATGTTTAATAAATAAATAAATAAATAAATAAATAACTTCTTACATTCACACCATTTATCTAAGCCCATTTTAATTTCATTAAGAAACTGTATCATAGAAAACTTGATAACGGATAAATATATACTTAAATACTTTTTGTTTGTAAATACATACTTAATATACATAGTAAACACCCAGACCAAGACAAATAGACATGTTCATGCACACAAATATTTGTCTTGTTCGGGAATCGAACCCGAGACCGCTGGCGCAGAAGGTGGGTAGCCTACCCCTGCGCCAAATCGGTCGTCATGCCCATGTTGCACTCGCTCCAGTTAATGTTGGGAACATTACACTCGAAGTTGTCGACCACTATGTTTACCTGGGACAGACGGTCCAGTAAGGTAAGTCCAACTTTGAGAAAGAGATCTCTCGTCGAATCCAGCTAGGATGGGCAGCATTCGGGAAGCTCCGGCATATATTTGCATCCGAAATACCTCAATGTCTCAAGACGAAATTCTTGATCAGTGTGTGTTGCCAGTAATGACCTACGGAAGTGAGACGTGGTCTTTTACAATGAGTCTCATAAGAAGACTCAAAGTCACCCAGCGAGCAATGGAGAGAGCGATGCTTGGTATTTCCCTGCTCGATCGAATCAGAAATAATGAGATCCGCAGGAGAACTAAAACTGGATGTCTCAATTTTCATAAAACGCACCCAACATAACATTTTCTGAAATAACAAGAAAAAAACTCCAATCAAGCTCGAAAACTAATCTACAAAAAACACAACATGTATCTTTATCTCAAGACAAAGGCAAAGATTTTCAATCAATGTGTCTTGCCTTCTTCACCTATGGGATGGAGACAACCACCCTGACGGAGAAATCTGTCGAAAAGCTCCATGTCGCACTATGGCTATGGAGGGCTATTCTACTGCTAGAATTCATATCCTGTGACTATATACGCACACATGCACGCATGCTACGCACACATACACACAACAGCCAGTCAGCCCAGTGATGCCAGATTGAGGAGATTCTTTCAAAATTTGGAATTTTAATATTTCTAGTGAGGAATTATTTTATCAAAAGATGTAATCTGAGAAAAAATAAGATATAAAAAAATATTATTTTCTATCTTTGGAAAAGTATTTATTGATTGATTACTGTATTAATTGTTTGATTACTCGGGGTTTTAAATTTAAGCCGGTATTGGTCGGAGCGTGGATTTTATCATTCGCAATCTTTCAAGCTTGACGTTGATATTCAATGCAGACCATGCGGTGATCGCTTCCTGTCTTAACAGCGTTGATCACAATGTCATCATTGAATATGTGCTTCTTTGTCGACATGATAAAATCGATCTCGTTTTTTACTTTACCGTCGGGACTTATCCAGGTCCATTTGCGGCTTACGGGAGTTACGGGCTTCTTAAAGAAGGAGTTCTCTCTCTCCATAAAGTCTGCTAGCATCTGGCCCCTTTCGTTCCGTTGCCCAAATCCAAATTGCCCCACTCTCAACTCATCACCGCAGCGTTGCCCCAAATTTTCATTAAAATCCCCCACCATAACCGTGAAGTGGGTTTTATAGTTATGTATGGCTTTAGAGATCTCCTCATACATAGCCTCCACTTCGACATCGTCGTGTATCGAATCGAGGTCGGAGCGTAGACCTGGATGACATTCAGAGAATATCGTTTTGATTTTCTGAGTATCAGGTATGCTACCCTGCTCAAGACACTTCCGATGGTGATCACGTTGTTGACAAGGAACTTGTGGACGATGAACCCGACACTACCTAGGGACTGTTGGTCACCATCCCGGTGGTATAGTAAGTTACCGGATTGCAGGATAATCGAGTCCTCCCCCTCTCTTCAGACTTCAGATAACCCAATGATATCCCAATGTAACTTACTAATTGCCTCTTCCATTAGCTTCGCGTCGAGCTTCAGTGTGTGATGGCCCCAACCGCAGGCCTATTGTCTTTTCTGCTATTCTCGTAAACAAAAGCCTAAGTCCTTTGTTATAATAGCCATAACTATGTGATCGTCTCTTTTTTTTATTATCCCAAAATATAATTCAGCTTATTTTAATGTGATTTAAAATAAGTTTCAATTAAGCTGACTTCAAACCAATTGTCTGAAGCTAACAATTTTGTCTCCAATCAAAATTTAGAATCCAATCGAAGGATTCCTAATGACATTGTACTTTATCTATAACCATATAACAGATCAAATATTCAAATGCCGTCGAAGGCATTATGTCAGATTCAAGAAAAGGAAAGTTTAGTTTCTATAGTCTTATCCTCCAGAAAAGTTTGTTACTATTCGAAAGTAACTCAATTATTAAAATTCAATAATATCTACTTCAACTCTAAGAAAATAATTAATAAAATTAATTATGAATTCATTGAAAAGAGGTTCCTATAATGGGAAATAAATATAAATACAGAATATGATGTTATATTAATTTTATTACTTCAAATTGAATTTAATACGAAACTCTGGACTATTTTAACCAATATTCACTCGTTAGAAGGAAATTGGCTCTTTGCTTCTGTTCCTACGGCTGATAAAATCAATGGAATTGGGAAAACGAAGCAAAGTAATAAAAAACCCAATTTCTGCCGATTAATCTAATTATTCTAAACAAAGAAATGTGAACACAAGAAAATTGCAATAAAAGATTGTGTACTTATTTTGACTTTAAAAGGTGTGAGAACGATTTTCATTATGTTTGCTTAATATTTATTATTATCATCAGTTTTATTACAATATTAGATTAAAGTCAAATAAGTTCACCTCAAAAGGATTCACAATATACTTAGCTTTATAACACCTTGCTGATTCGCCACACTGATTCTATTACTTTACAAGCAATGGTGATTTACAAAGTTTTATACAATGAATATTAACAATTTTAATACTCCAGAAATTTTCCCTCCCGTAAGATTAAAAATGACCGCTCTAACAGGCCGCGCGACCCTGAATCATCCCTTGTTTGTTTCTCCCCGCCAGCTTACAATAATAACCTTCTTACAACTACGCTAAATCTATGTATCCTAAATTAGGTCTTAACTATTTGTCTTCACGGACCAATCTTCTTTAAATCTGCGCCAGCGCATTTTGCAAAACACCCCGCCTCCTTATAACCTGATTGGCTAATCAACTCGCTAGGCGCCGCTCCAACCTTCCACTCACTAGATGGCGCCATGTGTTCGAAAACGCTTAGATCCAACTTGAAATCTAGACGACTAGAATGCGCTGTAGGTGATTTTGAGTCTGTCATGCTTGACTCCTGAAAGATAGAGAATGATTCTGCGTAATATCTGCAATTTTTAGCTTAAACAAACATCAGGAAAACTCAATGATGTCTTCATAGTTTCTACTAATTAAGACACAAGGTTTCTTTTTGCATATCAGTCGTTGCTCAGATAATTCGTTAGTTTCACTGTGATTTTTTTATACGTATTAAACAGGCGTCAACTTGTCGGTTTGCACTCTCGAGTGACAAATTTATGATTACAAAAACCTCTGCTGCTTTGTTTCAAGGATTGGTTTTTTCTTGATTTTGAGACGCATTTACAACTAAACGTCATGCCTAACTAAAATTTATGATTTCTTTAAGTGGTCAAAGAATACATTTATGAAATAATATTGGCTTGAATATTGCATTTCTGAGTCGTTTTATTTTAACCATATGTGGCACTTAATCAAGCGTCTATTGAATTTTAGGAGCTGTGTTTTTGTTCTCTCTAAGTTTATTTTTTTATCGTTTATGATACCTTTTGTGTAAGGTACCTTTTGGTGCCATCACAAGTGTACGCGTGTTGTAGGTTGCCAGGTCGAGTCCTCGGTGTTGGTAGCCGGATCTTACCCCGGGGATTCTTAGCTCCCTCTGCCCGCCGATACCATAGCCCGCCGCTACCGTAGCTAGGAATAGCGGTACCGCCGGGGACAGGGGGCTGATTTACTTGTTGCGTAGCTATTTTGGGGTGGTTTGCCATAATCGCCACGCTTGGCAGGCGGGTTGACGATCGCAGTATGGCCTGGTGTTCAGGAGGCGCTGCTGCCCGTCTCCTAGAGAGTTAATGCTACTAAATGATTATACAATGGGTTATTATAGAAAAATGGAAAATAAAGTATTTTGAAAAAATCGACCCGTCTCACAACCAGCTCCGATGGGACTCGAACCCACGACCTTTCGTTATCCGGGCGACTGCTCTCGGATAGCGAAAGGTCGTGGGTTCGAGTCCCATCGGAGCTGGTTGTGAGACGGGTCGATTTTTTCAAAATACTTTATTTTCCATTTTTCTATCATAAAAATTGCATTGTGAATGCAAAAAAGTAAAAATTTCAATAATGGGTTATTAGTAAAAATAAGAATAGTGCTAAAGAATATTAAACGAAGGATCATTAAAGCAAATGAAATTAGGTAAGTATTACAAGGAATATTATGAAAAACAAGACAATAGCTTTTTTATACTTACTAGTATTTTGGGGGATTTCAGAGAGATCTGGGGGAAAGCCAGACGTTCGTAATCTGGCAACACTGTCGTTGGTGTATTTCGCGATTTTTTTATCGCAGTGCGTGGTAGCAAAAAACTCACGATTAAAAAATCGCGCGAATATTTAATCGCGCGATTAAAAAATCGCTGTGCGGCCTTACGCTAACATAATATAATATGTAAAGTCACTTTCCATCACAAATTAATCTTAAGTTTAAAAACAAAATAAAAAACCCGGTAATCATAGCAGTAAATAATTTTCAATAACTAAGAAATAGACATCCAAAAGGTAGTTTCTTTTAAATACACACCAACCAAAAACGTAGCAAATAAAATAATAAATATAAATGCCAAACAAGGGTAATAAAACTTTGAATAGTTTAAGAAGATAAGAGTCAATAATAAACAGTGCCATACAAGCCACGATAAAATAAAACTTATAACAATAAAACATTAAACTATTAAATTATTCACTTCTCAGCCAGTGACAAAGATCGCGTGGACTTGGTGCCACTAGCAAGGTTCACTAAAACAGCTTCTACTTTTACCATTTAGATTTTTACCCACAAAATGTCCTCTTTTGCCAACATCTGGTCTCCACATTAATCACGCAGCGAAGAAATCGTTCATAAATCCTATTATCATTAATTACTATGATTTACTGCTCATCTTAGAGCTCTCTCGAAGGAAGTCACGGCATCAAGGACGGCACGTTATTGAGATTAAGATGGTAGCAATTAAGATATTCATAGCGATAAGTTATTATCTCGCCTCGACACAATCGAGAATTCAATAGAATACAAAGCTAGATCGTCATAGTCAGCGGAGTCAACACTCGTGTTTTCGTTAGATATAACTTTGTTGAAGTTGACACGGTTAGCTTCTTGCAAAACAATGTACGGGAGCTTAAGTGCTTTCGGCGATTGTAAGAACGCTCAATTCGTGTTCTTTAGAGAAAAGTATCATAATATCCATATAAGCGAAAAATAAGCGGAAAACTTTGTAAGTCGACGTGAAAGTATTTTTGTTCCAAATGTTGAGTCACGTGTAATAGGCTGCTAATGGGGCTTTCATTGTATGTCTTCTACTGACAATAGGCTGTCTTGCAACATCCATTTATTTTGTAAAAGTAATACCATAAGTAGACTGTCAGTGATGTAGTACATGGGCTGTTTGCCCATATACTTATTTTTTTAGTATGTAGATATAATTTTTAATTTATTGCTAAATCTGTCTCCTTAGACACAAAACTCCGACAAAAATCTGCAAAGCGTGTCATGATTTAACACGCAACGAGTTTTGTATCTTGGGACACAAATTTGGCAATAAATTAGAAAGTCTTGTGTGGGACAATTTTATTATAATTGTTTGTTTCAGCGTTCTTTTGTTCCTACAATGTGCTTGCTTTAAAAGGCTGTGACGTAAAATAATTAAATTTTGATTGGAGTCTGAAAATCGATTTACCGCAAAATAGTTAAAAATAGAATCCCCATGTCATACACGAGCCGAAGTAATGTTCGTCCAAAACCGCGGAGAGGAAATATCTTTCTTAAATATGGCGACCGTGGTCCTTAATGGATGTGAAATACTTTGCCCTAATCGGTATACAAGTGGAAGGGTTGGTTCGTTTAATTAATTTCATCCTAAGGGGTTGATCTGATGTTGATAACATTTATTTTTCACTAGCTTTCCGCTCGTGGCTTTGCCCGCGTGAGCTTGACAATGTTAACCCATACTAGTTATTTAAATTTTTACTTTTTTGCATTCACAATACATTTTTTAACATACTTGCTCATAAAGTGAGCCTTATTACATCGATCTTAGGGCCATAAACCGAACTATAACCCACGCGTGCATAATAATATTACAGTACTAGTTTCGTAATAGAATTATCCCTACAAAGTTAAGTAAGTACCTAACAGCAAATTATATGCGAGTAAACAGAGACTTTTCAATTTAACCGGGTAATACAGTATCCCTACAAAGTTAAGTTAGTACCTAACTGCAAGTTATATGCGAGTCAACATAGCATTTACAATTTCAGCGGGTAATAGATACAGATCTTTTTTTGTAACAACAAAGAGGTTTTATACGGCTGGAAATCCATTTACGTTTTTAGAATAAATAAATGTGTCCCTAATTAAGACAAAAAACATAATTAAGTATATTATTATCAAATTATTTATAATTCACAATAATTTGTTATAAAACATTTGCATTTTATCACTATTATTATACTTAATTATTTTGAAGTAGGCTGTATGGCTGTATGTAATCAATCACCTCACATTTGGCGCGTGCAAAAAAAAAAAAACTTGCGCGCTTTTTCCCTTATTTAATATTAGGTTAATACAATATGTATGCAATAAATGTTTGTTTTTCCTCGCAAGTGTGTTGAGAAAGTGCGTATGAAACTCGTGAGCAACTTACTCACTAGACACTCGGCTGATTTACGCCCTCGCCTGCGGCTCGGGCTGCAACCCACAGCCTCGTGTATAATGAGCAACCTAAGCTCACTTGTATCATAATATACTATTTACTGATAGACCTCCGAAGCTATATCGACTCCGTAGCTCAGTGGTTAGAGCAGTCGCCCGGATAGCGAAAGGTCGTGGGTTCTAGTCCCATCGGAGCTGGTTGTGAGACGGGTCGATTTTTTCAAAATATTTCATTTTCCATTTTTCAATTAACCCATACTATATTATTCTAGACCATAATCTTTGTGCAAATTTTCATCGAAATCCGTTCAGCCGTAATTGTGTCTCCCAGAGAGTAACAAACATCCAAACTTTCACATCCATACTAATATTATAAATGTGAAAGTGTGTTTGGTTATTTGTACGACTTTCACGTCAAAACACAGCAACGGATCGTCGCGATTTCGTGATCGGCTGGAGAATGACATAGGCTCCTTTTTTACCCAGAAAAATGCTTATCACATTCCCGCGGGATAACGTCGTGTAGTCCACGCGGGCGAAGCTGCGGGCGGAAAGCTAGTAATTAAATAAATAATAAATAAATATAAGACACCATCACACACACTGTTTCAATCCCTAATTAAGTGGCTCGAGCACTTGTTATATGGTTATTAGAGTTAACGACGGGTATTACCACATACACCCAGATACGAAAAAATAAATGAGTTTTCTAATTCCAACTTTCAAAAAAGCTTTGTCGTACCCGACTCGGTTTAGAGGTCATCTATATATATAAAATTCAAAGTCCTGACTGACTGACTGACTGACTGAGATATCAACGTACAGCCCAAACCGCTGAACCTAGAGACTTCAAATTTTGCACATAGATACCTTATCCAGTGTAGGCATCCACTAAGAAAGGATTTTTGGAAATTCCACCCCTAAGGGGGTGAAATAAGGGATAAATGTTTGTATGAAAGTCCGTCAGTTTTGAAGTTAGGATCTTCAAATTTTGTATTTAGGCTGGCAATTGAAAATTAATATTTACCTGTGTCAGCGTTTTTGACAATTCCAACCCTAAAGGGGTGAAAAGGGGATGAAATGTTGTATCTGGAACGTCCTATATTTAATTTATCATTTAGGCTTATGGTCGGAAAGTAAAACAAATAAGGAAACACATATTTTGTATTTTTTCGAAAATCAACCCCTTAGAGGTTAAATGGGATAAATAAACCTAAAAATTTATATGGATGTCGTTATTGAGGTTTTATGGGATGACGATTGCAAAAACGGCATTTATTTTGATGTTTAACACGCTGAACATGGTTCAACCCCTAAAAGGTTGAGAAATTGGGGTGAAATTTTGAATGACAAATCAGGGGTAAAATAGACATTTCAACTTGAAACTTTGTAGGTTTACTTCTTAAAATAAATAGGCAACCCATTTCGTAATTTTTCCAAAATCAAACCCAGGGGGTGAAATAGGGGATGAATATGTGTATGAAAGTCCGTCAGTTTTGAAGTTAGAATCTTCAAATTTTGTATTTAGGCTGGCAATTGAAAATTAATATTTTCCTGTGCCAACGTTTTTGACAATTCCTTCCCCGAAGGGGTGAAAAGGGGGACGAAATGTTGTATCTGGAAAGTCCTTCATTAAATTTATTATTTAGGCTTATGGTCGGCAAGTAAAACAAATAAGCAAACACATATTTCGTATTTTTTCCAAAAATCTACCCCTTAGAGATTAAATGGGATAAATAAATCTAAAAATCGATATGGATGTCGTTATTGAGGTTTTATGGGATGACGATTGCAAAAATGGCATTTATTTTGATGTTTAACACGCTGAACATGATTCAACCCCTAAAAGATTGAAATAGGGGTGAAATTTTGAATGAAAAATGAGGGGGTAAAATAGACATTTCAATTTGAAACTTTGTAGGCTTACTTCTTAAAACAAATATTCGTACAACCCATTTCGTAGTTTTCCGAAAATCAAACCCAGGGGGTAAATAGGGTATAGAAACTTAAATCATCTTAAGTACCCTAAAAGTTCTTGGTACCTAAGCTACTCAGAACTAAGTTTTTGATTGTGAGCAGCCTCGTGCGAGGCCCGCCGCACGTGGCAATCGTTCTGCCTCGCGCGAGGCTGCTCGCTTGGTGAGGGAGGACCCGCCTAATCACGTAAAAACGGCTGATCGGATTCTTATGAAATTATAACAAAGAATACTTTTTATCCTGGTAATTTACCCTTAAAAATTTTTTTTTTCCTTTTTTCGAATGTCCACGCGGACGAAGTCGCGGGCGGAAGCTAGTCAAATATAAATAAAAAAGAAAGAATGGATGACATTAGACATAATTAATCATTGGACACTTGAATCACTCTTGCGGAAAAAACAATTTTTCTAAGTATAGTCATATAACCGAATAGGGATAGATAGAATGGGTCTTGCTGAATTTGCAGTCGTGAAGTCTGTGTCATGTCTAGCTTCCTTCGCATTCCACAGGAAATTTATCAACTAGGTCACTCTTTATGGTTTTAATACAAGTTTCTACAAACCTGTGTGATATTGTGCGTAGAGTTGACGTATCTCCCATTCTCCTCGTCGAAGTATGTGACGTAGATGTTGTGCACGTCCCCGCCGTACGAGGTAGACAGGTTCGATGCCGTCGTCGGGTCGAGTTCGTCCAACATCGTGGCATTAGCGAAGAAACTGGGGACAAGCAGAAACAACACAATTAGTGCCAAATGTTTACTATTGCAGTTTTAGTACCTAAGTATTCATCAAAAACACGGTACTATGTTGCTTATGGAATCCTGCTTTTCATCATAATTCGTCAAAACATCTGAATTGATGTTCACGTTCGTTTCATGAATTTCAATCTTGGATGAAAGCAATCTTGCCGCGGATCCGTCACCAAAATATATTATCGATTTGTGTTTTTGACGAAAGTAATTTTTAAAAAGCGTTACTGTGTCCGTAATTTCCGTTCTGTGGATATTACTATTATAGAACATCTTCTAGTAAAGTATAAGCTTGAAAGGAAATTTCTAGCCTGTATCATTGTATGATGAATAGGCAGCCTAATTTAAATATTTAATTCATACAATTTCATCTTAGCAACATAGCGCGACAAAAATATACGGAATTTTACATATTTTCTAAGTATCTTGTATATTTTTTCTACTCCCGGATAATAAAATAAAAAAAACGTTTTTACACAATATGTGTAATTATGTACCTACATCGTTTCATTTCGTTCTATACGTGTAATTTCAGCCCTTCACCCTTGTTGGGTTTTAATATCCGTATAAAGTAATATTAAAATGAGGCTTTCATGTATTACAACTTCCAAACAAAGCGGGCACAAAGATTCAATCACCAATCAAAGTTACATGATGCTATTGTGATGAAATAATAACTCAGCAGTATAGGCATTCATTTATTCATGCTTCCTTCGTACAATCACTGGTCAACGTCCTTTCGACTCGACAACTCGAACATAATTGACTGTCCGCCTACGGGTAGATTTCCACCATTTTGTCTATCCCCGTTCAAAACACAGTGGCGCCATGGCGGCGCTTTCTCTCAATTTAAACTTAAAAGTGTTGCCAGTCATAATTACAATTTGTACTACAATAATGTTAATTATTTTTATCATTACTTTTTTGAAATACAACATTCGGCCATCCGACATAGTGCTACCTCCTGGTGCACTGTATGTAACAAGTACCTAGTCAGTTTCTTTATTTTTACAGAATACTATTTTAAAGGAATATAAATACAACATTTGGCATTATAATCACAGTATATGAAGTATAATCTCAACAAAATTAAAAAAAACATGATAATAGTTAAAATAATAATTTACAATGTAAATGTACCTACCTATGCACATCTCAGATTTCTGCGAGCGTTTTAGTATCACTTATTTTTAGCATTTCACTGTATGTTTTTTTTTTATATTTTTTTTTTATTTTATGTCTCTTTCCGTCTGATTTCAGATCCTTCCGACCCTCAGATTTTAAATTTTATTATTTTGTTTGGAATCAGGATACGGTATTTACTTTTTTTAAGTTATGACTTTACTGAGGCAAGGAAAATTATCTATTTGATATTTAGATTTATTTGAAAAGAACTAGATTAATAGTTATTTTAAATCAAGGCAAACTACTGACTCGACCACCAGTTCACAAATGGGGAGGCCCTTCGGAGAAAGAACTGGCAAGAAAACTCGCGAAGGGTGAGCTGACCGACCTCCGTATTATAATTTAATTTTCTATTTATCTAAGTACAAGAGAACTTGCCAGAATATATTATTATTTAGGTCTCAAAACGATGTTATATTATATTTGCTGTTAATTTATTATGACACTGTAGCGTTGCGTCGCTCGCTACTATCCTATTTCATATTATTTTTATTTTATATTTTCACGGTATCATTTTTATAACCTCCTTGCATGTAATTCGAAACTATTTGTCAAATTTTTATGAGTTTGTTCTGAAAAATAATATTTGGAACGTCATGTCGTTTCCATGACATTGTTTTTTTTTGTGTTTAGACATCAATATAAAAAATATTTGATTTGTTTCGGCTCACCTTTAAATCGACTAAATTATATTATTAAACTATTATTTTACTTTTATTGCCATTATAAAACCTGTAAGGAATTTCCTGCAGGTAAGACCAATTTTGTAGTAGATAAATTTGTAAGTAACGTTCTGTTTTGACTTTTTGTACTTATATTAATTTGTGATTTTATTTTTAGGTTTTATATTTTAAAATAAATTTAATATCTGTGGATTGCCGGCCTTTTAGTTGGCTGCCCAGCCACCACACTAGTAGTTTTCATTGTTAAAACGTGTTGATTTCGGTTGTTTGGTCGATTAAATTTGTAATTGATCTTGAATAAATAGTAATACATAGTTATGTCAAGTAAGTATAAATTATAACGTACAAATTGCTAGATTATAGATATGCAGGAATTGAAAGCGATTTCTTTTCCTTGAAAGTCCTTCTAAGCGTTTCATGGTAAAACGTCAGATAAATAATGCGAACGTGATACAAATGATATGAATGCATCATTTGGTAATACGAATGTATCTACCATACAATACAACATTTACTTTTACAGAATTGTTCCGATTTATGACGCCTTAAGTCAAAAGAGGACACAAACTATTAAACTACACGACATAAGCAATTATTCTGAGCAAAAATAGATATAAAGCGTAACAATAGATTGAAATCTTTGTATCGATATTATAAATAACAACAAGATTTCCAATTAAAATGAGTGTCTATATATATATATACCAAGTAATATTTTCATTATTTCTATTATTTTTTGTTTGATTCATATATTATTAAGTTCAACAATTCACATCTGAAGTTACCAAATTGAATGTATTTAATATTCGTGGGATTAACTACGCACATCAGACGTTCATTATTCTATGTTTGAAAATCACTTTTAAATAATTCTAATGTAATACTACGTATTCCGTTAAATTCAGTCGGTTGTGCAGTACGTGACCAGCTACTTACATCCTCAAAAGTTTCAAACATGTCTATGAATAAGTCTACACGAGGCGTTTATTTTGTTAATTGCGCTTTTTTTTATGTACATTATGTCAGTAAGCAACGGTAAAATTGTAAGATACTTAAAGGTCATAAAGATTACTTTCTCAAAAATCAAGCATTGGAAATTTCCATGTATTATTTGTAAATAATAGTTTATCTGTATGTCGCTCATTTATTAAACCTCCGAATACTCGCGTCTCTAACTTAAAATTACCGATTTATAAAAGAGGCGCACATAATGTATCAATAGACTTCTCAATTACATTTCATGCATCGGAACACCGAAACATCACCGCTCCACTCGGAACTCAATCCTGTACAATTTATATCAAACCTATCGGAACCCACGGGCCTTAGAATAAATACTATTACAGTTCAGTACCTACAGTTAAAGATTTGTCTTTCTTTAGTCCTATAATTAACCAGTAACCACTAGTCACCAAAAGTGCCTATATGTCTTGGCTATGGCACAGATAATATAATACTATGGATATGGCTTTCGGCCATCGGCCATCAATAGCAGTGTCACTAACACAAACATTGAGGCCGACTGGTTTCAAAGTCTATCTATACAGATTCTGTTTCGCTCGGTAGTAGTAGGTCTAAATCCTGTTTTAAACCCACTATGCTGGATGAATGATGGATTTTAACTAACAGTACTTTTCATAATACGAAACTATATATTTGTATTTATACGACCTATTACCATAGCATATATATTTACTGTGCTATTACTCTATAATTTTATTACCCCTTAAGTTATGTTTTCATGTAAGTACCTTACTGCCACTTCGGTCTCTTTTATTTTAGTGAAAGCTATACGCTTTATTATTTTTACCTTATTATTCAAGAAAACATTTGCAAAACAAAGTTAAGAATGCGATCTAGAAAATAAATTTACAAACAACAATTTTTTTGTTTTGTAAAAGTACTAGTATCAAATCTCTGATTGAGCTGAATGATCCGAGAGGACAAAGTGCACAACTTTTTACCTTATCTATCTAAGGCTTGATAACATAATTTCTAAATAGGTCAATGATATTGGTGTTATTCAAGTGGTTTCCATAATTAGGAAGCTTGTCGTGGTAAGTAATTGGTAAGTTATCATTACAATTAAAAAGTGATGTTTTTCATATTTCTGCTACTTATATTTAGAATATAAATATTAAAGTCGCCAACTAAGACAATTCCCTGTTCGTACCTACTCGTAAGTAATAGTCTTTTTGATAAAAGTTTTAGGATCTTTTTAAATAAGTAGGAAGGTATGTCAAAACTGGACTTTAAAACATTTACAGTCACATCATCAGCAAAGTTTGAATCGAAGAGTAAAATAATGCAATATTCGAAAGTAACGAATTTACACAATCAAGTTCTAATAATTTATGCCGATATTAATTTACATACACACTCCGCCCTTCCTCCCGTTTCGGGATGAAGATGAAACCAACTGATATCCTGAAATCACTTCGACGATCCAAGTAGTACCAAGGTGACGGCTCAGAAATCCTCGAGACACAGCGGCCGGCGTGGCGCCACCAACGAGGCATCAGTGACGGGATGGTGATCTGCGTTCCTCTATTGGGCCGTCGCTTTCTTCCTTCAATGACTTGTTTGCGTTTCATGACCTCGCAAACATTAGAACAAATAAATGATATTAGTGTATGGTGTTTTATTTATCCTTCTTGTCAATCTAGTTAATCAGTAAAAATACTCAGAAAGCTAAACTTCTATAGAAAATTCACAGAATTATTTAATAATGTTAACATTCTTATATGGTACACTTAAATAAGAATGGCTAACTTGTCCAACTGAAATAATTGTATGCCACATAATTATGTTCGAGCGACACACATAGCCCAATCAACTAAAAAGTGTATACTTAGTATAGGGAAACTTTCGTCATTTATCAAATTCAACAAGTCAAGACACTTAGTACATTCTGAAACTAATGCACTTGTCTATTATAACTGCATATAAAATTAAATTAACTTTTTATGATAACAAGGGACAAAATAGTATGGTAATATAGCTACTTAAAGGTCTTCGACCTACAATAACCACAAATACATTTGATCAATCAGCTTTAGGTATTGTTAACAATAAGACATATGCCTACAAGCTGAAGGCTTGTATATAGGCGAGTCTAGCCTGACAAACTAAAGGCACTTCTAGCATTGTAATCAGAAGGCGCGTGTAGCCTTTTAACCTAAATATACACCTTGATTTTTAATCTAGAAGGCGCGTGTATAGCCTTTTAACATAAGTATACACCTAGATTTTTAACCTAGAAGGCGCTTCTATCCTTGTATCTAAATGCACATAGTCTTATGAACTGGAACGCACCTAGCCTTGTAAACTGTAGTCGCATTTAGCCATGTAAACGGTATGTGTGTCTAGCCTTGCAAACTGTAGGCGCGTCTAGCTTAGTAAATTGTAGGTGCCTCTAGCCTTGTAAACTGTAGGCCCATCTAGCCTTGTAAACTGTAGGCGCATCTAGCCACATAAACTGTAGGCGCCTCTAGCCTTGTAAACTGTAGGCCCATCTAGCCTTGTAAACTGTAGGCGCATCTAGCCACAAACTGCAGGCGCGTCTAGCCTAGTAAACTGTAGGCCCTTTTAGCCTTGTTAACTTTAGGCGCATCTAGCCACATAAACTGTAGGCGCGTCTAGCCTAGTAAACTGTAAGCGCATCTAGCCTTATAAACTGTTGGCGCATCTAGCCATGTAGCCTAGTATCTACTCAAGCATAGACACACATGGCCGACTCATAGCTCCCATGGCTACTCAACTAAGCCATAGGCACACATGCCCTTTTTCTAATATTACTTTTGTAAAGCGACTGCAAAATTAATTTCAAACTATCTATGCACTGATGACCTTTCGGCAAATGACCACTACTAGTTAAGCTTAGACACACATAGTCCAATTATAAGCGAGACACATGGCTGACTCGTGGCTCACATGGCTACTAAACTAGGCTATAGGCTCTCATGGCGACTCAACTACACAATAGGCACACATGGCCTTTTTCTGATACCTATTACTTTTGTTAAGCGTCTGCAAAATTAAACTTCAAACTGTCTAAATCCATTAATAACTTTACGGCAAATGGCCACTACCTACCACTCAAGCTTAGACACACATGGCTAACTCAACAAACTAGTTGTATAGTAATAGAATACAAAGAATTGAGTATTGTTCATATAACCTCACTCGCCCTTTTTGCATTCTTGTCTATGTTAAATAATATTTTTCCATTGAGTTTACAAAAAGATAAAATCACTATTCTCTTTAAAACATGCTCAACATATTTGGCCCACATCAATGGCATGTGAAAGTCAAAATCAAAGCTATCTTTATTTACTATATTGAGTACAATTACGCAATCATAGCATTTACATTTCTAATATTCCTGAACACGTATCATATAAAATCTATTTTTGGTTTCGAATGTTTTCAATCTTCATTTGAACATTTGAAAAAGATTTGAAACGTCCGGGTTGATTGACTCCGAGTCATAAAAAGACAGCTTATTAAATAAAGTGCCGATTTTCACAGAAAGACGGAAACGCGAATATAAATAAAGGCGAATAAGGTCAACTGATCAAACTGATTTTCTAAAACTTCTAGGGAAAAATTGCACGTACCTTATAACAGAACTTCTTTGCGTGTTGTTTTTTGCCACTTCTGAATTGTGATGAAATAATAACTCAGCAGTATAGGCATCCATTTATTCATGCTTCCTTCGTACAATCACTGGTCAACGTCCTTTCGACTCGACAACTCGAACATAATTGACTGTCCGCCTACGGGTAGATTTCCACCATTTTGTCTATCCCCGTTCAAAACACAGTGGCGCCATGGCGGCGCTTTCTCTCAATTTAAACTTAAAAGTGTTGCCAGTCATAATTACAATTTGTACTACAATAATGTTAATTATTTTTATCATTACTTTTTTGAAATACAACACTATAGTATAAATAATGTTAAGCATTTAATTATAATAATATAAGGGATGACTGATGATGACCACGCTTTTTAATTTCAGTTACTGAATAGATGGTTATTTTGTACTTTTTAGTCTGTTCCTATAAAAGTGTGTTTTTATAGTTTTTTAAACTACATATTTATTTTTTACTTTTCAGTTTAACAAATGGCAAGCTATGGATGGGGATGGTAATCGATTTTACAGTCCATTCATGTTTCTGCCCACCCCGTAAACATTATAACTCAAAGGCGTGATTGTATGTATTTAGTTTTACAAATTGAAGTGGAGTCTATTAGTTACCAGATGCGCGAGCCGAACCCTTACTTCCTCCCTGCTTTATCAGACCCTCACCACCAAGTGTAGCGAATAGGTCTCATCAGAACGAAACAAATGTGCCCAAACTCGAGGGGTTTCCTAGTGGTCTTAAGGAGTGCGACTGACTTCCTCCCTGCTCCATCATCAGACTCTCACCACCAAGTGTAGCGAATAGGTCTCATCAGAACGAAACAAATGAGCCAGAACTCGAGGGGTTTCCTAATAGTCATTAAGGAGTGCCACTGACTTCCTCCCAGCTTGATCATCAGACCCTCGCCACCAAGTGTAGCGAATAGGTCTCGTCTGAACGAAACAAATGAGCCCAAACTCGAGGGGTTTTCTTGAGGTCATTAAGGAGTTTCACTGGGTCCTCCCAGCTCCATCATCAGACCCTCACCTCACCACCAAGTGTAACGAATAGGTCTTATCAAAACGAAATAAATGAGCACAAACTCGAGGTGTTTCCTATTGGTCATTAAGGAGTGTCACTGGCTTCTTTCCTACTCCATCATCAGACCCTCACTACCAAGTGTAGCGAATAGGTCTCATCAGAACGAAACAAATGAGCCAGAACTCGAGGTGTTTCCTATTGGTCATTAAGGAGTGCCACTGGCTTCCTCCCTGCTCCATCATCAGACCCTCACCACCAAGTGCAGCTAATAAGTCTCGTCAGAACGAAACAACGGAGCCTAAACTCGAGGGGTTTCCTAGCGGTCATTAAGAAGTGCCACTGGCTTCCTCCCTGCTCCATCATCAGACCCTCACCATTAAGTGTAGCGAATAGATCTCATCAGAACAAAACAAATGAGCCTAAACTCGAGGGGTTTCCTAGCAGCCATTGAAGAGTTCTATTGCCCACCTCTTGACTCCATCATCAGATCAGCTCGATGGTAGCAAATTATTGTATTGTCATCGGATTCATATAGACTTGCAAAGTTTCAAATCAAAACGACAATTAGATGTAGGTTAAAATTGAATTCCAAGATTTTCTTACATTGTGACTTAGTTACAAGTGAAGCTAATAAAAGTGTGGTAAAAAAAAGAAAGTTTATGTGGTGTTTCACACTTTTACAAATCTTTCATAATACTTATTTATGTATAATATAATACACAATTGTTTTTTATTAACTGATATCATACCTCAATCGATAGATTTATTGAAACTGTTGCAACAACCTCTTTCATAGGTATGATTCCTCTTGCGGTATGAATCTCTTATTGTAACTAACTTCAAAATCTACATTTCACGAGCCAATAAATTTCAAACCTTTGGCTCTTTAGCATGTCCTGCAATCCACAGTAGTATACAGCAATAAAAATCAAGAATAGATTTTGCAATTACGAGCGATTTAGACGATAATGAATTAGTTGGGTGCGGTGCCTGAATACTTGTTTACGAACGCAATGCCACTTAACGATAATGTAATTGGAAATTTTACACTTTTTTAATCTGTTTACTTTTTGCCAAAGACATACGGTATTGTGTGTTTAGTGAGAGTTGTTTTTGACAGTTTTTGGGGCCAGGAATGCCAAAAAATACTAATTCTTTTAAAAAAGATTTTTTATTGGTACAAATAGTGCATCTTACTGATATATTTTTTATTTATTTAAAATGATTTTAGAAATATTAGCTACACAATACCGCCTTCAAAAAAAACACATCAAAAAAGTAAGAAATAATCCCTTACCAAATAAATAACGTACTTAAGTACTTTGAAGTCGGGCGTGAAACATGTAAGTACAATTTTTTGTTGTTTTTGTTAAAACCCGCGGTTTGTTGAAGGCGGTTTTATTTTTTTATAAAAATAATTTTTATTTCACCATTTTTAGTGCATCGTGCAGGCAATTTACGTGTATTCTGGTAAATAGGTATGTGATCAAACTGAAAAACTCCTTTTTTGAAGTCGGTTAAAATACCTTGAGGTATCCCCTTTTTAACAAAACAAGAACCATCTAAATCGGTTTATAAACAAAGAAGCTATGCCTAAAGATCCGTATTAAATTCACATAAAGTGGTACCTAACGAAAATGACAGTATTTTCAAGATTTCCTGAAAAATACTGAACTGATTTCTAAATTTCAAAAAATGGGACCAACTTGGAAACCAACCTGATGTATTAACGTTTTAATCATTTCAACCGGTTCTTCTGTCTTCGATTAATCGGCGGACATACACAAAAAAAAACATACATACAGACGAATAGTTAGAGAACCGCCTCCTTTTTGATTTAGAAGTCGGTTAAAAACAAGTTTTTATTTTGAATTATCTTAAGTATTTTCCAAATTATAGGCCACCAAACATTCTAATTAGACAAGGAGAGAACGACTAACTTTGTGACGTCATCAAATCAGTATCCTCATAGTCTCGACTCTCGCCATAGAAGATTTCATTTTAGAAATGACAGCTAAAGTCAAAATTAAATGAAAAAAATTAAAAAAATATGTTTATAAATACTTACATACTTTTTAACTTAAAAGAGTTTTTCAAAATAGCAATTGAAAATACACACTGCTTCCAATGCTTGATGAAGTCATGAAGCATAGTTTTAAACAGTCACCTACTCTAATTTTATTCGGAAATAAGTGGAAATTAATTGCCCTAATAGAGATGCCACCTTCAATATGATTTTAAGATATTTTTTCATTTTTAGAAAACATGAAGCCTAAGATATTATATTTATAATAAATCAAGTATCCCTTCCTGTTATTTCTTTCACAGAGACGCTCACGACCGCCGCTCACGTTCCCATGGGAATGCGCTCAGAAGCTCTTGATTAAGTAAGCTTTCATAATGACTAAGAAGCATCCGATGGAAAATAACCCATGGTAGTACTTAGGTCGATATTTATTAAGGCGCCGATTCCCCAAAATAGGGTATTTTAAATTATGGATTACTCGCAAATCACAAGTACTTAAAATTTGGAAAAAATATATGTTATTTTCCAGTTATTTATATAGTGCTTCCGGCCGTTTTTCGGTTGGTGATATTTTACTGTGTCAAATAAAATCCCAAACATCCGTCTAATAATAATTCAAATATCATATTACTTGCAGTATAATTGGTTTTAGTTAATGAAAACCATATGAAAATAATTGTCTTTGAATAGCCGAGGGATTCCTGCCGTCGTAAATTAAATTTTCTTATTATTTAATTTTTAATTGAATTTTAAGTGATTTTCGATTCACGGGGCGCTCGCGGGTTCACAGTTCACTGACGGCTGCCGCTGGGTCCGCGCGAAGTGTATAGAGCGCGGCCGAGCAAGCGTTAGCGTGCCTATTTCGGTCGGGATTCCTCGCCTTAATTAGGAAGTTGCTTCCGAACGTTTTTCTCAATTTTTATTTAAAAATAAATATCAAATAACACCACGCACATTGATTAGTTAGGTTATCTACACTTGAACGAATTGCACTGGACTAAAACCCCCTTATTCCAAAACGTGTACTAAACTAACTATACTAGTCCTGCTTTAAAATTAATACCAACTATTTAGTAATCTGTGCTAATACTAAACTGGTGCTGTCACTTATATTTTCCAAATGAAAGACAGTATTAGCATTAGTTTTAGCCCAGGTCTAACTTTTAGTCCACGTTTTGGAATAAGGGGGAAGGAGTTTAGCAAGGCAATAAGGTTCATAGATTAAATGTTGGACATTAATGTATGTTTGTCCATTTCGGTCACGAGTAATACAACTGATTTTGAGATAATAGCATAAACACTCGTGCTACAGATAGTATCAACTAAGGTCCGGTTGCTCGTACATTACAGTAAAGTTAAAGTTAAAATTTAACAGTTGTCAATTTTGACCTCGATCAAAGAAAAATACGTTGGGTTAAAAGTGTTGTCTGTACCCCTAGTGTAAGTTTTTATGTCAAGCAAACGCAAACTATTTCGATTCCGTATTTATGTCAATTTGTATGAAAACTGTATCAGCGCCTCTAGCGGCAAGTAGCGCGATTATACAGTTTTCATACAAATTGACATAAATACGGAATCGAAATAGTTTGCGTTTTTTGACATAAAAACTTACACTACGGGCACTGTACTATTTCATTAACCTTCCCTTAATTACTAATGTCAAAACTTAAACCACCCCCACACTGTCGGTTAAATGTGTAATTTGACTGCTCGTTAAAGTAACCGCTTCTTCAACAACGCTTTTTAAATTTGACTGCCGGTTAATTTTACTTTAACCATAATTTAACCCTTAAGTTAACGTAACCAAGCTTCGAGCAACCGGACCTAAGCCTACTAAAATTATACTTTAAAAGATAATACTGATCACACAAACGCAGAACAGATACAAAGATGTGTCATATGCATGTTTATCCTTGGTACCTAAGGACTAAGGATAAAGTCGAAACTGTGTCGAAACTAAGGCTTCGGTCGCAACAGGGCGGGGGGCAGGCAGGGCGGTAAACTAGTTTTTTTAGGGTTTTATACACAAAAGTAGCACTTAGCCTTCATCGCACCTGATGTTAAATAAAGATAAGGCTGAAGGTGGAAACGCACTACCTACTCCCGGAATCCTCAACCACTGAGGAACTGGCTATCTTATCTCTAACTGCCGGAACACAACAATGCTGGAAACATTGTTGTTATGGCGTCAGACTTAGATATGATGGTGGTAGGTAGCTAGCCAGGCGGACTAAGAACAAGTTCTATCACCAACTAACCAAACCGAATACAATATGTACCCCCACTGATGGGAATCGAACCCGGGACCTCTGGGTCTGATGACGGTGGTGTGTACTACTAGACTGCACAGGCGGTTGAAGATATAAAATACCGGATCTTAAGCTCGAAAAACTTAATAGTACTTAGTGACGTGAAGAAGCTGACAGGCGCTTGCGATGCGGTAAAGCCTTTGCTAAAACTTTCAAGGAAATCTGTCAAAATATAATTTTACTTACCTTTTGTGGGCGCGTTTTAAGTCAATGTAGGTAGACTGAAATTTCTGAGAAAAACTTGTGTGCTTGTAATTGGTACTTATTTTTAGTAATATTAATATTCAGGTACCCTATAATAACTAAAACTAGTAATACCTCTACTTTAGTATACTTCTCAAGAAAAATTTTGATCAAATGTTGTGTTGTCATGTAAAGAAAAAGTTTCTTATTTTTAATGAAATATTTTATTCTACAATCACACCAGTTTATTTAAGCCTATGTAAATTTCTATAACAAACAATGTCATTGGTCATGGAGAGTTGATAACGGATAGTACATACTTTTAAATAATCATATATTTATGATCAGTCTTCGCTGTCATAGCGAAAGCGAGGACTTATCATAAATCTATGATTTTAATACTTTTTGTTTGTAAATACATACCTAATATACCTACATAAAAAACACCCAAACCAAGACAAATAGATATGTTCATGCACACAAATATTTGTCTTGTTCGGGAATCGAACTCGGGACAACTGGCGCAGAAGGCAAGTACCTATCCATATTCTACGCGCCGTATCGTTCGTCAATAAAAAAAGTTATATTTTATATATAATTTTAGGAATATACTTAATATCAAGAGTTCATATATATCATACGAAAAAAAAATTTACAAAAGCTCGACAGGAAAACACATTTCGTTACTAAAACGTGCGAGGAAAGGAATTCTTCCAAAATAAGTCGTACGTGATCAATTTAGTTCTCTAGTACGAGGATGGCTTCATTGTACTTTCCTTCGTAAAACATCACCACACCGCCCCCTAGCGGATGGCATGTATCTTGTTTTCTATTTTCGGAACATCACTGTGCTAGAAAAATCATATGATTGAAAAAGGTAAATAAATGTTGTCGATCTACAATTATGTCTTTCGACTTCAGAATTAGAAGTTGTTTAGGAATTTCCCGTACTCGTATATATTAAATCATAAATACATTTAAAATCTCGAAAACTAACTGGAAAGTAGCAAATTTTCTTCTACATGGCAATACTCATTATCTATCTAAATATTTGACCCATACATGTCAACACCATTGCAGCGATGGAAGCTGAGATACTCGCGTAATTGTGACCTTTGACGTAACATACGAGATGCAAACACGAGATTTCACGAGTTTACAGCTTATTATTTCTCATTCCGAGGTGAAACCACTAAATAATATGACTGGACTTTTAGTTGCTTTTAGGCAATGTGCTCTTTCAATTTAGACGTTTTGTGTCATTCTGCTGCGGCACAGTAGCCGCCTTGCGCACGGTCGACCGTATAAGTATTTCATGCAACGCGGTGCTTCACACGCACGACTGCGACGTATGAAATGATATGATCGTCCGTGCGCATAACGGCTTCTGCACCGCTCTGGCACCACAGCAGGACGACGGAAAACGAAAAAATTGAAAGACCCCTAAGAGCATGTAAAAGCCAAACCATAGTCATTAAATAAAGACTGAATTTTTCTTAGCACATGCTTCCAACACAAGTACAAACAATGGGCTACTACTTATGAAGTTTGGGTTATCGTGGCTTTACCTGCATAAGTCAAAACATAAGTATGAATAAATGCTAAATGATAAGTATAAGAAAAGAAATGAAAAAAATCTTTAAAACCTTTTCAATCGTCAATAATTTCCTATCACTCATTCAACATTCAGTTGGAACACGAGCTTTTTGTACTATCGTATTCTGTTAAACTGATAAAATTGTTTAACCTTGATGTTTAATACATACAAGTTGCCAAACAACGGTGTATTCTCCAAAGGTTATCAGATCTTAACAGCTAATTTAATTGTTCGCTGCCACGCATTCCAAGTGTGCACTAACAGTCGGAATCACTTAGCACTCGGAAACAAAACACAGCATCGTAATCACAATCTAAATTAAATAAAAAAATTGAGTCTTTGAACTGCAAATGTTTTTATTCACACCAACCACCCAAACCAGACCAAGACAGAGAGGATGTTATTTTTTCTTGTATGTAGGAATCAAACCCAATAAGGAGATCGCCGTAGTGTTTCATGGTTAGAAAAGGAGTTGACAATTTTTATATTTTTTTATTAAGACCTCTCGAGATCTTACTCAGTCTTAGATAAGATGGTTGTCTGTTGGAGGATCGATGGTGGTACAAAAGTATGCGCCTCAAAATTTTAACTAGTAAAAGATTTTAGTGGATGATAGTGTCTGTACCGAACGGGTAAAATTATTGTAGTGGCGGTATTAATTACGGTTTATTGTGACTGTCTTACGACTATCTAACAACTGTATACTTTGTAGTCGAGTCGATGCTGTATTTTTGTATCGAACAGTTGATTCTTTATTCGCGATTTCGTGGCTGGCCGCCGCTGGCCCCATATTGTTATTAATTGACACTACCATCCCCTAAAGCCTTCGTACTAATTAAAGTTTAGTGGTTTGTAGAAGTGAGATCGTAACAAAGAAACATTTTGTCATACGTATAACTGATGTCTGCCAGATAAAATTGACATCTATTAATAGCCCGGGCACATCTGTTCATTCATTTCTTATTTAATTTTGGCAAATTCCGATCCATCTTAGTAACGTTCGCTGAGGAATCTCTTTGAATGAAAAAACTGATGACGTACTAATGTTAATTGTAACATTCCTTTCTGAACTGAAATGTACTTAATTGAAACTTTCCTGACCAAAAATTCGATTGATTTGGGGATGGACTACACTGATATTAACAAAAAAAAACAGACAGATATTTGTTGCTCAATTACGGCAAATGGACGGATTTTTTTATTTCGGAAAAATATCAAGTTTCCGCGGGATAACGTTAGAAGGATTAACGAAGATTTTTTTTTCCAATGCTTAGATTGTGTACAAATAGTAGGTACAGTTATATAATAGTATAGTTGTATCAAAATTAGATCTTAAAGGATTTCGTGACTTATTTTAACTTCCATTATTAGCTAGGCAGTTCAATGTTTGATGTGAGTAGGGATGTAGTAGCTCTTAGTCACGAATCCTCTATTCCAATTTACTCGCTATTTGACTAGTCATGGGGCTCTGGTTTAAATGTCAAGTAGGGCAGAGGTACCCTTTGTGGCCACTTTAAGGAATTTTTGACTTTTAAGCACTAAGTACTAGATGGTCTTAGGTATTTAAGACACAAATTATATCTTAAATTATAGATAATTTATCTAGCTTTACAGGTACATTTTTCAATTTTTAAAAAGTTAAATAGTTTTTTGTATATAATACAAAATGTGTGAGAGGTGCCAAATGTACCGGTTTTGGCCACTTACTGATAGTTAAACTTTTGTAAGTATAGCGAAAAATTAAAACCAAACCCAGGTAAAATCAGTATATTCTAATGCGCTAGAAACCAGTCAATTGCAAAACAACAATTTAATTGTAAAAAACAAAGGTTTATAAAGTATTTCATCCAAAACAAATTTCTTAAAATTTTCATACAAAACATTTTTTAAAACAGAAAATGGAATTTATTGAAAAGAAATCTTATGACTTATGGAATTCTAACGGTTGTTATTATTACCTTAAAATACTTTATTTTAATTGCCTTTATCAAAAATGGCTAAAAGTTGTTTAGAAAACTTTTAGAGTAAAAAGTGGCCAAAACCGGTACAGTGGCCAAAACCGGTACGCCTGCCCTACATAAGGCAGAAACCGTAGCCGGAATAAAGTATTACGTGATTCTTTAATTTTGTGACGGGCCACCTTCCGAAAAAGACTATCTCTCGGCTATACCTACGTTACCATGGTTATCCTGGAAATCTGTGAACTGACAAGACCCAGATGGGCCGAAGCAAGGGTTACTTTGCCGGTGAGGTTACATCAACAATCGTAGATGAGAATGTGGTGCCTCCCCCAAAACAGTCAATTTATTTTTATCCACGGGGTAGCACTTACCCTTCATCACACCTGAAGGCTGAAGGTAGAAGCGCACTACTCCCGGAATCCTCAATTACTGAAGAACTGTCTGGCTGGCTATTTTATCTCTAACTGCCGGAACACAACAGTGCTGAAAACATCGTTTTTATAGCGTCAGACTTAGATAAGATGGTAGAAGCTATCCAGGCAGACTTTGAACAAGCCCTACATCAAACCAAACCGAATACAGTATATATACCCCCACTGGGAACCGAACCCGGGACCTCTGGATCTGATACCGGTGGTGTGTACCACTAGACCACACAGGCGGTTTAAATGCGATATTCTATCCTGCTTGGGTGCCCCTCATCTTGCACGCTTGAGGACATATAGCGCCACCTTTAAACAAGTACCACTATACAAGTAGCACAATATTGGCCCGGAAAAATATAAAGCCAATCGTCGACACGAAAAGAAGTGCAAACGGCAATTATTTTATAATTAAATGGGTCGTCAATAATCCAGATTCCCGCACAAACCTTCAGTTTTTCAAAAGTCGCTTTTTTTCCAATCTTTCTCTTTACTGACTTCATCGCGAATTGACTGGGACAATGATTAGAATTTGTCGCTTGTTTACTCGAGTAAACAAACGAGTAATTCTTCAGCCTCTTATAGGTAGGTACTAGTACAAGTAGTGACGTCTCCTCCAAGTAAATCATAACGACAAAAGTCGCGTGTTCAAACCATTCACGATTTACGAAAAAACTCGTCGGATTTGCATCAATTTTACATTTTCACGTTAAGCCTTGTGCCTTTTATTTGTTTTGCTCGATAAGATCCCGTTTTAATTATCTGAAAAAGTATAATTGTTACGAAATGGGCAGTGCCAGTGAGTCGTTAGATTTTTATTATTCTCACTGACGACATGGAATAATGGAATCCTGGATAAGGAAACAGTGTTGAACAGTTTAAAATTGTAGTCTGGTAAAGGTATTTTTTATTTGATTTGATTTAATTCCGAGTCATTTATGTCACTATGTTAAAATTGCTACTTTTTTAGTAATTTGAAGTAGAGCAGGCGTACCGGTTTTGGCCACTGTACCGGTTTTGGCCACTTTTGCTCTAAAAGTTTTCTAAACAACTTTTAGCGATTTTTGATAAAGGCAATTAAAATAAAGTATTTTAAGGTAATAATAACAACCGTTAGAATTCCTTATGTTATAAGATTTTTTTTCAATAAATTCCATTTTCTGTTTTAAAAAATGTTTTGTATGAAAATTTTAAGAAATTTGTTTTGGAACTTTGTTTTTTGCAATTAAATTGTTGTTTTGCAATTGACTGGTTTCTAGCGCATTAGAATATATTGATTTCACCTGGGTTTGGTTTTGATTTTTGCTATACTTACAAAAGTTTAACTACGTTAGTAATATTATAGTATTCTTTGGTTTAACTATCAGTAAGTGGCCAAAACCGGTACATTTGGCACCTCTCACACATTGTGTGTAATATAAAAAAAAACTATTTTACTTTTATAAATTTGAAAAATGTACGAAAGGTAGATAAATTATCTATAATTTAAGATATTATTTGTGTCTTAAATACCTAAAACCATTTAGTACTTAGTGCTTAAAAGTCAAAAAATCCTTACAGTGGCCACAAAGGGTACCTCTGCCCTACTTTAGTTTTAGTTTTTAGTACTTTAGTTAATAAAATGACGTGACAAGTGCTTTTTTACTAAACTGAATTGCTGAATATGAAAGATCCACTTATCATGATAAATGAATTAGTTTTTGTTTGGCAAAGTGACGCTTTTAGTAAAAGAAAAGCTTTGGAGGAAAGTCAATTTATCAATTTAAAATATTATTCATCCACAATATTGAAATATAGTAAGTAATGCAATTTGTCAGCCTTACAAAGCAAAATAAAAATAAATATATCTTGAATGCTTGATGGCTATAAAAAGTTTTACAAATATTTAATGCTTCAGCAGTTTCCCGTTTTATTCTGAGTCATGTGTAATTTGTTTACTAGTTAACTACCTCGGTCGGTAAAGATTAAGCGTCTTAAATTGCCAGAACAAATAATCTATCCATAGCTTCGGTCAACAATACAGATAGATAACGCTTTACGAATTAAAACAAAATTTAAATATGGCACCGACTAAATTGTATTTAAAAGGAGAAAAAGGTTACGAATGTTACGATCTAACGTCATTTTATAAGACAGGAAGCGAAAGAAGCGCTCTAATTTTCTCAGCCGTTTTTGACACTCCAATCGGTCATCTAGAGATATTTTTGACCGAGATCCATACGAGTCTATAAATTGTTGGCTATCATAATCATTGTCACGTTCATCTGTCACGTTTACACATTATTATATCCAGTGTGATGATAATGCGCGGATACGGTTTGAATAAAACATGCTGAATATTATAACTAAACACTCGGCAACGTGGCTAGATGTTCGACATCGTTTATTCTCATCATTTGCGTCGTTTCACTGAGCGCTATAAAAAAGCGAGATTAATCTTTTAAATAAATCATACTTTTCCACATGCCACAGCTTTGTATGTTAAATGAGATGCAATACGTTTTGAAATACCAACCCCGTTTTACAAGCTACAGTCAGCTACACTTATGGCCAGTCGTACCGTACCTATCTATAATACGTTTATTAAATAAATCACAAGCAAAGTTTCTGGTGATTCACTGGTCGCTTCCATGGCTTGCTCGCTTTGCTCGCTTGGCGCACAGTTCGTTGCAGTTACAGTCAAACAGTTCTGATGTATTTTATTTTATTTTATTTTTATTTTTTTGGAACAAAAAACAATTACATAATTACGCTAACTTATGTGACAAATGTTAGAACATAGTACTAATTATGTAACCAACAACATTGTCCGCAGAGTAATATTAACTTAAATAATAACATGCATGCTACTGAGAGAAAGTAGGTATGTAGAATATTATTCCAAAGATAAAGTGCTTAAAACTTAATTACTTTAAGATCCTTTTGTGTAACATTTGAATAACTATATTTAATTTTAAATTTTCTTATTCTATTTCTAATTCCAAATGAATGCTATTTTTAAACTGGTTAAGAGACATTTGAAATATATCTATATGAGAATTTTTTTTATTATACGAGTACATGATACGACGCAGCGGCGCGCGTTGGCCTGCTATGGTCCTACTAAATCTGGGTGCAAATGTGCCATGTGTACGAATGTCACGAATGCGCTGAGAGCGACTAGGTAACTGATAGAATATGTGGTCGGTCAACTGTGTACAATCAAAGAAGTTGCCAAGGATTTTGTACAAAAACACTTGGTCCAAGAACAGTCGTCTGGACTCCAATGATATAAGGGAGTATTTTTTCAAAAGATTAATGTACGATTGTTTTGCAGAGCGAAGAAATTTTTTTTGAACCATTTCAAGTTGATTAATATACTTATGGAAAAAGGGATTCCAAACTACTGATGCATATTCTAACTGTGATCTTATTAGTGACTTATACAGTGTTAGGTATGTTGAGGGTTTTTTGAAATCCTTACAGGTTCTCATGACAAATCCATATAACTGGTAAGCTTTATTTACTATACTATTGATATGTGTATCTAAGTGTAACTTTGAGTCAAGAAGTTACGTTACGAGAAGCGTCGAATTTATCAAATACTTCATACACGCTGTATAGCCAGCGTTAATTTCATCAATGCGAGGATATTACTACCCCCACAATTGCATTGTGAATGCAAAAAAGTAAAAATTTAAATAACTTGCCATAGTAATTTCTTCTTTAGCGATTGTCAAATATTTGGAAAGGTATTTCTTTCGCGTGTGGGGGTAGTAATATCCTCGCATTGATGAAATTAACGCTGGCTATACAGCGTGTATGAAGTATTTGATAAATTCGACGCTTCTCGCAACGACTCCGTAGCTCAGTGGTTAGAGCAGTCGCCCGGATAGCGAAAGGTCGTGGGTTCGAGTCCCATCGGAGCTGGTTGTGAGACGGGTCGATTTTTTCTAAATACTTTATTTTCCATTTTTCCACCTATGTTTAGTATGACAAGTAACGATCGCGACTCACTTAGCTTTAACGAGTCGTTAAAGCCTTTGACAATAACTCTCTTACGACTATAACAACGCTGATTTTACGGCAGCTAATTTAATCCAGTGTAAATGGCGTGTACAAATTGTGACTGGAACTGGTGAAAATTGATTCGAATATAAACCAATCAATCATGATCGAGTGATGGTGATTAGTAGCTATGACGCAATTGGTCCAGCGATTCGTGTAGCGTTTGGCTTTCGTGTCGAATGGCCTGTTATTTTTTTACGGAATTGGGTCTTACTATCTATACTACAATTATGAAGAGAAAAGATTTGGTTTTTTGTTTGTTTGATTTGTACAATTAATGGATAAACTCAAAAGGTTGATACAAAAAAATATTTTACCATTAGAAGCATTTTTACACAGGCTCTATTTTAAGGAACGGATACCACGTGGGTAAAGATACGCGGTGCCCTAAGTTGTTGATAAGTTGATTTTATTAGATTTTTTTTAAATTCCTACTTTAAATGGCCGTATGAAGCCCACTGCTGGGCATAGGTCTCCCAAGGATCTCCACAACGATCAGTCCTGCGTTGCCGGCACGGCATCCAGCGGATTCCCGCGACCTTGACCAAGGGGCTAATGGCAAAAAAATATGGATATGGACATGGGCTTCATTTGACATTTGAAGCCCATATTATGCCCATTTAAGGACAAATTCGGTCCAAGGAACGGCATCCGGTACGCGGTCTCCATTCATGAAGCTTTCCGCCCCAACGGCAATCGGTTTTCCGCGCTATGTGTCCCGCTCACTGTCACTGTCACTGCTACTTCAGCTCGGCAATTCTTCGAGCGTTGCCGGTAGATTTAGTTCTCCTGCAGATCTCATTATTTGATGATGATTCAATCGCGCAGGAAAATACCAAGCATCCTACTCGCCATTGCTCGCTAGGTGACCTTGAGCCTTCTTATGAGACCTATAGTAAAAGACCACGTTTCGCTTCCATATGTCAGACTGGCAACACACACTGGTAAAAGACCTTAGTGTTGAGACATAGAGGAATTCTGGATGCGGATAAATGCCGCATCTTCCCGAACGCGCCCATCCGAGCTACGGAATTGGGTCATATGTTATCTATATTATTATTTTAAAGAGGAAAGTTATGATTTTTGTTTGTTTGTTTGTACCGGATAAACTCAAAAAGAACTGGACCGCTTTATTCTTTCTGAGTGACATAGGCTATATTTTATCCCGATATTCCTACGGGCACGCGTAGAACGCGGGTAAAACCGCGCGGAGACAACATCAGTGGCCTGATTCTGCTAACGTTTTATAGTCCGTTCGGTTAGACAGTGTCGGTACACCCGCACGGCATTGTGGCAGAGCGACACTATCTAAGCGAATGGACTATAACTAGTGTGTAAAAAAGCACAACAATTGAAACACGATTGAGACACGATTATGACTTAAAGTGCTACCCCGTTGTAGATTTTAAAAAAAAAGTCCGTTTTTAATTTTTTGTTACCTACCTACTCTTAATAGAACAGGTCTTTGGGTTAATTTTACGTGAGTCTACATGTCATGCATGAGTAAATGAAACTCATGAATCTAATATTTGGGTAAATCCACGCTTATTTTCTTCTGTTGAAAATATCGATTTAATAATAAAATGTCAAAAAAAATACTAATTATTCCGTATATTATGATAAGTTTGAGAGGCGATAATTTAAATTAGTAATAATATTAAAATATGTAAGTATAAAGGTATACAATTGAAATTAACGTCTACCGCAATTTACATATGATAAGTATTCATTATTAACCGGTAGGTACGTTGTTTCGGTGGGATTATATTTTAATTTTAGACGAAGTAAAAGTTGAAACCGCCCCATTTCCAAACAAAACAAAGCTCGGACGAGTAATTTGAAGTGCACAGACCGAAAACGCTACAGGGTATATTTGGAACCGGAATGTGCACATTAGTATACACACACAACACAATACACTGGTGGGGAAAAAAAACAACTGGTTGCACTTCGGGAGTGCCGTTAGAAGTGAAAAGGACTCCCTAGACTTTTTCACAAAAAAAGGAATTGGAAAAAAAAGAAAAAAAAACGGACTGGATTTGAACCGAGGTCTTCTGGCTTCAATGCCGTCCGTTTTCTAACTGAGCTATTACAACTTTGGAAACAGTGGCGAAATTTGCCTTCGTATTCTAATGACATTGTAACAGTTTTTCGATCAGGGTGCCTACCATCAACTTTATGACAGCGATTCAAAAATAGCGCGATGAAGAATAGGTTCCTAAAATGAATTGCTTTCTTTCGTACTCTGACCTTCTAAAAACTGGATCACAAATGAATTGCTAAATGTTAATGACCGAACGATTTGTGTCCTTTTTCTTCTACCCGTCTCTTTCACTCGATTCTGTCATGCCCGGAGAGTGAGAGGGACGGGTATAACCTGCAGGTGACATGTTAAATCGACCGGGTTATAAGTCAAATAAGAGTTTCTGACAGCTTAGCGGCTGTGAAATGTCATTGATCGATCACTGAATCGCTGTCATTGATATTAAGCTGTCGTGGTACGAATAAGCGAAGCAGATCAGTTTAGGTCCTAAACAAAACCGCAATAAGAGTTGATGGTAAGCACCCAGGTCACGTGTCCGTCTGACGAATTTTCCTGTTGTCACGTGTCCTGACGCGAGTTTCACATTTTTTATCCATCGCATAAAGTGCACAATGCCACTAAAGAAGTTTTCACTTCAAAAACACTTTCATGTCTACTATGACTTAGCCTTATTACCGCTAAACTCACGACTGCACGATGACGATATCGGCGACACTTATGTCTGACTTTAATAGATTTTATTTTCATGCAAAACAAACAGCAAACATTTTTAAAGCAAATAGAACATTTTTGATGTACTTAGTCCAAACATGTCTATAACAGTTTTCACGTTATTCTTTCACCGCATGTTATTCTCGTAATCGTTTGATTTGATATAAAACCAGAGCAGAGCGTCCCGCTTGGGTCGGCTGCGGAACTAAAATTCAATATAAAGCATATTATAATATAGTATTTGACGGATGATTTATAGTTTAACGATTACTATTACCATAACGATAGTTTTTTGTGCTTTTTGACATGAGATTTTTTTGGTAGGGTCTACACCTTAAGTGTAGTTAGCTGTGTATTTTAGGTTCATTTATTATTATTGGGTCATACATAACTAGAGATCGGATAATCGGATGCATATTTACCTAAAGTTGAGGTGTTGGCTGTTATGGAATGCACTTTTGTATCGAAAAATCCCGGGATTTCGGAATTGACAAATATAGTGTTTTGGTTATATAAAATCAAATCTGATATTTACATATATTCAGATGTTGGCTAAAATGGAATGCACTTTTGTATCAAAAATATATCTAAAAATAATAATAACTCCTTTATAATTTTACATTTCTTCACATACTTTATCAAGTTTCGAAACATATCTCAAACGAATAATAAATAAGAAATTATAAAGAAAAACCATTCAAGTTCTTGATTATTAAAGTAAAACAGCATCACCAATAAAATCCCGCGATCAACTAACAGTAGTACCTGTACCTACCTATCGTATTAAAGGACTAAGTAAGTTGAATGTTTAGGAAACACAGTATCTATGTAACTTCACTGCCTCCTACCACGAACGTAACTCATTGGCATACCTACTTAAAGTTGCAAGTACGTATGTACCTAAACGTCATATTTTGGCGTACACCTATGAAACATACACCAATCAACAGAGAAAACATTTTTAAACAACAAATAATCTTTGACAAAAACTCGTAAATGATGTTTTTGAAATATTTCACTTTGAATGTGTATAATAAAACTTAGTATATTAAAACTTGTCATTTTTAGGTAGGTAAGGCACTTGGAACTTTAGGTACCTATGCCAGGCTCCATATAAAAAGTTGGAATCCTTTCAGTGGCTGTCAGGCATTCGTAAGTATTGTAGGATTTATCTTATTCTTAAATTTGTCGTATTGTCATTGGCGTTGTCAATAGAAATGGACAATTCACGTGCAACGTTGCCAGATTTCCATAGCTCGGCTTATGCAGTACGCGCAAAATAACTTGACGGTTCTGAAGTTCGCGCGGAATGCTGCACAGTAGACGAATACAGGTGTGCCCGGGGTAAGATTAGAAAATAGTTACTACGTAACAGATAAATCCCTCTATCTATACAAAAGCTAAAATACCTACGCTATATTAGCCTACAAAAACCGCTGCAGAACCGCTGCAAGAAGACACATATTCTACGGACGCGCTCCAAGAGTCGAGATTCCCGCGTACTTCGCGAGAGTACGTCATCGAGCGAAATCGTCAAGGTTGTACAAAGAACATAAATTAAACAAAATGGCTGAAGTGAAATAAACTTTACTAAGATTTTATATTATTTTTATGCATTCACAATGCAATTTTGTAAGTATAGGAAAAATGTAATAATAGTAAGAATTTATTTATTTCGTGTAGTTTAGGGTTTGAAACATTGAAACTACACGAAATAAATAAATTCTTACTATTATAAAAGATTAATTATTAAAATACAAGCATCCGTTTTTTTTCCGGATCGGTAAAATTCAGTGTAGTGCACAAACGCCCTGACTGGGGCCTGCCCGGGGTTGGTGTGCGGGCGGAAGCACGGCGTGTCTCGTGTCTCACTCTGACGCGTACGGATACGTCTGTGCAAACAATAGAGAAGGCTATGGTATTTCTTAATGAATGCGAGTGAGACGGCAAATTATACATATACCTGCTTGTTTGCAAGTAGCGACCCGAAAAAGGTATATAGACCCATAAAGTATTATTGTAAGTACTTATTGTTTTATTTAAACTAACACTCACTACTCTTCCTCTAACACTCTACATACTCATAAATCGCATTGGGTACTTAACTAAACTTCAAGTAAATACGTATGAATAGTTGTGTAAGTAAACCCGGAATCCCGGAATTTATGAAAATAAATACCATATGCTTAAGGCTTCGTTTTTACACCATGTTACCGACTAGCTTTGCATTCCCGAATTTTCTGGAATCCCGGGATTTATATTTAAAAAACATATTTTAAGAAGCCGCTTCCATAGTTAGTTAGCCAAATATTAACTTTAGGTAAATATGCATCCGATTATCCGATCACTGTACATAACATATGAATCATATATTATGTATGACCAAAGATTTAAGTGTTAGGGTTGTCGCCAAAGAAAAAAAAAATATACGTTGGATTTTTTTTTTGAACGTAGGGGGGAATTACTGTAAGGGTAGTTAGTTTGTTTAGCTGGCAATATATACTTGTTGGGTATTGTGTGCAAATCTTTTTGGACCATTCATCATCATCATCATCATTTCAGCCGTACGACGCCCACTGTTGGGCATAGGCCTCCCTCAAGGATCTCCACAACGATCGGTCCTGCGCTGCCCACATCCAGCGGCTTCCCGCGACCTTGACCAGATCGTCGGTCCACCTTGGACCATTTGGACCATTATATAGTTATTTGAAATCATTAATAGTAAAGAATTTAAAAAAGAAAAAGTTTGAGTGGATAGGTTTTGACGCATTCTGTGACAGCTCGGCAGCCGAGGCCTCTGAGATAAAGAAAAAACTAATAAGTGTACAACAAAAGTACTTATATTTTATTTAAATACACAAGCTTTTGCATTTTATTTGACAACCAAAAGGTAGCACTGAGAGGGACGAGTGCAGAGCACACAGGACACTGGTAGTTAAAATATATCAATGCACGTGTAATGTCCATGCATGCTAGTGGTAAAATATTTTATTATTATTATCGGGACATTTACCAGGGGCTTAAACCACTAGGTACTAGGTTACTAGGTATTTTTTTACATTTTATTTGGGATCATACTGCCATACAAACAAACAACTGTGCAAGCTGTGCAAGTTTTACAGACACGTAGCATTTCACGTGGCTTCAATTAAAATTGAATCCATAAATATTCTCCGAATTCTCCCAAAATTAATAACCTCGGTAAAATCATTATCTTGCTAGACTTCCATTGATTTTCGAAGCAACCTTAAATATGTACAACTTGATAATTACGGGTATGTATCATAATAACTACGGTCGTTTCGACTATGGTCGAAATAACTACGGTCAAAAGACCTACTGTTCAAAATAACTATTGGTCGTTACACCTATTTTTAAAATAACTAATGTACGAAATCACTACTGGTCATCTCACCTACGAACAACTCACCTACGGTTATTTCACCTACGGTTGATTGAACTACTGGTCATTTCACCTACGGTCAACTCACCTACACGGTTTATTAAGTTTAAAAATAGTGACTCATGTACAGACACGAGCAATAATATTATGTATACAATACAACATAGAACTTTGTCACACTATGTATGAAATCAGTTCTGGCGCTTCGCCGGCCGCCGTTTTGGTCACTGTTCTAACCTAACCTAACCTGAAACGTCTGTTACATTTTGTTGGGTGGCGGGGTCCTTCTGTTTTTCCCCCTTCTGTTTTTCCCAAAATATATAAAAATTTTGAAATTACAAAAATTTTTTTTTACAAAAAAAAAAAAAAATTTTTTTTATATGTCCATCGGATGCCTCCTAGGTATCTCCGGGGCACCATAGGGGATCGAAAATGTTGTTAGATTTTAGCTATGACGCACTGTTTTCGAGATATTTTCATTTTTATAAAATTCATTCTTGAAAATTTAACAAGTCCCCGCTCCATACTAAAACAGTCAAAAATTTTATGTTTGCGACACCCTAACCAAAAAAACAATCCAACGCGCCCCAATCCATTTAATAAACTTTCCAATTAATAAGCTTGTTGTAAGCGAGTTGTTCATAGTCGAAACAACCAGTAGATGAAATGAATATTAGGCCAATCGTCCGTTAGTTGAATCAACCGTAGGTGAAATGAACAGTAGTTGAGTCGTCCAATAGTCATTATGAAAATATGTGAATCGATCGTAGTTATTTCGACCATAGTCGTAATGACCGTAGCTATTATGATACATACCCATAATTACTATTGGGCTAGCAACTGGTAAATTATATTGAGAGATGACATCGATATTTAGAAATTGAGTAGATTCAAGCCTTGAAAGTCGAACTCTGATTGTAACCGCAAAGGCGATGACCCTTACAAGATACAATTTAATATTCCATGTGATATACAAATCTGAAATATCTGTAGGTACCTAGATATCCTTTAAATTTTACTGAAATTTCGAATTTAGAGTAATTCCTTGCCTGCTACAGGGAATTTGTACGAATTTTACAGAAAGTCGGTACTGATTTAAACTTGTTAATGTGTTAGACATGCATGGCTTTACATGGTATATATGTTAGAGAACCCACGTGTAAATTGTAATAGCCTAATTAGTATGGGTGACATATCAAAGTGAGTTGTATGTAATTACCTGTGGTGAACTACATTATAAATGTGTACTTACTTGTGTTATTTTGAGTAAATGTAAGTAGATTTTTTATGAAAGCTGGCATGGTATATTGTCAAGGAGAGGGTTGAAGGACTGAGATTGAGTGTTAAAAATCATGACTGGTAATCATTTTATTAATCCTTTTATTTCATTATTAATAAAATAAGTGTGAGAGTGTGGGTAGAGCTACGCATTTCATGACTGGACAGTGTAGTTACAGTCCAGAGTTTCGGCCGAACTCGTTTACCTACGAAAAAGTGTAAATGGATAAGTATAAGGTTTCACAGAGTAACAGCGTTGCAGGTGATGCCTATGCTGCAAGATATGCTGAGTGGCAGTCTTTTTGGTTTCACTGTAACGATTTTAATTTATAAGTAAACTCAATGCGCCTACTTTAAAAATGTGAAATTTAATAAAGTTATTTGTATTTTTAAATTAGTGAGGTCAACTTAAATCCTCGTCTTCGAACTCTAAAAATCTCCTTTGACTACGTTTCTAGTCCCTGGATACCACATGACAACAGAACTATTCTTTCATCTCTTTGCCAGTTACCACGAATATTATTACGGATTCACTGTCGTATTTCATCAAGCATTCATCTATGCATCGAGTCCAGTCGTCTTGAATTTACCAGCATCTACACATCGACCTTAATGATAGCTGGCTAGATTCAATATTCCCTCTCAAATACTGTAAATATAGTGATTGAATTTCTGTAGACTTTGAATATGTTTTCACTCAACATCTTGTACCTAGTTTGAGTGGAACACCGCCCGAATTCTTCTACCAAAGGGATGAAAGCAAACATCCAAAAGGTTTCTGTTGGCATTTATTTACATTCCGTTATTCCAAAATATGCTGAAGGGCAAATGTCCCATAGAAATTTGTTGGGACACGTTATTTGGTGTAGATATGGCGCGAAAGAGTCTAAAGCCTCCTGAACATTCTACAGAAAAAGCTTTTCCAATAGTTACTCGAATATTGATAGATTTTTTTTTGCAGAAAACTAAATTGGCAATCGGTTCAGTTACCTATTTTATTAATGAAAATCAAACTAAAATGGTTTGAATTACATTGAGTTTAGTAATGACTACAAACCCTGTTTTAAAAGTTAAACTATCTATCTATTGTATTGTACTTAAGTCGAAATTGTGGCTTTAACGCACGCCAATCGCATGTGGTCTCATTAGCAGATTATCAATTCAATTTGTCCATCCAATTATGATAATAAGGAGCACTGTGCAATCATGTTTTGATTTATTGATTGGTGGTACTAAGTCCGCCAAGCTAACCATCTTATCAAAGTGTCGATGCCGTTCCAGCAGATACAGATAAGATATCCAGTTCCTCAAAAGTTAAGATGAACATGTGAACAGTAGTTATTTTTGTAAAAGTGTCACGTAAGAAATTTGTGCAATTTTGATATTCAACAGACTGTGCGGAGCTTTTAAGATATTTATTCTAAAGCAAGCATTTTATCTTGCAGACCGCAGTAATTCCGACTTATTAAGGAGCTTTCTCGGACTAGTACTGTAAAAACTATCTAAGCTTAAGTCTAGTTATTGGTCCAAGAAGGGAAAGCTTAATTGGATACTGCGTTGTCGTAGCAGAATCTCGTAGAAAAACGCTGCAATATTGTCTTTTGTTTTACTTTTTTTAAAGAGAACAGCATTTCCGTCCTTGGTGGCTTTACTAGAGTGCTCGTCAGATAAGTCTGCGCGCGGTAAAAGTCGAATACTAATCTTTTCTATAACATTAGAACAAAAAAATGCACTGTAACTAGCGCCAAAAGCGCGCCAGGCACGTGCAGAGTTATATGACACACACTCTAGTTTCCAAGTCTTGTTTAAAGTAGGACCGATCGTGAAAACACCTATGCTAAATCGTTAATGTTTCGTCTGAAATTAATAAAACTTCTACCTACATTTATTATTCTTCAAAAGGATGATAGGCTAAATGGACGTTTAACCAACATAATCGAAATAAGTCAATTTTATATGAAAGCTTAAATATTAATACTTCATATTGTATTATCGCTAATAGTACCTAGGTTACGGGAGTACCATGATATGACAATAATCTCTCGTAGCTTGCATAAATTGTACATGTTAATGCCCCACATTCGAAGACATAATACATTCTTAATTTAAAATCTCGTTTATAAAATTTTATATAATACGAATTACTATGCGATTATTATAAGAATAGGATAGGGACGCCGCCATGTTGTGACGTCAATCTGTCAAAGTGCTGTCAAACTAACTTCACTTCACTTCAGTATGGTGTGCAAAAAAGAAATTTAAATCGTGAATCAGGGGGCTGATCATGTCATAGCTTACGATAAATTAACAATTATGTTCGTGCAAACCAAAACATATGAATCAAATCATTAACTTGATTTTTTCGAAAAGTATAGGACTCATGAAAGTATGCTTTTACGAAAATGATCAGGTAATTTGAATCTCAATCAAATTAAAATTTTGTGATATTTAACTGCTGAACCCATTTTTTCATACTTATTGTTCTGCGGGGTACTTTAATACTATGCTTCAATAACACAGAATAAATTGAATGTTGATTCTATTTACTGGTTTAATATTTAAATTAAACAGGAATTCAAATTATGAAAATAATTTACCTAATAATCAACTTTACAATAAAATTGGCAAATTGGGGGTCTAGTGAAAAATTGTATTGGTCTATCATGGTAAAAGGATTGGCCAGCTAGATTATGCACGTTGATTGAAGTTAGATTCGGCAGAATCTAGCTGTTACCAGGGTGTGCCGGGTATTGGTACCTATCACGGGGAGCGATTCAATCAAGCCACTCGGGGAGGCGCCTTTCGTGAATCCGCCAATTGTAAATCAAAACACATTATGCTTGCTTATGCTATTCCACCTCTTCTATTCCACTCATTTGAGAATCATCGTCCTGCTGGTCTGAACTGCTACTGCAGCTGCTACTGCTACAAAGACATTGAAGACTTTACCTTCTGACATTGCAAAGTACTGTAGAAATATGCTCTAGTATTTTATCAAAGCTTTGAACAAATACTCAAATACCCGTGCTACACATGTGTCCAAACATTTATTCAAATGTTTGTGCTATGTCTGGCGCTGGCATAACGAGTAGGTGGATTTAAAAAATAAAAAAAAAACTTCGTTTTGAAAGTGGCAATACTCAAACCACGTTCTGCCAAAATAAAAAAAAACTATTTTCATTATTTTGTTTTGCACTTTCTTGCGAACTGTACCTTTTCAGAGTGAAGTTTGTCAACAACCCGTCCTATTCTTATAATAATCGCATAGTATTTCAAGTTATTTTATCATCATTTTGCTATGCCCTCTTCCCGGAAAAGCGCGCGTATGTGCGCAGTTGTTGTTCGTTTGCTTGATTTGATATCATCAGTGTATCTCGACTATTTGCCCCAGCTTTTAGCCGTCGTTTTGGACTTTGCTGTTCTTCAACCCAAGTGATGACGAAGACGAAATTCATGTAAATATTATTGTACATCCAGCAGTTACTACATAAATAGGCTTTTATGCATTTGCAACGCTTTATGTGAGATAATTCATAAATAAAACATAAACTGGCTTACAAGAAGGTTTTGGACTACACGACTTGTGAGACAACATTTTTTTTCTAGTACTTACATAAAATTTAGTAGTTCCCACCGAATTGTAAAAGCAATAATTTAACACTTTAAAAGATTTTGGAATATTACGTTCGTTCTTATTCAATGAAAGTAATACTTTAGGTAACTGCCATAATTAATGATTTACTGATACAAAAATCAGTAAAACATTGTCCATTATATTGCGTTTCTATGCTTTATATTTTGCTGTAAGAACAATCCTGAATGGTTCCAGTAAAAACTGGGAAAAGGTCAAAACGAATGGTGTAGCGGAATAATGCCCACTTAAATTGGAAAACGCTTAACAACACGACCTCAAAGGACAAGAAGAAATGTGGGATAAAATTCCGTCACGCGACAATGGCTGGTTCACTTTATTATACGCGCTCCAATATCTTTCGAAATACCGATCAGCATAGAATTCCAAGACGCAATATATCGGTTTGATAGTGTCGATAATGTTGGACAAGACTTATTTTAAAATGAATATAATATGACACACGCGTGAATATTTTGAAGGGTACTGTTATGAAGGAGCTACAAATATTCTAGCACCTTGCTAGAAAAACACGAAATCAAAATAGGGCAGGCGTACCGGTTTTGGCCACTGTACCGGTTTTAGCCACTTTTTGCTGTAAAAGTTTTCTAAACAACTTTTAGCCATTTTTGATAAAGGCAATTAAAATAAGGTATTTTAAGGTAATAATAACAACCGTTAGAATTCCTTGTCATAAGATTTTTTTCAATAAATTCCATTTTTAACCGACTTCAAAAAAAGGAGGAGGTTATCAATTCGACTGTATATTTTTTTTTATTTTTTTTTTATTTTTTATGTGTGTTACCTCAGAACTTTTTAGTTAATGAACCGATTTGGGTAATTCTTTTTTTATTTAAAAGGTGATGCTTCTCGTGTGGTCCCATTCAAATTTTATCAAGAACTGACAAGAAGTTCAGGAGTTATCCTGAATAATGTGTATCCAGACTTTATTTGGGTATATGGACGATTTCATAGTTTCATCAAATTGGGGATCATTTTCAAAATATATTTTTTTCGAAAGTTGGTACTTCTGACCTAGTCTTACTTTCACCAAGTCAGGACCAGGGGATCAAATCCCAGGAAAATTGAGAGAAATTCTCAAATATAGGCAAGCCTTATGCGTTCCATTTATTTTTGAAGTTAGTCAAGTATTTGCATCTGGTAGTCATCATCTCATAGTGATGAGCTGGTGATGGAAGCTACAACTCCTTAACGGTTAGGAGCTGGAGAATATTTATTTAAGTATTAATCGTACGTATGGGCCAATATATATATAAATGGCTCATTCTCCTTATTCATCCATAAGGAAGGCCAGTGCCCCAGCAGTGGGGACATTAAATGGCTGATGATGATGATGATGATGATGGGCCAATAGTTATATTCTTTCAGGTTATTAGGGTGAGCTGCTGATGAGAGGTGAAACTCCTCAACAGTTAGGAGTTATATTATGATGTTTTATAAATACCTTATGCACGAATGGACCTTCAATTGTATTCCTTTAAGTTATCTAAGTAGCTAAAGATGGAAAGCTGAATTCCGTAACGGATAGTAGGATATTTACAACAATTTATCATAATCACCATGTAGTTTCGCTACGATTAGGTATTTACACTAAAAATCGAAAAATAAAACGTTTTTGAAAAAAAAATGTAACCGCCTTCAAAACGGATCTCCAAACAAATTTAACAAACACTAAAAAACGAAAAAAATAATAAGATTTTTTTATTCAAAGGACGATGATACGTGACTTTTTCTAATTTATCTTGGTACTTACTGAACTGTTTGAAGTCGGTGCCAAGCCAAAAAGAATAAGAACGAAATATGATAAGATAAGATAAGATAAAAATATTCTTTATTCACTTAGACATAATAAATATGTACTTATGAATCGTCAATATTTTCCTACCACCCATTCAAGACTTTTTTAACTGACAAGAAGAATGGGCGCAAGAAACTTGCCAGCGTTTCTTAGTTAGGTAACGACATTTACAAAAAAAAAACATATCGTTACTAATACAACAATTGCTTAGTATAAAAATACATCATATTAAACAGTGATTATGTTATGTGTTACATCATGACCATGCATTGCGGTCATTCAAATAATCGTCTACTTTATAGTATCCTTTGCTCATCAGCGACTCTTTAATGTAACATTTAAATTTATGCAATGGAAGTTCAATTATATGCTGTGGAACTTTATTAAAAAAGGCTATGCTTTTTCCCAGAAATGAGGCTCTGGATTTTTCTAGCCTAAACTTGGGAACGACAAGTTTATCTTTATTTCTTGTGTTAAAGCGATGAATATCGCTCTGCTTTACAAATGTATTATAATACTTCTTCACATAAATTATATTTTCATAGATGTAATGTCCTGCAACAGTTAAAATGTTTATTTCTTTAAATAGATCTCTTAAAGAATCTCTCGATCGGAGGTTGTAAATGGCGCGAATAGCCCTTTTTTGGAGCACGAATATACTTTGGATGTTAGCGGCTGAGCCCCACAACAAAAGGCCGTAGGACATAACACTATGAAAATAACTAAAATAGACTATTCTAGCCGTTTCAATATCGGTTAAGAGCCTTATTTTCTTAACTGCGAATGCAGCCGAACTGAGTCTACTCGCCAAGGCTTCGATATGAGGATATACTAAGTGAAATAACTAACATATAAAAAAAACTCGGTCCCAAGCGTGAGGTGTAGGACGTAATTACCTCAATACGTATAAGACGGCACCGACTTCAAACAGTTCAGTAAGTACCAAGATAAATTAGAAAAAGTCACGTATCATCGTCCTTTGAATTAAAAAATCTTATTATTTTTTTCGTTTTTTAGTGTTTGTTAAATTTGTTTGAAGATCCGTTTTGAAGGCGGTTACATTTTTTTTTCAAAAACGTTTTCTGTTTTAAAAATTGTTTTGTATGAAAATTTTAAGAAATTTGTTTTGGCTGAAATACTTTATAAACCTTTGTTTTTTACAATTAAACTGTTGTTTTGCAATTGACTGGTTTCTAGCGCATTGGAATATATTGATTTTACCTGGGTTTGGTTTTAATTTTTCGCAATACTTACAAAAGTTTAACTATCAGTAAGTGGCCAAAACCGGTACATTTGGTACCTCTCACACATTGTGTGTAATATAAAAAAAACTATTATACTTTTATAAATTAGAAAAATGTAAGTACCTTTAAAGGAAGATAAATTATCTATAATTTAAGATATAATTTGTGTCTTAAATACCTAAGACCATTTAGTACTTAGTGCTTAAAAGTCAAAAAATCCTTAAAGTGGCCACAAAGGGTACCTCTGCCCTATATTATATAAGTAAGTATATAACTATTTATTTACCCTTTATTGCGTCAATTACAAATTAATACATAAGCATTATAAATACAAGTATTGTAAATAACAATCTAAATTGAATAAACAAATTTGAATCTTGAATGTACCTGTCAACGGGGCGGGATGTCAGTGAGAAAAACTAGGCGGCAATAAAAAAACAGCAAAGAAAAAGATAGGTAAGTATACAAAAAGCATCACACACACAATTTATACGTAAGTATACAGTCTATACTTACAGTTATTTAAATTTTAACTTTTTTGCATTCACAATGCAATTTTTATTTAACCCCCCCCCCCCAAATTGAAACATAACTACAAAACTAACATAACAGAACAAAGTACGAAAACAATTTGGGCTGATTCAATTCAACTGACGTTAACAAATTAATAAAAGTTTCGGAATCGAATCTATTGTGAGGCCTCTGGGTTCCTAAATTAATGGGGGGAGGCACCTTTTCTGCTTAATTATATATAGGAGTCCATTAACTTGTTGAAAGGATCTGAAAATTAATAGGTATCGACTGATAGCGAAGTTACAAGAAAGTTAACAATTAATATGTTACTCCGTGATCATGGCGCGTGCAACTGCGCCGAAATATCAGGAACTTGAAAACAAAATACAAACATGATAAAAGTCCCATCTTTCACAATAGTTTTAATTAAATGGTATTTACTCTAGCGTCACTTTTGCAAGCATAGCAGTATAGTGCGTCGAGACCCACGCAATTTATTTCTTCAAATTTCAGAGATTATTTTTTGGTTTCGACTGTACCTAAAAAGGAGTCCCACTACTGATTCTCAATAAAACGTAATTGCTAAACATAAAATAGAATAGTTTTAATAGCCAAAACAGAACAATAGTAGATTGTACAACAAGTGCATAATAGCACAGATAATATAATACTATACTAGTATAATAGGTACCATTTTACCCGAGACGTATATATCCATCCGAGCCGTAGGCGAGGGTGGATAGTCAATTCGAGGGTATAATGGGTTTTATGTACGAGTTATACACTCTGCTTTTCAGTTCGAGTGTGAGGAAAATAAATAGCAATATTGAAAAAAGAAAAAATAAAGACTTCGCCATATTGGCGGGAAGACTTTCGTTTTCTTTTTTTTATACGGGCATTGGCAGCACAGTGACTTTAGCATAGATCGTAGTCCATAATACTCTTGAAATACTTATTCCTTAGAAAACTCATTAATTTTGCCTAGTTTTATTAATTTAATAATTTAACATGGATAATGTACAAAATTAAAGAAACAGAATGAAATACGTTAGGTATTAATAAAGTTTATTTAACGAAGTTTAATTGCGTGTGTGACTGTTTACCTGACGACCTTTGTCTTAAAGTCTGAGACTTAGACGAAGATTTTACTTTAAGCACTAGAGCATAAAAAGCGATTTTATGCCGCCTATACCCAACATAAACACGAACTTTACGAGCATGAGAAGTGAAAAAGTAAATATGCAATATTTACACTCATTATTTTATTTCTAACGTGAAAGAAAGCTAAAGAAAGCCCGTGGCGCAGTGATCTTCACAGTCAGTCTTCCTTTCTTCTATGACTTTTAAGGTCTTCTATTCCTTTATGACTTTCACCATGTCATGTCACGGCATGAGAGAAATCGCGAGCTCCTACGTAAGTACTTCGGAAGGCACGTTAAGCCGTTAGTCCTGGCTGCAGTCGTTTTAGCCACCAATCCTCATTAGGCCCGCGTGGTGAGTCATGGCATGGCCCATCAAGGGCCTATCCTCCTTAGCCATCCGTAAGGAAGGCCTAACCCTTTTGCAGTGGGGAGATTAAATGGCTGATGATGAGAACGCTAAACCAGCCAAAATGTAAATAAAACAGGATTGACTTTCACAACGACAAAGTTTAATCTAGATTTCATAAGCCCTAAGCTATTGAATGAATATTTCATCAATTCTCAAAGAAACATTCTAAAGTACCGGTGCTCAAAGTTCTGACCCGATTTCAAACTTAAACACATTTATAACTGATCAAGAAACCAGCCGAATCAGATTAATCGAGTAACTCGTTTATCGTCCGTCATCATTTTGAGTCGACGATTTGCACAATGACGAAATCAATTTGGATTTAAGATATTTCAGGGAAATCGGCAAAGGTAATCCTTTTGCCGCTGCTAGGTAACTTAATGACGAAGTGGTAATTAAATCTTCAGCTACTTAGATTTAAGGCTGGGGTTAAACAAAGCGTGTAAGCGTCGCTTGAATAATATTGTAAAAGGGAAGTGTGAATGTGTGTGTTGACACGTCTTGAAATGATTGTGTATTTATCTAAGCATTTTGAATTATTAATTTTTATTTCATTATGTAATATTTTCTTGTTTTTGATAAGGATTTTAGGAATGGTGTGCGTTTAATTTAAAATAAATGTTCAAACATTTATTTTAAATTAAACACAATTCCGTTTTAAATATAGTATCCAAATTATGTTTTAAAATATTGTAATAAAGACCGTGTGTTTTAGCACAGATTACTAAATAGTTACTGGTTTCGGGTTATTAGTCTGACAATATTTGTTTCAATTAAGTTTCAAGTTTTAATAATATCATCAGTAATTTAAAATTTTCTAAACGTTTACAGATGGCTGCGTTTAATCGTGCCGTGAATGCGAACCTAAGAAGATTATGAAATAAATCTTCCGAGACACTTGTAATAAGTTTTCAGGGATTTAAATGAATTGAAAAGACACCCATTTTAATCCTCAGATTTGCAAAATTATGAAATCTGGACGGTGACAAACATAGAATACGAATAATATCGACTTTTTTAGAAATACTAGCTGCATGCGAGGCTTCGCTCGCTTGGCGGGATAAAAATAGCCTACAACAATCTTTTCAGACCTACCAAATACAGAAAAATAAAAATAAATAAAAATAAGCCCCCATGCGACTAGTCATAATTTAGTTTCAAATGTTGGCATGCGCCAAGTTATGTGGCGAGTACTAAACACAACAAGAAATCATAAACATCGAGACCTATGTTTCTACGTGAAAGTTTTGCAGTTTCATGGGTAGAATTACTTCCTAAAATATTGTCGCTTATTTTGATTACACCTTATACAGGATGTTAGGACCACCATTGCAAAAACTTTAACCATGGCTTTAGACCAGCATGCTGAACAACGTCCAGCAAGAATTTTTTGTCGGAAATGAAAAAAAAATTGGACTTTTCATACAAATTTAGCAACTTATCGGGACATTCTGTATGGAGAGTCGAAATATTTTTTTCATTTCCGACAATAAATCTTGCTGTGCGTTGTTCAGCATGATGGCCTGAAGCCATGGTTAAAGTTTTTGCAAGGGTGCCCCTAACACCTGTATATTAATAAAGAGGCAAAGCTTGTAATCTTTGGAAATACTGGAATGATTTGGGTTTTTTTTATCAGAAACATACTTAGTTTGTTCCTATTGTGTCATGCTACATTATATTCAGATATCAGCCTTCCGCCCGCGGCTTCACCCACGTGGACTACACGAAGCTTATCCCTCGGGAATGTGACATCACGTCGATCCGATCCTTCGTTTTGCCGTAAAAGATAAAAGAAGACAAACACGCAAACACCCACAAACCCACTTTCACATTCTAAATTTAGTATGGATTTTCAAGAGCAGCTAGTAAAGTGAAAAATCAGACGAAAAATATAAATAGGGCAGAGGTACCCTTTGTGGCCACTTTAAGGATTTTTTGACTTTTAAGCACTAAGTACTAAATGGTCATAGGTATTTAAGACACAAACTATATCTTAAATTATAGATAATTTATCTACCTTTAAAGGTACAATTTTGAAATTTATAAAAGTAAAATAGTTTTTTTTATATTACACACAATGTGTGAGAGGTGCCAGCCAAATGTACCGGTTTTGGCCACTTACTGATACCTAGTGTTAAGCCGTTGTATTTAAATATAAGTTGTAATTATTGTACATAGATGGCGTTGTGCCAAACGTACGTAATGCTGAACGGCGGTGTTAAGATTTTTTGGTGATTGATATAGTCTTGTCGATGCACCCAATAAATTATCCTCGACCTACACACTAGTTTTATTTACGTTGTGAATAACAGTATTTTGGACCTCTATGGGATTGTACATGGTCCTAACCGAGTCGGAAGTTTCGGTTGGTTGACCTGGAACCAGCTCAGTACGAGTGACAGGAGCAGGGACTACGGAGGATCGGAGTTTTGAGTTTGCAGCAGCAGCTCCAGCAGTGACGTCAGCGGATCTGGGTGCTACCACGAAGCGAGCGATTGCGTAAGCGGAAGCGTATGAGTGAGTGTTGTGCTGTGATGAAACTGTGAGTACATTTGTGTCATTCATTAACTTAGAATAATTTCAAGAAAGTTAGAATTTGGAAATTTTAGAAGTGTTTTCATAGACTTAGAATAATTTCTCCAAAAGTGAAATACGGGGAATCCACGCTAGTTTGCGGAGCCAAGTGCGAAAACACTTAGAAAAATTTCGTATATTTTACCATTGACTTAGAAAATAATTTTGAATTTTCTCATACGGTGAATAGTTAGAATAACTATCAAGATGGATGCTTACGGTAAAATGCAAGATGATACTAAGTCAAAGATTCAGAAGGGAAGGTCTAACTTTAGAAAATCTCCGAAGGATAGGATCTCTTTGTCATACATAGAAACACGTCTAGAAGCCTTAGAAAAACAGTGGTCTTCTTTTGATGAAACACATAAGAAGATTATAATGGAAGTTTCTGGAGACGTACTTGAAAAATCTACTTATTTTAAAAATGACATATATGATGAGACCGAAGAACTGTACATAAATTACAAGTCGGAGTTAAAGGAAGCCATCCTTAGGTTAAAGAAAGATGTTAATGTTAATGAATTTTATGATGCAAATGCAACTAGCAACACCCAATCCTTTACTGTTAAATTACCGAAAATAGAAATACCTAATTTCAGTGGCAAATACACAGAATGGAGTAGTTTTCGTGATTTATTTTTGTCTTTAATTCACAACAATAAGGGATTGGATGACGTTCAAAAGCTGCACTATTTGAAAAGTCACTTGTCTGGCGAAGCCGAGCAAATGTTAAGACACATTCCTATCACGGCATGTAATTATAAAACTTGTTGGGATCAGTTAGAGCATCGTTACAACAACAAAAGGTTTTTAGCCAATTGTGTACTAAAACGTTTTATGAACCAAAAAAATGTATTGTCGGAATCTTCAAGTGCGATAAAGGAATTACTGGACACAACTAATGAGTGTTTAAATGCTCTTACTAATTTAGATGTAAATGTAGATTCCTGGGATCTTATTGTAATTTATATAGTTTCGTTGAAACTTGATACAGAATCTCGAAAGTTGTGGGAAGTGGAAGTCAGTAAATGTAATGATGAATTGCCTAAACTTATTAACTTCAAAAACTTTTTGGATCATCGTTTTAGATCTTTAGAATTTCTTGACAATAAATCCACTAAACAGAGTAATGTTCGTTATAATGTTCCTAAAACAATGCATGCAATTCCTGCTGTATCATGTATATTTTGTTCCGATGCTCACAAACTGTGTAATTGTAAAAAATTCGCAAGGGAAGATGTAAATGTACGTCGTACTTTTGCCCAAACCAACAAGTTATGTTTTAATTGTCTTGCTCCGAATCATTCGATATACAATTGCCGTCAATCAACCAGCTGTCGCATTTGTAAAAGGCGACATCACTCTTTACTGCACCCAAAGTTAGGTCCTAAAGATGATCAAGTAAACACTTCCGTAGTGGAAGGGGGCGCTCAGTCGTCCAATGTAGAATCATCTCAAGGCGAGGCATCAAATATAGTGTCATGCTTTTCTAATGCAAATAGTCAAGTATTATTGGCCACTGCTTTGGTCAATGTAGATACGAAAAATGGAACTTTTCATATCAGAGCTCTTTTGGACCAAGGTTCACAAGCTTCATTTATAGCAGAGTCTGTTGTACAAATGCTTGGTCTTAGAAGAGTTTCAAACATGAGCTACATTTCAGGGTTAGGTAGTGATCAAGGTTCATCCTTGCAGTCTAAATGGACCGTTATGGTCAAAATTCAGTCACGCCATGACCCCAACTTTATAGTTGAAGTTAAAGCTCATGTTCTTAATAAGCTCACTTCTCTTTTACCTGAGAGGAAAATGTCTGTTCCGATGTTTTCTCCTCAGATTCCTGCTATAGAGTTAGCAGACCAGAAGTTTGATACTCCGAGTAAAATTGATATTTTACTGGGGGCGGAAGTGTATGGTCAAATTTTAATGGATGGAGTTGTCAAAGGTCCACCAGGTTCTCCAATTGCGCAAAATACCAAACTTGGCTGGATCCTTTCAGGCCATATATTTTCCCCTCCAAGTTACGAACTTTCACAGACACGTAATGAAATAATTAGTATGCACACTCAATTGAGTATGAACGATCTCCTGAAAGGTTTTTGGGAGCAAGAAGAACTGTCTTCAGCTGTGAAGAAATGTCTGTCTGAAGAAGAACAGCAATGCGAAGAGCTGTTCGCCAAAACTACTTCTAGAGATGATGAGGGTCGCTATATCGTGAAATTGCCATTCAAAAAGGTGGACCCAAGTTGTCAATACGGTAATTCTTATGATATTGCGCAAAAACGATTCTTTATGCTCGAAAAACGATTACTGAAGAATCAACCACTGAAGATTCAATATTCCGAGGTTTTGGAGGAATATTTAAAATTAAATCACATGGAAGTAGTGCCGGAAGTGGAGAAAGCTAATCCCAAGGCTGTGTATCTTCCCCATCACGCTGTCGTTCGCAATGAGAGAAGCACCACTAAGGTTCGGGTCGTGTTTGATGCGTCGTGTTCGCTTAATAATGGAACTTCGTTGAATGATGATCTCATGGTAGGTCCAACGCTTCAACCCACACTTCGACACCTTATTTTACGTTGGCGCTGCTATCCTATAAGCCTGGTAGCAGATATTGTGAAGATGTACCGTCAAGTCAAGATAGCTGCTGAGGATGTTGATTTTCAACGTCTATTATGGCGTAGCGATGTTAATTCAGAACTTCAGCATCTCCGACAATTGCGTGTAACATTTGGTACATCAGCGGCACCTTACTTGGCGGTCAGATCCTTACAACAGCTTGCACATGATGAGGGAGATAAATATCCTTTGGCAGCTAGCAGAGTCCTTAGGGAATATTATATGGATGATCTTATGACAGGCTGCGAAAATATAAACGAGGGAGCACAGATTTATCAACAAATGAACGAGTTACTTAAACTTGGTGGTTTCCAGCTTCAGAAATGGAGTAGTAGCAATAGTGAGTTGTTGTCAAAGTGGGATAGAGAAAGTAAGAATTCAAAGGAAACTTTAGAGCTAAAATTAGATACAGTTATCAAAATTTTAGGTCTCACTTGGAATAGACACCAAGATGAATTTCAATACACTGTCCAACTTACAGCACTGGAAACACCCATAACTAAGAGGAAAATGATTTCGGAAATAGCAAAACTGTTTGATCCCCTCGGTTGGCTAGCTCCTGTGGTCACCACTGCTAAAATATTTATTCAAACAGTCTGGCTGTCAGGGATACAATGGGATGAAGAATTGCCATGTGATATTTTGAAGGCATGGCTTGAGTTTCGAGAAGAACTTACACATCTTGCTCAATTTAAGATTCCAAGATGGATTGGCACTAGCACCAAAGATGTTACCAGAGAACTTCAAGGATTCTGTGATGCTTCAAATGCAGCATACGCAGCTGTAGTCTATATGAGAATCGTTGATGGTAAAGGTGATGTGCATGTACGATTACTTGCCGCAAAGACGAAGGTTGCTCCGGTGAAGCAAGTCTCGATTCCTCGGTTGGAGTTGTGCGGAGCGGTATTGTTAGCCAACCTGCTTCAAGAAATTGCAGAAGTTTTAGAGATTCCGAAGGAGTGCGTGTACGCCTGGACGGACTCAAGTGTAGTCCTTTCATGGTTGAGCAGTCATCCCAGCAAATGGAAAACCTATGTCGCGAATCGGGTCTCTGAAATATTAACGCTTATGAATAATACTCAGTGGTCACATGTCAAGTCCGAATCTAACCCTGCAGATTGTGCGTCGCGAGGTATAAATCCGAGCAAACTATCGGATTTGAAGATCTGGAGAGAGGGTCCACAATGGCTGCAAGAAAAGGTTATTAATTATTCAAAGGGACAATTTAAATTAACGGATTTAGAAAAGAAAAAAGAGCAAATTTCGTGCCACACTATTCAGTCAGAGTCAGAATCTATATTATGTCGTTATTCTTCATTGAATAAATTATTAAGAGTTGTTGCATACATACGTAGATTCCTTAAGTTAAAGAAAGAAAAATTTACGCCTTACATATCTAGATTAGAAATAAAAGAGTCTTTACTTACCTGTATCCGATTGTGTCAAAGGAAAAGTTTCCTGGAAGAAATAAAATGTTTACAAACTTTGGGAAAGATAAAGAAAAGTAGTAAACTTACCTCACTGTGTCCGTTTCTTGATGCTGATGGTATACTCAGGGTGGGCGGTCGCTTACAAAATGCTGAAATAGATGAAAATATGAAACATCCAATATTGCTGCCGTATCAGTCGCACTTCACAGATTTGATTGTGGATGATGCCCATAATCGCACTCTTCACGGCGGTCCACAATTAATGACAAACTTTTTAAGAACGCAGTATTGGATAGTTAATGCGAAAAATCTTGTTCGCAAGGTCGTTCGGAAGTGTGTTGTATGTCGTCGCCATTCTGCACAAACAAGTCAGCAAATGATGGGACAGCTACCTACGGAACGTGTCACAGTCTGTCGACCTTTCTATCAGAGTGGGGTTGACTACGCAGGACCCATAGTTATAAGACCGTATAAAGGGCGTGGTTATCGAGCCGTTAAAGGATATATAGCCTTGTTCGTATGTATGACCACTCGTGCAATACACCTCGAAGTCGTTAGTGACATGACATCCGAGGCATTTTTAGCAGCTTTTAAGCGTTTTGTTGCACGGCGAGGTCACTGCGCAGATTTATGGAGTGACAACGGCACGACCTTCGTGGGGGCCAATAGGGAGTTAAAGCATTTATTCCAAACGGAAAAGTCTGAAGCCGCTAATGATATTGCTGAGTGGTTGGCAACAAATGGTACCAACTGGCACTTCATTCCACCTCACTCGCCGAACTTTGGAGGGTTGTGGGAGGCTGGAGTGAAGTCCACAAAGCACCATCTAAAAAGGGTTATTGGTAACAGTACCTTGACATTCGAAGAGATGTCCACGCTTCTGTATCAAATAGAAGCTTGCCTTAACTCGCGTCCACTTTCTCAAATTAGCAATAATCCAGATGATCCGTATCCATTAACTCCCGGCCATTTTCTAGTCGGTGAGCCGTTGCTGCTTATACCCGATGCAAACTTTGAGCAGAGTAACGTGAGTACTCTTAAAAGATGGCAGTTTGTACAGAGACTACTGCAAGACTTTTGGAGACGATGGTCTCATGAGTACTTGACTCAATTACAGCATAGATATAAATGGTCCTATATTGCTCCTGAACCTTCTGTAGGGGATGTCGTGTTAGTAAAGGAGGATGACCTCCCACCGTCCAGATGGTTGTATGGCGTAATTAAGGAAAAACATGTTGGTGCGGACAATCTTACGAGAGTCGTAACCTTGCGATGCAAGGGGTCTCTAGTAAAAAGACCTGTATCCAAACTTATAATTTTACCTGTCACTTAATAAATGTAAATACCTACTACTATGTTTTTTTGTATTTTAATTTAGTCAAGTATGTGTATGTGTTAGTTATGTATTATTGATGTATTGCATACCTAAATTTTGTTGTTTTTGTTAAGTTTCTTATTTGATTGTGTTGTTTCTGATGGACGTTCCGTTCATGGTGGGCGGAATGTTAAGCCGTTGTATTTAAATATAAGTTGTAATTATTGTACATAGATGGCGTTGTGCCAAACGTACGTAATGCTGAACGGCGGTGTTAAGATTTTTTGGTGATTGATATAGTCTTGTCGATGCACCCAATAAATTATCCTCGACCTACACACTAGTTTTATTTACGTTGTGAATAACAGTATTTTGGACCTCTATGGGATTGTACACCTAGTTAAACTTTTGTAAGTATTGCAAAAAATCAGAACCAAACCCAGGTAAAATCAATATATTCTAATGCGCTAGAAACCAGTCAATTGCAAAACAACAATTTAATTGTAAAAAACAAAGGTTTATAAAGTATTTTATCCAAAACAAAATTCTTAAAATTTTCATACAAAACATTTTTTAAAACAAAAAATAGATTTTATTGAAAAAAAATCTTATGACATAAGGAATTCTAACGGTTGTTATTATTACCTTAAAATACTTTATTTTAATTGCCTTTATCAAAAATGGCTAAAAGTTGTTTAGAAAACTTTTAGAGCAAAAAGTGGCTGAAACTGGTACAGAGGCCAAAACCGGTACGCCTGCCCTACTTTTACGATTACCTATTGGTTCCATGAATGGCTTTTCATTTGTATTCTCTGCTGTGAAGTGATAAACTGCTCTATTGTTTATTGACGTACCCGTTTCATAAAAACAACCTGTAAAGCCAAAAATAGATTGGAAAAGTTCGAATTGTCCCCACACTTCCGCCGCTGCCAGTACAGTCAAAAGCATGTCATCTTTGCACTTGTACTACGAAAAGAGTCTCTATTTCAAGCGACATAAGGACCCTTTCAAGGTCAAACTGTAAAGACTGGCCTGCTGTCATATGTACACCGACAATGGCCCTAATATACCTAATATCATTCATCTAAACAAATAAACGTGACTTTGAACGATTTTCATTCAGCTTCCGATTATTTATTTGTTTTTGGCAAATATTTGTTTGATTGCTGAGCAGGCTTGTATTTTCCGGGTAAACGTATGTATACTGAAAGGATTATTTATTGAGAAATAACAAGGATGAGCTAATTTAGTCACTTTGTAAATAATGACAAAATAGAGGAAACGAAAGACTTCGTTCTCAAAGCTAAGACATTGATTAAAATTCGTTAAGGCCCGTGGTATCGCCAACGACCTTGGGCATAGAAAAGTGGCCTAATTTTTCCGCCCGCTACCCGCGCCAAAGCAGCTTAAACACACGTTTCGTCAAAACTATGTATTATTTTAAAACGAAAAATGCTCACTTTTAAGTTAAACAAGTAAGCAATCTTTTCCTGAAAGAAACGTGAAAATATCACTTGTAGTTTAGAACCAGTAGCGTATTCAAGTTGGAAACAGCTTCATTTTTTTTAAATAGTATCTTAAAGACTATGTTTTTTTAAAATGCTCAGATTGAAGTTTATATATCAATATTTAATATATATTAATTCTGGATTCATCAGTAGGCTAATTTATGAGTTTTAGGGCCTCAAATATTATAGTTTCACGACTACATGCACCTTAAGCGGTTTAATTGTAACAAATGCAGTTGCTATAAAAACAAATTAAAACACTTAAATAAGGTCCTACTATGATATGTTTTGTTATGTTTTTTACAAATATATGTATGTTATTCTGTAAGTAAGGTATTTATTGTATGAGCCATTAGTAGCCTGAAATAAATGATTTACTATTATTATTTTAACATTATAAATGTGAAAGTTTAGATGTTTGGATGTTTGTTACTCAATCACGCCAAAACGGCTTAACGGATTTGGCTGAAATTCGGGACACAGATACTTTGTAGCCTGGAGGGGAACATAGGCTACTTTTTATCCCGGTAAAATATCAAATTCTCGCGGGATAACGTCGAGTAGTCCACGCGGGCGAAGCCGTGGGCGGAAAGCTAGTAATTAATAAAGGCAACAAATTGTTTCTAGAACAGTATCCTAGCATGGAATAATTTATATTTTACTTAATCCAGTCTTAGACAACTTGATAAATGAGAGGTCGCTCGGATCGCGTAGACATTTAATCCAGCAAAATTACTAAACTATGAAACTTGTCCAGACAAGTAGCACATCAGGTCAATATTGTTTATTTTTAATTAGGGTATTTGAATGAATTTTTTTATTGACTTAAAATGTTTATTGATTTAGTAGCAACACAACATACCTATGTATTTATTTTCAAATATCTTCCATATTTTCAGCGATAGAGCATCAAACTTTCTAATTAGACAAGGAGTGCGCTACCAGAAAGTGACATCACAAGTTAGTAGCGCCATACTCTCGCCATAGAAAATTTCGTTTTAGAAAGAGATACCTGGAGTCTCAATTAAGTAGCTCATAATTCGCTTGTTATAACACAGATTTAATTTCTTTTCTCACATTTGTTAATGAATAATGTTATATTTCTGAATGTCATAATTAAATATCTACTTACATTTCAAGAACAGTCAAATAACCAATTAGTGTCAGACAAATAAGACAGTAGAAATAATATTCAGACAAGTAGGTATAAGTTACTGTTGTTAAAAACAGATGTTAAAAAATGGTACCGCTGAATTTATTTTACAACTTTTCGGGAAGCTTACAGCTAAAGTACAGAAAAAATACAAACTTAAATAAATATCTAGGGCCAATTACAAGTTTCCAAATATCTATATATATAAAAATGAATCCCTATTTCCCTTGGTCACGACATCACGCGTGAACGGCTGAACCGATTTGGCTAATTTTGGTCTTGAAATGGTCGTGGAAGTCCAAGGAAGGTTTTAACGGTGAGAAAATAGGGAAAGGAGGGGTAAGTAGGGGTAGAGTAAAAGTAGGGTAGGGTAAAGGCAGGGTATGGTAGGGTAGGAGTAGGGGAGGGGTAGGGGTAGGGTAGGGTAGGGGTAGGGGTAGGGGTAGGGTAGGGTAGGGTAGGGTAGGGGTAGGGGTAGGGTAGGGTAGGGTAGGGGTAGGGGTAGGGTAGGGTAGGGTAGGGGTAGGGGTAGGGTAGGGTAGGGTAGGGTAGGGGTAGGGGTAGGGTAGGGTAGGGGTAGGGTAGGGGTAGGGTAGGGTGGAGTAGGGGGTAGGACCACGGGAACGAAGTCACGCTGGGTCAGCTAGTAAATATATAAATAAATGCCTACGTAAGATGCCGGTAAGTATCACAAGATAAGACATTATTTTTAAGAAAAATAACTAGCGCTTACCAATTGTTTTAGAGACTATCTTACTTGATGGGGTGTTGAAACGGTCTATATCATGTTGCTTTGCCACACCATTGAAACACTTACTGGTTCTATGAAGGTGCAATCGTGCTTCTCCTATTATCTTCAACAACCTGACGAACTGGGTATCTCTTCCCAACTGCCAGAACACAACAAAGCTGAAAACATTGAGTAATGGCGTAGGACTGCTGATGAAATTGATGTAATCTGGTGAATGTCGTGGGAAGACACTGGATGTGGGCAGCGCAGGATCGATCGTTGTGGAGATCCTTGAGGGAGGCTTATGCCCATCTGTGGGCGTCGTACGCCTTATTGTGATTTATAATCGGGCGATAGTTTGATTGTTCTCGGATTCAGTATAGAGAAAATGACTGGCCGATAGTTGTAGTAGCGAGAGCGAGAGCGATTTTTCAAATCAACTCGATTGAAATGTATAAACAGCTGCTTTTTTGTCACGATTTCAGAGTTGTTCCCATAGTAAAAGTAGTTTGTATTGATGAGTCCCTACTTCAAGTAATTTTCGAGAAATCAACGACTAAAATTTCACGGTGTATTAATGGTTAAAGTAACAAGGAAGATCTCACATTTAGACAACTAGCTTTCCGCCCGCGGCTTCGCCCGCGTGGACTATACGACATACGACGCTATTCCGCGGGAATGTGATATTTTTCCGGGATAAAAGTATCCGTTAAGCCGTTATGGCGTGATTGAGTAACAAACATCCAAACATCTAAACTTTCACATTTATAATACAAATAAATATATCTGCATATAAACTACTTATGTGATTACTAGATTAGTTTAAAAGTTCTCAAATATCTCGCACTCCATACTAATGAGCGCGTAATTAAAGATAACACTGTTCCCATTCGTTCGTAACTGCTGGCGTTTCCTACGTCAACTTAACCCCAATTAATGTGTGCATATTACAACGGGGCGGGAGAAATTTAGGCCAACTGAATTTTATTAATGCTACTCTATTTAAGTTAAATGCTTATTTGGGTTGTGAATTATTACGAGAACTTTTATTCAGTTTTTCTTAGTTATTTTCTAACTAGCGGCCGCCCGCGGTTTCACCCGCGTGGTTCCCGTTCCCGTGGGAATATCGGGATAAAAAGTACATATAAACCTTCCTCTTGAATCACTCTATCTATTAAAAAAAACGCATCAAAATCCGTTGCGTAGTTTCAAAGATTTAAGCGTACAAAGGGACATAGGGACAGAGAAAGCGACTTTGTTTTATACTATGTAGTGATAATTAATTAGATTACCGCGACTTTGTCTGCGTGTAACCCACAGACTTTAGATCTATGTCTGTGGTGTAACCCCAATTAGTGAGTGCATATTACAACGGGCGGGAGAAATTTAGGCCAACTGAATTTTATTAATGCTACTCTATTTAAGTAAAATGCTTATTTGGGTTGTGAATTATTACGAGAACTATTATTCAGTTTTTCTTAGTTATTTTCTAATAATTTAAGATTCTAGCAACTTTGTCTGCGTGTAACCCCAATTAGTGAGTGCATATTACAACGGGCGGGAGAATTTTAGGCCAACTGAATTAATAATGTTACTCTATTTAAGTAAAATGCTTATTTGGGTTGTGAATTATTACGTGAACTTTTATTAAGATTTTCTTAGTAATTTTCTAATAATTAATTAGATTACCGCGACTTTGTCTGCGTGTAACCCCAATTAATGTCTGCATATTACAATGGGCGGGAGAATTTTAGGCCAACAGAATTAATAATGTTACTCTCTATTTAAGTAAAATGCTTATTTGGGCTATGAATTATCACAAGAACTTTTATAATATTTTTGATTGGATTTTTTCTAATAATTTATTTAGTTGTCGTGCAAATCAAACGTGATGGGTGTCGCACAGACCTGCTTTATTATTTTATCTTCGTTTTATTTCGTAACAAATTATCATCATCTACTTTATTACGACTTCCAACAAGTTCCGTTGATACCTTTGCGAGTATTCCTTAATTACTGGGAGTTTTATTTAGTTTATTATTTAGAGCACGTAGTATCGCGTGCGATGAATGGTGTCAACGTGACTTTCATTAATATTGTTTATGAACAAAGTATACCTAAATAGAATGTGAAAGCAGTTAGGCTAACATGCAATCGGTCGACGTAATGTTAGGTGTTAATTATATTATTATCATGTCACTATTTTTTTAATTAAAAAAAACAAAGAGGAGTTCGTATTTTACCCCTTTATACATTATAAAATACCTCACTCAGTTAATATAAGTCAGAATAAGATAAAGAAGTAGAAAAATTTCACGAGTATTGTAAGCCTTTCGGTAGTTTAATTAGAGCACTGGACATGGACAGGGCTTCCATGAGCGTGTGTTCGAATTTCGTCCGAGAATCTACTTGCGAGGCCAGTGGGTTTTTCTATTACAATTTTTCCTATAATACTACTATTTCCCATATCTACTTAAGAACTAGTTGTTTCTTTTCTAGTAGGTAATTCACTTATAAGTCTAAAAAGTTGTGTACATAATCTAAAACCCCTTTAACAGTAGGTATTGTTTCAGTTAGCCAGTCAAAGGTAATAAAGCGATAAATATTGCACGAATTTCATTCAGCTCTAACGGAAATTATCATTCATGAATCTGTGAGTTTTCTGATGGAATAATCCTTTAAGCTGGGGTTAAAGCCATCCATATTGTAATGAGTCGAAGTCCGATACGGGATAATAAAGGTAAGCTAAAGATCCAATTGATTGAGGTTGATATATGGAAAGCCGAAAGTCCATAAATTACTTGTGAACTTTGACATGTAGTTCCGTTTCGTTTCCGTTTTAGATTTGTAATGTGAAAGTTTAGATGTTTACTTATATGATTGGATGTTAAGATATTTGTTACTCAATCACGCCAAAACGGCTGAACGGATTTGGCGGAAATTTGAGACACAGATATTTTGTAGCCTGGAGAGGAACATAGGCTAAGGCTATGCTTTTTATCCCGAAAAAATATCACATTCCCGTGGGGTAACGTCGTATAGTCCATCCGGGCGAAGCTGTGGTCGGAAAGCTAGTTTTTCTATAAAATAGTATGGTTCGCTGTCTCATCGGCACAACATTTCGACACGACAATTTCATACAATTGATGTCGGTGACAAGTGTCGTGTCGGTCAATGAGAAAATGGCAAATGGGTGTAATGGCTTGTTATGACGTTTTGGTCCGAATCGAGGAGCCCGAGAGGCGCAATGGTAAGCACGCTCGGCCTACGATCTTTGAGGTTAATCACCTTTCGCAATGGTTGATCAAGGGATGGGTAAACAGAGACCTATTAACTGATATCGACGACCGATTTGGCGCAGGGGTAGGCTACCCAGTGCCAGTGGTCTCGGGTTCGATTCCCGAACAAGACAAATATTTGTGTGCATGAACATGTCTATTTATCTTGGTCTGGGTGTTTACTACGTATATTAAGTATGTATGCACAAAAAAAAAGTATTAAAGTATTTAAGTATATATTTATCCGTTATCAAGTTTTCCATGATATAGTTTCTTAATAAAATGATAATTGATGTGAATGTAAGAAGTTATTTATTATTATTTATTTATATTAACTCAAGCTTCTCCGCGGGCCATGGCCCATTGCCGAGGAAAGACTGTCGTAATGTCTCCAGTAGTGGGGAAATGAAAAGAAATCAAATCAAACCAATTTTTTTGTTCAATTTAGTTTGAGGTAACACCACTTATGAACGTCAAAGAAGCTACGCCATCGGTTCGCAAGTCCTACGGCGGGAGACCTTGCGAGAAGAACCGTCAAGAGCAATCTTTTTCTCCCTGTTATATTTCATACAGAGTCGTCAAATAAAGTCGAAAAATTGCTGTCATTTTATCTAGGTTAAGCATTGGGCCCGCATGGTGGATCATGAGCCATTTTCCATATCCATCCATACTGACTCTAGAAGGTCTATGCCCCAGGAGTGGGGCAAATAAATGGCATTTTGATAATGAAATACAGACACACGTACAGGACTTAAAAATGTAATATGTCCGAAGATTGCGTTCGAATTTCGTTATCAAGTTAATTAATGCTACGGCCATGAGAGATTTGAAAGATTCAGAACAAAATGAACGATTGCTTAGAGGCGAGGGACTTATGACAAAGATCGCATTTAAATATTATAATTAGATTCTTTTCCTCCTTTTGACTTTATTTGTATGAATTTTATGAATGTTAAGATGTAATTTTAATATAAATTATGTCGTAAATCGATATAAAAACATTGTTTTTTTGTATTTTCACCAGATGCAACTGTCTTCGCGATTCTATATTCAGTATCGACTAGTTATTAAGAAATGGCAAACTGTGGCTACGTGACGGTACATTGTAACAAAATCTAAAGGGTTATGCAATGGACATACCTGGACCCCACAATTTCAAGTTACATTATAACAATGTACCTACTATGTTTGTAGCTGATTTATGTCCGAAGTTAAACGAAAGCAAAGTTTTGCTAATTCGACACTGACTCACTCATCGATCATCAAAATAGAACTAGTACTTCCCATAAACCTAGAGACCTGAAATTTAATACAGGAGTAGGGTTCGATGCCCACATATAGGAAAACTATCAAAACTATGATCATAGAAGATCCTGATCACCCTGAGGAGAAACCTTAACAGACCAGCCAAACTACTAAAGTTATTGGCATTTTGTCTTCACAAAATATATTCAGCGTGGTTAAACTATTCTCTTGAGATACAAAAAATTAAGGTCTAGAGTATCTGATCAAGTACCCTGAGAGCTCACTTAAACTATGAGAGATATGAAACTGTCGGCTTAACAAAAGTTATCAGTGTGATGTGCCCTTTGTATTGGTGTTTAAAAAACTGAAGCTATCTGCAAAAAGATATGATATCCCACCAAAAACATCCTGTAAAAAAACTGACCAACTTACATAAATTATGACCATATCAATAAAGAAATCGCAGTAAGGAAAATTAGAGTTGGCTTGGCTTTACTGAGAGATTTCATAATTTTTTTATAGATAAAAGCAGCTCCGGCGAGAGTTGGTCAGTTTTTTTACAGGATCTTTTTGGTGGGATTACGTTTACCAACATTTCTCTTCTTTTTCTCATAGTGTTTCCGAATATCCACTTCTACGTTTCATCTACTTTTCAAACGTACCTGAAACAAGTAACAAATATATTTATAGATTAGTTTGAAACATCACAAAAAATATAAAACTAAACTAAACTAAAAACAAGAAATGTCAGTTAATTAAAACATTAAGTGGAAATTTACTATGGGTCTCATAAGAAGGCTCATAGTCACCCAGCGATGCTTGGTATTTCCCTGCTCGATTGAATCAGAAATGATGAGATCCGCAGGAGAACTAAAACAACCGACATCGCTCGAAGGATTGCATCATTGAAGTGGCAGTGGGCGGGACACATAGCGCGGAGAACCGATGGCCGTTGGGGCGGAATGGTTCTCGAATGGCGACCGCGTGCCGGACGACGATCCGTGGGCAGGCCCCCTACAAGGTGGACCGACGATCTGGTGCGCGGTCGCGGGAAGCCGCTGTATGCGGGCAGCGCAGGACCGATCGTTGTGGAGATCCTTGGGAGAGGCCTATGCCCAGCAGTGGGCGTCGTTCGGCTGACATGATGATGATGATGATGATGTATAATTATTATTGTATAAATATGTGTGTAATTATTATAAAGTAAGTGTGTTACAGAGCAGATGCATGATGCAAGTATTTTTTCTCGTACATATTGTTGGGGTGACCGAGTTTCAAAAATAAATCAAGTATAAAAATAGACATTTAATTACACGCAATTTGGATTGTCCACTCTTCCAAGAAAATTTTAAACAAAGTTTAAATTCGATTAGTTTCGAAGAGAAACGGTTCAAAATGTACTTTTCGCAAATAAATTAAGGAAGCTAACTTTCTTGTTTCCTTGTTTATTTTGGTCTTGATCATCCTTATTTACGGAATTCTAAAGCAAGCCTCATGGGTTGACCCACAGACATAGATGTACATAGATAAGTAACGCAAGTATCGCGATTTGTATTGAAACCAAGCGTGCCGACTTTTTAACATCTACTGTGACGTCACAGCCGAAATTCAGGGACGGGAAATCCAAACCGGAACCATTTTGGGCTATTGCAATTAATTATCGCGCAACGAGTAATTTTTTTTGTTTTTGCGGCCGTCCGGCTGCAACAACAGACGCGCGCGAACTGTAAGTTAGTCGTGGGCCACACTGGAGCGGCGCGTCTTGCGTCCGCGTTGAGCGACAAAAACAAATATATTGAGACGGACGGGAGGGGCCACACTATATTCTTTGACACTGGCGCGTCCGGCGATCGCCGCGACCGGCGCCGCCGGCGTAGGGAATACGAGTTCGCGCGTCCTGCGGATCCGCAGGTCGCCTCCGCTCCCCGCGGTCGCTCCAGTGTGGCCCACGACTTAGAGGCGACCAACCTTGACGCTTGGTCGGGGTTCGGATAATTTTATTTTATTTTATTTAATATATTAATATAATTTTAAAAGAGGAGCCCGTGGTGCAGAGGATAACGCGCTTGGCGTGCGATCGTTGAGGTTAAGCAACTTTCGCAATGGTCAATCACGGGATGGGTGACCAAAAACTTTTAATCTCGAGTTCCTCCGTGCTTCGGAAGACTCGTTAAGCCGTTGGTCCCGGCTGCACTTGCAGTCGTTAATACCCACCAATCCGCACTGAGTCCGCGTGATGGGTCATGGCCCATTCTCCTTAGCCATCCATAAGGAAGGTCAGTGCCCCAGCAGTGGGGACATTAAATGGCTGATGATGAAATTAATTTTAATAAGTAGTAATGTTATGCATAGGTAGGTACTTATAACAAATATTTCTCAACGTTGTGGTTATAAATATTTTGCATGTTTCATTTATGTAACGCAATCGTGATCATGTTTATTTTGTTTGGGAACCAGAACTACGGTCGTTTACGGAACTAAAATAGTTTATGATTACGATTACGAGTGTTTTTCGTGCTTGGGGTAGGTCTTAGCTTTGGAGTATGCGACCTCGAACCACATTTTATCAAAAGGCATAGTATATTTATTATTACGTCATTATTGTTAGCAGAATGGTCTTGACAGACGGAGAATGACGTATCGTCAATCTGCGTGTAGAACGATAACTAAGGCTGATTTTATTCTTCGTCATCTAATTACACCAAAGAAAGTCGGTAATGGATGTTTTTCAAACGAATATTTGGGCGACTTGTCCCAGTTCTGTTATTATGTTTGCGTTTGAAGAATAAAAAAGGTTTTATAGGTTTACTTAGTGTAATCTTTTGACTCCAAGAAGCCTGGATCAGGGTGCTTTCAGCTTTGATATTGTATTACCTACTTATAGGTACTATTATTATATGCAGGAGACGTTTTGAATAATGTAGATCGTGAATAACATAATTTAACAAGGCATTTTAATTTAAGAATAAGTTCTTCAATGTAGACCTAGGAGGATAATAAATTATGTAAATTAACTGTTATATCATAAAAAAAAACTCAAAGATAAAATAATTTATCATAACTGCTTTAACAGTTTTCTAACTTTCAAGTTACGAAAAGGTATGTTGTTTAATATATTTTATACAAATTGTTTCTTTGTCTTCTACACATAATAACTATATCCAATAGGTATTAAAACGATCTTCTATTAGTACAGGTAAAATAGCACATTAATGAAACTTTCATATAACTCTATCTTGGCACTAGAAATGAGGATCTGCCGAGTCCTACCAAAATTTAGGGGTACTACCCCCTCCCAGGGGAAATGGGCATGAGAAAATTTTAAAAAGTGCAAATTTTACAAACTAGACGAGTGAGGTGTCTTTTATATGAATTTTTTTGCGCTGAATCGAATGAGACCATACCCATACTTATATATTTTTTCTTTGATAAACCGATACGAAGTTGTCACAGTTTTTCACTTATAATTTCAAAATGATTTACAACTGTGAAACTAAACTTTTAAACGTAACTCAAAATCTAAAGCACCGAGGAAAAGATAATTTTCCAGTTGAAAACTTTTTATCAAGTTCTGAAAATCACCTTCGTAGATAGGAAAAGCATTGCCGTTGAAAAGTAACCTTGACGACGTCGGAGCGATAAAAGTTTTATATTTCCATGTTTCTATAATGTTCAAAAACAGAGTAAGTGTGAGCCTGCCTCGCTCTTGTGGGTTAAGCACAAAATTAATAAATAAATAAGGCATACTTATTTCCTAAAATTATAAAAGCAGTAAGAAATCAACGTTTAAGTACATAATAACTTACGCGTTTATTCACTTTTGCATAGGTATATTTAATTTAACGCCACTTTTAGGTTTTCGGTTTTCCCGGCGAAAAGTTTCAAGTCTTAGAATTTGTTAGTGTATGTTCCTACGAATACTAGCTTACATACCAAATTTCAGCTTTCTAGAACTTCAGGTAGTACCTACCCGACGTTTCGACGCCTTTTCAGGGATCGTGGTCACGGGTGACTCGTTAGTTATTGGTATAGGTTGTTAAATATTTATGAAATTTATTACACTGTTTTTGATAATAAAATAATAAATATAAAAACAATTTCCATGAGCAACGTGCGAGCTGAAACCCTTCTCATTCCTGAATTTTAAGAGTAACACAGTTTTCACTATACCTCAGATTATAAAAAGAATCAGGACTACCTTTCATTGCAAACAAATCTTATATCATATCTTGGGCAACTCAATTATAATTGGAATAAAATCATATCGGATGTTATTGCAGGCATGTTTTAGTATTAACAACTAAAATATGTTTCCTTAACTTTCGTATTTTCTTATCCTCTCCGAGATGAAGAAACTGATTTAATATAAATATGATCCATTTTTATGCACGAAGGTTTCAAATGGAAATTGTCGTAACAAATTACCTATATCAGTAGGTAGTCATTGCATAAAAAACTGACGTTATAATAACCGTTATCGTGATTGTATTATTTTGACAGCAGCACTTTTGACTTTGACAGCTTTTGAAGGACGGTCTATTTTACTATGCGATTACCCTAAAGTGCCCCGGTAACGATCATTCGCAATTGACAATGTTTACGTCATTGAAAGACCAAATGATCGTCTACAGAGCCAATTGAAGCGATTGTCATTCGAAACTACGTGATTGATGCGAATGATGGAAAGCCCATTGACAATCGCGAATGACGCTACCAATTGATCGTCTCGTTGTGCGATTGACAGGTTTTACAATGAGAAACATGGCGCGAGCAATTGACGCATCGAATGAAGCTCCATCATTCGCACCTTCAATTGAAACGGTCAATCACGTAACAATTGACGAATGACGATTGATCGTTACCGGGGCACTTAACGATAGTTTTTACAGCCACAGCCTTCTCTATCGTCTTCTACAAGCCATGCGTATAAAGTTGGCAACGTCGCATTTCTAGTTTTAAGTGAACCTATTTGACACCGTTTGACTGGTAAACAGCGAGTAAACATCGAGTAGGTACTGAATCCTGTGGAGATGGCATATTGTTCTAAGTATATGAACTATCCGTTATACAAATATGAGCTAAATCGACATTGTGCTAATAAACAGCCATCTTACCTCCAATACTCCATGTTAAAAGAGACAGAAATATATTTATTTGACCTATTTTTGGCAACATTAAGACGTCATAGTAATGCATGATAGAGGCCGGTGACCGGTCGCCATTTTTGTTTCTCGGATGTGTAGGTATGCCTCACTTTTTCGTAGGTATGCCATCTCCAGATTTAGTACTCAGAGGAGTAAACCGGTTCACAGCAATGTTGCCGTTCCGCTTTATAGCATGGCTTGTAGAAGACAATAGAGAAGGCTGTGGTACAGCCCATTATGTCTATCAAAGTGATAAAAATGTGAATAAAATAGTATCAAACCGAACATATTGGTTCAAGAATATTTATTTCTCATACGAAATACAAACTTCACTTACTACTTATATTACTTAATAAAATCAGTAAACGAGGGACGTTAAACGATTTACGACGATATTTGATGTTCTTAAACTGGCTGCAGATGCGGCTAAATAATAAAAACTTGCTGAACTCGCTATTGGTTGCATAATGTGGAATTTTCGCACTCACAATGCTATTTTATGAAATTAAAATTGTTCTAGATAAACAACTTAGTCTTCAAATTGTTCAGAGAGACTCAAAAGGTTATTGAAGGTTATGGTAGACCGTCCCTTCCACTGCAAAAACTTGTTGCTTTTTTCTTTAATTTTCACTTTTTACTTCTGGTTAAAATATGTTAATCCGATATTTTGACTGTTTGGCTCATGGCGCTTAATGCTTATCTGCGAGCCAAAGGTCATGAGTGCGATTCTAATCTTCGAGAAAAACTGAGTGTCGAATGAATAAACTTATCAGAGAGTAATGAAACGAAGATGCAGGATTATTACACTTTTTATTTCACATCGCTACACAAAGTGACAGAGTTTCCACTAGATCAATGCCTAGTACAAGAATGTCCCCTAAAATGACAAACACTCGCTTATATCAGATTCCCCCACCCTACCATACTGAACTCGTCTGACTTTGACATAACTAGGTATGCTAGTCAATACAACAACTAATCAATTCAACAACTATTTACAGTCCCTTTACAAGATTATCAAATTAACTCATAGTTATATCATTTCATAATTTATCTCAAATAATATATCAAAAAATTGTAAGTGTGAGTAAGTAACCAATCGTGAAATAACTTTCCACCACTATCCACAACCTCATCAAGATCTTCCACCAATCAATTGTAGCAAAAACCTAGCTCCTAAACAGGGAACTAATAAAAATTCTATTACGATCGAGTGTAAAGGGAGGTCACAGGCTAATGAAATTGATCGAGCGTAGAAATAACGTTACGTACACATCAACGGTGTCGGTTTATTTATTCGCAACCATGTCGACACCTAATAATATGTTCCCGTGAAATGTTTTCAGGTTAATTTCACCTTCAAATCAGAACCTTTAGTGAATACAAAGCAGTGTTTATCATGCGAGACTAGTAAAATATTTGTTTCGCTAAAAATGATGAGTCAAATGTATTTTCGGTAGCAATGTATGATATTATAGGCATACGTATAACTTTGTATGCAATTTGAGCATGTTTTGTCTAACGACTGATTTACTACTATTTTATATGATTATTATATTAGGTACCTACTGGAGAGGAGACCGTGGCGCGTTGGCTAGCGCAATCGGCCTTCGATTTGATATTTGTGGTTAAGTAATTTTCACAGTGGTCGGGCACGGCTAGGTGGCCAAAAATTAATTATTTCAAGCACCTCTGTGCGTAAAAAGCACGTTTTAACTAGTTGTTAATATCCACCAACCCGCATTCAGCCCGCGTGGTGGTCACGGTGACACCGCAGATGATGTGATGTAAGTAATACTAAAGGTATTGTCCGGATCCAAAAGTACCTAATTAGCACAGCAGTTTTGACGATCAAAAGAACAATGTGCGATTTTGTATGAGCTCTGGGCCCAGAGTTGTAGCAAATTGAAACACGGTTTAAATTATTTTTTGTGGATAATTAGGACCTTTTTTTAATAGATGGCGACAAAACTGAATTTTGAAAAATAAAAAAGTTACATTGATTCAAAAGGTCTTCACGGACACCATAGGATTGTCCGGTGTAGCTTATTTTAAGAAATTTTGAACTACTGTTTTTTTTTATTTTTCAACATTCTGCTTCGTCGGCATATACTAAAATGTTACAATTATCCACTAGTATAGGTACTTATATTAAATTAGGTTTCAAAGTGCTACAACTCTTGGGCGATTTTGAACCTTGTTCATTGATTAGTTTATTTCGGTATTTATAATATAACAGTCAGCTAATGAACAAAGGTTTTGATATGCTCTACAATGTGTTATAAGCTTTATCTCGTGAAAGTTTGTATCGAATTTTGGAACAACACGGCAGTGCGGTCGATGTCGCCGGCGTAGTCCCCTAGACTAATTAGCCACTAGTATAGGTATATTAAATTAGGTTTCAAAGTGCTACAACTCTGGGACGATTTTGCACCTTGTTCTTTGATTAGTTTATTTCGGTATTTATAATATAACAGTCAGCTAATGAACAAAGGTTTTGGTTTGCTCTACAATGTGTTATAAGCTTTATTTCGTGAAAGTTAGTATCGAATTTTGAAACAACATGACAATGCGGTCGATGTCGCAGAAGTAGTCCCCTAGACTATTACAAAAGCATTTCATTTGAAAATTGTCGAAAAATTTCATGCGCAAAATGTCGATCCATAAAAATGAATTGCAGTTGATATTTTTCAATCTGCACTAGAGTGCAAATAAATCGTACCGCCATTTTATAGTCTCGTAAATAACAAAATTTTAAAGTCTGCAACTATTATAATGTGGGTGGATGATTGAACAACCAATGCTGATATTTTAAAAGCAAATGCGTTGTAAAATAAAGCTTCTTTTCTAGGATAAGTATTATTTTCTTAAAAAATAAAGTGGAATGAAAGGGAGTGGATTGAATGGGAGAGGATTGAATGTTTGTTGCTGATCGCTGTCAAAAGAGCGTAGGTATTTGGGAACACCGACGAAATTCCTTCCTTGCCTTCTGTGGAATTATAAATATCATAAATGAGGGTTTATTTTTCCGTCTTTCACGTCAAAACAGGGCAACGGATCGACGTGTTTTTTGGTAAGTATGGGGATAGTTTGGGAGTTTACTTCCGAAAGTTTCTACTTTTTATTCCGGAAAAACATCACTTTCCCGTGGGATATAACGTTATGTAGCCTAGGTCGAAACCGCTTGCGGAATTCTAGTATCGTTTTAAGGATGAAGTCGCCATAGACCCGGAGTGCAACATAGCTGAATGGTCTGAACTGGTGCAAGTCCAAATAAATTGGTGTAATTTAACGTCTCAGACCTAGATCCACTTTAGGTTTCGCTGACCCCAGAGAAGTAAATAAGCTAGTATTAGAAACGACATGACGTCACATCTTCTGCGTGGGTAATGTCTTTAATGATATTTTTTATTTTATTAAGGCGCTACTCGGAATAAGTTTTTTTTCCTAATCTGCAAAATTGGTCTCGCTCCCGCGCGCGTGTCGTTTTCTCATTGCTATCTCGCTGCAGCATAATTTTTCCGAGTATCGCCTTAATATTAGGTATTCTTTTATGCAAAATTCGGTACCTTACCTACAAGAAGTAGGTATAGAAATAGCTGCTGAATGCTATAAATGCGCTATAAAATAATATAACGTTGAGGCACGATTTCTTTACCCTCCAGTGAATGTTAAAATACACTGTTAAAGCCCAGTATAATTGATTCCTTTAGTTTCAACAGAGCTGAATATTTTTCCAACGTGCCGTGGGTTGTGGAATTTTTATTCATTTGTTTTGGAAGAAAATATCAACGAGTAGACATTTTTTCTGCAACCCGCGCCATTTTTTGTTATCATAAAATTTTCTAGTCAATTTGGTTTGAAGCTAGGTATGATTCGCTATTATTTGTTTGAGAAAGAGTCATTATTCTTTATTAAAGGTATTTGCGTCTGCTGTAAGTCAGTTATCTGTAATTATATTTATGAGATCTGAAAAAGTATGAAAGCAATAAGATGTGGTCGAGTTAAGTACGAAAGAACACTGCTAGTTTTCTTATTACGGACAAAATACAGACAAAATAGAATTCGGAAGGGAGTCTTAAATATATAACAACGAATGGTGACTAACTGATCTATCGACACACAGCAAAAACTATTGACGGATCCAGCTGAAATTTGACACGCAGAAAGGTATATTTATATTATGACGTTGGCGTCCGCTTTGAAAGGATTTTGTAAAATTCAACCTCTGAGGGGATGAAACGAGGGTTTGCGTTCGCCGAATAGCACGTGGACGAAGCCGCAGGCATAAGCCAGTTTTCAAATAAACGAACTTCTAATTGACCGCCTTTCAAAAGCACGAGCAAAGCGCTTTGAAGTGATTGCTTGAGTCTCAGATGATATTGAACTTTATTTATCAATTCTAAACGTTGGCCGCTAATTTAATATTAATAATTATTAAAAACATCGCACATCAAGTTAAATATGAAATATGTTTCACTATATTCTTAAATGCTTATAGGCGACGGTGACCCGTCGCCTATCAACAATAAATTGCAAATCATGTTTTTGTCATTGTCAAAATAATAAGAGAAAAGTTTAAGCTTACGATCTGTCAGATTGTAAGGCAAAAATGATTGGACAAATATGGTTTCGACTGTACACTAATTTACCTACATTGTGCCAATTCCATTGTAAGATATCCTCGGCAAAAGAGTGCGTTTTATGCTTTTAATAGAAAGCTTTCATTAAGGTCCTAATAACGGTAATTTTCTCGTTATTAAAACGCTTATCGTTTAATCAAATCTTGTTACGAACTCTACATTGCCTGCTCAGTTCTATAGCAAATAGGTATGGCATAAAATTCTAAGAAAATTGCCTCGTATTCGATGTTACGAAGTTTTCAAACACGAACGATAAACTTGATGTTTGCTTTTGCTTCGTAAGTTTGTAATTGAGCATTTTTAGCGAGAGACTTGTGATCATGTTTAAGAAGTGCGCTTCCACCTTCAGCCTGCCTTAAATTGCCTTATTATTACCACTTATCATCAGGTGTGATGAAGGCTAAGTTCTACCCCGTCCCGATGTGAATAAAAAAAGTTTTTGCTTGGGGTAGGCTACCCACCTTCTGCGCTAGTGGTCTCGGGTTCGATTCCCGAACAAGACAAATATTTTTACTTGATTAGGCGGGTCCCCCCAAACCAAGCGAGCAGCCTCGCGCGAGGCAGAACGTTTGCCACGTGCGGCGGGCCTCACACGAGGCTGCTCACTTGGTGAGGGAGGCGCCTAATCACGTAAAAACGGTTAATCGGATTTTTATGAAATTAAAACATAGAATACTGTTTATCCTGGTTATTGGTCCCCTAAATAATATTCTCGAATGTCCACGCGGACGAAGTCGCGGGCGGAAGCTAGTAAATAATAAGTGTCTGTTTCACAATCACAAAGTTAGTTCTGAGTAGCTTAGGTACCAAGAACTTTTAGGGTACTTAAGATGATTTAGGTTTCTATACCCTATTTACCCCCTGCTGGGTTAGATTTTCGGAAAACTACGAAATGGGTTGCCTATTTGTTTTAGGAAATAAGCCTACAAAGTTTCAAGTTGAAATGTCTATTTTACCCCCTGATTTTTCATTCAAAATTTCACCCCTATTGCAACCTTTTAGGGGTTGAATCATGTTCAGCGTGTTAAACATCAAAATAAATGCCATTTTTGCAATCGTCATCCCATAAAACCTCAATAACGACATCCAAATAGATTTTTAGGTTTATTTATCCCATTTAACCTCTAAGGGGTTGATTTTCGAAAAAATCGAAACATGTTTTTGCTTATTTGTTTTACTTTCCGACCATAAGCCCAAATAATAAATTAAGTGAAGGACTTTCCAGAGACAACATTTTGTCCCCCTTTCCACCCCTTCGGGGGTGGAATTGTCAAAAACGCTGACACAGGTAAATATTAATTTTCAATTGCCAGCCTAAATACTGTTTTTTCTAAATAATGTTTGAAGATCCTAACTTCAAAACTGACGGACTTTCATACAAACATTCATCCTCTATTTTACCCCCTTAGGGGTGGAATTTCCAAAAATCCTTTCTTAGTGGATGCCTACACTGTATAACGTATATATGTGCAAAATTTGAAGTCTGTAGGTTCAGCGGTTTGGGCTGTGCGTTGATATCTCAGTCAGTCAGTCAGTCAGTCAGTCAGTCAGTCAGTCAGTCAGTCAGGACTTTGAATTTTATATATATAGATGTATTTACAAACAAAAAGTATTTAAGTATATATTTATCCGTTATGAAGTTTTCAATGATACAATTTCTTAATGAAATTAACATGGGCTTAGATAATGAGAGATTTTCTGCCAGCAAATAAAAAAAAAAAGTTTATATATTAGCTCGATAGATGGCGCTGACCAGGCATGTATCTCATCTGATCTGACCTACACTTGTATTTCAAAGTTGTGCAAGAAGGTGCAAGGCCAAAAAAAGTTTACGTTGACGGAAGAAAAGAAATGTCAAATAATTATATTCCTCTTGTTTTGCGTTGCAATACCATACCGACCATACCGCGAGTTGTAGATAAGCCTTTTCAGTCCTGCAAATGTTTTTTTTCCTTCTGCAAGTGTTTTTTTTTAAATTGACCGTCTTAACGTAGACTCCTTGCCAGAAAATAAAAAAAAGCAGACCCATGTCTGATGAACGCCATCTGTTGAGTTTTTTGGAACTAACTTTTCCCTTTTTAATCATCTGTCAGAAAATCCCTCATTGGTGTGAATGTAAGAAGTTATTTATTTTTTTATTTGTTGATTACTAGCTCTAAATGAAACCTGGAAATGCACTGAATCGGATTAATTTTAAATAAAATAGTTTTTGCTATGCATTTATCTAGTTAGAGATCTCAGCCGGCCTAGCATGACCGGCTTATAACGCGCGATATGATATGGTACGGCAAGTTGTCTTGCTTACCCCACTAAGGTGTAAGCAAGACGGCATGCCGTACCATATCATATCGCGCGTTATAAGCCGCTCATGCTAGGCCGGCAGAGCTCACGGCTCTAGGCCGGCACTCGTAGTGATTACTTTCTCTGTGGCCGGCACGTCAATGAATGCGCCAAAACCTCCTAATGCAATCCTTATTTTTTAGGGTTCCGTAGTCAACAAGGAACTCATATAGTTTCGCCATGACCGTCTGTCCGTCTGTCCGTCCGTCCGTCTGTCCGTCCATCTGACCCCAGTCTAGCTCATAGACTCTTATTACTAGAAAGCTGTAATTTAGCATGTATATACATATTTATCACGCCAACAAAGTGGTAAAGTAAAATTTTACCTCCCCTACACATGAATAGGGTATGTAATTTTTTTTTCTTGTCTGCCCCATAGTGTGGGATGTCGTTGGATAGCAATTTCAAAAATATTGTGGGTTTAAATGTGAAAGTGTATTTGTTTGTTTGTCCGAGTTTCACGACAAAACGGAGCAACGGATCAACGTGATTTTTGGTAAGGTGATAGTTTAGGAGTTGGAGAGTGATATAGACCGGTCCAGACATCACGAAAAAATATCAGATTCTCGCGCGATAACGTCGTGTAGTCCACGCGGGCGGAGCCGGGGGCGGAAAGCTATTAACTCATAAAACCAGGGGGGTGTCACTCCGCAGTTTAGGTACGTTCGGCCGGCGCGCGCCTGCCGGGCAGGCGTATGGCAGAAGGATGCCGCTCGGCTTGTGCGCTCCACGTACGCGCGTAAAACGATCGATGATTTCTGTGATTTTTGTGCACCGAACAATGACTACTAAACGTTCTTATAATCCGTTTAAAAGATACTGTTGTGTTTACGGGTGTCTAAATAAAAGAAAGAACAAAAGAAACAACAAAACTGAACTCGCAAGTCGCTCGCAACCCTAACCAGCGAGCGAGCTGTTTGAGACTTTCATAGAAATAGAAACTCTCGCACGTAGCTGTTGGATACAGTTTTGCTTGCATGCGCGAACTTTAGGTTATTAAAACAGTAGGCAAGCGATGACAAAGCGACCGGAATTGGACTTATTTTCATGCAGAAAGATTTATTTTTATTTGAATGAGTTTGCAGAGTGCGGGTTCTGTACTTAGTACTATTATATATTCTGTGATAAAACTAAGAGATTGTAAAATTTTTATGGTAATTTGTCAGATAGCGCTTAAATCTACAGGTACCGGCTACCAGAGGGTACCAGTAGAATTTTAATAATTCTTTTTTGCATTTTATAGCCCAATTTCTGGCAATGGATTTATAAACTATTTGACATGACGCACGCCATCATTGTTCACGCCATCTTTATCTTTATCTTTATCATTGTTTGTAGCCTAGGTCACGGGCATCCTTAGATTTATAAAAATATTTATAGATAAAATAACATCGTTTTTTAAAATGCAAAGTATTTAAAGTGGCTCTCAGTAGTAAAATTGAAATGTTCCGTATGATTTATAAATAACTGGATCTGTGCCAAGATTCATGTTGGAGTGTTCTCTGCTAAAAGCTTCGTGATAGTCGTCATTTTGAGGAAAGTGCGTGAACGAGTCCCCGAGATTATCGCCTTTATTACTGTAGTAATAAGGCATTAGGGAACCGACTCTAGAGGATAAAAAACCTATCAGAGCTGGGGTAATTGCCTCTTATATCGGCCATTAAACTAGGGAGTCGGTAATTATTGAATTAATTCATTTTTTATACTTGTTCGTCCACCTATGAATTGTATTCATTGAAATGAAATGAAAGTTAGAAATACCTACCTAATAGTTTGTTTTGTAGTCAAATTATTGTTTTATCTAATATCCTATTGAAGACGTTAAGCTGACAAGAAGAATAAGTGCAATTACCAATGTAGGGCAGAGGTACCCTTTGTGGCCACTTTAAGGAATTTTTGACTTTTAAGCACTAAGTACTAAATGGTCTTAGGTGTTTAAGACACAAATTATATCTTAAATTATAGATAATTTATCTAGCTTTAAAGGTACATTTTGATTTTTTTTTAAAGTTGAATAGTTTTTTGTATATAATACAAAATGTGTGAGTGGTGCCAAATGTACCGGTTTTGGCCACTTACTGATAGTTCGAGAAATCAAAACCAAACCCAGATAAAATCAATATATTCTAATGCGCTAGAAACCAGTCAATTGCAAAACAACAATTTAATTGTAAAAAACAAAGGTTCATAAAGTATTTCATCCAAAACAAATTTCTTAAAATTTTCATACAAAACATTTTTTCAAACAGAAAATGGAATTTATTGAAAAAAAATCTTTTCACATAAGGAATTCTAACGGTTGTTATTATTACCTTAAAATACCTTATTTTTATTGCCTTTATCAGAAATGGCTAAAAGTTGTTTAGAAAACTTTTAGAGCAAAAAGTGGCCAAAACCGGTACGCCTGCCCTACCTAATATTTTAATCAAATATCAAGTCACATTAAAAAAAAAAGCCAACAACAACAACAAACCTAATATTGTATTCGTTTCCTTGTTGACAATTTTTAAAAGAAGAAGTATGTAAATAATAAAAATAGTAGATTGTACAACAAGTGCATAAAACGTACCATTTTACCCGAGACGTATATATCCATCCGAGCCGTAGGCGAGGGTGGATAGTCAATTCGAGGTATACACTCTGCTTTTCACTTCGAGTGTGAGGAAAATAAATAACAATATTGCAAAAAATCAAAAATAAAGACTTCGCCATATTGGCGGGAAGACTTTCTTTTTCTTTTTTTTATACGTGGCAGCGGCAGCACAGTGACTTTAGCATAGATTGTAGTCCATAATGCTCTTGAAATACTTATTTCTTACAAAACTCATTAATTTTGCCTGGTTTTATTAATTTAGTAAAAATTAACTTAAAGAAAAAATAACCAGAAATTTAACATTTAACAAAATTAAAGAAATAGAATGAAATACCAAGTTTATTTAACGAAGTTCAATTGCGTGTGTGACTGTTTACCTGACGACCTTTGTCTTAGAGTCTGAGACTTAGACGAAGATTTTACTTTATGCACTAGAGCATAAAAAGCGATTTTATGCAGCCTATACCCAACATAAACACGAACTTTACGAGCATGAGAAGTGAAAAATCATTTATTTAATTTGACCCGTAAATTGCAGTAGCTTTAATGACAGATATTAATAATACTAATAGGTCTTTACCTATGAAATTGCCGTTTTGTATGGAGATTTCTGTAATTATTTTTTTTCCATACTAACGTTTTTGTTATTATTTAACGACTAATATTATGTAAATTTACAAAATTTTACACACGTATTTATGGGTATTTTAACTACTAAATGACACATTCGTTAAGAGAAAAAAAATTTTTTTTCACTAAGTTACAACTAGTAAAGTACGAAATTCTGGAAACAAAAATAGTCGTAACTTTCGGAATAAGTTTTTTCTATGTAAATAATCAAATATCGTGGTTATTAAATTATCAAAAGTTGCTCGATACGGTCTTAATGTAACGCAATATTAAAGAAATTATATATTTCTAATATTATAAAAGTTGTTAAGTTATATGTACAAAAGAAAAAAACGGCAATTTCATATGTAAAGACCTATTATAATGAATGAGTGTAGTTCTCTTACGTAATAAAATTTTATTTCTTTTTAAATGCTTAATAAGTTTAATTTCTAGACTTCGAATACATACAGCAACCAATTAGGTATTATTTGAATGTCTCATTTTCCAATTATTGGAATTACGTGTAGCGTGTATATTTCAATAAGCTTTGTTTGTGTTTCGGAAAAGAGTCTACAAATCGCTTTTTGATTAAGTATTTACCCTTGTATGTAAACGAGTTCGCTAGGATTGATAAAAAGATAGTACCTAGGTACTTAGCGAGTCTCTTGTTACTCTTTTATACTTGATTTTGTAAAATGCCGGCAAATTTGACTTTTTGATATCACTGAGATGGTCTCCTTAAATACTGAAATGCACACAATATGTAGTTTACTGTGTGTAGGGATTATATATGATGGAGGGTTAAGTGCGTTATAAAATAGTCCATATGTGAACCGCATTTAATTGCGCAGACATAATAATAATAATAATCTCTGGATCCTTAACCATCGGTAGCCGGGACCCTGATCTTGCTACCGTTGGGGAACGGCATTATTGTATTTTTAAATGTTATATTTTTTTGTGTTAAAAATTGTAAAAATTTAATGTTTAGAAATATAATTTTGTAAGTATTTAAAATGTAATAAAGGGAATAGTAATAATTTCAGCCTGCTGGGTCGTCCCACTGCAGGGCAAAGGCCTCTCCACCTTCCTTCCATTTCTCGCGGTTTAGAGCTGTTGTGTGCCAGTCACTCATATACGAGTCAAGATCGTCAAGTTATATTTTAGTAAAGCTGCTTTTTGGGAGACGTCAGCAATAAGAGTTCAATGACATGATTTCAAAAATACAATTTATGACACAGGTTAACTACCTAGGTGGTTCGCGTGGGACCACTGTCTGACGACTCCGTGGCGCGCTCTATTCCTTTGTTACTGAATAGCTTACTTAGCAAAAGTGCGTGCATGACGCAAGCCCCAACACTGTGCACTTCAGTATTTTTAGTTGTGCATTGTGCATCAGCATTTTTGTAGTTGTTATTTGGTTAGGAAGGTTAGATTGGTGATTCAGGTCGCAGGGGGTGCTTCTCACCACGACCCCCCACGGTCGGTGTGCTTAAAACTGACGGCGGAGAGCAAGAAGTGAGGGGTTTAATTGGTAGTGGTGCCTGCTCTCAATCGCCCCATCTGGTCAGCCCATCTTGAGTGGGTAACCTTTTGGCGAGTTTGGGAGGAGGCTCCCTCCCTCTGACCGGCACCCTCTTAAGCTTTCAAGCTCGTTAGGGGGCGGGGCAGGGGTTAGAATCGCCCAGCCTTGACGCGAAGCCTATAAGGCTTGGTAGGAGGGCTGGGCGCGGTGAGGGACTGGCCCTGTATTTGACTGAGTCGAACATACCATTTGGTATATGTAAGGACTGTATTTGCCCTCAATAAAACAAAAAAAAAAGAGTTAGATTGCTGATTGCTTAAAAACAACCCATTATTATCAACCTGCTTATAAGCGTGAGACCCAAACTCAAACATTAAGAAAGTTACAAAAACTGTAATAAATTACAAAGTAAAATGGCACGCAAAACTCTTTTCATTGATGGGTAACACTGTAAATATGCAAAATCACTTTATTTGTTAAGGCCCGTGGTATCGCCAACGACCTTGGGCATAGAAAAGTGGCCTAATTTTCCCGCCCGCTACCCGCACCGCAAAACAGCTTAAACACACGTTTCGTCAAAACTATGTATTAGTTTAAAACGAAAAATGCTCAGTTTTAAGTTAAACAAGTTAGCAATCTTTTCCTGAAAGAAACGTGAAAATATCACTTGTAGTTTAGAAGCAGTAGCGTATTTCAAGTTGAAATTTCAAGTTGAAAACAGCTTCATTTCAATGTTTTTTTTAAATAGTATCTTAAAGACTATGTTTTTTTTAAATGCTCATATTGAAGTTTATATATCAATATTTAATATATATTAATTCTGGATTCATCAGTAGGCTAATTTATGAGTTTTAGGGCCTCAAAATTGATCGTTTCACGACTACATGCACCTTAACAAATAGGACACCACATTTAAGGTTCTTGCTTTTTCAATAAAGTTCCTACTTAACTACGCTCGTACCTACTTACATATTTTATTGACACACTGATTGACAATCTAATCCTACTCCATCTGTGATAAAGCAAATGATGGTTATAACCTTTATAACACTTCAAAGCCCTCATTTTATAGTAACGAGTTCTTGTTTATGGTGCTAACAGAGCTTCTGATATCAAACGTAGTTTACGACATCGTCGTATAGATATTGTCTATGTTTACAACGAGGTCACAATTGATTCTTTTCGATTTTCAATATAAAAACCATTATCCCCTCACTTGTTTATTTAAGGACACAGCACATTACATCAACTCGGAAAGGAATCGACACCGTATCGCCTTTCGCCTCGCCGTCAACCAGGCGTCAACCTAACGCAAGCACGTAACCAAACCGGATCAGCGTCGGTACGTCGGCTCGGCTACGGCTAGGCGACGCCGCGCTTACGGCTAGGCGACGCCGCGCTTACGGCTAGGCGACGCCGCGCTTGCGGCTCGCCGCACAGTGGTTCCATATAAAAAAATAAAAAAAAAGAATGAGAGAAAAAAATGATAAAAAAATAAAAAAAATGACAAAAAATGACAAAAATGACAAAAAAATGACAAAAATGACAAAAAAATGAAAAAAATTACAAAAAAATGAGAAAAAAAATAATTTGATGTTCATTTTCATTTTCAGACCACTGTGCGTAGAGCCGTAAGCTCGGGTATGGAGAGACGTGAGCGCGTGGACGACTAGCGGTAAGCGCGGGGGTAGCAAGTTGAGCGACCCGCAAAGCGGTTCGTGAGCTGGTCCCGAGGCGAGGCGATTACGTTACGATTCCGATTAGTGTGCTTTGCAGTAGGGGATTTCATACAAAGAATACTGAACCGCTCGAGTTGATACGTATACGATCCCTTTCCGAGTTGATGTATGTGCTGTGACCTTTAACCGGTCATAATATGAACGCAAATTGCAAGTCGACGTTTGATGCGTGGTGATATTATGACCGCTCGGTTTTCAAGACTATTTTCTTAAACCAATTGATGTTTTGAAACGTGTGTGTGGGCAAGATGATGCTCTAAACAGAGCTTAATCATATAATTCAGTGAGAACAAACTTCAGTTAAGAAATAAAACTTTCAAGCCCTGTTTTCTCTCAAGTACCCTTTTATTGCCTGAGAAGTTGGACTTTATTGGTTTGTATTAAGGTTTCAATTAAGTTTTATCGCACCTGTAAAACACCTGTAATTATAAAAATTAATTGCACCTCTAAATTATAACAGTAATGAAAGTACTATTAAATTGTAGCTAACACTTCCAGGTATCCAACGATATACAACATGTGTGGTATTTGTAAACGCCACTATAGTTGCGCAGAAGTCCCTCGAGAAATATTCGCGACCGTGGTTGCGCCGGCCGCGCTATCAAGTTCACTTGTTTTGACATTGGCGGCCAATGTGAAAACAGGTGACTGTCAAGTGAAGAGTTATCAATGTTAGATGAGTAATACGTTTGTGAATAATTTATTACTTACTAGCTTTCCGCCCGCGTGGACTACACGACGTTATCCCGCGGGAATGTGATATTTTTCGGGATAAAAAGTAGCCTATGTTCCTCTCAAGGCTACAAAGTACATATGTACCAAATTTCAGCCAAATCCGTTGAGCCGTTTTGGCGTGATTGAGTAACAAACATCCAAACATCTAAACATCCAAACATCTAAACATCCAAACATCTAAACATCCAAACATCTAAACATCTAAACATCCAAACATCTAAACTTTTACATTTATAATATTAGTAGGACTCGTAGCCATGGGCTGGCGTGCGATGCCCTTGATCTCTAGATGATGTTTTCCCATAGGAATGAGATATTTTCCCGGGGTAAAAGTAGCCTCTTGCCTAATCCAGACCACAACCTATCTCTGTGTCAAATTCTATCTACTCGTAGATCCGTTCTGCCGTTCCGTCGTGATTGAGTAACGACCATCTAAAATGACTTTAGATTCTAAACTTTCACATTTACCTAAGCTCTACATGGCGAAACAGTGCAAAAATGAATTTGATAAAAGAAACAAACAGCAGTGGCATCGTTTATTACAGGACCTAACTGAACAAGGAGTTTTTTTTTATTTATTGCACGCCATCTCCTATTGAATTATGGTTTTGGTAAGTACAGTTTAGAAAAGCTTAATCCCATCTACTAATCTACTATATCTACTATTCTACTAATCCTACTATACCTAACGGCTGAACGGATTGGGCTGAAATATGGGACACAGATACTTTGTAGCCTGGAGAGGAACATAGGCTACTTTTTATCCCGGAAAAATATGACATTCCCGCGGGATAACGTCGTGTAGGCCACGCGGGCGAAGCCGCGGGCGGAAAGCTAGTGTTATTATAATTATAGGCGAAGACAGCATTCGTTACAAAACGCAAAATAATATATAGGTAGGTAATTGAACAATAATAATAAATTTCGGGCAATATGTTGGCAATTCCCAAGTTATTTTGGTCTAAATACTTATTGTCATATTTAAATAGATAGTACTTATTACATATTAATTGTGAATTATTATTTTTTCTATTTATTTGATAATAATTTATGTATTACCTATATTTAAAAATAACGACAAACTTTCAAGTAAGTTCGCAGTTATAGACGTTACTATATATTTTAATAATCAAATAAAGAGAAAGATCTTTTTAAATGTCTCCTTTTGCATGAAATATTTATGTCACCAATAATGTCAAGCTGGTGTGGTGGCGCCTAAATGCTGAAAGGAAATGAAGCACAAACCATCTGGGAGGCTTACCGGGTCGAATTTACGCTCGAATCAATTCCCACGGTTAGGCTTCTCTCGTACAGGGTGCTTACCATCAACTCTTATTGCGGTTTTGTTTAGGACCTAAACTGATCTGCTTCGCTTATTCGTACCACGACAGCTTAATATCAATGACAGCGATTCAGTGATCGATCAATGACATTTCACAGCCGCTAAGCTGTCAGGAACTCTTATTTTACTTATAACCCGGTCGATTTAACATGTCACCTGCAGGTTATACCCGCCCCTCTCACTCTCCGGGCATGACAGAATCGAGTGAAAGAAACGGGTAGAAGAAAAAGGACACAAATCGTTCAGTCATTAACATTTAGCAATTCACTTGCGATCCAGTTTTTAGAAGGTCAGAGTACGAAAGAAAGCAATTCATTTTAGGAACCTATTCTGCATCGCGCTATTTTTGAATCGCTGTCTTAAAGTTGATGGTAGGCACCCAGGACGGTTAGCTAGCGATAATACAGGGTCTTTTTTAAGAAACCAACAACCTCGCAGGAGTTTATTACTATCATCATAAACAACAATGTTTGCTCTACAACTTTTCGAAAAAAAAGTCATAGGTATAAAAATTGTCCGAACTGCCGATCTAGAGGCCCCTATTCTAATCCAACGAAAAACGAAACTTCGTTATACCCGTCTGTCTCACTCCCGGCATGATAGAATCGAGTGAAAGCTTCGTTCGAAGTTTAGTTTTTCATTGAATTAAGTAGAGTGGGGCCTCAGTTTTGTTTGTTTGTATGAAAAGGTTTCGAGTCATTTTGAGGCTAGTGTTGCATCTCTTTAAATACTTATTAAGTTCTTACTGCGATCTACAGTGCCCTATGGTTCAGGATATATACGTTTTTATCAATGGTCTTTTCGCCTACAGTGTAGCCTGAGCTTTATACGAGCTATGCTGCCTGTGTCGATTTCAATGTGTCTGCCATGATTCATTTAGTGAGGTGACATCTGCCGCATTGAGAATATCATTCGGGAACAGTAACCAGATTTTACCTTCAATTAAATTTTCCTTTACAATCGACACCACATCAAGTATTGCAGTGGCACTCCGAAAAGTACTCTTATTACGAAGGCGATAAGGGCACTTTTATTGTACAGATGTTTGTTACTTAGTGCTCGTTCAAATATTTTATTTGTGATTGCAATTTCATTCACGTAAACTCAAATTGGCATTACACCTAAAGTTAAAAATGCTATCAGAAACAACCGACTTCTTCCTAAAGTATTAGTTTCCCGTTTTATATCTCTAAGGATTTCGACTTTGGTGCTTAGATATGGTGAACATAAACACATGTTAACGATTAAATTGGTGATAGCATGTAGTTGCTGAAATTCTTCAACCTCCTTTAGACTCTTTTCAAGAAAAAAAATGCCTGTGCCAGGAGACTGTACCGTTGTTTCGCTACCGTAAGGTACTAATATATATTCTGTAGCTTCGTTGTCTCATAAATAAGTAACTTACAACTGTAATAAATAGCTGTATTAAAATATTTGACGACCGATTTGGCGCAGGGGTAGGCTACCCACCTTCTGCGCCAGAGGTCTCGGGTTCGATTCCCGAACAAGACAAATATTTGTGTACATGAACATGTCTATTTATCTTGGTCTGGGTGTTTACTATGTATATTAAGTAGGTATGTATTTACAAAAAAAAGTATAAGTACAAGTATATATATTTATCCGTTATCAAGTTTTCCATGATACAGTTTCTTAATGAAATTAACATGGGCTTAGATAATTGGTGTGATTGTAAGAAGTTATTTATTATATTTATTTATTATATTTATTATCTAAGGTACTTAAATAAAAAATATTGGACACCATTACATACACTGTTCCAATACCAAAATATAGTAGCTCGAGCACTAGTATTATGGTAATTGGAAACAACGACGGGTATAACCACATACACCCAGACCCGAGAAAATATTGAATAATTCGTTTTCTATTTTTTCCCGACCGGGAATCGAACCCGGGACCTCTAGAGATAAGCACCTTGAAAACCAGTGCGTACACCACTCGGCCACGGAAGTCGTCGTAAAAGTATTTTCACAGTAGGTACAGTCGAGTTCAATAATATCTGTTCACTTTGAACTTTATCGTAGTAAGTAAATAACTTCGATCAACAATAACACCTAGTTCTAGATACATACTTGGAGTGACAGATATGTCCAAGCCTCATAAGCCCACTTGAGAGTATGATTATTTTGACAGTGTCAATATTACTAAGGTATTTCAAACTTGGAAACGCTTCTTGTAATTTTATAATGTAAGATCGTAACATTGGTAACCTTTTTTCTCCGTTTAAAAAAAGTCAGTCTGGCCATATAAAGTTTTCATTTAGTTCGTGAGCCTTTATCTAGTACTATTGTTGATCGAAGCACAAAATAAAGAGTTTACAGAAGGACCGCTCCCACCATTTTTGAAAATCTATACCTATCCTTGTCTGACTCACTAGGGTTGCTTCTGTATTGATTCTGAATTTAAAAAGGAGTAAGTAGTAAAAGTTAACAATCATACATAAATAAATTCGTTTATACATACATCGTAACAAGTTTACATGCCTTAGATGCTGCTTAGATGGTAAACAGAGCATCTAATATCCATTTAAAGTCCCGACGCCACACACGACGAAGACAAGATCCTATTGTACCTAATACCGTACCTATTATGTTGTAATGTATTCCATTCCTATATGTTATAATGTACTCTATGAACAAGATATAAATATGGTGTGATAGTTATCCCACTAAAAACATAAACGTGAAAAAGGCACTAAGTAAGTACGACGAAAACATAAAGGTAAAAAAGGTGCCAAGTTCAGCGAAAAATAGTTGAAATCTAAATGGGTTACAAGTTCCATAAATTTTTTCGTTCAAGCACTTTAAATAATTAATATTTTCTTAAATGTTGAATTTATAACTTGTCATCTTCAAAAATTGAAAAACCTTTATAACGCAAGAACTGTATCAAGCAATAGTGGTAACTATTTTGAAAACAAGAAAGTGTATTTAAATACCTATGTTGTGTATTTATCGTATATAGGTAAATAAAAAATATAAGTAGTTTAATAGTCAAAGTCAAATTTGTTTATTCAATTTAGATTGGTTTTTACAATACTTGTGAACGTCATAGAAGCTAAGCTATCGAGATGTAAACGGGTTCATATTTGTTTCTGGCGCAGCTGTTCTTCATAGTCTTTTCTTGCACTCAAGAATATAGTTTTTCAGCTTTCTTTTTCTGGGAGAATTTGCAGAAACGTGAGTTGCTATTTGTGAATTTGAGTCACATTTAACTTTTTCATATTGTGTACAAGATTCATTAGTCTCCACAGTTGCTTGCGATTTTTCATTGAATTTTTTTTTTACCGGTAGCAAAAGTTTGGGAACCGAACTGTCCTGAAAAAGGCACTAATGCCTTTTTCAGGACAGTTCGGTTCGATGTCTTGATTATAGAATTGGTTTCGAAATGGGCCTCACAAACTCGAAGATATGTTGACCATTTGTTGCGTACATCTTCTCGATCAATTAAACTTATCCATAAGGTTCGTCTGAAAAAAAATCATTTGATTTTTAAAATGAACTAGTTAGTTTTGCAACGAAAATAGCCTATGGCACTCCTACGATTAAGACGTTAAAATAAATAGGTATACGCATAATCGTGCGTGGTTCGTTTTCTCCTGAACTTGGCTGGCACACTGCCGTGCGTCAAAAAAAACTTTACTGCAAGTAAAATGTTATTTGGGGTAAGTATAATGACTGGCGTTCTCTCCCAAACTTGGCAGGCACACTGCCGTGCGCCTAGATAAAGAAAACTTTACTGCAAGTGAAATGTTATTTGGGATTTATTGATTGGCGTCCTTTCCTAAACTTGGCTGGCACACTGCCGTGCGCTTAGATGAAAAAAAACACTGCAAGTAAAATGTTATTAGGGGTTTAATAACTGAAGTCTCTAAAATGTAAGTAGGATTTCATAACACTGCTAAAATAAAAGAAAATGCAACGACAACTTTTACTTGAAAATTCGTCAACATGACTTGTGGCTGTGTTCGCTGAACCGCCAAGAAGTTTTGAGAATACTATAACATCTAAATAAGGACAATAGAACCCAATTACTGGCGTTTTACCACAACCAGCTAACTATAAGATGAATGTGTATGGTTCATAGTCGTTATCAAAGCGGCTAGTCCCAAAAGTACCTAGGTATACTCACCTACCAACAAGAGAAAACAGTTTGACATAACTTACCTTTCAATATCGTTTGGAAATTTAAAGAACGTGTATGCACAGTTTTTAGTCGTATTTAGACAACCAAATACACTGCAACTGTAATAATATTGGTTATTAATTTTTGTTAATTAATGGTAAAATAGGTATATAAGTGTCACAGTGACACGTAGCGGCGCGGACGTGAAGTGATCAATTAAATGCTCTTTGGCTCTTTGGATTGGAACTTGCGATCACTGACCTCTTTGCGATACTCGCGACTGAGTACTGTCCCAAACTGTCCCATTTTGCCTGTATATGTGACGTCTATGTGTGCGTGACGAAAATGGCACTTTGTTCTAAGCGGACTCTCTGCTAGGGCGACCGCCCGCCCGCCGCGTAGTTACTTTGTGATCGAAGGTAAGTAATGATTGTGACAATTTGTACAGAAAGTCAAAGACGATGACGTCAAGTCCAAAAATGCACAGATATTATTGAACTCGACTTATGTATCTACCTCTGAGTATTACTTACATATAGGTAGGTCTGGACCACCCACAATTAATGATCCAAATAAGATAATAACCTAACGCGAAGTAATTCAGATTTACTAGAATCTATAATTTACACAGTACGGACGGATATGATCTAATTTCGGATAGCTATAACGTGAGATCGACGCCGAAGAGTAGCCCCATACGAGAATCAAACGATACACCCGGAACTTTATTCTTTGATGTTGTAAAACACCTATTGACGAAACATCAATAAATATAAACTTGCCAACATAATACAGACAAGATCTGACACACCCAATCGAACGCTTTCAAACTGAAATGTTTTTCATGTGCACAATACATTTCATTTCCTAAGTACTATTATACTATACATCCATAAGTAAGTCGGTTTTTTTATAGTTTATCAATGACTAGCTGTGCTTAGTGATGTACGTCTGGGAATATTGCCACTGCCGGCAATTTTCCACTCCCAATGTGCCCGGGAAATTTCCGGGCACATTGGGAATATTGCCCAAAATTCCCAGTAGACTTTTTGTCGCTTTGTTAAATTATATAAATAAATAATGTATTTTTCTTCTGTGTCTTACAATTTTATAATTTGTTGATAATTATGGCAAGATTATTTTGTTTTGTTTTCTTAGTTTGTTGAATAAAAAAATAAACCATTTTATATCAAACTGTTTTTCATTTCATATGTGCTCTCCTCTACCTCTGATGTTGGTGGCTATTTATTACGAAATTCAATATAATCAAACAGTTTTAAAGTCTTATTTTAATCTAGCCTTCCGCCCGCGGCTTCGCCCGCGTGTACTACACGACGTTATCCCGCGGAAAGGTGATATTTTTCAGGAATAAAAAGTAGCCTATGTCCTTTCTCAGGCTCTAGACTATCTCTGTACCAAAATTCATTCAAATCGGTTCAGTAGTTTAAGTGTGATTGTGTAACACACAGACAGACAGAGACGCATTTATAATATACTAGCTGTGCCCGCGACTTCGTTCGCGTGGAATAGTGACTTTCGGCAGCATTTTTCATTTTTTTAGCTAATTAGGTTTTTCGTTTTTTGTGTATTTATTTTATATATATTAGTTTAGCGCTATGATACATATTAGCACATAAAAAATTATTTCACATAGCCTTCCACCCGCGGTTTCGCCCGCCTGTACTACACGACGTTATCTCGAGGGAAAGTTATATTTTCCCGGGATATCAATTAGTCTTTGTCACTCTCTAGCTCCTAAAATATCCACATACTAAAAAACACGCCGATCCGTTGCTCCATTTTGACCTGAAAGACGGATATACAAACAATACAAATAGTATGTCAAAAGAAAGAACTTATCACGCTGAACAACTTATCTTAAGATGCTATCTCATATAGTTTAACCTGGCTGCTAGGGTTCCACATCAGCTGGCCTAGCATGAACGGCTTTTATCATGCGATATGATATAGCACGTCATGCTGTCTTGCTTACCTACCCCACTAAGGTGGAAGCAAGACAGCAAGACGTGCTATATCATATCGCGTGATATAGTGATGGTAATGCCAGGCAGGTGTACCAAGACCTTCAAACTTTGTACGTCAATAGAAAATGCTCATCACATTTAACAATTTTCCATAAGACGGTATTTTTATATCTCTCATAGTTTGGCTGGACTGCTATGGTTCCACATCGGCCATTTCGATCTTCTAAATTATTATAGCCTACCTATAAGTTGGCGACAACTAATAGCTATATAACAAAAAAAGTTTCATTAAAATCCGTTTTTAGTTTTTGCCTGAAACGTGGACAACAGACAGACAGACAAAAAATTCAAAAACTATATTTTTGGTATCTGTTCCGTTTAAGAAGACTCTTGGTGGTATTTTTTTCTATTTCTTTTCAATGTATGCACCCCTGTACCGGCAAAAAAATATGGATATGGGCATGGGCTTCATTTGACATTTGATGCCCATATTTTGTGCTTTTAAGGGCATAATATGGGCTTCAAATGTTAAATGAAGCCCATGTCCATACCTATAATTTTTAGCCGGTAGCCCCCTGAATAGAATCGCATACAGTTTTTTAATAAGTATGAATTATTTTATTTATTTACTTAATATACACGGTAATTTTTTTATCACCCCGGATAAAATTAAAAGGATTATTCTGCTCATGAAAACAAACAATTTTTATTATGGAACCAACACTAAAATCGCAAAATAAACAACTATTCCATACAAAAGTGCAAAAATATTTAATCAAAATGTATGGAACAGCTGATATTTTTTCGCGATTTCAGTGTTGGTCCTATAATAAAAGTTGTTTGTTTTCATGAGTAAAATAATCCCTAAAAATTCCCTATCCGGGGTGATAAAAAAATACCGTGTACATTACATAAACCGTACCTACGTATTAACACATTAAAAATTTATATCACATAGCCTTCCGCCCGCAGTTTTGCCGCGTGTACTACACGACGTTTTTCCGAGGGAATGTGATATTTTTCCGGGATAAAATTAGCCTATGGGACTCTCTAGCTCCTAAACTATCCACATACTAAAAAAAACAGGTCGATCCGTTGCTCCGTTTTGACGTGAAAGACGGACATACAAACAAACACACTTTCACATTTATTATATTAGTATCTCTTATAGTTAAGCTGGGCTGCAAGGGTTCCAAATCAGGAGTACCAGACCTTCGATATTTTTCCGTCAATAGAAAATGTCCATGACGTTAAACAACTTTTCTTAAGACGCTATGTTTGTATCTCATATAGTTTAATCTGGCTGCTAGGGTTCCACATCAGGTGTACCAGCCCTTTCAAACTTTGTACGTCAATAGAAAGTGCTCATCACGTTTAACAATTTTCCTTAAAAAAGTTTTAAGCTTCTAGCTTTAAAAATGACATAATTTCCATACAAACTTTCATCCCCTATTTCAACCCCTTACAGCCCTTTTTTCACATAAAAAGTAGCCTATGTCCTTTCTCAGGCTCTAGACTATCTCTGTACCAATTTTCATTCAAATCGGTTCAGTAGTTTAGGCGTGATTGTGTAACACACAGACAGACATTTTCGCATTTATAATATAAGTAAGGACTAGCGGCCGCCCGCGGTTTCACCCGCGTGTTTCCCGTTCCCGTGGGAATATCGGGATAAAAAGTACATATAAACCTTCCTCTTGAATCACTCTATCTATTAAAAAAAACGCATCAAAATCCGTTGCGTAGTTTCAAAGATTTAAGCATACAAAGGGACATAGGGACAGAGAAAGCGACTTTGTTTTATACTATGTAGTGATAAGTAAGGATAAGTAAGGATTGTCTTGCATGGTAAAATATTCATCTTCAAAATGTTGCTTGGGAATATTGCTGGGAACTTTGGGACACTGCCGGCAACGCTGCCGGCAAAATTTCCAGTCCTTGGGAACGTGCCCGGGCACGGTACATCACTAGCTGTGCTCCGCAGTTTCATCAGCGTTAATTTGAGGAAACGGAAAAATCCTTTTCAAAAATAAGTATTTTTGCCCGTTTTTGCAACTGTGTTGGTCGTAGCGTGATGTTATATAGCCTATCTATTAACATTGACTATCCAACAAAAAAAATAGTCAATTCAGTCCAGTAGTTTCTGAGATTAGCGCGTTCAAACAAAGAAACAAACAAACTTTTCAGCTTTCAGCAATATTTATTAGTATAGATTGTGAAATAATAATAGCGTTGCAAATGCAAGAAAAACGTCATCAATAAATTGAAAATAGCTCTACCTCAAAACCTTGTCATGGCTAAACCAATTTCGAATACATAGAGAATGAATTAAACTTTATAGGAAGACATTAGTATAGATTGTGAAATAATAATAGAGTTGCAAATGCAAGAAAAACGTAATCAATAAATTGAAAATAGCTCTACCTTGAAACCTTTTCATGCCTAAACCAATTTTTGAATACCTAGAGAATGAATAAGACTTTATAGAAAGACGTAAGTAGGTACGCTGATTATTATCGCGACAATTTGAAATTTTTGTAGCGTGCATAACCGAGACGAGATTGAAACGAATTTCACGTGGAAAAAGTGAAATACAACCTGGGTGCCTACCATCAACTTTATGACAGCGATTCAAAAATAGCGCGATTCAGAATAGGTTCCTAAAATGAATCGCTTTCTTTCGTACTCTGACCTTCTAAAAACTGGATCGCAAATGAATTGCTAAATGTTAATGACCGAACGATTTGTGTCCTTTTTCTTCTACCCGTCTCTTTCACTCGATTCTGTCATGCCCGGAGAGTGAGAGGGACGGGTATAACCTGCAGGTGACATGTTAAATCGACCGGGTTATAAGTCAAATAAGAGTTTCTGACAGCTTAGCGGCTGTGAAATGTCATTGATCGATCACTGAATCGCTGTCATTGATATTAAGCTGTCGTGGTACGAATAAGCGAAGCAGATCAGTTTAGGTTCCTAAACAAAACCGTAATAAGAGTTGATGGTAAGCACCCTGGTCTTTTAACTTTACAAACAAAGAAATTAGTTCCAAGCAATGTGAGGTTTCAGGACAAAGCACGTGCTTCATGGAAGTTGATTCCTACAAATGCGTAAACAAATTGAAAGTAAACAACCCCTCCGCTGGCTAGCGTCCAAGCTCTTGTGAGAAATGCTAATTTATTTTGTAATAAAATGCCCGTACCACACTTGTTTAGGTTCGAGTAAATTGTGATCTTATATATATTAGGGCCAATTTCATCGTCTCTAATAGAAACCGCGTTTAGAAGTTAGTTTTGATCGTTACACGGATTTGACCGGCCTTGTTTATCTCGTTTCTCTAATCGTAGTTAAACTCAGTGTTACCAACTATCAAAAATATTAAGCTTTGACATAGAATTAACTCTATTGATTGCTTACTCTATTGAGATGTAAAGCTACTTACCTGCTGTACTAGTTCATATGTAAGATGTGGAATGAGCTTCCTCCAGAGGTGTTTTCATTGTGCTATGACATGGAGCACAATGGAAGCGTGTAAATAGGACCCTAAATACAAAGGCTGGCAACGCATATGTAACCCTTCTGGTGTTGCAGATGTCCGTGGGCGACGCAGACTACTTCCCATCACGTGGCTCGCCTGCTCGTTTGCCCCTATTTGGTAGTTTATAAGTAGGGTTTGGTTCCACTAATAATAAACCTAACCAAGTAAATTGAGTTAACAATAAATAATTTCATTCTTTGATTGTTTGTTCACTTGTTGGTTGAGTATTACTGCATTGTACTAGCCATAGCCACGTATTAATTTTTAATTTAAACAACCTACACTTTTCTTCTGGTATCGAATGAAGTTCTCGCCGAATAAATACGTCTTTAATCATCACAAAGAAAATGACAATCAAATAATTTAAATAAAACTAATGTAAGTATGACGTTTTAGAAAATCCCGTGGACTACACACCGTTATCCCGCGGATATTTGATATTTTTTCGGGATAAAAAGTAGTCTCTCCAGTCCCCAAACTATGCCTATACCTAAAATTACGTCAATCCGTTGCTCCGTTCTGGCCTAAAAGACAAATAAAGAAACAAACACACTTTCAAATTTATAATATTAGTATGAATAAAACGAAAACACATGACTGATTAAACTGATTAGCTAAAAGAAGCTTATTTAAAAAAACTTTGTAGACTTTTGTCCAAAACACAGGTCGAATAACCTTTTAAAGAATGCAACCGGCACTTTGTTATACCTAAGGTCCTCAAGAATTTCACAGCAGTCAACATTTCTTGAATACCTTTTCTCATTAACCTGGCAGGACTCTCTGAAACGTTAAGAATGTTCGAGACTTGGTCATGTTCAAGCTTAGTAGTAGTGGTATTTAAGTAATTTAAGGCTTTAGTTTTCTGCTTTATATTTGACGTTGTTGTCTACAATTTACATGCTGCTGCTTACAACGAACTGCTTCTACTCAAAACTTCAAATGATCATCATCATGGGAAAAATCTAAGGAAAATGGCATGCTGGACGCAGGAAAAAATAGTAGCAGCGAAATTTTAGAGAGCGGACTGGGATCGCTTCCGTCGAAAAAATTTTTCGCCTCTCAATGGACAAGGAAGAGTTCGGGAACCT